>OY728163.1:156417906-157667906 GCA_963277665.1 Viscum album
GACGATTTTATAACTACGGAAAATAGCCGCACCCGCCGTATAAGTTAAAAAAACATTTTTACCTTAATTCTATCGAAAAGGTTAAAAAGCACCTTGTTTGGAAAATGATGGAAAGATTCCTTTATAAAACTCTTATAAAAATTCAAACAAGGGTATAAATGACTTTAACCCATATTCTTTTAATTAGTAAAAAAATTTGAAATACATTTTTAAGAAACATGGATGTGGATGATAGAGAGATCCCAGTAGATTATTTCGTATAAACAACCTCGGATAATGAAGAGATTGGGAAATAACCATTACTTTGTACTTTTACTTGGTTGGGGGTTGGTTAACCTCCTGTATAATGGTGAAATAATTGTTATTAAATTATACAAGAATCATATATACTAATATGATATCATATATGATCTTTTAACATTGATTTGTTAATAATATCTTAGTATTATCGTTGTTTCTGGTGTTAACTTACTCGTTTTCTTTTATATGTTTTGTTACGTAAGATATGTTTTTAATGGATAGTTTGTATCTTAATCATATCCAGAATGATATCAGGTCCTTAGACACTATTATTAATCATTAAATGATAATTATACTTGAATGGATACGACGGAGAATGAATCTCATCGCGTTCGTGGAGACGGTAGTCCGTACGTACGCACGAGCGACAATATCATTCTTTTGATATTAAAATAATATATAATTGGATGGTATATAATATATACAGAATCATTATCATGTTATATTTATTATTTACATGGATTACACATCATTATTATACCAATACAAATAATAATATATTGGATAACAATTACACCACGACGTGGAGACGGTAAGCCGTACGTACGCACGTATGGTGACATGTCATTCAAAGGATGGATATAATAATGAATATGGTTGTACCATATTTATAATAATATTAAAGTATATAGGAGATACTAGATTCATTATTTTAGAATGGGAATAACAAAGAAAGAAGAAGTGGAAGAAGAAAGGAACTTGAAAAAGGGTGGTGAAATCATTACCTCTTCTTCGGGTTCTTCCTTTTGATTTGATCAAAATGGCTCCTTACGTTGGCTTTATGACTAAAGGAAGGACTCTAGGATAAAGTTAGGGAAGCTGGGAGAGTATTTGGGCAGAGTTTGGCCGAACCAAAAGGCTTTGAAGGTGTGAGTTAATGAGAAGGGAGAGTGCCCTTTTATAAGAGGGGTGAGGGGAACCTTTGGAATAGATAGAAATATTATTTTATAATAAATTCATATTCGGTTTATAATGGATCCAAAGTATATTATTTACATTTTAAGGTGGGGATAGGTCGAAAACACTCCAAAAATAGAATTTGGACAGGTTTGGGTCATTATACTAACCTTATCTTTAAGTATTAACACTTAGTTAATTAGTTTCACTTTTACAATGTCTCTTTGTATTTTTATATTATATGGTTACTAAACTTACTATATACCTCCAAGAGACCCCAAAGTGGTACATTAATGATACACCTATCATGATATAAGTCTCTTGGCCGAACCTTAGATTTTTAGGAATTTAATATCAATTAATAATATAATATTTGTTTTAAAAACTCTTTTATGTAAATTTTGACACTATTTGGAAAATTGATTTTTTTGAAAATCATAACAGAATGATTAGTTCAAAAAAATGTCAATTAAATAAATCCTAATATGTCATATTATCCTAGAAAAATAGTTTAATTCATTAAAAGTCTCACATTATATTTATTTGGGTATTTACAATATCAATTATTTTAATGTTTCACTATTATGGTAATTACTGTGTCATCATTGTGTCATAAATAAATTAAATTATTTAATGTCTAAAAATTATAAATAAAATATTATTATTTAGGAAATCTGTTTATCTTACTAATGAATATTTACAATCTAATTTATCTTATGTCTAACCCTATATTAAAAATGTTTTAGTAAATGAACTTTGATTTTAACTCTTTTAACTCTTCTTTGAATTAAATAATAATAAATGTCCTAATCTAATCCAAGTGGACCTAAATGATAATATTTTATTCCGAAGGTTGTTTCTGGTCGAGATACACTTGTCGAATAGAATTAGGACATGTGTTAGGGTAATATTAATATCATTTTTACCCTTAATTGCCCTATTTACTTTTAACCGTGGTAAATTAAAGTAAAAAGTTACTATTAACCAAAAATTATTTTCATCTCATTGAACCACATTTTACTCCATGATATTAACCATGTCTCTCAGATTTTCAAAATTCCAATCACAGAAGCGGTAAAATTATGTTTTATGAAAAATTCAGTTTTTTAACTACCACTTAGTAGTTTCACTATTCATCAAAAATTGAAGTTTTTCAGAACAATGCCAAAATTTCCCCCTAAGCTATAATTGATATTCCAAATTCAAAAATGATTTCTATTTTACAAAATTCCAAAAATATAAGTTTCATTTATTAATTTTATAATTAATTCCCGCTATCACAACAAATAGCGTGTTTTTAAGAAACAATATATATCAAAAGATTGACAATTGTTTATGTCCAATTTCAAAGTGAAATTAATTATAATGAACACCATTGGATAAAATGGTAAAAATATATTCTAATTATACTTTAAAACCACTCAATAATATAATTTATCACTATAAATTATTTTGATTAAAAAAGTTTTTTTTAAGTATTTTTCACTATTCATAAAAATTGGATGTTCTCAGAAAAATACCAAAAATTCAACTTAGGATAATTTCGATATTCTGAATCCAAAAATGAAATCCATTTTGAAATATAAAATATATATAATTTCAAAAAGTAGGTATTACTATTCATAATGGCTAGTTTGATCGGTTGTGGTGTGTGTTAGAACTCGATGTTGCGTACAACACACGTTGTCGCATTATTCAAAGAGAAATGTTCCATCGAAGCTTGGGGTGTCACATAAAATATCAAATATATAATATAGACATATCATCATACCCAACCATGGATGTTCGTAATGGAAAAACGAATGACATTGGTTAAAGAGGTGGTAGTCTTCCATACACGTGATCAATGATTTTGTAACCAAATTAACGTAGGTGAATTTGGTTTCAGGTCATGAACATATTATAACAAAATCCTAGTATATGGAATATACTATGTAGTTTTAGAAATATTTTGAGTACCTCAAGGATAAGTTAGTATGTACTTCCTTCCTTTATTTTCAATTATATGGAGTTAAGTTTGAGATTTTCTGTGATGCTTTGATTATGGGATGGGGTTTTTTATGATGTAGTATAGATAATTTGTTTCATATGGTTCTTTATAGTTATAGAACTAGGGAAAAAACTACGACACTCATGATATTGAGTTGGCAGCAGTCAATTTTTCTTAAATTCATGGTGACATTACCTCATCAGTGAACATTTTTTGGTTTTCACTGATCATAAGTGCATTAGGTATGTATAACGACCCATACTTTACATACATTTTTAATACTTCAAAATTGAAGCACACTTATTACAACATATGACAAAACCACAAAGGATCGTATAGGTATAGTGTCTTTAGAAACTGGGAAACATAAACAACTGGTTCATAAATCTTCTACAGTGTCTCCCATTTATTTCATCATATCTAGGGTCCCTTTTAGCATATTCTACTTAATATCCATCTTCCTGACCTGGGGAAAAGAAAACATAAAATGGTGAGCTCAAATGCTCATCAAGGGAAAATAAAGGAAATAAAAATCATATCATATCTTTTTGAAAATCAAAACCTGCAAAAGAGATCATAATATCTTATAGAAGTGAAAATGAGATCCCCATAATCATAACATAAAACTTGAAACTTTGTGGCATGCACACATAATCATGGAAAATCATTTCTTGTTAGTCATGACTAATTTCCAAGACTATGTTAGTGGACAAAGTCCCTTTCTGAACCGAGTCACCCTCGTTCCAGTCCTATTTCACTGAACCGGTATAACCTACCGTTCCAGCCATGTCTATCTCATGAGATATTAAATCTTTACCCAATGCATTGGAGGGAGATATAGGTCCCACCCATCTTATAATGAATCCTTTCTTATGTGTGCCACATAATCATAAACCATACATCATAGCGTAACCCATGTAATAAAAATGGGATTCTTAAACAACATGACATCATAAAACAATTCATATAAGATAAAGGAATTCATAAAAATATTTCCATCACAACATAATCAAACCAATGTAATAATAGGGATAAAACCATAACCCTTTTATTATCTTAGATGGAAAATAATTTTTATAAAATACTTGAACTCCATTCTTGAGGAAAATATCCTTTCTACTTCAAAAACATTTTTCCTTTAATAACATGTCATACGACTTTAAAATAAAAGAAGTTGATTAAAAATAAACTTGAAAACTTGTAAAGTAAGCTTCTTGGAAATAATGTTTTAAAAATCCATTCATGCCATATAAGTTAAAAAAAACATTCTTCGTACTTTTATCGAAAAAGTCAAAAAGTACCTCGTACGAAAAAAACGACAAAAGATTCCTTTCATATTCTTTACTAAAAACTCACCGAAGGGTAAAATTGGATTTAAACTATTGTAAGTGGATGGATACAATATTACATATTGAGGGAACATGGATGTGGATAATAAAATACACCCCAGTAAATACTAAAGTATAAAAACCTCGGATAAAAATGAGATTGTGATATTTCCCTTACCTTAGGTCCGATTTGCTTTGTACATGTCCGAAGCTCCTGTATAATGGTTTAAATAATGTTATTTACTTATTCCAGAATCATACATATTGATATGATATCATATATGGTCATATTCATAGCTTCTTGTTAGTAATATTTCATTGTTACTTGTTACTCGGGTCCTTGTTGCCTTTTATTCTTATGCGTGTTTTGCCGAATAAATTCTTATTCTTCTTTTAAAGTTACAGATACCTTATATCCAATATTGTATTAGTGTAACATATATCATATTTATTCATTAAATTCATTTATATAATTACTATGTAATGATGATCATGTAGAACGAGTCGCATCACATCGTGGAGACGGTATTCCGTACGTACGCACGAGTGATGATATCGTTCCTATGATCGTGGAACTATATTGGAGTATATATATATTATTTCAGTATCAATATTACTTTATAATAATTATAAATAGTTACTCATTACACCATTATACCCATCCTTGTAAGGTGATGGTGGAAAATAGATTACACCACGGCGTGGAGACGGTATTCCGTACGTACGCACGCGCGGTGATTTCATTTTTCCGTAGGATGGATAGAAGGTGAATTAGGGTTGTTTCATATTTATAATAACATATCAGTATGTAAGTAATACTGATGTTATTACTTTATCATGAAACAACTAAAGAAGAAGAAGTTGAAGAAGAAAGAAATTGAAAAGATCGGTAATGGATATTACCTCTTCTTTGGAACGCCTCTTTGAATCCACCACTTAGGGTACTAAGATTGGTCTTTGAAGAAGACCAGGACCTCTAGGATTATTTTAGGGAAGTGGAGAGGAGAAAATGGTAGGGGTTTGCCGAGCTTGAGTGCTCAAATTGGTGTGAGGAGGAGGGGGAGGAGGTGCCCTTTTATAAGGGAGGAGAGGGGCACCTTAGGAATATCTCAAAATATTATTTTATATTAAAGTCAAAATCGGTTTATAATGGTTCCAAAGGGTCTTATTTAGAAGCTAAAGTGGTGATGGGTCAAAATACTATCAACCAATAGGATTTAGACAAGTTTAGGGTATTATTTTAACCTTATCAATTAGATTTAACTCTAAGTTAAATAATTTAACTTTTACCGTGTCTTTTTGTTTTCTTTCACTATATGGTTAATACACTTACTATAACATGCCAAACGAACCCCAAATTGTTTATTATTAATATATATATCCTTATCTAAGTCATTTGGCCGAACCTTAGATTTTTAGGAATAAAATAACAATTAATAATATAATATTTGATTTAAAAAACTATTTTGTGTCATTTTTGACACTATTTGATATATGATTTTTGTGAAAGTCATAACAGAATTATATGTTCGAAAAAAGTTGATTAAATCAACACTAATATATCATAGTAACCTATAAAATTAGTTTAATTCATAAAAAGTCTCAAATTACATTTATTTTGGTGTTTATAACATCAATTATGTCAATATTTCATTAATAAGATAATTACAGCATCATCATTGTGTCATAAATAAATTAAATTATTTAATGTCTAAAAATTAAAATTAAAATACCATTATGTAGGAAATATTTTTATCTTTCTAATTAATATTTATAGTCGAATTTATCTTATGTGTAACCCCATTTTAAAAATGATTTACTTATTAAACTTTGATTTTAACTATTTTAACCCTTCTTTAAATAAATTAATAATAAATGTCCTAATCTAATCCAAGTAGGCCTAAATGGTCATATTTTATTCCTAAGTTTGTTTTTGGTCGAATTAAACTTGTCCAATAGAATTAGGACATGTGTTAGGATAATAATAATATCATATTTACCCTTAGTTACCCTATTTACTATTAACCGCGGTAAAAAAAGTAAAAAGTTATTATTCACCAAAAAATTATTTTTATCTCATTGAACCACATTTTACTTACTGATATCAACCGTGTCTGTCGGATTTTTGAAATTCCATTCACAGAAGCGGTAAAATTAAGTTTTATGCAAAAATTCAGTTTTTAACCTACCACTTAGTGGTTTCACTATTCATCAAAAATTGAAAGTTTTCAGAAAAATACCAAAATTTCACCCTAGGCTAATTTCGGTATTCCGAATCCAAAAATGAAGTCCATTTTGAAAAATAAAATTTATAAAATTTCAAAAAGTGGTTATTACTATTCATAACGGCTAGTTTTAATAGCATATTGTTGTTTAGTGAAACTCGGTATTGCGTACGATGCAAGCTATCGAGGAAGGTCGCGATTGCGTGTAAAGCAAGCCAAGCAAGTGTTGTGTAGAAAAAGATTCCTTTGATGATTTATATAACATAAAAGTCTCGGGTGTTACATTCTACCCCCCTTAAAAAGAATTTTGCCCTCGAAATTCGTCACTTTGTAACAAACAGATGAGGATACTTCTCCCTCATCATATCCTCAAGCTCCCATGTAGCTTCTTCAAGTTGGTGGTTCCTCCATAAAACTTTCACCAATCGAGTGGTCTTGTTTCGTAGGACTTTTTCGCTACGATCCAGAATCTCTATCGGTTGTTCTTCATAAGAATGATCTTGCTCCAGCGGTACAACTTCTGAGCTGAGTACATGTGAAGGATCTGGTATGTACTTTCTCAGGAGAGATACATGGAACACATCGTGAACTTGAGAGAGATTCGGTGGAAGCGCCAATCGGTAAGCTACCTTCCCAACACGATCCAGTATTTCGAAAGGACCGATATATCTAGGGCTCAACTTCCCCTTATTTCCAAATCTCATAACCCTCTTCCAGGGAGATATTCGTAAGAACACTTTATCACCCACTTCAAACTCTAGGTCTTTTCTTCGGTTGTCGGCATAACTTTTCTGTCGACTCTGAGCTGCTCTTATGTGTTGTTGAATAGATCTGACCTTTTCTGCCATTTCATCAACGAGATCAGGTCCTAATAGCTTTCTTTCCCCAACTTCATCCCAGCAAGTTGGAGTTCTGCATTTCTTTCCATAGAGATCTTCATAAAGAGCCATCTGAATACTGGAGTGAAAGCTATTATTATAAGAAAATTCCACCAAAGGTAGGTGTTGATCCCAACCTCCTTTGAAATCCATAGAGCAAGATCTCAACATATCTTCTAGGGTTTGAATTGTTCTCTCAGACTGACCGTCTGTCTGGGGATGATAAGCAGTGCTGAAACTCAACTCTGTATCCAGAGTATGCTGAAGACTTCGCCAGAACTTCGAGGTAAATCTCGGATCTCGATCAGATATAATAGAAAGTGGTACTCCATGCAATCTTACCACTTCCTTTACATATATCCTGGCAAGCTGATCTAGAGTGAAATCCTCTCTAATAGAAATGAAGTGTGCAGACTTTGTAAGACGATCAACTATGACCCAGATAGCATTATTGCCTTTGGATGTTTTAGGAAGTCCTGTGACAAAGTCCATAGTGATGTTTTCCCATTTCCATTCAGGTATGAGTAATGGTTGTAACATCCCCTTAGACGTTTGTCTCTCAGCTTTAACTTGTTGACAAACCAAGCATCGAGAGACATATTCAGCAACATCTCTTTTCATGCCATCCCACCAGAAGTACTCTTTCAGGTCCCTATACATCTTTGTGCTTCCAGGATGAATAGAGAATGATGAACTATGAGCCTCATCCAGCAGCTCCTTCTTTAATTCGGGGATGGGAGGAACACAAACCCGATTCCTGAACTTTATTATCCCATCACAATCAAGGTTGAATTCAGGAACATTTCTCACCTTCTTTTATAACTCGACATCTTCTTTCTGTGCCTCTTTAATCTTCACGTGTATATATGGTTGAACATTCATTTGAGAAAGATAAGATTTTTCCCCTTCCATTATAATTCCAAGATCCATCCTTTGTAAATCCATAAATATTGGATCTTTTTTGATCCTCATAATGGATAAACTAGCATGGTCTTGTCGACTTAATGCATTTGCCACATTGTTTGCTTTCCCAGGGTGGAAATGGATTGAGCAGTCATAATCCTTAATCAGCTCCAACCATCTTCTTTGGCGCATATTCAGCTCCTTTTGTGTGAAAATATACTTTAAACTTTTATGATCAGTATAAATATCACACCTTTCACCATAAAGGTAATGCCTCAAAATCTTTAATGCAAAAATTACCGCAGCCAACTCCAAATCATGTGTTGGGTAATTTTGCTCATGGATTTTCAACTGTCGTGAGGCATAAGCTATCACCATATCATTTTGCATAAGAACACACCCCAATCCCTTCTTGGATGCATCACTGTAGATCACAAACCTTTCTCCACTACAAGGCAGTGTGAGCACAGGTGCACTGGATAACCTTCTTTTCAACTCCTTGAAATTCTCTTCACATTCCTCTGTCCAGACAAACTTAACTCCTTTCTGAGTCAACTTGGTGAGTGGATTAGATAATCGTGAAAAATCTTTTACAAAATGTCGATAATATCCAGCCAAACCAAGAAAACTTCGGATCTTAGTTACTGTTGATGGTCTCGACCATCTTTCGATAACCTCTGTTTTTGCTAGATCCACAGATATCCCCTCTTTTGAGATTATGTGACCCAAAAATGCAACTTTTTGAAGCCAAAATTCACACTTGGTAAATTTGGCATAAAGCTTCTCCTTTCTCAGGGTCTTCAATATAATTCTCAAGTGATCTTCATGCTCTTCCTTGCTCTTTGAATAGAGAAGAATATTGTCTATAAAGACTACCACAAATTGATCAAGATAGTCTCTAAAGACTCTATTCATTAGATCCATGAAGATAGCAGGGGCATTAGTAAGACCAAATGGCATCACTATAAATTCATAGTGTCCATACCTTGTACGGAAAGCCGTCTTTGGTATATCCTCCCTTTTGACCCTTAATTGATGATACCCTAAACGAAGATCAATCTTGGAAAAGTATTGAGCTCCGCGTAGTTGGTCAAATAAGTCATCAATGTGTGGGAGAGGATATTTTTTCTTGATAGTGATCTTGTTAAGTTCTCGATAATCAATGCAGAGTCTCATTGATCCATCTTTCTTCTTAACAAATAGAACAGGTGCTCCCCAAGGTGACGCACTAGGGCGTATGAATCCCTTATCAAGATTCTCTTGGAGTTTCTTCTTCAATTCCTGCAACTCAATTGGGGCCATTCTATAAGGTGTCTTTGAAATAGGCAAAACACCCGGTACGAGTTCTATTGAAAACTCAACTTCACGATTTGGTGGAAGACCCGGTAATTCCTCCGGAAAGACATCATCAAACTCCTATACAATGGGCATATTCTTAATCGTGAGTTTCTCACCAACCATTTGAGATAAATAACCTTCATTTAGTGGAATCAAGACCCATAAGATGGAAGGAATTTCCACTGGAAGGTTATTTCATCCTTGCATTGATAAACGATCGTAGATTGATCTGGAATATGAAATGTGACTTCCCTTCTTTGGCAATTGATATGAGCTCCATGTAGAGAAAGCCAATCCATGCCAATAATCACATCAAATTCCACTAATGGAAGGATCACAAGATTTGCAGGAAGCACTTTCCCACAAACTTCGATCGGAGAAGAATTGAAAACTTTTGATGCGACTGTTGTGCCATTAGGTGTTGTCACAGCTAACTCAACATCTAATTGTTGAGGTAATACGGTGATACCCTTAGAAAATTCTTTAGAAATAAAAGAGTGGGTGAATCCAGAATCAAATAAAACATTTGCTACTTTAGAGTGGAGGGTAAGTGTACCTTTCACCACTTCGTTATCGTACTCCACATCGCTGATAGAAATTGCATGTGACTTTCCTTTGTCTTTAGCCTGAAGATTTTGTTGACGTCGACCATCATCATCAACCCTTGGATTTGGGCATTGATTGGCATAATGCCCCATCTCCTTGCACTTGAAACATTGAAGTGTAGTAGGATCATTCTGTGTATCCCTTCCTTTGTTTGCATCATTAGACATCTTCTTCCCATTATCGCGGCATTCAAATGCCCGATGACCTTCCTTTCCACACTTAAAACATTTAATTGTCCCTTTAAGACAAATCCCTCCATGTTTCTTTCCACACTTTGAGCATAAGGGAAAGCTCATCTTCTTTTCAGTGTGCTCTTTAGATTTTCCTTTGAATTCCATCTTCCTCTTCTTATCAAACCCATGTGACTGATGGGTTACTCCAATCTCCATCTCGACTTTGAGAGCACATCGAACGATTTCCTCGTAGATATTGAAGACCCTTATGGCTAACGCCCTTCGAAGACTTGGTTTTAAGCCACTAAAGAATCGATCGATCTTACTCTCAGGTTGGATAATAATACCAGAACCATACCTTGCAAGTCTTGTAAAATTTTCTTCATAGGTACCAACATATTCATCATCCCTTTGCTTCAGTTCAAGGAACTCTTTCTCCATCTTTGTTCGGAGAATACGAGGGAAGTACTTATTGAAAAATAAGTTCTTGAACTCGTCCCATTCCATAGACTCAATTTCATCCCTTTGCCTCGTATTCTTAATAAGATTCCACCATTGATCAGCATCTCCTTCCAAACGATACACTGCTAGGATGACTTTATCATGTTCAGAACATTGAAGAACTGAAAATATCTTTTCAGTAGTACTAATCCATTGTTCAGCAACTAATGGATCAGTAGACCCGCTGAAAGAAGGTGGACGCTGCCTCATGAAGGATTCAACATAATGTTGCTCCTTCCTTTGCTCGTTTGGAAGTCCTGCATGATTCATATCTTGAGAAATTTGTGTGAGCATGGCTACAAGATTTTGCATTCTAGCTCCCATATCATTTGTTTGCTCAGGGGGACAATCATTGCATTGCCCATCGCATTCCGCATTAACACGGTTCCTTCGGGTTCCAGCCATTGACTAAAACCAAGAAGAATAGTGTGAGCAACACTAATTATAATAGGAAAACCACATAATTCAAGAATAAAATTTTCATGCTTAAGGTCTTATCCTAGGTTATTCATGGTCATTTCTAAAACACTAATATTGTGTTCTATTCTTAGACTTATCCTTAGGGTTCTTACTAAGGCTTTCACATCCTAGTTTCCAAAGGTTGACTATACCTTTCCTCTGATACCAAGTATAACGACCCATACTTTACATACATTGTTAATACTTGAAAATTGAAGCACACTTATTACAACATATGACAAAACCACAAAGGACCGTATAGGTATAGTGTCTTTAGAAACTGGGAAACATAAACAACTGGTTCATAAATCCTCTACAGTGTCTCCCATTTATTTCATCATATCTAGGGTCCCTTTTAGCATATTCTACTTAATATCCATCTTCCTGACCTGGGGAAAAGAAAACATAAAAGGGTGAGCTCAAATGCTCAGCAAGGGCAAATAAAGGAAATAAAAATCATATCATATCTTTTTGAAAATCAAAACCTGCAAAAGAGATCATAATATCTTATAGAAGTGAAAATGAGATCCCCATAGTCATAACATAAAACTTGAAACTTTGTGGAATGCACACATATTCATGGAAAATCATTTCTTGTTAGTCATGACTCATTGCCAAGACTATCTTAGTGGACAAAGTCCCTTTCTGAACCGAGTCACCCTCGTTCCAGTCCTATTTCACTGAACCGGTATAACCTACCGTTCCAGCCATGTCTATCTCATGAGATATAAAATCTTTACCCAATGTATTGGTGGGAGATATAGGTCTCACCCATCTTATAATGAATCCTTTCTTATGTGTGCCACATAATCATAAACCATACATCATAGCGTAACCCATGTAATAAAAATGGGATTCTTAAACAACATGACATCATAAAACAATTCATATAAGATAAAGGAATTCCTAAAAATATTTCCATCACAACATAATCAAACCAATGTAATAATAGGGATAAAATCATAACCCTTTTATTATCTTAGATGGAAAATAATTTTGATAAAATACTTGAACTCCATTCTTGAGGAAAATATCCTTTCTACTTCAAAAACATTTTTCCTTTAATAACATGTCATACGACTTTAAAATAAAAGAAGTTGATTAAAAATAAACTTGAAAACTTGTAAAGTAAGCTTCTTGGAAATAATGTTTTAAAAATCCATTCATGCCGTATAAGTTAAAAAAAACATTCTTCGTACTTTTATCGGAAAATTCAAAAAGTACCTCGTACGAAAAAAACGACAAAAGATTCCTTTCATATTCTTTACTAAAAACTCACCGAAGGGTAAAATTGGATTTAAACTATTTTAAGTGGATGGAGACAATATTACATATTGAGGGAACATGGATGTGGATGATAAAATACACCCCAGTAAATACTAAAGTATAAACAACCTCGGATAAAAATGAGATTGTGATATTTCCCTTACCTTAGGTCCGATTTGCTTTGTACGTGTCCGAAGCTCCTGTATAATGGTTTGAATAATGTTATTGACTTATTCCAGAATCATACATATTGATATGATTTCATATATGGTCATATTCTGAGCTTCTTGTTAGTAATATTTCATTGTTACTTGTTACTCGGGTCCTTGTTGCCTTTTGTTCTTATGCGTGTTTTTCCGAATAAATTCTTATTCTTCTTTTAAAGTTATAGATACCTTATATCCAGAATTGTATTAGTGTAAAATATATCATATTTATTCATTAAATTCATTTATATAATTACTATGTAATGATGATCATGTAGAACGAGTCGCATCACATCGTGGAGACGGTATTCCGTACGTACGCACGAGTGATGATATCGTTCCTATGATCGTGGAAATGTATTGGAGTATATATATATTATTTCAGTATCAATATTAATTTATAATAATTATAAATAGTTACTCATTACACCATTATACCCATCCTTGTAAGGTGATGGTGGAAAATAGATTACACCACGGCGTGGAGACGGTATTCCGTACGTACGCACGCGCGGTGATTTCATTTTTCCGTAGGATGGATAGAAGGTGAATTAGGGTTGTTTCATATTTATAATAACATATCAGTATGTAAGTAATACTGATGTTATTACTTTATCATGTAACAACTAAAGAAGAAGAAGTTGAAGAAGAAAGAAATTGAAAAGATCGGTAATGGATATTACCTCTTCTTTGGAACGCCTCTTTGAATCCTTCACTTAGGGAACTAAGATTGGTCTTTGAAGAAGACCAGGACCTCTAGGATTATTCTAGGGAAGTGTAGAGGAGAAAATGGCAGGGTTTGGCCGAGCTTGAGTGCTCAAATTGGTGTGAGGAGGAGGGGGAGGAGGTGCCCTTTTATAAAGGAGGAGAGGGGCACCTTAGGAATATCTCAAAATATTATTTTATATTAAAGTCAAAATCGGTTTATAATGGTTCCAAAGGGTCTTATTTCGAAGCTAAAGTGGGTATGGGTCGAAATACTATCAACAAATAGGATTTAGACAAGTTTAGGGTATTATTTTAACCTTATCAATTAGATTTAACTCTAAGTTAAATAATTTAACTTTTACCGTGTCTTTTTGTTTTCTTTCACTATATGGTTAATACACTTACTATAACATGAAAAACGAACCCCAAATTGTTTATTATTAATATATATATCCTTATCTAAGTCATTTGGCCGAACCTTATATTTTTAGGAATAAAATAACAATTAATAATATAATATTTGATTTAAAAAACTATTTTGTGTCAATTTTGACACTATTTGATATATGATTTTTGTAAAAGTCATAACAGAATTATATGTTCGAACAAAGTTGATTAAATCAACACTAATATATAATAGTAACTTATAAAATTAGTTTAATTCATAAAAAGTCTCAAATTACATTAATTTGGGTGTTTATAACATCAATTATGTCAATATTTCATTAATAAGATAATTATTGCATCATCATTGTGTCATAAATAAATTAAATTATTTAATGTCTAAAAATTACAAATAAAATACCATTATGTAGGAAATCGTTTTAGCTTTCTAATGAATATTTATAGTCGAATTTATCTTATGTATAACCCCATTTTAAGAATTATTTACTTATTAAAATTTGATTTTAACTATTTTAACCCTTCTTTAAATAAATTAATAATAAATGTCCTAATCTAATCCAAGTGGGCCTAAATGGTCATATTTTATTCCTAAGTTTGTTTTTGGTCGAATTACACTTGTCCAATAGAATTAGGACATGTGTTTGGGTAATAATAATATCATATTTACCCTTAGTTACCCTATTTACTATTAACCGCGGTAAAAAAAGTAAAAAATTACTATTCACCAAAAAATTATTTTTATCTCATTGAACCACATTTTACTTACTGATATCAACCGTGTCTGTCGGATTTTCGAAATTCCATTCACAGAAGCGGTAAAATTAAGTTTTATGCAAAAATTCAGTTTTTAACCTACCACTTAGTGGTTTCACTATTCATCAAAAATTGAAAGTTTTCAGAAAAATACCAAAATTTCACCATAGGCTAATTTCGGTATTCCGAATCCAAAAATGAAGTCCATTTTGAAAAATAAAATTTATAAAATTTCAAAAAGTGGTTATTACTATTCATAACGGCTAGTTTTAATAGCATATTGTTGTTTAGTGAAACTCGGTATTGCGTACGACGCAAGCTATCGAGGAAGGTCGTGATTGCGTGTAAAGCAAGCCAAGAAAGTGTTGTGTAGAAAAAGATTCCTTTGATGATTTATATAACATAAAAGTCTCGGGTGTTACAGTATGTCTCCTCACAGCATTACTTGAACTATAGATAGTGATGGTGGATGTAATTATTATATAATTACAACTTTTATATTTCATATATGACATGAAATGAAAATATTGTAGTTGATGTACTGAGAAGATAGTCATGTAGTGATGATATGTACAAATCTAGGGATTCCTGGAGAATAATGGAAGATCTCTAAGTGATGCATCTTGATATTGGAATGTCTGTAGGAAAATGTTGTATTTTTCATATTATAGTGTAGTAATCTTCAGTACAGTTGGTAGAGGAGTCCCATCTAGGGGACTTTGAGGTGTATTTCTAGAGAGACTAATATATCTTGGGTGATTCCCCTGAGGGTTGGATTAAGGATGAACAACATTTGGTGTTGTTTTAGGGAATCTGTTCCATAACAATGGTGATGTGTGAAAAATTTATCCATGAGTTCCCTATCAAAACATAGATTGTACGTATCAGTACTAAAAATATTTACTGATATATAAGAGGTAAATTTTGGTGGCCTTGGTTTAATTGTAAAATTTTAGAGTTGGTGTCCAGATGTTTGGTCTATATGGATGTGAGGGTCGATCACCATGTCACTGGTCATTTGGTCTAGAAATTTTATATTGCTTATAGGAAGTGGGAGGATATTGCAATGAAAATTATTACCAGTTTACCATTAACATAGTGAGGCTATAATGTTATATGGATGGTAGAGGACCTTTTGAAAATATAATACAAATCTATAGTGATTCGGGAGTCAAGATCTGTGGATGTTTTGTTTAGAAAGTGTCAAGAGGAGGTTGTGAGACTCCAAAAAGTCACAAGGGTGATAATCTATGATTGAGATCCTAATTTTACCTGAAAAATTTGTAGAGGTCTCCAACATGATTTTTCTTTTATTTGTGTGTTAGAGAAGCTTTTAACCCACTGATGTATGGTCAAAAAGTGGACTATCCAGACTCTTGAAGAGAGGTTGTGTTCTTGTGTCCTATATTTTGGAGGTTCATGGAATAAAATCAATATTTGGTCAGGTTTTATTAAAAAAATAGTTTCCAATAAAGAATTTGAATGAAATTGATTGTATCTTTCTTCAGATGACGTAATAGTTATTTATTGTGCTGGAATATGGATAGAGACACACCAATTCTCAGGTAGGAACTAGTACAAAATATGACTAAGTTCATTCATGTAATTCATGAGAGTATGAAATCTTCACAAGATCATACAAAATATTGTTTCTATCATATGAAGAGACCTCTCTAGTCATATAATAGAGATCATGTGTTTTGGTAGGTCAATCCTCGTCATGAGTAGTGATGGTTTGGTCATGGTTATATGATTTCTCCCAGGTTTGTTAGATATTTTGTTGTCTTGGTTCAATTTGAAAATATAGATTAACATATTTCACATCCCCCAAACATGATCTAGATATATGATGTTTTACATGAGTCATGGATTTTTCATTATATTCATGACAACTCTCACATCATCAATTAGGGTGATATCGATGATGTAACCTTCGTGTAGTAGCCTATGGAGATCTAGGACTAGAAGGAGAAGGTGTTTTGTAGATGCTCTATTCCCTTGTATTCTTCCTTTTGGATTACTAGTGGAATGTTTGAAATTTCCTAGGAATGTGAGTCTAATATATGCACTCAGTACCCAGAGATGTTTGGTGTTTATCTCTTCTCATGTAATGTTTCTTTTGAAGGCTGTAGTCATTTTCTAGTTCATGAAAAAAAATTCAAATTTTTCTTTTTTTGTATCTTTTCTCTCATTTGAGATAATAATTTTATTGAGTTGTTTTTCTCGTTATTCCTCCAATTGAAGTGGTTGAGATCCTCTTATGGTGTGATCTTTGAGAAGAATCTCATGAGGTTGTTGTTCAAATAAATTCCTTTTATATTTCTTTCTCTCTTGTCCTAAATTTCAATTCTTAAGGATTATAATGTTCTTAGATGCATATGATATATGATTATGGATCCCAAAGCCTTTACCTTGTTGATATTTGTGTGCTATAGGATTATGTGGATGCATTATTGGATGATGTTTTGTGCCTAACTTCATGGTGGGATATGGCTACTTTCATTTACATACACCTTAGGACTACTCCAATATCTTATTTGGAATAATGTATGGACTGTTCCAATCTCTAGAAGCTAGGGGTGTTATTGGATGATTTTTGGGAGAAGGGTTTTATCAAAACCATTATGTCCCCCTAGGAATCCGTTCATTTGTACATGAAAAAACCTGATGGTTGATTGTGAATTTCTATCAATTATCATCGCATGAAATAGGACACAATAATTAAAAGGTAAACCATTATTATGATTTTAAACCTCTTTGATTAGTTTCAAGGCATGAAACGGTTCTCAATGGTCAACCTGAGGATTGGATACCACAAGTTGTGGGTTCATGAGGATGATATTATTAAGCTATAATTTTGATGGCTCAGTGAACACTAATAGTTCTTGGAGACACCTTTTGGTCTGATGAATTCCCCCAGTGTGTTCATGTCTATGATAAATCATTTTTTCACTCCATACATTGACTAGTTTTTTGTTGCCTTCATTGATTAAATATTTGTCAACTCAATGTCAGAGGAGGATTATACAAAGAACATAAGGATGGTCCTAGACTTTCTTCGGGACCACTATCTTTATAGATAGCTCTCGATGTGTTTGTTATAGATCTACAAGGTTCAATTTTGGGGGAATGCCATTTTAGAGCATGGATTAGATTTGGATATGATGGTGATTGATGTATTTATTTCTTGGGATCCACCCAATAGCATATTAGATATTCATATTTTTTGTGGAATGTTTGGGTAGTACAAGAGGTTCATGGAAAAATTATCTTCGATTGTATGACCTTTAGTCTCTTAGATGTGGAATGGAATTCCATTTACCTTGAATGAGTAGTTCCAGAGTTCTTTTTAAGAGTTGATAATGAGGCAGATGATTGGTCTTGTTTTTAGACTAACAGAGGAGGGAATGTAGTACATAGTGTATTGTGATGCCTCAGGATTTGGGATCGACTATGTGTTGATGCAAAGGCAAGAAGTGATCACATATGGTTCAAGTAAATTGATACCCCATGAGATAAACTAGGATACTCATGATCTAGAGTTGGTGGATATAGTCTTCTCTCTTAGTATGTGGAGGTACTATCTCATATTAGATCAATTTCATGATTACTTTGACTATTAAATTCCCAAATATATTTTCACATAGATATACCCGAACCTAAGACAGAGGTTCTAGTTGGAGTTTCTATTGCACTGTGACTTCAAGATAGTCTATAATCATGAAAATGGAAATGTGGTCCCATATTACCTTATAAGTAAGTCACATTCTCACATGGTGGAGGAGGCATCTATGTTGTTGGTTACATTGTAGTTGTACTTGGTAGGGAAGAGGGTTGCATGTTATCTTTATTTTATAGTGTTGAATCATCTACTTACCTAGTGTGGTAGGTGTTCCCAGTTGGGATACATTGGATATAATTTCTTTTATGAAAATATTTCATCAGGGTATTCACCAGATGGATTGTATTAAGGATGGGATAACATCATAAATTTCCAGGGATGAACAGTCATTCGGATCACAATGCAAGAGGAGGTGATAAGGGAGATTCACACATTTCATTTGGTTGTACATCTCGGTGTAAGGAATATGTACAGAGACCTTCAGTTGATGTTTTTGTGGGCAAGCATAAGATGGAGTTTGGATGAGTTCGTCTCTCATTATCACATATGATATCTGGTGAATGTTGAGTATCAGGTTCTGGTAGGTTTTTTGCAAACTCTTCAAAACTTTAAGTGGAACGGGACAACATGTCCATGAAATTATTAATAGAGAGTTCATGGATAGAAATAATCATTTATGCCATCTGTGTGATAGTTGAACAAATTAAAATGTTGATGTACTTCCTTACTATCGGGGAATAGAGTTTAGTGAAGATTTGGGGCAGTTGTACATATGGGAGATTGTACACCTCATGCGGTTTCCTCAAAACATTTCTTAGACTATGATGAGTGTTTCATGGTTGGGGGGGACCTTCATGATGAATTTAGGTCCAAGATCTGAATGAGTACAAGTTTTCACCCTCTGATGGATGGGAATACTAAGACCATAGTCTATGTATTGGAGGATATACCGAGGGCTTGAATTTTAGACTTAATTTAGAGATTGGATCATCACATACATTTGGTTGTGTTTTTTTACAATAATATCTATTGTAATACTAACAACATGAAACACTTTGAGGTCCTTTATGGTAAAACATGCTGGTCACCCATATATTGGACCGAGATTGTTGTGGTGTCTCTTGCCATGCCATAGATGGTGTAAGCAATGATGGAGAAGATCTAGGTGATATATGAGGGGATAAGGACAACCCAAAGTTGGAAGACATATTATACAGATCATCATTTTAGGCCCTTGTAGTTTTATCAGGGAGACTACGTCTTCCTGAAAGTGTCCTGATAATGAGGATTGTAGTGATTCATCCAATGAGGAAATTTATACCCAAGGTTCAATGACCCATTTCAAATCTTGCTGAGTGTTGGTGAGGTTTCTTACCGCCATTCCGTTCCCCCGTAGTTAGAGTTGGATAATTACATCTTCCATGTGTCATAGGTAATGAGATACAATCATGATTTTCGAAACATTATTGACTAGGGAAAGATTTAATTTAGGATGGATCCACCTTAATGGATTACCATGTGGTGATTAAGGATTAGCAAGAGAGGACCCCACATGGTTAGACCATTCCATTGGCTTGTCTGTTATGAAATTATGGGAGCATAAAATGGATATACAGGAGCAGTAGATCCATATGCGGTCTTAGTATCCCCAAGAATTTTTGATTTTTTTCCTTTCAAGGAAGAAAACAACTAAGAATGGAATAATGTTGAGACTCTATATTTTCTTTTTAATACTATGAAATATATTAATAAATATGTTTGGATGACTATACATGTTGTTGGGAATGTCTAGATGATCGGTATTGGTTCACAACTAATACCTATCAGTTATTATGGTACTTCAGCGATCTAATCATTCTACATGAGGAGATATCATGAAGAGTCATTGTCACATCCATTGAAAAATTTGTGTAGTGGTTGATATCTCATAATGAGATTATATAGAAGATGAAGAGAGATAGGGATGAGAAGAATTATCACTACTGTCATTTATATGAGAATATGTTGAAGTATAAGTAATGACTTGTGTCATGAAGTGGTCTAATTAGGCTAATGCTATGATTACCCCAAGTCCACTTCTAATAGGCGAGGGGCCAATGACCAATGCTGAGTTGGAATATCATAAACATGGGAGTCCTTGGCCTAATTTACCTATACACACACACATATATATCTCTAACCATAAAATGATAAAATGTAAAAAAAACTAATATCTATGAATGCATATATTTAAAATACCAACATCAGGGAATGAAAACAAGTACATGAAAGAAATATCAAAAAAAAATCCAAACAAAAGAAACAAAAAACAAATCCAACCGATAAAGTGGGATAGAAAATATAAAAATTAAACCATCAAAACACACATTGGTTTTTCTCTATCAATAAGCTCCACCTGGTCTTGGTCCTCCTATGACTCAACCAAAAGGCCAATCATCTAAATAAGACACAAAATTTGAAGGAAAAAAGACGATGTCGTGGGAATAGAACAATACCCATTAGGAAAAAATGAAATCACTAATCCTATAATGTAAATAATAATGGTCATCTCAACATATGTATTTATCAATGGATTATATAACAAGATAATTCATATATACTCATTTTAGACACACAATCTCATGTAAAGTCATAAATATATTGGTAGATTAGGATTCCAATTTGACGGTTCCATATAATACTCATCAGAGATTACACACTCCTTGAATCATATAGTACCGATGAAATCCATCAGAGATTTCATGCAGATCGGTTCTCTCTATAATAAGTACATGATAGAGGTCTTATGTGATCGATACCTATATTGGGATCAGAACCAAGTACAAGGGGTATATTAACAACCCAATCTATAAATACCAATTAAGTTGGGGATCAATTCCCATATAGTGTTGGTCATGTCCCTACAAAGAACCCCATAAAGGGAAATCACGATGATAGAGGATCTCACTCTTAGCCTCATAGAGGGATTCTAGAAACTTTATCTGACACTAAAGTTCTTTATAGGGGATCACCATCCTGTTCACAAGATGTGATTTCATAATAATCGTTTGTTAATGGTTCCAAGGAACATAACATAATGATAATTTTCAATTGTAAGAAGATAAGGGATCAAATAATTATTTTAGAAATCACATGGCATGGTCTAGGAGTACACGACAGGTCCTTTCAGCATCATGTTCTACCCATTTATCATAGCACATGACCATGTTTCTGTCTGAGTATACAACATGTGTCCCACCACACACGGTGTGTGGGGACACACGATCTCCATGATTTGTACCCTTGTCCAATTCCAGATTATTTCAAGGTATACACAACATGTGTAATAGACACATGACATGTAACACCACCTAGCCTCCTAATCATTTACCTCCCGTAAACATCGTGATGGTCAACTAGGGACCACATGATGTGGGTTAGTGGACACATGGAATGTGATCCTTATCTCTATCCAGAAACCCTATCATCCACTACTATGTCATAATAGGGCATTTTTTCCAGATTACAAGTCATGCAACATGTAAATCCCCAACCCAGTTACCCAGAGTTGGTGCATTATTGCATAACATTGGCATGATCACAAAAGATCGAGTCTCAAAAGACCAATTAGTTTAGTATCCCTTGAATCAATAGATACATTCATAAAGTTTACATTACCTTATAAAATATAAAACTACAACAAAATCTTGTCTTCATAGACCACACTCATATCCCCTCATACTATCCCAGCAATTCATTCATAAAATACTTCTTTGCATCCTGGGAAAAATAAAACATAGAAAGGGGTGAGCTCAGATGCCCAGTAAAGATAACAATATAGTGGAAACCTTCATAAATAAGCATAAAAATTTAAGGCAATGTATAACTAAAACGAAAGCCTTTTAAACTTCAACTTCATCATAATATAGCAGAAATAAAATGAAATAATTCCATTAACTTATTCACATGGATATTATACTAATAGAATAATCACATTCAATATCAACAACCACTTTCATAATGATGGAATACGTAAAGCCAGACTATCATAACCACATAGTCAAGGCCTTGTGCCAAGACTACAAATACGATTTTGTCAAGGCCCTGTTCCAAGACACTAGTTTGTCTCATGAGACCTACTGATGCATCGAGGAGCTATATCGGGCTCCACCCGTAACTTATTAAGTCCAATGCATTCCTCATATGAATAGGTTTACACATAACATAAACATTCATATTAAAACTAGCATAAGAAATGTAAATAATTTTTCCATAAACAATGAATGGTATAAAAATAACACATCCATAGTCAAACATATCAAAAAAACTTCAATACAATATGGAAGTTTTGTATCATAATAAATCAACTTCAAATAAGCTTAAAATCCATCAAAAGATGTTGACATAGATGAAAACAAAACTATTTGAGAGAAATATCTCTTTTTTTTAATCTTTTTAAAGTCACATAATTATAAAAGGAAAAATTTACTTTGAAAATATTCTTATAATATTTTAAGGGAAGCTTCGACGATTTTATAACGGTGAAAAATAGCCACACCCATCGTATAATTTAAAAAAAACATTATTACCATAATTCTGTCGAAAAGGATAAAAAGGACTTTTTTTGGAAAACAACAGAAAGATTACTTTATAAAAATCTTATAAAAAGTAAAACAAGGGTATAAATTACTTTAAACCATAGTCTTTAAAATAGTAATAATTATTTGAAATACATTTATAAAAAACATGGATGTGGATGATAAAGAGGTCCCAGTAGAAACTTACGTATAAACAACCTCGGATAATGAAGAGATTGTGAACTAAAGCCTTAATTTCTAATTTTCCTTGGTCGATGGCAGTTTAAACTCCTTTATAATGGTGAAATAATTTTTATTAAAGTATAAAATAATAATATACATTTATATGATATCATATATGATCTTTTAACATTGCTTTGTTAATTATATCTTAGTATTATCGTCGTTTCGGGTGTTAACTTACTCATTTTGTTTTATATGTTTTGTTACATAATCCATGTTTATTATTGATAGGTTGTATCTTATTCATATCTATAATTATTTCAAGTCCTTAATAATTATTTTTAATCATCAAATGAGAGCTATAATTGAATGGATACAATGGGGGATGAACCTCATCACATTCGTTGAGACGGTAGTCTGTATGTACGCACGAGCGACAATATCATTCTATTGATATTATAATAATATATAATTGAATGTTATACAATATATAAATAGTATTTATAATGTTATATTTATTATTTACTTCAATTACACATCATTATCATACGCATCCAAATAATAATGTTTTGAATAACAATTACACCATGACGTGGAGAAGGTAAGCCGTACGTACGCATGTATGGTGACATGTCATTCAAAGGATGGATAGAATACTAAATATGGTTGTACCATATTTATAATAACATCACATTATATATAATATACTGTAGTTATTATTTTATAATGGAAATAACAAAGAAAGAATAAGTGGAAGAAGAAAGGAACTTGAAAGAGGGTGGTGAAAACATTACATCTTCTTCGGGTTCTTCCTTTTGATCTGATCAAAAGGGCTCCTTAGATTGACTTTATGATAAAAATAAGGTCTCTAGGTTGAATTGAGGGAATTTGAGAGAAACCTTTTTAGGGGATGGTCGAGCAAAAAGGCTTGGAAGATGTGAATTAGAGAGATGGGGAGTTCCCATTTATAAGAGGGGTGAATGGTACTTTGGAAAAGCAAGAACTATTATTTTATAATATATTCATATTCAATTTATAATGGCTCCAAAGTAGATTATTTAAAGGTTAAGGTGGGGATAGTTTTATAACCACACAACCAATAGGTTTTAGATAGGTTTGGGCCACTATATTAACTTTATCTTTTGGATTTAGCTCTTAGTAAAAAAGTTTGACTTTTACCATGTCTCTTTGTATTTTTATATTATATAGTTAATAAACATTATCTATATTTCCAAGATACCCTCAAGTGGTCCATTAATGATAAAACTATAATTATATAAGTCCTTTGGCCGAAACATAGATTTTTAGGAATATAATATCAATTAATAATATAATATTTTAAAAAAAAAAACTCCTTTATGAAAATTTTGACACTATTTAATAATTGATTTTTGTTAAAGTCATAAAAACTTTATTAATTAGAAAACAATTCTTTTAATTAATCCTATCATGTAATATTAACCAATAAAATTTTTGGATTTCATCAAAACTTTCAAATTATATTTATTTTAACAATTATAATACCAATTATTTTATTCTTTCATTAATAAGAAAAATATTGCATCATTATTGTGTCATAAATAAATTTAATTATTCAATTTATAAAAATTATAAATAAAATCCCATTATGTAGGAAGTCTTTTTATATTTCTAATTAACGTTTATTGTCTAAAATATAAATATATAACCCTATGTAAAAATTGTTTTTCTAAAACATATTTTCTTATGTCATTTTTCTATTTACATTAACTTAATTAATATAAAGTCTCATCATCACTTACAAGTGGCTCCATGGGGTCCCAAAATAGACCCAAAGATGCCCATGGTCGGACATTTATCAAAAAATAGGTTTATTACATGTTTTAGGGTAATTTAATATTATTATAATATTATTATTTTACCCTTATTTACCTGATTTACCCTTTAACCGTGGTAAATAAATTATTTACCGAAGTAATTATTCAAAAGGTATAAAAATAAAAGTTACCTATTTACAAAATTTGGAGCTCTTGAGTATAAATATGGAATCCATTTTCCTAAATTCAAAACACAGAAGTCGCCGAAATAATTTAAAATTAATTCCCGTTGTCAAAACAAAAAGGGTGTTTTTAACAAATACTAACTATCAAAAGATTGACACTTTCTTATGTCCAGTTTAAATGTAAAATAATGTCCAATGACCAACATTGGATTAAAAGGAAAATATATAATCTAATTATACTTTAAAACCACTCAAATTCATAATTTTTCACTATTAATTATTTCGATTAGAAATTTGTTTTTAATTTAGTAATTTTAACTATTCATCAAAATATGAAAGTTATCAGAAAAGTACCAAAAATTCACCCAAAGCTAATATCGATATTACGAATCCAAAACTGAAGTCCAATTTGTATAATACAATTTATAAAATTTCAAAAAGTGGGTATTACATTTCATAACAGCTAGTTTGATTGGTTGTGGTGTTTGTTAGAACCTCGAAGTTGTGTACAAAACACACTACTGTATTATTCAAAGAGAAGTGTACCATGGAAGCCTGGGGTGTTACTTTCGCCACTCCTTCAAATAATTTTTCCTCAAAATTTCTAGAATATTCCAGCATAAAAAGACTCGGGTGGTTCTTCATCATATGTTCCTTGAGTTCCCACGTTGCATCTTCCATCTTATGGTTTATCCATAGAACTTTTACTAAACGAGTCGTCCGATTTCTCAGCACTTGTTCTCTTATATCAAGAATCCTGATGGGATCTTTGCAATAAGACAGATTGGGTTCCAGTTCTACTTCCTCATAGATGAGTACATGTGTTGGGTTGGTCATGTATTTTATGAACAATGATGCGTGGAACACATCCTGAACTTTGGAGAGACTTGGAGTCATTGCCAAATGGTAAGCTACAGCCCCAATTTGTTCTAAAATTTCGGAATGTCCTATGTACCTGGGACTCAGTTTACCCTACTTACTGAAACGTATAACACCCTTCCATGGAGATACCTTCATGAAAACATGATCTCCTACCTAAAATCCCAAATCCTTTTTTCGGTTATCAGCATAGCTCTTCTGTATACTTTGAGCTGCTTTGATGTGGGTTTGGATTACCTTCACCTTTTCCATTGTTTCCTCAACAAGTTCTGGGCCTACAAGTTTTCTTTTACCAACATCATACAAATAAGTTGGTGTGTATCATCTCTTTCTATATAATGCTTCATATGGTGCCATCTGAATACCTGAATGGAACCTATTATTATAGGAAAATTCTACCAAAGGTAAATATTGATCCCACATACCCTAAAAGTCAAGTGAGCATGACCTCAACATGTCTTTTGAAGTTTGAATAGTTTGTTCTGATTGTCCATTAGTTTGGGGGTGGTAGGCAGTTCTCAAACGAAGGTCAGTATCCAGGGATTTTTTATGACTTTTCTAGAATCTTGAAGTAAAACGGGGATCATGGGCAAAAACAATCGATAGGGGTACTCCATGAAGTCTCAGAACTTAATTAATATATATTCTTACTGGATGTTCAACTGGTAAATCTTCTCTTATAGAAAGAAAATGTGCTGACTTGGTAAGGCGATCAACAATGACCCATATTGAATCATTCCTTCTAGGATTATTTGGTAGACCCATGATAAAGTCCATCGTAATATTATCCCATTTCCACTAAATAATGGGAAGAGGTTTCATGACTCCTCCAGGTTTTTTCCATCTAGCTTTCACTTGTTGACAAACCATACATCTTAACACAAAATCATCAATCTCCCTCTTCATGTTGTCCCGCCAAAAATGTTCCTTCAAATCTCTATACATTTTGGTTTTACCATGGTTTATAATGAAATTGGAACTATGAGCATCATCCAACAATTCCCTTTTTAGATCAGGTATATCGGGAACACAATGTCTCTTCCCAAATTTCAAAATTCCTTCTTCATACACAAAGTCACTCAATCTCCCATCATTCACAGCTTTAATATTCTCTTGAAATTCTTCATCATCTGTTTGGGAACTCTTAATACTTTCTATTAAAGATGTTTTGGAAACCATTTGAAAAGGTATTGATGTTTCACCATCCATGGTTATTACCATATCCAACTTTAATAGATCCATGAAAATTGGATACCTTTCAACTCTCATTTTGTTCAAAACTCCATGATCTTGTCTGCTCAAAGCATCTGCCACCTTATTTTCCTTCCCTAGGTGGTAGTGTATCGTGCAATAATAATCCTTGAGTAGTTCAATCCATCACCTTTTCCTCATGTTGAGTTCTTTATATGAGAAAATATACTTCAAACTATTGTGATTGGTATATATCTCACATTTTTAACCATAGAGATAATGTCTCCATATCTTCAAAGAAAGGATTATAGTACCTAACTCAACATCATGAGTAAGATAGTTTTTCTCATGAATTTTCAGCTGTTGTGATGAATAGGCAGTAACCATATCATTCTGCAAAATGACACAACTAAGTCCTTTCTTTGAAGAATCACTATAAAAAACAAACCCATTATTCCCCGATGGTAGAGTGAATATAAGAGAATTGACTAATCTTCTGTTCAGTTCTTCAAAAAATTATTCACACTTTTTTTCCAAATAAATTTAAGCCCTTCCCATGTGAGATTCATTAATCGGTTATCCAATCAGGACAAATTTTGGACAAAACGTCGATAAAAACCTGGTAAACCAATCAAACTGCGTACCACAGTTCTACTCATCGGTTCTGGCCATTCTTGGGTTGTCTTAGTCTGAGAAGGATCAAAAGAAATTCCATCCTTAGAGACAATATGTCCAAGAAAAGAAATCTCCTAAATCCAGAATTCACATTTGCTAAACATCACATATAATTCATGTCTTCTAAGAGTCTTCAAGATAATGCGCAAGTGATATTCATGATCTTCATAGATTTTGTAGTATACCAAGATATCATCAATAGATACCACTAAAAAATCATTGAGATATTCCTTGAAAATTGTATTCATTAGATCCATAAATACAGAGGGTGCATTTGTCAATCCAAAATTCATTACTGTAAAATCGTAATGCCCATACCTGGTTCGACAAGTTGTCTTCGGAATGTCCTCCTTTTTCACACACAACTGATGGTATCTAGATCGAAGTTCAATATTTGAAAACTATTTAGCTCCATGAATTTGTTCAAATAAATCATCAATTCAAGGTAGTGGATACTTGTTATTTATTGTTATAACATTGATTTCCCTTTAGTCGATAAATAACCTCATAGATCCATCTTTCTTCTTAACAAAAAGGACAGGGGATCCCCATAGAGAAACACTAGGGAAAATAAATCCCTTATTACTCAATTCCTCTAGTTGTTTCTTTAGTTCAACTAATTCCATAGTGGTCATTATATAAGGGGTATTTGATATACGCCTTGAACCAAGAATTAAATCAATGGAAAACTCGATTTCTCGTTCTGGAGGATGTCCAGGTAAATCTTCCGAAAACACATCCACATATTCTTTCACAACATGTAAATCCTCTATTTGAGAATTCCTTTCATCACCCAATGTTATTTCATTCTTTTCCCCCCCAATAATTGAATTTAGTTGAGAAACTGGGGGTGGATCTAGATAAGAATAAGGTGGTGATGAATCTACTCTAAAGATAAGGTGTTCTTTATCATCATCATCAAAAATCGTAATCTTCTTCTTCTTACAATAAATTTTCAAATCATGGTCCAAAATCCAATCCATACCGAGGATTATATCAAATTCAATCATGGGTATGATGATGAGATCAGCAAATAAAGAATATTTATCTTCCCTAATGAGGACAGATTCACAAAACTTTGTTGCATTGATACTTCACTTAGGAGTTTTGACTGATAGCTCCATTGTAAAATAAAATTTGTAATACCTAATTTTCTTTGCTAACTAGGAAAATATGAAACAATGTGATGATCCATAATCAAATAAATCATTTGCTAAACTTTAGGAAACCATTAAATTACCTGCCACCACCTCTTTCGGAGCTTCTACCATAGCAGTAGTGATAACATAAGATTGGCCTTGATCCCTTGGCCTTTTCAGAAGTAAGTTCCCCTGAATCTTAGGACACTCATTTGAATAATGTCCCATATCCCTGCAATTGTAGCATTGAACATCAGTAACTTCTTTCATCCCCTTGAAATCATGAGGTTGGGTGCCTTTTTCACCACACTTGTAACAGACTCACATTCCCTTCAAGCAAGTACCAAGGTGGTTCTTCCCACATTTACTGCAGGATGGATATTCAAATTTTCCTTTCATACCCTTATTTCCATTCCCAGAGTGATCAAATGATCTCTTTTTCTCTTTCTTTTCTTTAAATTCATAAGACTTAGAGAATTATTTTTATATCGTGATAGAACATGAGGAAATATCTTCGTACGAGGAGAAGGATTGTGAGACTAATGGTCGATCGAAAAATGGTTTTAACCCATCAAAGAAACAATCAATATTACTCCTTGGGTTACGTATAAAATCTGCTGCATGCCTCGTTAACCTTGTAAAGTTAGCCTCATACTTTGTGGCATTCTCATCTTCCTTTTGTCTTAGACTCAGAAATTGTGTTTCCATACCAACTGGATGGTCATGAGGAAAGTATTTTTATAATAAAGGGTCATTTAAATCCCTACATTCCATATTTGATACTTTATCATCCTTCTATGTCTTTTGAATCAATGAACACCATTGGTCAGCATCTCCAGTGAGGCGGTAAACTTCCATGATAACTTTTTCCCTTTCACTACTCCCCAAGGCATGGAATATTTTCTCTAAGGAATTTATCCATTGCTCATCTACTAATGGATTTGTACTCCCATTGAATTTTGGTGGTTTTTTCCTCATGAAGAGATCTAACATTGATCCTCCACGCTATGGATCTGGGTGCTCTATACGGGTAAGGTTATTATTCATAACGTGAGTGAGTTGTCCCAGTATGGTGATTAGATGATCAGCACTAGTTTCATCACTAGCTCTACTATAATTATCTTGAGTAGGAGGTAAATCCCTACATGGAGTGTTTTCATTGATGTGATTTCCATTTCTTCCACTAGGGGCCATTTCTATGCAATGGCATACACTAGATTAGTTTATGAGTCGCAATACATAAATACAAACTTGTAAAACACTTAACATAAATTGAACAGTTTATGGATATAATCCATAATCATAAAAAAATTCTTTGAGGAAGTATATACTCATAAACCCTTCATAATGGTTTGTAAAGAAAATGAGAATTATCCTAAGCATATCCCCTGGGAGTGTCATAACAAAGAGTGCAGCAAGGCCCGTTGTCGTGCAGTAGTTCCCATTCGAGTCTTGCTCAAAAGGTGTTTTTAGGTTTTATCCCTAGGTACATTTGTGCCAGAGCCACCTCTACGTGCTCGTATCCAGAAAGATATGTATTGCTCAGAAAACTCACAAAATATCTACAATAACAAAATTCTAGGAAGTTATTCTATACTAATCCTCAAAGTCCATCTTAGGTCTATGTGCTCTAATCAGATTTTATCTAAATATAGCTTCCAAGGTTTATACTAAACTTCCTCTGATACCAACTATAATGCCACAACCCTAGTTACGTAGAGTCGGTGCATTATTACATAACATTGGCATGATCACAAAAGATCATGTTTCGAAAGACCGATTAGTTTATTAGCCTTGGAATCACTAGATACATTCATAAAGTTTACTTTACATCATAAAATGGAAAACTACAACAAAATATTGTCTCCATAGAACACTCATATCCCCTCATACTATCCCTGCAGGTCATTCAAAAAATACTTCTTCACATCCTGGGAAAAATAAAACATAGAAAGGGGTGATCTCAGATGCCCAGTAAGGATAACAATATGGCGGAACCTTCCATAAATAAGCATTAACATTTAAGGCAATGTATAACTAAAATGAAAGCCTTTTAAACATGAACTTAAGCATAATAAGAAATAAATTAAATTAAATAATTACATTTACTTATTCACATGGATATTATACTAATCTAATAATCACATAAAATATCAATAACCACTTTCATAATAATGGAATGTATAATGCTAGACTATCATAACCACATAGTCAAGGCCTTGTGCCAAGACTACAAATACGATTTTGTCAAGGTCATGTGTCAAGACACTAGTTTGTCTCATGAGACCTACTGATTCATCGAGGAGCTATAGCGGGATCCACCCGTCACTTATTATGTCCAATTCATTCCTCATATGAACAGGTTTAAACATAACATAAACATTCGTATTAAAACTAGCATATGAAATGTCAATAATTTCTCTATAATACATGAATGGTATAATAATAACACATCCATAGTCAAACATATCACAATACCATCAATACAATATGGACATTTTGTATCATAATAAATCAACTTCAAATAAGCTTAAAATCCATCAAAGGATGTTGACATAGATGAAAACAAAACTATTTGAGAGAAATATCTCTTTTTTTAATCATTTAAAAGTCACATAATTATAAAATGAAACATTTACTTTGAAAATATTTTTATATGCTTGTAATAGAAGATTCAAAAATTTTATAACGGCGGAAAATAGCCGCACCCGCTATATAAGTTAAAAAACATTCTTAACATAATTCTGTCGAAAAGGTTAAAAAGGACCTTGTTTGAAAAATGACAGAAAGATTCATTTATAAACATATTATAAAAATTTAAACAAGGGTATCAATGAATTTATCCCATAGTATTTAAAATATTATGAATTATTGGAAATACATTTTTAAGAAACACGGATGTAGATGATAAAGAGGTCCCAGTAGATAATTACGTATAAACAACCTCGGATAATGAAGAGATTATGAAATAAACCCTTACCTTGTACTTTTCCCTAGTCGAGGGTATTTTAACCTCTTTTATAATGGTGATATAATAGTTATTAATTTATAAAATAATCATATATATTAATATGATATCATATATGATCTTTTAACATTGCTTTGTCAATAATATCTTAGTATTATCGTCGTTTCGGGTGTTAACTTACTCGTTTTCTTTTATATGTTTTGTTACATAAGCCATGTTTGTTAATGGTAGATTGTATCTTATTCATATCCATAATGATATAATGTCCTTAAACATTATTTTTAATCATCAAATGAGAATTATACATGAATGGAAATGATGGGGGGTGAATCTCATCACGTTCGTGGAGACGGTAGTCCGTACGTACGCACGAGCGAAAATATCATTCTTGTGATATTATAATAATATATAATTGGATGGTATATCATATATACATAATAATTATAATGTTATATTTATTATTTACTTAAATTACACATCATTATCATACCCATACAAATAATAATTTTTTGAGTAACAATTAGACCACGACGTGGAGACTGTAAGCTGTACGTACGCATGTATGGTGACATGTCATTCAAAGGATGGATATAATACTGAATATGGTTTTACCATATTTATAATAACAACATTTTATATAGAATATACATGATTTATTATTTTATAAGGGAAATAAAAAAGAAATAAGAAGTGGAAGAAGGAAGGAACCTGAAAGAGGGTGGTGAAAACATTATCTCCTCTTTAGGTTCTTCCTTTTGATTTGATCAGAAGGTATCCTTAGGTTGAATTTAGGATCAAACTAAGGCCTCCATGTTGAATTGAGGGAAGTTTAGAAAATATTTTGGAAGGGGTTGTCCAATCCAATAGGCATTTAAGGTGTGAATTAGAGAGAAGGTGGAGTTCCCTTTTATAAGAGGTGTGAGGGGCATCTTTGGAAAAGCTAGAAATATTATTTTATAATAAATTTATATTCAGTTTCTAATGGCTCAAAAGTGTATTATTTAAATTTTAAAGTGATTATTGGTCGAAAACACTCAACCAATAGGTTTTAGATAGGTTTGGGTCACTATATTAACATTATCTTTTTGATTTGACTCTTAGTTAAATAGTTTGACTTTTACCATGTCTCTTTGTATTTTTATATTATATATTTAATAAACTTACTATATACTTCCAAGAGACCCCAAAGTGGTCCATTTATGATACACCTATAATTATATAATTTTTTCGCTGAACCCTAGATTTTTATGAATAGAATATCAATTAATAATATAGTATTTGTTTTAAAAACTCCTTTATGTCAATTTTGACACTATTTAATAATTGATTTTTTTTAAAGTCTTAACTACTTTATTAATTCGAAACAAATTCATTTAAGTAATACTAAAATATCATATTAACAAATAAAATTTGTTTATATCAAAAAAAACATTCAAATTATATTTATTTTAACATTTATAATACCAATTATTTGATTATTTCATTAATAAGAAAAATAATGCATCATTATTGTGTCATAATTAAATTTAATTATTAAATGTCTAAAAATTATAAATAATATCCCATTATGTAGGAAATCATTTTATATTTCTAATAAATATGTATTGTCGAAAATATAACATATATAACCCTATTTAAAAATTGTTTTCCTAAACAATATGCTAATGTCATTTTTGTTGTTACTTTAACTTAATTAATATAAAGTGTCATTATCACTTAAAAGTGGCTCTATGGGGTCCCAAAATCGACCCAAAGATGCCCATGGTCAGAAATTTATCAACCAATAGGGTTAGAACACTTTTTACACTAATTTAATATTATTATAATATTATTTTTTTACCCTTATTTATCGAATTTACCCTTTAACCGTGGTAAATAAAATATTTACCGAAGTAATTATTCAAAATGTCTAAAAATAAAAGTTACCTATTTAAAAAATTTGGACCTCCTGCTTCTAAATATAGAATCCATTTTTCTATATTCAAAATAAATAAGTGGTAGAAATAAATATAAAATCAATTCCTGTTTTCAAAACAAAAAGCTTGTTTTTAACAAATAATAACTATCAAAATATTGACACTTTATTATGTACAATTTAAATGTAAAATTATGTCCAATGACCAGAATTGGATTAAAAGGTAAAAATATAATCTAATTATACTTTAAAACCACCAAAATTCATAATTTATCACTATTAATTATTTCGATTAAAAAAACAGTTTTTAATTTAGTAATTTTCACTATTCATCAAAATATGAAAGTTATCAGAAAAGTATCAAAAATTCACCATAATATAGTTTCAATATTCTGAATCCAAAAATGAAATCAAATTTAAATAATAATATTTATAAAATTTCAAAAAGTGGGTATTACTATTCATAACGGCTAGTTGGATTGGTTGTGGTGTGTGTTAGAACCTCGAAGTTGCATACAAAACATGCTACTGTATTATTCAAAGAGAAGCGTACCGTGGAATCTTGGGGTGTTACACAACATGAGAGTTCTTAGAACCTGATGGTCCTCTTACAGTCGTCTTCTCTACTGATGTTGCTCATGATTCCTTCCACTAACCACACTATAGATAATGGTTCTGGGTCATACAAAATCAATCACCATCATAGATCTAATTATTGGACATCCATATAAACAAGGAAACATTATCCATCGAGTCATTACACCATATCACCCTAGAACTGAAAAAAATGATCTAGAAATCATATGTTCATCCACTATCATAATCATCACAGCTCGATCTCATTGTCAAACAAAACCCAAATTAGTAGCATCAATCTGTTATACCAAGAAACATGTTTGGAAAAATTGATCATCATATATATTTCAAACCATTATCCTAAATGAACATTTGTGATTAACAAATAAAGAACAAGGGAAGAAATTAAAAACACAATAACATTTGTAATCGACCTCATCCAATGTTTGTGTCGGCCTCAATTTATTTTCATCATAACAATGAATGAAGAGATATAATATTATCAACAATTGAAATCCCCAATCCCAGATAAATATAACATGTATCCACAATACTCTTGTTCCATGAATCATTTTTTTGATTGATTCATGTTCACCATTGGAATAATCAAATGGGGATAAATCTACATAGAAAAATTTCCCACATCAAGATGGTTGAATCGATGAGAAGGAATGAATCTAAGTCATTATCATTGGTGAGATCCATAAAATTCCAATGGAATAAAGATCCTCAATATTGATCTGATTTGATGTCATCTTCTCAGAATGATCTCCTCCAATGACCTTCTATATATCTAGGTTTATGCAATTGACTGTGATATCTACTCATAACCATGTATTTATAGAGGATTATCATTAAAATAAATAAATTAAATAATTTATTTTTTTAATTCACTCATGGATATGAGTTATAAAAATGAATGATGTCGACAAATGATATACTGCGCTTAGGATAAAACCCTCACTCTAAACTCAAAATTTTCCTCATATTCTGATTCACACCTCATTTTAAGAGATATACGAGTCTATTTTGAAAAAAATTATACTAGTCATATTTATTATTATTAATTTATTTTAAAAATTAATTCCAACATCACCAGTCCTCAAAATATGGAATCACCTCAACACCATGATTTCAAAATAATCTATATAATTTTATGAAGTAATACATGAAAAAATTAGAGTTGTTGTACTCTACCCACATTAGATATTTATATCCTAGAAAGAAAAACAAAATACTACCAAAATAGATGAGGGTACTGAGCATGAATCTTGGTCTCACACCCCATGTGCCCTCCAGAAGATTCTCGTTCCTCGATTGGACATGAACTGGGGGAATCAATAACTCATGAAGGATACTCTCCCATTGATCCTCAATCTCCATGGGGTACCAAGAAAAGGTAACCACATCTTTGATATCTACTTCTCCCTATAAAATAGCATGTTATTAGTCATTCTAATACATCATCCACAATAACATGTGTAAGACACCATATACCAGGTCTAACTATGGTAGTCAAGCTAAGTTCTATGCCACCTCACCTACTCTATAAAGTATCTTGAGATAGAAAATTAATCTTATAGATATCTTTCCACCCCATCCAAATCAATTCAACCCGAATTAAGGTGATATCAATAATTACAAATTTTTCTTTCCAAAAATTTGAAATTCCTATATCATCAATCTTCATAAGACTTTTGATGGCTCTGCGTATTCTAAATACACTCCTCAATGATATTACCTTTCTATATGATGGATCACACCAACTCTTGGCCCATGGGTGATTACTATTCTAGGTCATTCAAGTATAGTGGTGACCTATACGGTCTCCTATTCATCTCCTCAAATTTTTTCCATGTCAATAGTGGAATGGTAGCTATTTTGGTAGAAAATCTCTACCAATGTTATGTGGTCTTCCCAAAAATATCCATAGTTCAACATGAAATCCCACAACATATCCTCCAAGACCTGAATGGTCTGCTCAGTATGACCCTCATACTAGGGGCAAAACACAACTCTCAAATGCAATTGATTAATGAATGAATCCTACAATCATTTCTATAATAATTCCATGAAGTAAGAAATATGGTCTCAAACAATTATTTATGGAAATAAATGGATACATAATATGTCCTAAACAAACAATCATCTCAAAAACTCTACTAAAAGTTTCTATGGAATAGCTAGGAGGTGGACCGACTTAGTGAGTCATACTATAATCACCTAGATGGAATCATTTCCTTTAGACATCCATGGAAGCCCCGTCATGATATACATAGATATCATGTTTTATGAAAAGGGAGCCTAAAGGTGGGGCTACCAATTTTCATCCCTACTTTATCCTTTTTCTCACCTTCCAAAATTTCATCACTATGTGAGATCATATTTTCTTTTTTCAAGGATTTATTATAATTGTTTTCTTATTTTTTCCCTTGAACAGTAGGGCCATTTTTGGATGATTGAATATTTCTAAGATTGAGGTATTTGGTCTTGTTTTCTTTCCTTATATTTTCTTTATTTTACAATTCATAATAGTTATCTGTCGTAATAATAAAATAATGTCGACTTCGTTTTGAATTTTAAATTATCTTATCTTAATTCAAACATTATAATTGATTATAAGCTTCTTAAGTAGTGTCCAAAATTTTTCAATAGAATCTAATGACTAGGTATGGTCCATGGGATTTTTACAGCCTAACCATAATTCAATAAATAAATTGGTTTAATTTATTGCCCTTTATAATAATTTCATGATATGTGAGGTTAAAGGTTTAATTGAACTCATTTCAGGGACAACAAAATGTTCATTGAAGATTCATGAAAAATCAAATGATTTTTCTTTGAGGTTACTTTTTTATACAGTTCTTACTAAAATATTTAATTCCTATATGATATATATGGCCTAGAAAGATGCTCTAATTAACCTAGTAAGAATGAATGTTGTTTCCTTATGTTGTAGAGTAACCCAGTTTAATAGACTCCGAATTTATCTAGTTAAACCAAGTGTTTGAGTAACATGGTAGTGAGAGATTACTATGAGGTACTTGATCAATTATGTTATATAGAATTTGAGTTGGGGTGTCTTTACCTAGAACACAAACATGTAACATTATGTTCTTAAGGGTCTAGGGTGTGATAAAAATCTAATTAATAAATGTTACCTCCTAAAATACCTTGTTTAAGTAATAAAATTAGAAATGAAATTTTGATGATTTTTAATACCAGGAAATTATAAATTAAGGTAGTGGGGTTTGTACATTTTAGAAACCCTAAGTAAATATGATAAATGTGTGATTTTGGAATATGGTTTTAATGGGAAATGGGTTAATAAATTAGGTGTAATTATTAAGGTGTATTTCCAATGGACAGCCTTGAGCCACAATACGTGTTTTCCTTAAGTTATCCATGTCCCTTCATCCCAAAATGTAATTATTTTTTTTAAGGATTATTAATATGGCAACTGGTTATGATTCAATAGTGAGACATTACATGGGTACACCATGTATTCCATATTACATTCCATGAATAATCCTAATGGATGAACCAAAACTAATTAATGTGAATGTTGAGGTGGGATACCTACTTTTATTGAGTCAATGTATTATATTCATGAATTCTATATCTGGGTATAGTGTATTCACATGAATGTTCCTAAAATACTAGATTGACTTGGATGAGATCCTATATTTGGCTTGAAATAATTAGAGAAATAATTCCTTTTATGTCCTAAACGGATCCCAATCAAGACCCTCCATAAAATTACCATGTACTTTCTCATTGGGATTGGTTAGAACCATTTTTAGAAAGTATATTGTTGAGGTTCCATCCCACATATTCTTCTAAAGAGTAAGTAACCATGGCTTGATCTCCATCTGTTGGCTCACAAGTTCCATTCCTATAATTCTAGGGAGTTTTCATTGGATTCTTTTTTTCTGTTATATAGTAATTCACATACATGTGTAGTGGATTCACCTTAGATGTATGTTCTTGGATTCCTAAGCTATATTCAATTGTTCCTCTTACAGTTTCTTAGGTAACATGATCAGATATAGCTAACATAGGTTGTATAAAGTGGTATTCAATAATGCATCACCATATTCATGATTCATTTAAATGTATATACTACCCAAAATTATGTTTTATACTCATGGATGAGAAATTAATTAGACACCATTGGTGGTCACCTATAGAGTTTTACTCACATCTTGTTTGGGTTTTGACTTATTACTCAGATAGATCTCAGGTATATAGTTTAGGACTATGAGTGATACCTATTTATATTACATTTTTCGGGGATAGGACCTAGTATACGATTTGTGGACCAAGAACGTAGTGAGACTACATATAGGAGTTGTTTTATCAAAATTTATTTAATCTTTTATGTTTATCCTTGATATAAAAGTAACTCTTACAACCTATTTGGACTACTTATTCATATATTATATTTTTATTATAGTCATGCATATTTTATATTTTTTGTTTTGGGGTTAATTAATTATCATTATCCATTTTTATTTTAATGAACTTATTTAACTAATGTATTGACTATTGATCCAGGGAATATTGTCTCCCCACTATACCCCCTTTAGACCCTTGCTACTAGTCAGCATCATCTGGCATACAGGGAGACGATTTAGAGACAATGAAACCCCCATGGTCTGTTAATTATGAGTGAACTGGGTTTAGGGAATCAAAATGTTTTATTAGATAACTTTTCCGTTGTCATACTTATTTTTTTGGTAGACAGGAGACAAGGAATTAATCATAATTGGTAAATAGCTCATGTCTGCGGACGACCAAAATATGCATGGAGGAAAGACCAAGTTTCCATGCATGATACTTCGTTTGAATTTAATTACTGTAATTTATATGATTTCACCTCATGTTATCACTTTATTTTGTGGTTATTGATTTATGGGATTAAACTCTTGGATTAGTATAGAAAATTAGGGGGCATGTGTTCATGCATCATTTCAGGAAAATTTGATCCATATGCTATTAATATTATTGTCTTATTTGCCTATATTCTTCTCTTCTATGACTATTGGCCATGTTTATAGTTATGAAATATGTTGGGTTAAAAAAGTGTCTACATACCTAAACGGTTTTTCTCGTATAGCTTGATGTAGGCATTTTATCTAACCAACTTGAGTTTAATTAAAGTAAATAATAGTATTAAAGATTTCAATTAATTCACTATAATAAAGATATATAAAATGTTAAATTAATAGATGTTTTATTTAATAAATCCAAGTTATTAAAGGAATATTCCAATTAAATGGGTTTCCAATTTCAAATTATAAGGTGTTACCACTTTATCATAGGAAATGATACCCATGAAACTAAATCCATTTGTTCTTAATTCAACCCTTATAAGTCAATAAAGGATTATATTCCAATAAATTAACCAATACGTTGTTTGTATTAAAATTATTTGATAAGTTAAATACTAATTGGTTGAGCCAAAATGGGATTCCAATTGAAACTTATAGATAATTTACCACTATAACATGATCTTGACAATATATATTACTGAACCCATATTGGAATGACTTGGTCATCGTAGGATGATAATAATATTACATACCTTGGTAATTAAATCATTGGGGGAATATATATATATATATATATTAAAAAGATTATTTTTATGTAAATTTTAAATAGAAATAAAAATGGTGTTTTCATATATATATTATTAGTTCCATTCTACAAAGCTAGTTTGTATGTTATCTATGACTTGTGATGGATCATTAAATGTGATTCCACATGGTTGAAATAAATAATGGACAATTAAATGAATGGATCAGTACAAACCAATATGTATAATTAAAATTGATTTATTTTTGTTTAATAATTACCATCTCTAACACTTTTAATAAATTTGATCTTAAAAATGGATTAAGTAAAAACTTTTAGTTATTCAATTATAAAGACTCTAGTGTGGGGATTAGTTTTTGAGTTTCAATGAAACATTCCATGAATGTGAAAATAGTAGTTTCCAATGGGCCTTAGAGGTTGTTTTCATATATGTTGAACTTAAAGGTTAGGTGAGGGAGCCTAGATACATTTAGGTTTTAACCCTAGTTTTAGAGTTGATGCCTTTGGTTATGTGGGGCGTTATCCCAGTTGTAATATCTCCCTTGGAGATGAGAAGCATCATTTGAACCTCGTGTTGAGTTTTTTTTGCACTAAAAATGATGGTAGTTTTCCATTTTATCTATTTTAGGACTCTTAATTATGAAACAAACCCTTAAGTGGGTGGGTGGTCAAGCAGTAAGATGAGACTTTTGGTGTTTTGAGAATCATGGATTCTTGAGTTTAACGGTACTATCATGCCAAGGTCATAGTCAAACACTTAATTAATCCTGAAACATTTATTTATTGATAATATATTACTCAATAATTCAGAAAAATGTTTTAAATGGTTGTGTGCGATAACATGATTCCTAGGTTCTATGTTTCTAAGTAGAGTACCACATTTTAGGAATGTGTGGTGTTTTAGGTCTTTAGAATCATACGAAATGGGTGAACTAGTTTTGTTTATGTAATATCATGATAATATGAATTGTCATATGTAATTTTCATTGAGTTAATGATTGGTGGATTGATTCATGTTAGGGAAGTGGTAATCCTTCAAGACTTGATGATATTTAATCGATGCAATCCTAGTAATACCTTGGAGTGTTAGTTCATGACTTCTTCGAATAGGGTCAAGGGGTATAGCAGGTTACATTATTGGGTCATAGCTAGAATATGGTGACTTGGGAATTAATATTTTGGTCAAAATTTATATAAAATTGAGTGGTTAATATAAAAATATTGAGTTATCATAGTACTAGGTATAACAACTACATAGTATCAGGTTCCATTACAAAATGGATCCACGTTAGGATTTCCAATTTTGTGTTCGGTGCCAACGATGTGTATAAGCATGGTTTTTGAAGATAACCATGTGTGGGTATATGAATATACATATTATAGAAATTAATATAAATTACTATAGTAAATCCATGTGTTGGGAAGTGTACAACTTTTTTTTAGGTAATGAACCTTCTTCATGAATGCGGTTCTCGTGACATCCATGGCCGGAGTTTCATGTTTCCACTTGGTGTATCAGAATTGAGATGTATCTAAAAATAATGTTAAGCGGTGGATTAAGTATGTTACTTGTAAATTAGTGTATTATTTTATGTAAAATTATAACTAGTTAATTAATATGGTGGGGAGATTCATATTGGTCAAGGGAAGTGTGACCTTCAAGAGAGAAGGATCACGGTTGTAGAAAAACTAGTCATGAATGGTCAGAATGTCTTTCAAATAATGATGATATGATGTTTTTTAGTTTATAGTATTCAATAAGATATGTAATTTATGATTTAGGTATGATTTTAGACAAGTCATGGATGTTAGACTCAGGATCATGATGAAAAATAATTTTAGAAATTTTGACAGACCAGTGATGAATTAGTTCTTGTAATATATCATGATAGGGAAATGGTTGGTTGAGTATAAAACCATTAAATCACACTATAAGTTATCTTAGTACTTTAGTGATAGTTTTTAAATGATAGTTGGTCACCTTTATAATTTAAGGAAATTTGATCGATTCCTTAAGTAAGGCGCCTTCTGGTAATATAGACGTCCATTTAGCAGGTCAACCTAAAAAGGTCAATAGGATTTTTAGTACCCATGTTTGTAGTGAGATAAGAACTATTTGTGTACATTTAAATACGTTATGTATATTTTTTTTATTCTAGGAAACCTATTTTTGAACCCTCAGGACTAAATGAATGGTAATGGTTGGTTGGTAAATGGAGGCATCGAGTAGAGTGTGACGCCATTGTATAATGAGATTTTATGAAAGATCAAGAGATAGATATCTTAAATTATGTGAGTAGATAAAAGAAAATTAATTGTGTAACAAGTATTGATGTATATTAGTTTAGTTCTCATGAGTATATGGTATGAAAAGATATATGGTGGGGAACCACCATGGAAATATGTGGCATGCGATTCTTGATTTGGGAAATCCAGGGTGTTATAATGGATGTTTTCATAAGGAAACACTAGGTTAACAGATCAAAATTAAATTTAGATGATAAAATAAACTCTAAGATGGTAGAAAATAATGTAATATTTACTGGGATCATTTTTATCATATCATACTACCATTCGATGTGAGGTATTGGTAAAATTTTTATATCAATGTTACGTGTAGTCTTAGGTGTAAGACTATGAGTTATTATAGGTATGATTTCATAGTAATGGCCTATGACAGGCCTTAGATATTAGAATATGAGGTTTTATGTCAGTAAAATGGGGAAAATTTCGGAACCACTTCAAAAGTGAACATCCTTATGGATCATTTTCTATCAAGGATTACATATCAGTGCTCTAGGATTCTCATGTTCATGTTACCTCGGACCAACTCCTATGGTGAAAATAAGTCTCACTGAAATATAATTTTCTCATTTGGAACAGAAGAAACCATTAAATCCACACAAATTATAATGTGTTCCAAAAGGGGGTTATATTGTTTCTAAATTCTCTTACTGCCAACATATGAGCATTGAGATGACATCCCATTAATTCATTAAGAGTGAATGGGATAACACTTTCTAGGAATCAGTGGGTCATTTCATTGGATTTTATTCCCCAGATTGACTTGGTCATAAATTTATTTAGTGGTGGATCCATGGAGTGGGTAGTAATATCACCAAGAATATGGCCAGAACCATCATCATTTCAAATGGGTGATGGTTCGTTTGGTTGGTGAGAAAAAAATTTTAACACAAGGGCCTCTCTTTATCAAATGTGGACTTGGTCTCCTGAAATATGATGATGATCTGAAAATTGGGTGTTATTATGAAAACATCAGAAGAGGCTCACTCAATGAGGTAGGTTTTGAGGAACATTTAAACAACATACAGGCCATAGAGATCACCCTCAGGGTCGATGGACCCATTGGAACCCCTTTCGATGGGTTGAAATTAAAAACGGATGGATTTTTTGTAAATGAATCTATCAGAGGGGGAGGGGTTGTCTGGATCCCAAGAAATAATGTGGTAGATAATTTTAGTGAAAACTTTGATAGAGGTGAATCCTTGTAGGTAGAGGCTTGTGACTTTCTCAAAGGACTTAAATTTGGTTTCTCTAAGAAAATCTCTCTCTCATCCATTCAAATAGATTCTATGAATTTCTAAAACTCTCTCAATGAAAAAAGTACCATCCCCTATAGGATATATTATCTTATCTAGAGGTGAAACCCTCTTATAGACTACAATACTAGCCTAAATCACATTTAGTGTGAGGGAAAGAAGGAGGATGATTACATTGATTCAACGTACACTGATGATGCTGACTATATTTTATTCTCCATCATGGGGTCCTTACTCCAAGAGTTTGTGGGTGTCGTTATAGGATATTCCTTAGGGCTCCATTACTTTATCCCCCATAATATTATATCATATTCATTTTTTTCATTGGGTTCCCCCTTTTTTCCTTGTATACTTCTTATAAACCTTATATTAAAATTAATATTTTTTATGTTAGAGTTGAAAAATCATGATGGAAATATGTTATGGATAGAATCAAAGATAGTCTTACATCGTTCATAACATGATTAAGTGAAAATCATGTTTGGGGTATCATTTTAATCTTGCAGTGATGGTTCATTGATTAAATTATAGGTATTTAGAAGTGATCCAAGGTGAGCGATCAGTATTGGAGTTGTGTTGTACAATTGTAATTTGAAATTTTAGGGTAATTTCAGGGGGAAATATCGATGTGGAGACTCAGGAATTTTTTGTTGTGTGATATTTCTGAACCATAATCTATGGGTGATTATTTTTAATGTATGAAACTTTATATTATAACATTGGATATGGATAAATTTTCAAATTAAGATTGATGATATAATTCCAATATTTATTATATCTTTTTCTTGTAGTTACAGACATGGTTTAAAGTGTTTTCTTATATAAGTGCATCTTGAGGATGAGTTGTCTTTTAGTGGGGAGTATGTAACAACCCAAATTGTTTGATCTATTTTTAAATATTCATGACTGAGTCCTAACGTAGTGAATAAAGGTATGACACATCTTAAATATTCTAATAATCCTATGTCTTTTACTTGATGTAGGTGTTTCATGGCTTTAGGTAGTTTGAACTTCAAATTTGGAATCTCATCCATAGAGGGATCAGAGGTTTATAGGGCACTCATATGGGATTTCTATGGGTGAGAACAAATTTATTAGGTGAATTTAGAAGTTGAATAGGGTTTTAGGAGTTCTCTGAAGTGAACCAAAGTGTTCAGGGATATGTTAGGGATTGAATTATATTGTTTCAGTATAATATTTTTGTTGGTCAGACACTACAGAATATCTAAAGGTGGATCTCGTAGCTTGGTATGGGTATCGAAGACACCTACTAGCTGGGGGATACCTAGTGGCTAATTTGTAGGCAACTAGGTTGTATTTAAGGGGGGAAATGGTAATTTAACCCCCCTCCCCCTTAATTAAACCTTATCTACATGAATTGTGGCATCATTCCACCCTTGTTGTATTAGTTAGAAGTGATCCACTCCTTCTCTATTATTGATGGATCTTGTTTATTATTAATTTTATTATTCTTCTGTTCAAATATAAGGGATTATATAGGTAATAAAATCACACTTCATACCTCTTTTCATCACTTTATTCACATTAATAAATGTTATATTTGTGTGATATTGTATTCCATATTTTTATGGTTTTTTTCTTGTTCATCATTTTCATAAATTCATTACCGAACCAAGGGAAATTTCTAGATTATTGGGAATTTATAATCACGAGGTATCTAGTCATTTTACCTTCCATTTAAGTCAGGTTTTTTTATAAATAATGAATGTTGTGCATCATATCGATGGCCGAATGTCCACCTATATTTGAATTTTAAATTATCTTATCTTTATTAAGATCCCTTAAATGATTTCATTATTCTAAAATATTATCCTTAATTTATCAATCCAAACCAAGGACAAGGTATAGTCCAATGTGGGTTTTATGGCCTAATAAAAATTCTAGAAATTATTTGGTTAAATTTATGATCCTTATTTATAATTTTATTCTATGTGAGATTAAGGATTTAATTCAACACTTTCCATGGAATAAGTATGGTCCACGAAATATTCATGGAAAATGAAATGAGTTCCCATGAGATTCCATTTTTATACATTTAATACTAAAATAAGTAGTACCTCTTTGAGTCATATGACCAATATATACACTCTAATAATCCTATTAATAATCGTTTCCATATCAAAATATTGATAACTCCCATTGTTTAACTGAATCATGGATTAACTATATGATCATAGTGTGTGAGTAATATGCTAGTAAGAGATGACCATGAGGAACTTGTTCTATTATGTTGAACCAAACTAGAGTTGGGATCCTTAACCTAGAGCATGGACCTATTAACATTATGCCCCCAAGATATAGGGTGTAACTGAAGGCTATTTATTTAATATTAGCTCCTAAAATACCTCTTTTAGGTAATAAAAATAAAAAAAATTACCTTTATTATTTTTATTATGGTATAAATTAAGTAAATGGGGTTTGTGACACCATTAAGTAAATAAGATAATTGAGTGAGTTGGGAATATGGTTTTAATGGGATAATGGATTAATAAATTAAGAGTAATTCTTAGGATGTATTTAAAATGAATGGTCTTGATCCTTATTACATGATTTCCTTAATTAATTTAATTCTTGTCCCCGTGAAATGGATTTTACCATTTATAATCCTTTTCAAAATATAAAACTGATTATGGTTTAAAAGTGATATATTCCATAGGTTCACATTGGATTCTAGATTATAATTCCAAGAATGATCCATGTGGATGCCACATGATTCATTGATGATAATTATAAGGGCTAAATCCTCCATGGATTTTATCAATGTATAATATTATTGAATTAATTTGATGAGCAACATAGATTCACCTAAAAGTGTTAGAAATATTTGAATTCCTGGGATATACTCCCAAATTTGGATTAATTGCATGGACATTGAATCCCTTGAATTACCTCCATATATCCCAATGGAGATCCTCCCCCAAATTTTCAAGGTCTTTATCCCTAGATTTAGTTTTAGACCATTTTAGAAGTGTAATGTTGAGGTTTCAACCCTTATATTTTAATCCAGAGTTAGAAAATATGGCTTAATCTCCATGGGTTGTCTCCCTAGTTCCATACCTAGAATAAGTTGGAGTTTTCCATATATTTTTTTTGGTTTTATTTTATAATAATTTCCATACCTACTCTATGGATTCACCTTTGAGTTTTTTCTTAGGATTTTGGGATATATTTTATGGAACTTATAACACTTTCAGGTCACATGAACATAGAAAATTTGATTTAGCTCAAAAAAGTGGTATTCCTTGAGGCGTGTCCACTTTAAAATTTCCATTAAATTTATATATATTTCCCACCATTATATATTATACTCACATATTGAATATATATTCGATGTTTTTCATGGGGACCTTCTGTGTTTTACTCACACCTTTTTCCGGTCATCACTTAGTACTCAAGCAGTTCCCTTGGATGTATATTAGGATTATGACTTATTCCTATTGTCATTTATTATCTTAAGATAGGGCCTAGAATGGTAGTTGTAGATAAATCACATACTCATATTTCCTATAGGATTTCAGTCATATTGATTAATTAATTTATTTTCTACTATCCCTATTTTATGTGTAACTCATGATATATATTTTTATTTTTTATGCATGTAACATTTTTACATTATAGTCTATACTATTTTCTATTTGTTGTTTTTTTGAGTTGATTGTTTATCACTATCCATTTATAGTTTTTTTAATTTATTTAATTCACTATATTGAGTAAAAATATATACTGTATAATCTCCTCACTGTACCACCATTATACCCTCATTGTTTGTCAACAACTTTTAGCGTATAGGGGGATGTGCTTTAGGTCATGTATCATATTGGGTCAGATAATTATGAGTGGACTGGTTTGAGGATGTAACATTCCTCATAAATTATTGTTGATATATAAATATTGAAAAAACTTCTAGAACATGATGGAGGATAAGTTACTTTATAAAATGATAGTTCTATAAAAATAAAAGGAATTGGCATCACTATGATTGAATCATATAAATTGACGTCAAGGGAAATATTTTTTGATGGGATTAAGGAAAACATACTAAGTGTAAAAAAAACATAGTGATGATTGTTAGGAATTTCTATTTTGAAATGATTAAAGAAAATGCAAATTTTTGGATAAAGAATCAGTGGAAAACTAATCAAGTTAGAGATCCCAATAACTCTTGTTACTTATGTTTTGAGGATGAAAATAATATTTAGAACAAATGTCATGGGAGCATTGGCTAAAAACATATGAGAACAGATTATAAGAAATGTTCTCTAAGAAACATAGCATAGTTGAAAATAAAATATGATTATGTTTCTAAAACCTTCCAAAAATAAATAATGCTTAGTCGAAGACATAAGAAAATAGAGTGAAAATCCAAAATACCACTTGATCTCATTCACTATAATCTTTGTGGACCAAAGTTACATGAATCAACAAAATATATGTTTTTAACTTTATTAATTTCATGGATTATTTCACACAAATTTTCAGTTTTATGTTCATGAGACATAAATAATAGGTTGCAATGATATTAAAAGGTTTTCAAAGAAACCTTAAGAAAGAGATGTGTGTTTACATAACTAATCTAGGAATGGAAAATTAAATAGAATACACAACTAATTATTTCAAATATCACCAAAATAAACATGGAATCAAGTAACAATATAGTTCTCCTTAAACTACTAAAAAATAGTATTAGAAATTAAAAATAAATGTTTAGTTTATATGGGAAGAAAAATGATAGATGAATATAATATTTAAAAGTTCTTCCCAAGAGAAGCTGTAAGTATTGTTGTTCATGTTCAATTTTTTCTATTTTCCCACAATAAAAAATTAATTCATATATTATTTGGTATAAAGAAATCCTACAAAAAAGTTATTTAAATTTTTGGGAGTCCTTTCACAATAAATATAAAAAATATATATCTTTTAATGTTTAATAAAAAATAGCAGCAAAGAATTTTCATGGGTTATGCACCTGATTAATGAAGTTAAAAGTGTTTGAGTAAAAAACTATATAGTTTCATTAATTAATTCTATGTTTAAGTTATAGAAAATAATACTTACTTAACAAATTTTTTTTGGATATAATAAGGAATGTTTTACAAAATTTAGATTGTTTCCTTCCAATTAATATAATGAGATGGAAGATATAATAACCCTACTCTTTATTACACACTTAAACATGATTTATTACATAAAAATAACCTGATACAACATAAAATATCAAGATTTATCATGTCTTTGGGGATTAGGATCGGTAAATAACAACTTAAAACATGAAATAAAAGATCTTGATTGAAAAATTCCTTTACATGACCACTACATTCCTTCGTACTTAGAATTTCATAGGCTAACCTGAGGACATGCCTAAGAAAAGGGTGAGATATAAATCCCAATAAGGGAATAAACATGGAATAAAATGATTAATAAAATACATGTTATACAATATTAATATCAATGGATCACAAGAAAATCGTGAACATAAAGGCATGATAAAGCATGATAATCATAACATGGAGATGTGGAAACAACACATAACATGGAATTAGCATGAGCCAAGGCTCATTGCACATAGAGCCTGAGTAAACCCTCATTGCACACGAGTAATGAGTAAAAACTCATTTAACTTGAATTATCATGAGTAAACACTGATTTGACATGAAGTTTCATGATGCTATACTTTACCCAATGCGTTGGAGTGCCATTAGGGAGCACCCTTCTTTAACATTTCATTTCATGCAAAAGTGTGCCATATGGATCATATAACATGGAATCAATCAACATAATAAGTTATTCCAAAATTAAGGAATGTGGAATAAATACATGAATGTACCATTAAATATGTATATTTTCATAAATTTTAATACCCTTCATAGAGACATGGGTATGGTATTCCCAACACAGTGATCTTGGCTTAGAAAAAATGTGGTGCAATTTCGGCAAGATAACGACATGACATAAGAATTCATAAAAATGGATGATGAGAGAGAAATGGGTGTCTCATAATATGTACATAAAATTTACAGTAATGGGGTTTGAATAGATACATGTCCAAACAAATTTAATGTAATTTAGATACGTAATACGAAATAATTTGTTGAATATAAACTAGGAGAGATAATTATTTTAGAGAATTTTAGTATGGTAACAGGTGTGCATGGGAGGCATTAATGAGAAATAAAGGAGATCTATCATTATTCAAACATGAAGAGTGAAGTATGTGGATGGTGAAAAATTATACCCCAACATTTATAATTGAAAAGAAAAGGGCATAACAATATAAGGAAACATGGACATAAATAAGAAAAGTAAGAATCCCTTATATGGAAGAATGATCCCAAAGGCTTAGGAGGGGATTGAGAGAGGCTTCTTGGGAGCTTGGGGTGCCTTGGGAGGATTCTAGAGAGATTAGGGAAGATTTTGGATGAACTCCAAGGGATTTGAGTGAAAAGTAAGTGGGGGCATGGCTGGGTTTATATAGGAAATGAGATAGAATTGTTTATTATTTAGGATTGGGACACTTCACATTAACTAATCAAAACCAAAACCATCCCATGGTTTTTTCCCACAGTGTTTTCCAAAGGGTAGTGAAAAACAATACTTTTTAAGTCCAATGGCAGAACTTCTAAAAATAATAGGGTTTCTTATGTGGAGATGAGTCACACTCTCAAGGAAAAAAATTTAGAAAGAGAAAATGTTTTATAAGTCATGGAGGGTCCACTAAGGCATCATAAAATTAATCAAACAAATATAAAATCACACTATTTTAATGGTAAAAAAATATTGGCTGAACATAATGTTTATAGTATTTTATTACATCACTATTTGGTCATTATGATTTTATAAAACACATAATATATTTAAACGGTATGTAATTTTTACCCAAAAATTTGACTGTCTCAGAAAATTATAAAAAATTCACTGATGGATAATTTCATCATCCTGATTCCAAAAATAATATTCATTTTATCCAAATAATTTTCTAAATATGTTAATTTTCACTTTTAAAATAAAAACATACATTTATAAAAAATTCATGGGTTTTGACAAAACTAGCTTTTAAACCTTAATAAAAATTAAAATTGTATTCATAAAAATTATATGATCATTTATAATTAATAAAAATTAATTTAATAATAATAATATTTTATTAGAATATTATTTAATTCAAAAATCCATTAATTTATCAAAATATATTCGAAAGTTTAATATTAACTAAAAATACTATTTTTTCTTTAAAAAAAATTTACAAAGAAACTATAATAAAATGAATGTATATTATTTATTATATAAAAAAATATTGTACATAAGAATAGTGTTAGGGAATCTTACATAACCCTTGAAAACACCTGCATAAGACATTAGGTCAAGGTGCACGATGATGATAGACTCTTGGGGTGGCTCGGATAACATCGCTTGAGTGGAAATCTCTATCAACATCCACTTCTCCCGTAGGCAGTTCCGCTCAAAATTAACATATTCAGGATCATCATGGGATTAGTCCAGAGAAAATACTAATGACACCACCTCTTTTATGAGCTCGTACAAGTGGGCTTCGTATGGGGTAAGTCTGTTGGATGAGGTCATCGCTTCCTTTGTCTGAGTAAACTGGATTTCTTAAAGCCCTATATTTATACTAATCATGTGATCACTATTCAATGCATATGTTAGAAATGGTCACAATTATTAATAATATTTAAAAATCCAAAACATAAAACTAAATAAGTTCATACCTTTTACATAACCATAATAATATATTTAAATAGACCAAGAAGAATTTTCATTAATGAATTTTTGGGTCGTTACAATTTTTCCCCCTTAAGAAATTTCCCTCTAAAAAATTCCTTTTCCCACACTAAAATATATGTGGGTAACTTTCTATCATCACTTCCTTTGATTCCCACATCACTTATTCAAACTTTTGGTTTCTCCACAACACCTTTACGAGGTGAATTTTCTTATTTTGTAGAAATTTTTCTCTTTGATCTAAGATCTTCACTGCTTTCTCCTCGTAAGAAAGATCATCCTATAACTGTACTACCTCTAAAGAGAGTATGCGTGAATAGTATGGTATGTAATTCCATAAGATTTAAACAAGAGAAACATCTTGTACTTTGTCCATGGTAGGTGGAAGTTCTATTCTATAGGCCACAACCCCAACACGATCAAGATTCTAGAAGGGGTCGATGTACCAAGGACATAACATCCATTTATTTCCAAACCTCATGAACTTCTTCCAAATAGATATGTGTAGAAATACCATGTCTCCAACATTGAATTCAAGGTCTCGTCAATAGTGGTCTATATAACTCTTCTGTCGACTTTGGGCAGGCCTGATATACTGCTGAATTATTTTCACGTTCTCCACCATTTCTTCAACCATTTCTGGTCCTAGAATCTTATGCTCTCCAAATTCATCCCAAATCACCGGTGTTATGTACATTTCCCATAAACAGATTCATATGGTGCCATTCGGATGCTCGAGTGGAAACTATTATTGTCTGAGAATTAAACTAGATGAAGATATTGATCCCATCTTCCATTAAAGTCCATAGAACATGATCATTACATATATTCCAGTGCATAAATTTCTCGCTCAGATTGGCCATCTGTTTGACGATGATAGGTCATAGTGAAGTTCAGTTCAGTTCTTAAATCACACTGGATAATTTTACAAAACATCAAGGTGAATCTCATATCAAGATCAGATAAAATTGATAGTGGTACTCCATCCAGCCTTACCACTTCTTAGATGTAAATCCATGCATGTTGACCCATTGAGAGGTCCTCTTGAATCACAATAACGTGATCTGTATTTGTAAGACGATCCACAATGACCCATATTGCATTGTTTCCTCTGAATGTCCTTGGAAGTAAAATGACAAAGTCCATGGTAATGTTTTCCTACTTCCATGCTGGTATGTGTAGTGGTTGCATAATACCCTTAGACTCTTTCCTCTCATCATTAAAATTCTAACATACCATGCACTTTGATGTATGTTCTGAAATATCCCATTTTTTACTATCCCACCAACAGTTTTCTCAAATATCTCTATACATCTTTGTGCTCCCTGGGTCAATAGATAAGGATGAGCTGTGTGTGTCATTTAGAATCTACATCATTATCTCTGGATCAGATGGTACACATAATAGTGACCCAAATCTCACAATTCCATCATTGTAAACCATGATCTCTAAGGATTTCCCATTTCTGATACCTTCCAACCTTTTTAGAATTTCCACATCCTTTATTTGTGCATCATTTATTTTCTCCATGAGAAATCGTTGATCAATCATTTGAGAAATGATTGATGAATTTTCTCCCTTAATGATTCCCATGTCTATCCTCTATAAATATAATAATATTGGATCGTTTTCAATTATCATCAATGACAGAATCACTTGATTATTTCTACTTAGAACATCTACCACCTTGTTTTCATACCCAGGGTGATAATGGATTGAGAAGTTTTAATACTTGATGAGTTCTATCCATATTCTATGGCACATATTAAGCTCTTTCTGTGTGAGTATATATTTTAGGCTCTTGTGATCAGTATATATCTCATACTTCTCCCCATAGAGATAATGTTTTCAGATTTTCAACACAAATATCACAACCACCAACTCCAGATCATGAATGGGATTGTTTTTCTCATGGATTTTCAGCTACCTTGAGTCATATGCTATTAGTTTATCATCCTACATCAACAAACAACCCAGGCCCTTCTTCAAAGCATCACTAAATACCAAAAAAAAAATCTACTTGTGGGTAATGGGAACATGAGAGCAGTTATAAGCCTCCTATTCAACTCCTTGAATCTCTCTTTTCATTCATCACTCCATGAAAACGTTACTCCCTTCTAATTTATCTTGGTATGATTGTTTGACCATCGTGTGAAATTTCTTACAAATCGGCGATAATATCAAACCAACCCCAAGAAGCTACGGATAACTATTATTGATGTTGGCCTTTTCCATCACTCAATTGTATCTTCCTTAGAAGGATCCATATATATCCAATTGCTTGTGATGATATGACCCAATAATGAGACCTCCTTCAACCAGAACTCACACTTGTTGTAATTTTCATAGATCTTTTCCTTCCGCAAGGTCTCTAGTATAGTTGTTAGATGCTCATCATGATCCTCCTTGGTTTTGGAGTATATTAGAATATCATCTATAAATAATACCACAAATTTGGTGATTTAATCTCTAAAGACTCTTTTCTTAATGTCCATAAAGATTTCTGGATCATTAGTGAGTCTGAAAGGAATTGCTATGAATTCTTAGTGCCCATATCTTGTACGAAATGTAGTCTTGGGGATATCTTCATTCTTCACCTTTAATTGATAATATCCCGACAACATATCTACCTTGGAGAAGTATTGTACTCCACACAACTGAATGAACATGTTTTCAATTCATGGAAGAGGATGATTTATCTTTGTCATGATTTTTTTGAGCTCACGATAATCAATGAAAAGGTGCATTGACCCATCCTTCTTCTTGACGAAGAGGACTAGTGCACCCCATGGTGAAGCACTTGGGCATTTAAACCATTAATCTAGATTCTCTTTTATTTGTTTCTTTAGCTCCTCAAGCTCCACAACAACCATTTTATACAGAGTTTGCGATATAGGCAACACCCCAGGTATAAGGTCAATTGAGAATTAAACATCTATTATAGGAGATTGTCAGGCAATTCATTGAGAAACACTTCAAAAAATTGCCTCATAATAGGCATGTCTTCAAGGATGGTTACTTAATTAGACTCATTCAATTAAGACTGATATGCATTCTCATAGGGAATTAATATCCACGCTTGGGATGATGGAGATAAAGAAGATCCATCTTCCTCTTTTCACTTGTATAGAATAGGGGGTTATTCCCCATATAGAGAGTAATTTCCTTCTCACAAAAATTTATGTTGGCTATATATAGGGAAAGCCAATCCATGCCAATAATTGCATCAAATTCCACTATAGGTAGTATGATGAGGTTCACTAGAAAGTTCAATCCAAAGATTATGATAGGGGAGGAGTTATATTCAAGGGATGCAATGATTTACCCATTTTATTTATTATATTAAAATAATAATTTACATAATCAGAATGATAGGGTCTTGTTACATAACCCCTTAAAACAACTGCATAAGACCTTAGGGTAAGGTGTGCATTGGTGACATACTCTTGGGGTAGCGTAGATTACATAGATCGGGTGGTAATCTATATCAATTTCCACTTCTCCTGAGGCAGTTCTGCTCAGGATTAATTTACTCAGGCTCAATTTGGTCTTGGTCAAGAGTGAATCCCAATGACACCACCTCCTTCCTGGGTTCTGACAAATGGGATTCATATAGGGAAAGTCTATTGGATGAGGCCATCGCTTCCATTTTTTGAGTAAATTGGATTTGTTAAAGCCCTATATTTATAATAATCATGTGATCACTTTTCAATGGTTATATTAGCAATGATCACAATAATTAAAAGTATTTTAAAATCCAAAATATAAAACCAAATAATAGCATACATTTTACATAACCATAAAAAGGCATTTAAAAAGGCCAAGAGGAATTTTCATTAACGATGTTTTGGGTAGTTGTAGAAGATTATTTGAAAACTAATCCTATGTAGGTTGAATTAAATATTTCTAGAAATGAATAATGTATTATTATAAGAAAATAAACAATGTAATGAACATTACCAAAAAAACATTTTGAATCTAGAAACAACAACAGAAATTATAAATTCTAGTTCAGAAAAGAAAGAAATTTATATTTGATAATCAAACATCAGTTATATCATAGGTTGAACTAAATTCAATATTTGATGTAGTTGAATATGTATAATTACTGAATGTGATCAATGAAGAGTTAGATATAATTGTGAAAAATAAAACCCAAGAACTTTTTCTCAGATGGAGAAAAATAAATAAATTTATAGGGAAAATGGGTGGATATAAATAAGCTCAAAGAAAATAAATAAATTTCAAGAAATAAATAAAAACTTGTTTGTAATGTTTAGTCAAGTGTGTAAGGTGTCAATTCTGAAGAAATGTTTCCCTTATATCAATAATGTAAACTATAATAATTCTCTGGGAATTTTATAGACATTAAAATATCAATGTTCATTGGATTAATGTTAAGTCATCTTTCTTAAATGGATAAATTTAATAAGAATGTTATATTAGGAAACCTAGTATGTTCATACTTAAATATGATGGAACCGTGATGTGAAATGTAAATAAACCTTTGTATGAATTTAAATAGGTGTCTCATGATTTATATTAAAAACATTATAGTTGCCTAAAACCGATTAAATTATCAGATAAAAAATTCTATGAAAACTTTTACACGATTTTCCTACTTCTATTTATATTAATATTAATATTAATAATGATAAATCACAGAAAATTTTGTATTAGAATTATTTATAAAATTTTTTAGGAATTTGACGTTATCTTACTACTTCAGGTATAAAAATTTATTAGGTTGTAATATTATTTTAAATATATCTGAGTGATTCAAATGAATCAAATATTCTGGATGTTAATGTAATACTCATGTATATTAAATGAACAAAAAATTATGGTCTCATGTATAAAACAAGTAATGATGTTACTTCTCATGGGTTACATTATACAGATTGTTATAAATATTGTAATAATAGAAAATCAACATTATGAAGAATTTTATTCTTGGGAGAAATTTGAATCATCCCACATAGTAAGGAAATTGTTTTTGTTATATTGAGTAAAATAGAATTAGAATATGTATTTGAAACTCATAAATGTACACAAATGATGTGGATGAAAGATCAACTAGAATATTTGTAGGTGAATGTTGTAATCTCTTTAAATATTCATTATGATAATAAAAGTTCAATTGATCTATCTATAAATCATATTCAATATTCATGATCTAATAACATTATAATCATATATAATTTCATTATGCAGAATGTTTATATTAGAGTTTTTATACTTGAATACATTCCCATGATAGAATATATTATTGATGATTTCACCAATGACATACCAAAGGAAAATTTTGAATCACTGAGTAAAACATACTATTCCTTCTCCACCATTCACTTAAGAATGTTATTTGGTCATACCCCCAAATTTTTTTGGATTATTTTGAGAAAGGGGGTGAATATGTAGACTCACTACTCTATATTATGTAAATAATAAGTTGATGTTATCATAATAATTGAGAGTAACATATTAATATTAATATTATGATTCTCATAGCTATAAAATTTCTTATCACCCAGGTTTGGAATTCCATTAAAAACATATCTTAATATGGTAGTGTAGTTTCATTAAATTTTATTTTATAAAGGCTATGGTTAGATAACCATATAAAGAAAAAGGTGATTGTATAGTTTTTAGGAAAATGGTTTTTTATAATGTTCCTAATAAATCAAATGGGGAAAATGAATATCTTTTTGGTTTATTTTTTTATAATTTTATTTTTTTATAATTGTTCATGTTAATTTTTTTATGTTTTAGGTGAAACTATGTTTCTAAGTAAGAATAATAAAGTTTCATTTTTTATTCAATAATTTTTTTGTTAGTCATATGATTTATTATTGATATTCTTGTTCAGAACATCATGAATATTCTCTTGATTATAGGTCAGTTATTATGAGTTTTTACAAATAGATTGAAATCAAATTTCAACTTGTGAAGCTTATTTCGACTGTATATTGTTCAAGATGAATATAGTGTGTTAAAATTTGAATTCACAAGCTGTACAAATTTGAAACCACAGTGTTAAAGAAACAGGAAGTATAATGTTCAATGTTGTTAAACCATGGAAAATATATTTATATGAAGGATATTAGATTGATTCCATCAGAAAAAGTTCCATTGAACATAGTTTTCTATGAAATATATTATGTTACTCTAGAAGGAGGTAAGTTCATTACTTCATCAGAAAAATAGTTATAATGTTGATCAGATGGAGGTTATAAATTTTATTGGATGTGAAAGTATAATGATACAAAATATGAGGATTAATTTTTATTACTAATCATATTGAATTTTCAAATAAGTTGATGGACTGATTCTACCAAATCATTGTATTTTCACCCAAAATACTTCAATGTAGTTCGAAAATATAGTTGTTTATACGTTCTATAGAATGAACTTTTTCTAAGTGTTACAGGAAAACGATCTAGGTATTACACCTGGTGGAAAATGAACAAAGTACAACCAATCTAAAAAGTTAGAAGAGTGGTATAATTTGTAAATCATGTTAAACTAAATAGATAAGATATAATGATCAAGGAAGTTGAAAAGATAAGTATAAATTGTTAGTTTGATTGGTGAAATATACATCATCTCGAAATTCATTAGAAAAATAAAGATGATATCCTCCAAATGATGATTATATGATGATGTACCACTAAAATCTATGTGAACCGAGACCAATATAATGTTTGAGTGGATGTAGGATGGAAAATATGGGGATATTATAACACAATTAAAAGATCAATATTGTCAATTTTTTTGATAAAGTTGTATAGATGAGTTTTTATAGACTTCACCAGACAGAGTAACAATGTTGTAGACATGGAGGTTCATATAAAGGCATCGAAAAAACAACCTCCAAATGGAGTTTTTAGAATCATTACAAAAAAATTTAAAGTACATAAAAATAATTAATTTGAGCTATTATTTAAATGTTTTTAATATGTTCATGTTTAAATGAAGTTTAAAGAAATTTTTTGGCATCGATATTTTAATAAAATTTATAATATTTATAAATGGTTTGAGAGTCATATCAATGAAGTTGAGCTATGAATGATGTTTTGAAATTAAAATTTTACTTAAGTGGGAATTTCATTTTAGATCCCAATTTTTATCCATGAATCATTCCTATATAAATGGGTACTAGTATATTGTCAAAGTACACTAGTCATGATAGAAATATAGAGAGATAGAATTAATCATTTTGGAGTAGTGGGGGTATTCATCCATGAAAATATTTGGTTGAGGTAAAGGCACCAGACAGAGGTTTATTAGTCACAAGTGAAACAGAAAAGAATCATTTGACATAGTCACTAAATAGATTTCAATGTTTTGATGTGTAATGGATGGAATCATTCTATATGAAGACACAAAAGCACCAGACAGGGTGTAACTCAATAGATATTTTACTATATAGACAATTTTTTAAAAAAAGATCATTGAGTCATTTATGAAATTTTATTGTCTTATGTTTGATATAAAATATAATAAAACATTGTTACTGGTGGAATATAGTATAATGTAATGACACTATTTGTTTGGATCAACCCTTTAAATATTTATATGTTTATATCAAGATTTTTCCATCGATTTGGTGGTATTTTTGGGTATCTCTAGACACAATAATTAATATATTAAAATTATTAACATATTTCAATGTGTGTACACATATCATTTTGGATTAATTTTTTTACCCCTTTTTTGGGACCTCATATTAGAAATACAAGATCATAATTGATTCTAGAATACTTGATTATCCTATTTGCGACCTATGTTTGGTTGGTTTTGGATGCTATGATGGAGGTGACCATTGGCATGAGAATTTAATGAAATAAATATTTTAAATATTTTTTAATTAATTGACACAAAACATAATACACCCTTATAAATCCCCATTTCTAAACATTGCCCAATGTTAAAAAAATTACCCAAGGAGGATTTTAGAGGAAGAGGAGTATTCTTCATTGGCATTGGAAGTCCTGAGAATGTGGATTAGTGACCAAATTGAGGTGGACTGCTATACAGATGATAAACACAACAGATCTTCTTATTCGTCTCTAACATATGAATTTTTCATTATAAATTGATCCATAATCAAGGTATAAGTTACTATTTTATTGTTTAAAACCTTATTGATTATTGAGCCTAGATTTTATTATCTTATTAATTTATCTTTGATTCTAAGAATTTCATGAATCGGGTTAAAAGTTCTTGAATACAAATTATTAATTTTATTTCTTGTTTCATGAATCACAAATATTTTTCCATCCTTATGATCATTTTCCATGACCATATAAACTAATTATGGATTCATATTCTTCTTATGATTTCCCACCACCATTCTTTTCATTCTTCACTGTTGGCCCACAGGGATATGGTTTGACATTGTCATGGTGGTTTAAAGCATGATCAAACCCCAAGATTTGTGGAGGTTGCAATAATGATGTAAAAATAATTTATTGGGAAACAGATTCATGTTATACCCAATACGTTATAGATGGATTCATGAATATGTGATATAGAGTTGTAGAGGATGTGTTATATATTCTTTTTCGTACTATAAAACATCCAATTTCCATCCATAAATGGATGGGAATCAATGACCAATGATGTTTACCTCAATATTTTTAAATTTAAGTTTTCAAATAGGAATGAATGGTGGTGGAGAGAGAGGTCATTTGATCTTCATGGAGAAACATATTTTGTGAAAAATCAAACTAAAACACATGTCATTTGAAAGAACAAAAGTTTTGTAGTCCCCTACTTGTAGTGACTTGGGTTTCAAGTGATGATAATGATCACACACATTTCATGAAACATAAATTCCCTATGGCCTTATACTAATGTCTCATCATGGACTCTGAGTTATAAGGGAATGGGTACAACCTAGAAGATAAGCACGACCAGAGTACATGGGCATGACTTGGTACTCAGATATAGCATGAGTACATGTGAAAGACCTGATGTACATGTGCATGACTTTATGTACACATTAACAACTATATCTACACGAGCATGGGATGACGTTCATGGGTAGTCCATGGCAAGACAATACACATTATGTACAACTTATACATTCTATTTGGTTTTACATGGATAACCAGGAAATGTGAATACTTGGAAATGAAATGGTTTCCATGTAAGGATACATGTTGTATGCATCCTTAAAACTCTTCTACCTTCAACATATCAATCTTTGGAACTCACATGTTATCCTGTGAGTAGCATTTTCTACATAGTTTTCAATGTAGAATGTAATGGTTTACTTTATAGTATATTTTCATATGTTAATTGATGTGTTTCACAAATGATGTGTCTTGAAGAAATTTATGACCAATAATAGTGATCAAGAAAGATTGTCAGAGAGATGTCGGAGTTGGAAACCCCACAGTCACACTGATTTTTGGGTACCCTATACACTAGAATTATGTTGAGTGTTACCCACTATCGAATTAGGGCACGATTACTATATATACTGAGTGACACCCCTCTGTCACACAAGGGTGTGGTTCCTCTATCAAAAAGTTTTCACCCTCTATCGTACCAAGGTGTGGGTCCTTAATCGACCAAGTGTCACACCATTTCAAACCAGGGTGTGGGTCCTTTATCTATCCAGTGAAACCCCTATCACATGTTGGAATGAGTCCTCCATATAATGAGTGGAACCTCCTATCATTCTTGGGTGTGATTCCTCTATTGAATACTTTTCCCCTTAACTATAAAGTTTAGTGGAGAGGTACAGTTTCTCAACAAAGTTTCTTATACAGACATGAAAGATCATGGAAATCAGAGATGGACCACTAAATTTTTTAGGTAGACTCATCATTCATAGTCAGTATATGAGTATGGAGATATATGTTATCCCACATTTGGGTTTTTATATAATCATATATATATATTTGTTTTATCCCTCTTTCTATATGTTGATATTTTCTCATTTTTTTATTTTTATCCTTTTGTAGTTTTCCAGGAATCCAATTGAGTATTTATATACTCACCCATACATGTTATTTTCCTACACATGTCTTATCTTTTGAATATTATGGGAGGATCAGTGGTTACATCAATAGTGTTTAAGGATAAATTAGTGCACTGGATTCATTCAGTTTTTAGACTTAGATAATAGTACCTAAGAACTCTTTATTCTTCTATTTTACATTTTTTCATGTTGGGACTATAGTTAGTAATCGGAGTGTATTTTTATGATTTATACATTGGTTAAAAATGGCATATTGTGATTTATTCCAATAACATTATTACATGTATGGTTATACTTGAGATGGTGAAGAATTTATTATTCCTCTACACTTTGTATGGATATTTTTTTCTATGGGAATATTGGTACATTGGGTGTAGGAATCCCTTTTTTACATTATGTATACATGTCACATATTTCTAGCCCCTAGACTATTAGAGGTAGGATTAGGGTCGTCACACAAAGATGGACACTATCTATTAAGGCCCCAGTGGGTCGGCTTGGGACAAAGAGTTATCAAAGGTGGTTCATACTCTAACTATCATGACCCCCTCCCCATAAGGTGTACCCTCTTGCTCCGACAATGTGAGAAGGGAGATAATGGCCCACGAGTCCCACCTCTAATAGGATCTAGGATGGAGACTAGCACTGAGGGTATAATAAACCCACAAATGGGAGGCATTACCCTCTAAGAGAACACATGCGAAAGAGATAGATAAGATAGAAACCAACCAACTCTAACTCGGACTGAAATATAAATGAAAACCCATGTTCACATATGTAATGTCATGAAAAACAACTACAATTGGAAGGGGAAAACTGCAAGTTCCCAAAAGAATGTAAAAATAACAACAACCACATGCCTGAACAGCTCCTGCAACACCAAGATAGTAGATACCATCTTGATTTCAAACCTTATCTAAGTGACCTAAAAAATAGTTTATATACACATAGGGTGTGTATAATAGTATAATCAGTAGGATCCTCCCTGGGGCCTCTCGTGCAATAGTAAAGAAAGAATTCTAAAGCACAGTGAACAATAAGTAAAACTAACTCGTATCCTAAACTGGTATACTAAGTTCCCAACCTCACCATGGATACTCTCACCAAGTAACACATACAAGAGTATATAATATAACAAAAACTATCAAGGGTACCCCACTACTACTTCCCCACTGGTTTTCCTCATTTCCCCAACATCACATGTCCTAAGAATATCTCTCCAAAAAGGCTTTCCCATAGACACCTGGGTGAAGCACCACAATATACACCAAATGAAAAAAAACCACCACGTCCACACAAGAATGTAACTAGGTAGTTTACTGGAGCCACCACAACTCATATAACGTGTATCAAACGTCGGGTATTATACCACAAGCCATTACATCCCGTACACCAAGAAAGGATCTTCAAGCCATCACAACCTATACATGTTACACCTAACATAGTCCATAGGATACTATATCTAGAATATATGTGTGTGAATAACCACAAGCCATTACATCCCTCTACATACATATATGGGGAAAACTAACCATTGTTCCTACCAGTACAAGTAACTACCAAGAGAAGTGAGAGGGGACAAAGTGGGTATTCAGCCATCCATCCTCCCACCATAATATTTGGAAAAACACCCCCTAGGGTTCAGAATACCTAGGGTTTCAGTTACCTTAACTGACAGGGTTGAGTATCTTATAGAAACAAAAAAAGGTACATAATATACTATATCTCACAACCACACTATGGGCATAACCTAGTCTTTGACTCAACTAAAGCTAACCTCTCTCGGACTCCTGGAATCCACTCCAAATACTAGGTATTCTATAATCACACAACCATTTAAAGAGCTTTATTGCCTTACTTCATTCCCATTTTATCAGTTCCACTTTGTGTTAATTAATTATTTAAAAATTAATTAACCATTAAAAATTCAACATTAAATTTCATTAGCATCACATCCAAAGCCCAATGTCCCTTTAAAATTGTAACCTCAACATTTCATTCCGACAAGATCCAACCCCATGGGTTAACATCATTTATTCAATCATTTATTAACAACATTATTACTTTCCCATATTTCAAGGCATTCTAGAAAAAAATTCTAAGCTACTAAACACAAGGGGGCTCAACACGGTGAGTAGATGAACTACCCGTTGAGTCTTTCCCGCCTATATCAAGAGCGTAGACCCATCATCCCTTTGAGAAGCTAAACATAAAAATCACATGGCATAACCCAGGAATCTTCACCCATTTCGAGAGAAGGTAAAGCAAGACCAGCTTCCTTGAGCAGTGGGGAAATTAAAGTAGATAAACAACCAATAAGAATCAGCCATCATCCAAACATTCACATCCATTACGTTCCATCATCCAGGGTGTCTTCCTTGATACCCACATGTATAAACTGATGCATCTCACCACTCTAGGTGTCAATTGTTCCCACAACCAATAGCCCTCCCTCTCCCACTACATATCACAACTATCATCCAGGCTCACATCACAACACAAGAAGCAGGAAAAAAACAACTTATCAAATGGGATCTTGACACTCAAACAAGCAAGAGGGTAACTCAGAACCCTATAAGTATTATATTTTATCAAACAACCATTTCTATAATCTATCTTGTATTAACTGATTTATTATTCGTAGGTTACAACTTTGAGAAACCTAAATAGAAATCTATCACAAAATAATTTTACATTCTTACTGCACCAATTTTATTAACATCAAATTACAACAAGAGGGACCAGATTCATTTACATGCCTCTTTATCTTTATCCAATAATTTATCAATTAATTTTGTCTTTACGTTATTTACCAATTTCCATCAATAATGAAAAGCTAAACTAGCAAGATTAGATATCACAATATCTTGAAAAAAAAGAGGCAATAACATATGATTGATATCAATTTATTTGTCCGGTTCAAATGTTTATTATTCTAATTCCATTGTGATCCAGTGGGATAAAACATGATAACTCTATGGTTTCACATAAAAGAAAAGAGAACCAACAGATCTCCTACCTCAAACAGTTCTTGATGTTATTTATATGAGAATGAGCCACGCAACGGGTTACGATCTCCTCCCCTGTGACAACTGTATCCACCGAAGTATGTAGGGACACCACCTCATCAGCTAACACCCAAGAAAACCCCATTATGAACATGGGGTAAAAATTCATTAAAAAGGCTAAGGAGAAAGAAGGAGATGAACTAAAATAATGAAGATATATCATACCTTATATCGCAGACTAGTCGATATTGCTTGGTTGCATCAAAACAGAGTGGAAAATCATATAAGGAAAGACTGGTTGCACAAATCCTACGAGAAGGAATGGGATGTTCGAGCATCTCACACCTGAGAAGAAAGATGAAGAACAAGTGAGGAAGACTTCTCATCCCTTTAAAATATTTAATAGAGCAGTGGTTTAAGATACATTATGTTTTCCATTAAAAAAGGATCGCATTAAACCACGTGGTTTGAACAAGTAAAAACATCTCGAGCCTTAGGAGAAATTAATATAGGAGTTACAGCCTTTGAATCAGCCTTAGAGTCCATAAAACAATGCTTTAAATTCATTTTACATCAATGGAAACGTTAAAGGGGTGAAACTGTTGAAAGCTGGAAACATTGTTCACAAACTGGAAATTTGGAAAAGGAAAAATATTGTTCATGAACCTCACCATTGGAACCTCACAGTTCTAGAAACATTGTTCATGAACCACACTGTTGGGACCTCACCATTGGAAACTCACCATTCTGGAAACACTATTCATGAACTCAAAATTTGGAAAAAGAAAAAGGTTACCGTTGGAACCTCACCATTTTGGAAACACTGTTCATGAACTCATAATTTGGAAAAGGAAAAAGGTCATTATTGGAACCTCATCATTCTGAAAACACTATTCATGGATTCAAAATTTTTCAAAGGAAAAAGGTCACCGTTAGAACCTTACCATTTGGGAAACACTATTCATGAACTCAATATTTGGAAAAGGAAAAAGGTCACCATTGGAATCTCACCATTATAGAAACAGTATTCATGAACTCACAATTTGGCGAAGGAAAAAAGGTCATCGTTGGAACCTCACCATTCTGGAAACACTATTCATGAACTCAAAATTTGGAAATGGAAAAAGGTCACTGTTGGAACCTCATCGTTCTGGAAACACTATTCATGAACTCAAAATTTGGAATAGGAAAAAGGCCACCATTGGAACCTCAATGTTTGAACCTCGCCATTGCAATGTTCATAGAAGGTTACCGATGAAACTATTCATTTAGGGATACCGATGCACTATTCACATAACATCACCATTGCAATATTCACATAAGGTTACTAATGACAGTATTAACAAAATTTCACAGATGACACTGTTCACAAAAGGTCATTGATTTCACTGTTCACATAAGGACATTGTTTCACTGTTCAAATAAGGTTTCTGATGACACTGTTCACAGAAGGTCATCGATGACACTATTCACATAAGGTTACTGATTTCACATTTCACATAAGGTCACCGTAGCACTGTTCACCTAAGGTTACCATTGACACGGTTCACAGAAGTTCTCTGATGACACTGTTCACACAAGGTCACCGATGTCAGTATTCACATAAGGCCACCATTGCACTATTCACATAAGTTTACTGATGACACTATTCATAAAAGGTTACCGATACACTGTTCACAATGGTTTACCATTGGAAATGTTCACTGATGTAATAGTTCACAGAACTAGAAATTTGGAAAAGTGTTGGGGATAAGTCACCTTAACCTCCCAAAACACCTCATATGCCTAATTTTTGCAAAGGAATAGACCATAGAGGTCCGAGCCATTACATCAGATACCTCTCAAAACATTCTCATCCTCGATAATTCAATACCCACCTAAAGGGAAAATGAAACAAGGTCTGAAATGCATCCCATAGAGATACCTCTCAAATGAGAGAAAGCCATAAGAAGCAACTATAAAATCCATATTATAAACATGAAAGGTCTATAACCACAAAGGTTGCATCGATATATGAAAGGAGTTAAACATCAAACAACATTGGGTACTGAGCACATATCATTGACTCACATTCCTAGGTACTCTCTTCCGTGACACTATGTCGCCACAAGACACGAACCAAGGGAATAGAATGCTCGTGAAACACCTTCTCTTTGTGGTCTTAGATCAACACAGGTCCCTCCTCAAAGGTCACATCATCATCAACATCCATCTCTCCCCAATTGATGATGTGAGAGTCATCATGAGGATAACGACAGTGCTGTGATACATGGAAAACATCATGTATCCGACTCATCTACGGGGGAAGTGATACTATATATGCCACAACTCCAACATGAGATAAAACCGTGAAAGGACCAACAAACTGGGGAGAAAGCTTACTCCCATGACCAAACCTTCACTGCCTATGATGGGGAGTCAACTTCAGAAACATGTGATCCCCAAAATAAAACTCTAAGGGTCTCCTCCTTTGATCGGCATATGATTTCTAATGATCTAACACTGTCTTCATCCTCTCACGAATCACCTAAACCATATCTATCATATTTTTCACTAGTTATAGTCCGAGAATTGATGACTATTCAACCCTAGTCTAGTACAATGGAGAAAAGAAGGGTCGGCCATACAAGTCTTCAAATGGCACCATACCAATGTTGGAGTGAAAACTATTGTTGTAAGAAAATTCCACCAAGGGTAAGTGCCTCATCCATGAAACTCCAGAATCTAGGACACAAGATCATAACATGTCTTCATGAGTCTAGATGTTTTGCTCTGTCTGACAGTCCATTTCAGGATGAAAAGCAGTGCTAAGGCATTTTTGAAAACCGAAATCATGCTGGAGACCTCTCCACAAACTATAGGTAAAAGGAGGATCTTGATCAAGATTGATCATCCTTGGGACTCCATGAAGTCTCACCACCTCCTCCAGATACTGTCTCGACAAAACATCCACTGATATTGACTCCATGATTTCTATGAAGTGGGACAATTTTGTTAAACAATCCCCTACTACCCAAATGGAATCATGTTCTCCCTGAGCTCGAGGTAAACCAGTAACAAATTCCATTGAGATGACCTCCCACTTCTAATGAGGGACATCTAATTGCTGGATTATACCACTAGGAACACGGTGTTCAGTCTTCACCTTCTGGAAGACCAAACATCGAGACACAAACTTTGTAACCACACGCTTCATCCAAGGCCACCAAAACTGGCTCCTCAAGGCTTGGTATATCTTTTCCATGCTAGGATGCACTACAAAAGGAGAACTATGAAACTATATGAGAACCGTATTGTGAATCATCAAAGGAAGAAATATACTTCCATGATAGAACACTCAGTGTTGTTCATCCTCAGACCAACCAGCAGAGGCCTTGCCACAAAAAACTCGGTCTCTCCAGACCTCCACCTCTAGATCCCCCAACCAGGACTCTTCCACCTTCTACATCAAAGATGACTGTACCGTCATCTGAAAAAGACAACCTCTACCCCCAAAATCTCCCATATCAATATGTAATGCTAATAGTTCTTCCATAACTCTCCAAGAGTCACCAAATTTACACACTGTATCACTACGTAACTTTTGACTTAGTGCATCAGCTACAACATTCCGCTTTCCAGGTGTAAACGATATTTCAAAGTCATATTCCTGTAAGAACTCTATCCATTGATGTTGTTGTAAATTCAACTCATGCTGGGAGAAAACATACCTTAGGCTCTTATGATCGGTGAAAAGCACAAAACCCTCACCAATGAAGTAATGTAGCCACAACTTCAGAGAAAACACTACGAATGTCAACTCCAGATCATGGGTGACATTGTTATGTTCATGGGGATGTAACAGCTGAGACCCATAAGAAACAACTAATCTATGCTGCATCAGAACACAACCTAACCCCAGGTGAAAAGAATCGTAGAAAGCATCAAACTGAACTCTATCAGCTAGAAGACAATGAACTAGAGCACATACTAACTTCTCCTATAGATACTCAAAAACTTCCTGACACTATACAGTCCATATGAACTCTTAATCCTTCCTGGTCAAAGTTGTAAGAGGAGTTGAAAATTGAAAGAAATCGGCTATGATCCACCTGTAGTAGCCTATGAGACAAAAGAAATTTTGCACCTCTAACACAGTATTGGGGGCTACCCAAGACACAACATCTTCTATCTACGATGGATCCACAACTAATTCCTAATGGGAGACCACATACCCCATGAATTAGACTTCTCATGCCCAAAACATTCACTTCAACAACTTCTTAAATAGCTGATATTGATGAAGAACTCCCAAAATGGCGGGTAAATGCTTTGTATGCTCTTCTTCAGACATGGAGTACACAAGTATTTCATCGATTAATACTACAATGAACTTGTCTAGGAACTCATGAAACACAACGTTCATCAATACCATGAACACAGCTGGAGATTTTTTTCATGCCAAACAACATTACAATGCACTCATAATTCCCATGATGACATCAGAAAGAAGTATTTGTGATATCATCATCCTTCACACACATCTTATGAAATCCTGACTGCAAATTTATATTTGAGAACCAACTTGAACCTTTTATTTGATCGAATAAATCATCAATTCGTGGAAGAGGATAGAGATTCTTTATTGTCACCTTGTTCAAATGATGATAATCGACACACAACCACAAACTGTCATCAACCTTATTCACAAACAAAACTAGTGCACCCCACGGTGACACACTCAGTCAAATAAAACTAAACAGTGCTAGATCATCAAGATATATACATAGCTCTCGTAACTCAGAAGGGTCCATCATATATGAAGACATAGAGATAGTATATGCTCATAGATATAGATCGATCTGAAACTCGATCTACTGTCGAGGGGGTAATTCTACAATCTCTTCTAGAAGACATTAGGGTACTCTTCTACGCCCCTAGAAAATTCCAACTACTGAAACTAAGAAGAACTCAAAATTATCTCGGCCATCATGGATGATAAGGAAGAAACATGCCTATGACACATCTAAGTATCTCGCTCTCCAACGAACGCCACTGGCTCTCCATCTGCATCAAAGAACACAACCTACCACCAGAATCAATCCATGATAGCTTACACCTAATATAACCAAATCATGCCAATGATGACATCATATGGTTGTATTTGTGAACATAGGAAATCTCCCTAGGAGCGGTGCTTCCCCAACACTACATCACAATCTCTACATACTTCAAACAAGTCATCCCGACCTCCAATTGGTGTAGTCAATGCTAAGGGCACCAGAAGCCTCTCAACCTTATGTACCAAAGCATGGACAAGGCTAAGTGATATGAAGGAGTGTGTCACTCCTGAATCATACAACGCATACACAATAGTAGAAAACACGCAAAGGGTTCCTCGAATGACGTCTCGCTCGCTTGGAGCTGGAAACGCTAAAGAATGATGTTGTCCACAACCTCCTCCAAGACCGCTCTGACCTTGATAAAGACCACCACCATGGCTGCGCTTTGATCTCTGAGGAAGGGGAGTTTCATGGGGATGTCATATGCCTACCCCATCTACCCTATGTTGATCTAGTGCTAGTGAAACCGGTTATTGCTGCCTCTGCTGGAATAGCATCAATGGAGGAACCTGGAGCGGAACACCTAGTGCATGATGAATTCTATGAAAGGTCAGACACTCTCGCTGCTGATGACCCTGACCACCATAAGAAAAATAGGTGCCATATCCCTTGTCATAGGCCAGAGAGCCGCTGCCTCCAGAGAAACGATATGCGGAGGGCTGGGACCTACCCACGGCTGAACGGAATCTCTTCTGCCCTGAAAAATAAGAACCTCGAACCACAGATCAGCTTCATGAGGAATCAGGATGACTCCCCTTTTATAATGATCTTGTTCTGGCCAATGTACTCCTGATGTTCTTTCCCTTTCCATTACCTCAAGATATGTCTTTAGCATAAATGGGGTGACCTAGCGTTGGATATCTGGATGCAAAGCCTCCTCGAAATGCCTCTCCCTGGCCTCCTATTCTAGAAACGGGTCTGAAGCATATCATAAAAGGTTCCTGAAATGGATTCCAAACTCTCACACACTAGAGCTCCCCTGTCAAAGGGTAAGAAGATCTTAGTGACAAGACACCTTCACAGTTGAATAATGAAACTTGAATCTAAACTTGTCTAGGAACACCTCCATGAGATCACTAACTCCTCACAATCCACAAGGAATAAGAACCAACTCTTCCTTACTACTGCACACAGCATCGTCCCAACCAATGAAACCCAGTTCTCCTTCCAAGCATGGATCAAATTGAATCCTATTTCAACCTCATCAAACTAGTATTTTGTGACTACATCTGAAACTGATCCCTTGTACTTCTATAGACTCTTATGCTAAAACTCTCCGATTTTCCTCCACCAAGTGTCATCGTTGTCAAACTTTACCCTGTGGTGATCTGATGGCATATCCTGTTGAACAACTCTTATGCGATCTTGATGAGGATGCTAACCTGGAACCATACTTGTAAAATAAAAAACTGTTGGATCATCTAAACCTGTAATATGGAAGAATCGTCATTAATTAATTAGTTGTTTTATTTTATTAATTTTAGGTTAACCTATCCCAAGGTCTACCCATTCAAACATAGGCACATGGAATAATGATTCATGATCCTTTCCCCAGTTTCTACCCTGCAACTAGTATTACCTCGTTTAGTAGCCATTGTAAACTTAATGGTCCGTACATCAGATCATAGGGGGCCCTAAAATCCTATGTCTCATCTGGTCTCCAGTGTTTAAATCACCTTCTAAACATGACTGACACTCTTTCCCTACCAACCCATGCCACCTCACCTATGGCTAACTCCAAACTCTTTCCTATCCCTCAACCAGGCCTCTCATACCACACTGTCATAACCACCTCCCCACAAAGTGTACACCACCTGGGATGACAATGTGAGAAGGGAGATAATAACCCCCCAAGTCCTGCCTCTAGTAGGCCCCGGGTTGGCGACTAGTACCGAGGGTTGAGTAAACACACAAATAGGAGGCATTTCCCTCTAAGAGAACACATGCGGAAGAGATAGATAAGATAAAATCAACCAACTCTGAATTATACTAAAATATAAATTAAAACCCATGTTTACATATGTAATTTCATGAAAAACTACTACAACTGGAAGGGGAAAACTAAAACTACCCAAAAGAAAGTAAAAACAGCAGCAACCACAACCACGAACTTCTCATACAACCCCCAACTAGTAGAAACTAGCTTGATCTCAAAACTGCTCTAAGTGACCAAAAAAATAGTTTATATACACATAGGGTGAGTATAACAGTATACTTAGAAGGATCCACCCTAGGGACTCTCATGAAAAATTAAAGAAAGTATGATAAAACACAATGAACAACCAGTGAAACTAACTCGTCGCCTAAATAGGTATACTATGTATCCAGTCTCACCCTGGTTACTGTCACTAAGTAAGGCATACAAAAGTATATATAATATAATAAATATTATCAAGGGTACCCCGCTACTACTTCCACACTGTTTTGTCTCTCTGACCCAAAGTTGAACATCCTAAGCATCTCCCTATAAAAAAGGCTTTCCTGCAGACACCTGGGTGAAGCACCAAAATTTGCACCTCTTACAAAAAAACCACCATGTCGACGCTAGAAAGTAACCAGGTGGTTTTTGGGAGCCACCACAGCTCGTATAATGTGTATCATATGTCGGGTATTATACCTAAAACCATTACAACCCATACACAAAGTAAGGATCCTCAAGCCATCACAGCCTATACAAGTTACACCCATAGTAGTCCATAGGATAATATATCAATAATATATGTGTGTGAGTAACCACAAGCCATTACATCCCTACACACATATATGGGAAAAACTAACCATTGTGCCTACCAGCACAAGTAACTACCAAGAGAAGAGAGCTGGGCCAATGGGGATAGTCATTCATCCATCCTCCCACCATAATGTTGAGGAAAACACCCCCTAGAGCTCAGAATCCGAAGGGTTCCAGTTTCCCTAACTTATAGGGTGGAGTAGCGTATAGAAACACAAAAAAATATAGAATTTAATATATCTAAAAACTACACTATGAGCATAACCTAGTCTTAGACTCAACTACAGCTAACGTCTCTTGGACTCTCGGCTTCCACTTATAAGACTAGGTATCCTATAAGCACACAACCATTTAAAGAGCTTTATTGCCTTACTTAATTCCCTTTTTTATTAGATCCACTTTATGTTAATTAATTCTTTAAACATTAATTAACCATTAACAATTCCACATTAAATTTTATTAGCATCACACCCAAAGTCCCATGTCCCTTTAAACTTGTAACGTCAATATTTCATTCCAAAAAGATCTAACCCCATGGGTTAACCTCATTTTTTCAATCATTTATTAACAAAATTATTATTTTCCCATATTACTATGAAATCTAGAAAAACATTATAAGCTACTAAACACAAGGGGGATAAACATGAAGAGTAGATGAACTACCTGTCGAGTCTTTTCTGCCTATATCAAGAGCGTAGACCCATCCTCCATTTGAGAAGATAAACACAGAAATCACATGGCATACCCCACATTTCTTCTCCCATTTTGAGAGAAGGGTAAGAAAGACCATCTTCCTTGAGCAGTGGGGAATGTAAAGAAGATAAAAAACCAATAAGAATAAACTAGCATCCAACCATTCACATCCAATCTGTTCCATCATCATGGGTGTCCTATCTGACACCCACATACATAGACTAATACATTTCGCCACTCTAGCTGTCAACTAATTCTAGAGAAAATAGGCCTCCCTACCCCCACATATCACAACATCCATCCAGGCTCATATCACAACAAAAGCAGCAAGAAAATTAAACATCTTATTAATTGGGCTCTTGACCCTCAAACAAGCAAGAGGGTAACTCATAACCCTACAAGTATTCTCATTTATCAAAAAACAAGTTCTTTAATCCATCTAGGATTAACCAACTTATTATTCATTGGTTCCAACATTGAGAAACCTAAATAGTAAGCTATCAAAAAATAATTAAAAATGCTTACTACACCAATTATATTAAAATTAAATTATAACAAGAGGAACCAGATTCATTTTCATGCCTCTGTATCTTTAGCCAAACGATTATCAATTAATTTCGGCTTCACGTTCATTACCAATTTCCTTCAAGAACAAAAATCTAAACAAGAATGCTTTGATATCACACAATCTAGAAAAACAAGAGGCAAAAATATACGATCGATATCAATTTATTTATCCTGTTTAAATATTTATTATTCCAATTCCATTGTGATCTAGTGGGATAAAACTTGCTAACTCTATAGTTTCACATAAATGAAAAGTGAAGAAACAGATTCCATACCTCAAATAGTTCTTAACGTTCTTTATATGAGAACGAGCCACACAGCGGGTTACGATCTCCTCCTCTATGAAAAATGTATCCACCCATGGATGTAGAGACACCACCACATTGGCCAACACACAAGAAAATACCCTTAGGAACCTGGGGTAAAAATTCCATAAAAAGGGCAAGAATAAAGAAGGAGATGAGCCAGAAATAATGAAGATAGATCGTACCTTATATCGTAGACTGATCTATATTGCTTGGTTGCATCAAAACTGAGCAGAACAAATCCTAAGAGGAAAGTTTGATTGCACAACTCCCATAGGGAGGAGTGGGATTTTCGAACGTCTCCCACCTGAGAAAAAGGAGGAATAACTAGGGAGGAAGATATCTCATCCCTTTAGAAGATTTAACTGAGTAGTGTTTTAAGATACGCTGGGTTTTCCATTAGAAGTAGATCCTATAAAACCACGTTGTTTTAACCAAGTAAAAACATCCAGAGCCTTATGTTAAATTAATATAGGAGTTAAGACCTTTGAATAAGCCTCAGAGTCCTTAAAACATGGATTTAAATGCATTTTATGTCAAAGGAAACATTAAAGGAGTGAAACTGTAGGAAGGTTGAAACACTTTTCACGAGCTCAAAATTTGACAAAGGAAAAATAATATTCTTGAAAATCACTATTGGAACCTCACCATTCTGTAAACATTGTTCATGAACCTCACTATTAGAACCTCACCATTAGAACCTCACCATTATGGAAACACTTTTCATGAACTCAAAATTTGGAAAAGGGAAAAGGTCATTGTTGGAACCTCAATGTTCTAGAAACACTGTTCATGTACTCAAAATTTTCCAATGGAAAAAGGTCACTGGGGGAACCTCATCATTATGGAAACACTATTCATAAACGTAAAATTTGGAAAAGAAAAAAGGTCACCATTAGAACCTCACCATTCTGGAAACACTGTTCATGAACTCAAAATTTGGTAAAGGAAAAAGGTCACCGTTGGAACATCACCATTGGAACCTCACCATTTCACTATTCACAGAAGGTTACTGATGAAACTGTTCACCTAAGACTACCGATGCACTATTCATGTAAATTCACTGTTGAATTGTTAACATAAGGTTACTGATGACACTGTTCATAAAAGGTCACCGATGAAACTGTTCACATAAGGTCACCGAAGACACTGTTCACATAAGGTCACAGTTGCACTGTTTACATAAGGTTACCGATGACACTATCACTACTTGAAAAGGGGGATTTAGAGCCCCCCATACATGGGAGACCGCCATTGGGGGTCGCTAAACTTAAAAAAATCATCTCTACCCCTCACACCCTCACACTGAATTCCCCTCGTGCCATTGGAACCCTACCCCGCAGCGCCGACCACCGCCTCCCTTGAGCCCATCCTCCCTTGCCACACCGACGACACATTCTACCATCACCCTTGTCACACCACCTCCTAATCCAAATCCCCACAACCGCTACCCCCTGTCCCCTCCCTTTCCGCATCGCCTCAGACTTCGGCCCCCCTTGGATGCCCCTCCTCTCTCTTACAGCAACGCCTTCGGCTACCCTCCTTTCCAGATTTGTAACGCTATCAGGTATGTCCTAACTTCCCTTTAAGAGTTTTGATTTTGGACATTTTACAACACAAAGTTGGCATGCATGAAGATTATATGAATATTGTGTATGAATAAAAATTTTGGAAATTGAAGTTCATGTGTATACTGGCTTTTGTACATGAAGAATTATGAAATATTGTGTGTTGAAGGTGTTTTTATAAGAAGTCATCGCACATTAAATGAGGTTGGAACTTACATACAATGTACAATCCATGTATATGTTAACTAGATTAATATAAAGTTGTGTGGTTATTTGATTTATATCATTCTTGAGTCTGTGTGTGTATCCCATGAGAAAATGTTAGAGGCTTGACCACATTTCTGTAAATGTTTGTTAGACATATATTAATAAGGATAAGAGTTGGATTGATCTTCCAAATAGAATGTCTGGAAAATATTTCTAAGGCATTATGTAGTTCATTGAGTTCACTAGAGGATTTAAAATTGACTATATTAGTTTTCCATGTAGAAAATGTGAAAATAGATATAAATTCATACGAGATACCATGAGGGAGAACCTATTCTTAAATGGATTTCAGAAAAATTATAAGAGTTGGACTCATCATGGGGAAAAATATATTTGTTGTTAAAATAAAAATGCAGTTCAGATGGATGTTGATGTGAGGATGAATTTTCAGATGCATGAAATTCATAATAAAATGGTATGTGGGTTGGCTCCTAAAGGCATTGACATCCAAAACATTGAGACTGGTGAGATAAATCTGTGCTCTGGTGAATATTGTGATTCGAGAAGGTTTTATGAAGTAATTTATGATGCAAAAATGGAATTATATCTTGGATGTATTGAATACAATAAATTATCATTTATCATGGAGTTTTTTTATTTTAAGATGTTGAATTAGTGGATAGAAACATCGTTCGACATGTTGTTGGCGTTATTAAAAAAGGTTCATTCGGTCGACGATAAGATTCCTAAGTCGTATTACCATGTTCATAAGTTGACAAAGAACTTAGGTTTTACATATGATACCATAGATGCATGTGCAAACAATTTTATGCTTTTTAGAAAGGAAACTACCCATTTGGATATTGGTACAGTCTGTGGCACCTCCAGGTGGATAGAGAACATGAGAAATCAGACTCATCAAAGTCAGAGAGTGAAACATGGAAACCCGATTGTCGTAAAGAAAATGAATTACTTTCCCCTAAATATGAGGTTGAAAATATTTTTTATGTCATCTAAAGTTTCCAATTTAATGAGATGGAATGCATAAAGGAATCAGTAAAGTGATATGTTAACCCACCCGAAAGACTCTCGTGCGTGGAAGGATTTCAATAATTGACACCCCGACCTTACTAAATATGTGCTTAATATCTGATTAGGGTTGGTAGTAGATGATTTCAATTCATTAAAGTCTACAGTAGGTGAATCTCATAGCACATGGCATGTGGTGTTGGCTCCATATAATCTTCCTCCATGGCTTTGTATAAAGCAACAATTTGTATTACTTTATACTCTTATTGATGGACCTAGAAGTCTGGGGGATAAGATTGATGTTTACCTTCATCCCTTGATTTATGAGTTGAATGAATTTTGGGGTGATGTTGTGATGACTTATGAATGTGAAATGAATGAAATGATCAAATTGCAGGCTTCTTTATTGTGGGAAATCAATGATTTCCCAACTTATACAAATTTATCAGGTTAGAGTATGAAAGGGGAATTTTCATGCCCTTGCTTAAATAAAACTAAAAAATCTATATGGCTTAAACATTCTAAAAAATGGGCATACATGGGTCACAGAATTTTTCTCCTCCCTCGGGATAGGTTCAAAAAGGAAAAAGTGACATTTGATGGTTCTAGAGAGTTCAACCCAACACCAAATATCATTAGAGGAGTCAAAATTTTATCAGAGATTGAGGAAGAAAACAAATGCATGGTATATGAATTTCAGGATTTAGTGTCTTATCCATTATGTAATATTTTTGGTACAGGTACACAATGCAACCACAATTGGAAATAGAAATGTATTTTTTACAATCTCCCCTATTGGAAAACTAACATGAACATGCCCAATTTGGATGCCATGCACATTGTAAATAAAAATTGATAATATATTGTGGAAGATTTTAGGTGTCAGTGGAAAATCAAAGGCCATGTCAATGCCCATCGTGATTTTGAAGAAATGGGTTTAAGGAAACAGTTGCATTTACAGTTAGCTGACGGAAACATGTCATATATGACTACTTAAAATTATACAATGACTAAAAAAGAGAAAGAGACATTTCTTTCCATTTTGAAGATGTTCATGGTGCCTCATGTTTAATCTTCTAATATTTCAAAGTGTGTGAATTTGATGAGCAAGAAATTTCTAGGGTCAAAAAATCATGTCAATCATCCAATATTCAATAGTTGATTCCAATCGCAATTTGTGATTTTTTATCCCTTAATGTTGTTCAATTGTTGATTGAGATGAGTAATTATTTAGACTGGTTTTTTTAAGAGATCAATGAATGAGTGATTTAAAAAGTTCACATGACTGAATTTTACTTATGCTTTTTCACTATGAAAAACTATTTCCCCCCTCATTTATCGATGTTATGGTTCACTTGATAGTGTACCTGACTAATGAAGTAATGGCTGCTGGTCTAGTGCAATTCTGGTGGATGTATCCTATTGAGTGGTATATAAATACATTGAAACAATTTGTACTTAACAAAGATCATCCAAAGGCATCAATAGATATTGGATATTTGATGGATGAGTGTGCATCTTTTTGTGTATAATATCTTATGAATGTTGAAACACAATTAGATAAGCCCTCTCAGATTCATAACGGTCCAGTTGGAGAAGGACCCACAGTTGATATGGACAACCTCGAGTGGATACAAGTGCATCAATACATCTTATTCAATACTCCATCAGTTCCACCATTAATGTAGTAAGTTTCCTATCAACTTTATTATTAAACTTTTTACATGTTTTGTTTGCATAATTTTTTCATTTAATCATCGAGATTTTTCATTTGTAAAAAACACATTAATGAGCTAAAAGAAGGGATGTACTGTGCGAATTATTATCAAATTCAACAATCTCATTATGCATCATTTCAAGATCGGTTCAAGGATTTTGTACGTATAAATTGATTTTCATTATGAATGAAGTATTATAATAATTTATTTATACAAAAATCATTATTTAATTCAGAGAATTATGTATGTTCATAAGGTGAGGGAGTTAGGTGACCCCACACTAACTGAAGAATTTATCCAACTAGATCCAGGTCCATCTATAACGGCTCGTCATTATAAATCTATAGATGCTAATGGATTTCAATTTTTCATTAAATATGTTGACAAAAAAAAGAAACAAAAACAGTGGAATTAGTCTTCCATTCGTCGATCTTGGTTATTAAGATGGTCAATTGACAGATATCATTGAATTTTTATATGCTCACGGGTTGAAGTACATATTGTTAGTTTAATTAGGTTGATCGAGTTTGTGGAAGTAAAGTCAATAAATATCAATTTACAATGGTGAATTTTAACTATATGTTATACAGAAATGAACTAGATCATAATGAACCTTTCATTTTGACATCACAAGCGAAACATGTATTCTTCATTACTTTGCCTTCGGAAACTAGTTGGCAATTTGTTGTGAAAATGACACAAAGAGGATTTTTTCTATTTGAGCAAGATTAACCCAAGACTGATCCTTTTGTTTCCCAAGATCTTGATCAACATACCATAGATCAACGTGAAGAAGATATTTATTGGGTCAGAGTGGCTGTTGAAGGAGACACAGTCGATTTGCATGTTTAATAAAAGCTGTATAATTGTTTTCCTGACAAACCCCGGACATCCCCCCCCCCTCCCCACAGACAGCCCCTAGGATAGCCCCCCGTCACTTTGGGCAACCCCCGCTCACCCATGACAACCCCCTCCCCCCCCCCCCCCCCAGACACCCCCATCACCCCGGACAGCCCCCACCCTGGAAAACGCCCCCTCAACCCCGGACAACCACCACCCCAGAAAGCCCCTCCAACCCTCAGACAACCCCCTCACCTCGAACACCCCCACCCCACCCCCCGGATAGTCCCACAACACCCCCTATAAATAAAAAATCCCTTTTTACATAATTTTATTTTTGTTTTGTTAATTTTTAGATTTATTAAAATCTATTTACAACTAATTATTCTATCCCTTATTGTTTGATTTATTACTATAAAAGTTTTATTTTTTAAAAAATAATCTAATTTATCTTTTTGACATTGTGTATGGTCCCTTTATTAATGTTTTGTATGATCTAAGGCATGTCAGGTGAACATGTAGCAGATCCGCGTCATCTATTTGATCCATCTATGTCTTACGGTCGAGGTATGTTTGAATGTATCTATTTTTGATTTTTATATAATTTCTAAACCCACATACATAAATACATACATACATATATATATATATATATATATTCACAACTTTTGGATTATGTTTAAAAAAAATTCAACAAGATCGGACTCGACTGCTTCTTCATCTCGCTAGAGAGTCCCTGGTCTTGGCATTTTATCATGGAATTCCAACACGATCTTTTCTGTTTCATTTGACGATGGATTTCATCCTATGGTACTGACTACCCCTGAATTTATTCATAAACTGGGTCATATCATATGCAACCCACATCGACTTCCATTGTCCACATGTGATTGGGCTTCTATACCTCAGGATGCATTAGATCTACTTTGGAGGGATGTTCAGGTAAGATTACCAATTTAGTTTCTTCCCTATATTTAAAAAAATACTAACATGTGTGATTGTTTTTCTTAAATAGAATAATATGAAAGTCTTCTCTGATTAGTTTTGGCCTGGGTGTATGATAAAATGTCATAATATGTGGAAATGTTATAATATCAAAGTCAAGAGGGAGCACTGGGTACCAAATATGGGTGCCGCAAACATTCTGGAAAAAGTCCTGAGAGGTGTTCTTCCATCTCAATAGCATGACTTAGTTTCATATTGGTCTACTGAGGCCACCATGGTGAGAATATTCATTTTGGAATATATTTTTTCAATAATATTTGACATTATATTTGCTTGAAATTTGAATTAATTGTATGTCAGAGGTGTCAGTGCGCCATTTCGAGAATCAAGCATTGCACGGACTACCTCACAGGCTCGGAAGTCATCACGTGTCTCAGATCCTACATGAGGTATTTTTTATTCATTTTTTTATTATTTATTATGGTTTTGTGTCGTATTATTATATTTTATCGGTATAAAATTACGATAGAAAGGTGCACCAACTGATTAAATGTCGGTGTCGATGAGGATTCATGACCGAAATGATCCTGAGGTTGTAGATCTTAAGGTAAGTGCTTGTACTAATTACCAATACATAAATTCATATTTATATAAACATATATATATATGTATATATATATTTAAATATTGCAGATGATCAATTCGAATCTGATTTATAACAACTACTGGAGGATCAAAAACAACTTCCCATGCGAAGGGATGAGATATTCCATCACAATATTGGTTGTGATGGACATGTATATAGTTTGAACTATGGAAAAGAAATTCCTCATTCTATAGTATCATGCACTGAGGTTGTCGGTCTTGTTGTGGCTTTGATGAAACAATAGCTTTCAAATTTTGAGGTACGGTTGTGCACTTCTGAGGAGATTAATGAGAGATTGATAGTTGAGGTTAGAAAACAGCTGGAATATGTGTGTCTGGGTACTACTATAGGAGATCATACAACACATGTTTATACTAAATTTATTTATTTACATTATATTATTTTCATTATTAGAAATTTATAATTTTTATTTATGGTAGGACCCTCACACACCAGATGGAGGTAGCAGTCATGACTGTGCATGACGCATCATATTCACGAGGTGTGTTTCTTTTATATTTATTATTGAATTAATGTTATATTTTGATTTACACTTTAAATGTAAATTTCATTGAGTGGGGGGGATGTCTGGGGGTGAGGGGGGCTGTCTAGGGGTGGCAGGGCTGTTCGTGGTGAGGGGCTATTCGGGGGGTGGGGGTTTTCTGGGGGTGAGGTGGGAATGTATGGGTGGGTGGGCGCGGTATAGGGTGGTGGGGGTTGTCCCAGGGTGGGGGGGATTTTCACGGTGGGGGGGGGGCTGTCTGGGGTGCAGGGGGGGGTTGTCTGAGGTGAGGAGTGGATTTTAAGGGGATGAGGGGGGTTGTTCGAGGGGTGGGGGGTTGTCCAGGGGATTTGTCCAGGGGGGGTTGTCTGGGTGCGGGGGTGGATCATTCGAGGTTGGGGGCGGGGGCTGTCCGGGGGTGAGGGGGTTGTCTGGGGTAAGGGGGTGGTCCGTGGGTGCATGGGCTATATGAGGTGAGGTGGGGCTATCTGGGGTGGGGGTGTCCAGGGGTGTGGGGGATGTCCGGGGTGAGGGGGGCTATCCAGGGTGGGGGTTTGTCCGGGGTGGGGGGGGCTATCCGGGGGTGCTGGAGGTGGGGATGTCTGTGGTGAGGGAGTCTGTCTATGGGTGCGGGGGATGTTTGAGGTAATGTGGGGATGTACGAGGGGTGAGGGGGGTTGTCCGGGGTGGGGGTGGTTGTTCTGGGTGGGGAGAGGGTTTTCTGTCATGAGGGGGGGCTGTCCGAGGGTGAGGGGGCGGTCCGGGGTAAGGGGATGTCCGGGGGGTGGGGGCAGTCCAGCGGTGTGTGTGTGGGGGGGGGCTTTCCGATAGTGAGGGGGCTGTTCGGGGTGAGGTGGGGATGATCGGGTTGTGGGGCGGTTTGGGGGTGCGGGTATGTCTGGGGTGGGGGAGGGGGTTGTCCGGGGTGGGGGGGCTTTCTGGGATGAGGGGGTTGTTCGGGGGTGCGAGGGGTTATCCGGGGTGAGGGGGATGTACGGAGTTAGGGGGAATTCGAGGGGGTTGTCTGGGGGGTCTGTCTGGGGGTGACAAGGGTTGTCCAGGGTGAGGGAGGGATGTATGGGGGGGGGGGCTGTCTGGGGTGTGTGTGGGGGGTGGGCTCCGGAGTGAGGGGGTTGTTTGGGGGGGGATAACACGCTAACACCACCCTAACGCCCTAATGGTATATTAGTGTAACGTCGTAATGACCAAATGGCCTAATGGCATATTAGCCTATTGATGTAATGGAAAAATTCCAAAAAGCCCTAATGACATATTATTGTAACGTTTTAATGGCCTACTGGCCTAATGGAATATTATCCTATTGACCTAAATGTATGTTTTGGCCATTTACAACACGTGTAGTTCTTTTTCGATCACTAAGGTCACACGATACCCTTGATTGACGTACTGTATACCGGACCATTTCACCATTCATCCACTATTTTTTATTTGATTTCATGGAATTTTGAGGTTCTTTGGAAAGTTTTGACCACCCCATGCACACTTTTCAAGCATGTTGAACACCTAAAAAACACATATTCAGGCGTACCAGGAAAACCATGCATCCAAATGACATGTCGTCTCCTCATACACCTCACAAATAATAATTGGGGTGTTTTCATGTGATTTCAAGTCATGCCAATATCGTTCAGTATACATTTGACCATTAAATGCATGTTTTGGCCATTTAAGACACGCAGAGTGCATTTTCGGTCACCGCGGTTACACGACACCTCAGATTGATGTGCCGATTGCTAGAACATTTCATAATTCACCCACCCTTTTTTGTCGTCCAATTTTATGGAATTCAGAGGTCGTTAGGCCGGTTTCAACCACTCCATGCATGCTTTTCAAGTGCACCGAACACCTAAAAAACACAAATTTTGTTGTGCTGTGAAAATCGAACGACTAAATGATGTTTCGTCTACTCGTACACCTCAAAAATAAAAATTAGGGTGTTATTGTGTGATTTGAATTCATGCCGATGTTGTTCAGTATGCATTTGACCATTAAACGCATGTTTTGACCATTTACGACACGCAGAGTGAATGTTCGGTCACCATAGTCACATGACACCTCTGATTGATGTACCATCTACAAGAACATCTCACAATTCACCCACACTTTGTTGTAGTCCTATTTCATGGCATTTTGAGTTCATTCGGCTGGTTTTGACCACCACCATGCACGCTTTTCAAGCACGACGAGCACCTAAAAAACACATATTCAGCCGTGCCGTGAAAAACACATGTCTGAATGACGTGTAGTCTCATTTTTCACCTCATGAATAGAAATTATGGTGTTTTCGTGTGATTCAAAGTCATGCTGATGTCGTTCGGTATGCATTTGACTGTTAAATGTATGTTTTGCCCATTTACGACGTGCGGAGTGTGTTTTCTGTCACTACGGTCACACGACACCTCCAATTGATGTGTCCTCTACTAGAACATTTCAAAATTAACCCAGCCTTTGTTTTTTTCTGATTTCATGGAATTCTACGGTCGTTTGGCCAGTTTTGACCACCCCACGCACACTTTTCAAGTGCCCTGAACATGTAAAAAACAAATATTCAGTCGTGATGCAAAAACCGTGTGTCCGAATGATGTGTCGTCTCCTCATACACCTCATAAATAAATATCAAAGTGTTTTTGTGATACTTCAAGTCATGCCGATGTCATTCGGTATACATTTGACTGTTAAACGCGTGTTTTGGCCATTTACGACACGTGGAGTGCATTTTTGGTCACCGCGGTCACAAAACACCTCCAACTGACGTTTTTTCTACCATAACATTTCACAATTCATCCAACCTTTTTTTAGTCTGATTTCATAGCATTCTGATGTCATTCGGCTAGTTTTGACCACCTCAGACACGTTTTTGAAGCATGTAGAACACCTAAAAAAACACTTATTCAATTGTGCTATGCAAACCGTCTGTCCGAGTGACATGTCGTCTACTCATACACCTCAATAAAAATAATTAGCGGTTTTTCATGTGATTTTTATTCATGATGATGTCGTTCAGTATGCATTTGACCATTAAATGCATGTTTTGGCCATTTACGACACATGGAGTGCGTTTTCGATCACCGCGGTCACACGATACCTCCGATTGATGTGTTGTCTACCAGAGAATTTCACAATTCACCCAACCTTTGTTGCATTTCTATTTCATGGCATTCAGAGGTCGTTCGACAAGTTTTGACCACCCCAAGAATGCTTTTCAAACGCGTTGAACACCTAAAAAACACATATTCAGCCTTGCCACACAAAACGCACATCTGAATGACGTGTTGTCTTCTTGTACAAATCATGAATAATAATTAGGGTGTTTTTGTGTGATTTCAAGTCATGTCGATATCGTTCGGTATTCATTTGACTGTTAAATGCATGTTTTGGCCACTTACGACACGCGGAGTGCGTTTTCGGTCACCGTAGTCACACTACACCTCTGATTGAAAAGCCGTCTACCAGACCATTTCACAATTCAACCACCCTTTTTCGTCATCCGATTTCATGGAATTACAAGGTCATCTGACCTATTTTGATCACAACACGCATGCTTATCAAGTGCATTGAACTCCTAAAAAATGCATATCCAGTCATACTGCACAAACCGTGTGTCTGAATAACATTTCGTCTTCTCGTACGACTCACAAATCAAAATTAGGGCGTTTTTGTGGGATTTCAAGTCATCCAGATGTTTTTTGGTATGCATTTTACAATTAAACGATGTCTTGGCCATTTACGACACGCGGAGTGCGTTTTCGATTACTACGGTCAAACAACACCATCGATTGACGTTTATTCTACCAAAACATTTCCAAATTCACCCACCCTTTGTTTTCTTCCAATTTCATGGCATTCCGAGGTTGTTCAGCTAGTTTTGACCACCCCACACACACTTTTCAAGTATGCGGAACACCTAAAAAACGAATATTCAGTTTTGTCGTGAAAACCATGCATCCAAATGACATGTCTTCTCCTCGTACACCTCACGAATAATAATTAGGGTGTTTCCATGTGATTTCAAGTCATGTTGATGTCGTTTGCTATGCATTTTACCATTAAACGTATGTTTTGACCATTTACGACTTGCAGAGTGTGTTTTCGGTCACCGCGGTCACACGACACCTCCGATTAATGTGTCATCTACCAGAACATTTCACAATTTATCCACCCTTTGTTTTCGTCTGATTTTATGGCATTATGAGGTCATTCAGCTGGTGTTGACCACCCCAGGCACACTTTTCAAGCGTGCCGAACACCTAAAAAAACATATTCAGCTGTGTCGTGCATTCTTTGGGTCCGAATGACATGTCATCTCTTCATACACATCATGAATAATACTTAGGGTATTTTCGTGTGATTTTAAGTCATGCTGATGTGGTTTGGTATTCATTTGGCCGTTAAACACATGTTTTGGCCATTTACAACACGAGGAGTGCGTTTTCAGTCACCACGGTCACACGACACCTCCGACTGATGTGTAGTCTGTCGGACCATTTCATGATTCACCCACCTTTTTTTTTGTTCGATTTAATGGCATTCCAAGGTCATTCGGCCATTTTGGACCTCCCTACGCACGCTTTTCAAGCGCATTGAACACCTAAAAAACACATATTCCACCGTGTCGTGCAAACCGCGCATTCGAATGACGTGTCATCTCCTCGTACACCTCATGAATAATAATTTTGGTGTTTTCATGTGACTTCAAGTCATGCTGATGTCATTCGATATTCATTTTACTATTAAATGCATGTTTAGTTCATTTACGACATGTAAAGTAGGGGGGTTGTTCGGGGGGGGGCTAATGTGCTAACGCCGCCCAAACTCCCAAATGGAATATTAGTGTAACGTCGTAATGACCAAATGGCCTAATGGCATATTATCCTATTGAACTAATGGCCAATTGACCAAATTCCCAAATTCCCTAATGATCCAATTTGATATATATATATATATATATTAACATAATAAATAGGTCCAATTTGTATTTTTTTCAGTTGTTTCTTTTGTATATTATTGTAGGTTTGTTGAAGTAGAATATTGGAATGGATTAGAGTTATTTGGATTGCTATATGTGAAGATGTATGTCTGTAAATTTTTTGAGGAACCTGATGTTTATGCTCTTTTGAATAGTTTTTATTTGTCATTTTAGATGTGTTTCTTTTGTTCAGCAATAGTTTTTGTGATTGCTGGAAATGTGATGTATAAATCATTTTAAAAAAAATCCAGGTATGCGACCACTAATGGTGGTCGCTATTGGGCGACCGCCATTGGCGTTATATGCCTATAGCCACCTCCATTGGCGGTCTCTATAGGCCCACCCAATAACGACCACCAGGAGGTCACAGTGGACCAAATTTCCGAACAATTATAGCACCCACAAATGGCGGTCGCTATAGACCCAGTTTCTAGTAGTGTTTTTACAGAAGGTCACCGATTAAACTGTTCACATAAGGTCACTAATGTCATTGTTCACATAAGGTCGCCGTTTCACTGTTCACATATGGTTCCTGATGACACTATTCACAGATAGTAAACTATGACACTATTCACATAAGGTCAGCAATATCACTGTTCACATAAGGTCACTGTTTCACTGTTCACATAAGGTTATCAGTGACACTTTTCACAGAAGGTTACCGATACACTGTTCACAACAGTCTACCATTGGAACTATTCACCGATGGAACTGTTCACATAACTGGAAATTTGGCAGTGTTGGGGATAAGTCACCTTGACCTTCCAAAAGACCTCATACACTTGATTTTCGCAAAGGAATGGGTGAGAGTGGTCCAGGCCATTACACTAACTACTTTCTTGTCATATTAGAATACTAAGATATCAGTTACTTGGTACCATTAGTACATGCATCATATAAGATTTAGTCATTTATATATACTTCTTATGCCAACTCCTCGTATATATTATCATCAATACATAGTATGTTTTTATCATTTTTAGGATTACTATATGAATAAAACCATCTATGTTATATATACAAGATCATTATGATGAAAAATTGAGTGATGAGGCTTAGTTCAACATCTATCTCATGAGCTATTTCCTCAAAGCAGGTAGAGATAAATTTAATCAATTATCGAACAAAAGATAATACCAATAGGTTAGTTTGATGATGCATGAAGTATTATCACACAATGTGATTTCATGAAATAGATACCACTAAGGTTCAATGGTGATCAAAATCCTCAAATATCATACGATTTACTGGAGTTAGTGATTTTAATCGTAACACATGTTTGGACCCTGATCAATAAGATTTTTGCACTAGTATCTAGTATCTTTCATGGAGTAGTTCGACATTGGTGGAATTTGATGATTGAAACCCATGATAAGACAATTATATCATGGGTAGAAATACCACAACTATTTTGAGATGTGTATTACCATTCATTTTTATGAACTGTGCATATTTAGGATCTTTTTGAGCTAATGAAAATAAATCCATACCATGGTAGTCTCCTTGTTCATACCTACTTATCATGGATTACTAGAGTAGTATCTGGATATAGATATGTTCCTGACAGAGATACATTGAGTTATTCAAGCTGATGGTGGACATTATATGTATAATTAATCCACAACATCTAGAAGGAATTAGTCAATAAGGTATCAACCCAAGAGACTACCCCCTTATTGAACATGAAAAACTGTATCTATAGTGTAGGGTTCACACATGGGATTTGGTCGGTAAGGATTGGAGAGGTTCTATACTTATTATAGGATAGGTTATATTGAATTTTATTTCCAAAATTTTCATGTTGAGTAGGGGAGGCTGGTACTCGATAGACCACAAAAATAGGGGCACCACCATGATTGGGGATATCCCATGTGTGGTTAGGGTGACCCATAGGGTGGTTCTTCTAGAAGAGGATCATATGGATCTCCATAGGGAGGAGATTCTAGGGAAGGGTCACACTATGATGTACTTTATCCAACACCATCATGTGTCCCACACCAGTATAAGAGAGATTATGGTCGAGGATGTGAGAAGTTTCAATATATAAAGGGATATGACTAGGAAGCTCATGATTCAATTCGATGTATGATATGTGTCCTTTAGACTATTCCTAAATTACATGTATACATAGTTAGGATTCATTCCTTCATTTTCATATCCCACATGTGAGATTTGGAGATCCCCATTAAGACCATATCCCAGTAGCTTGTTCTAGGGTTTCTAACTGGGTGATATTCTTTGATATTTTTTATCTGTATTCAATGAGAGCTTGAAATTAGTGGGGAGAGTTTCTCGGGGGACCTCCTATTTATCAGGATGAATCATTATCAATTAATCCTGGTTATATACAATTTGTTCATGGTTTAGGCCCATATTTACTATTATCATAAATGAGTTAGATTCCTTCAGATATATGGGATGATATTCCCCTTAGCAAGTGAGAGGGAGATATCATGGTTGATTGAGATAGACTTGTTAGAAGTAAGCTACGAGACCTCGAATATTAGTTTCTAAGCTTATCCCAGAATTTTGTGAAATATTTAGGAATATGGAATCCTTCTATAGTGGTGGATTATATGGTTGTCTTCACAGAATATATTCTAATAAATCATCTAAGGTGGGAGATAGACTTCTACAATGAATTTCACCCTGAGACCACAAAAATCTCTTCTATGGCATATCAAATAGCTCGTACTAATATCTAGGATATGATGGTGAAGTTGTAGGAACTTTGAGACAAGGGTTTTATCAATCCATGTGTGTCCCCTTGGTCATCTAAAGATTTTGTATGAAAAAAGAGGATGAGATATTGGGGATTTTCATTTATTATTTTCACCTATATATAGAAATGATAATGAAAAATCACCCCTTACCTAGGAATGATGAAATCATTGAATAGTTGAGAGGTTTTAATTGGTTTTCAAAGTTCAATATTAGGTATATCTACCACAAGTTGAGGATTCGCAAGGATTATTTTTTGAATATGGAATTCTAATGTCTCTAAAAACACAATTATTTCTTAGTGATTCCATTCAATTTAAAGAATCCATATTCTATATTTATGGACTATATAAATTGGATCTTCCATCTATTCGTTGAATAATTTGTGTTTTTCTACCTTTATGACAAGATCTTCTACTCTACATCAGACGAGGAGCATGCATAACACCTGATGATAGTACAAAACTTTGTCTGAGAACACTGACTTTTTGGAATAATCTACAAGTGTCAGTTCTAGATCCACAAGGTTTGATTTTTGGGGAATGTCATCTCTAAGAATGGTTTAACATTGGAATTGATTTAGATCGATGTGGTAATTAATTGTGAGCCACCCTAGAGTGAGTTAATGGTACAATTTTTTATTCTATTTATGGGGAACTAATGGAGGTTTATGGAATAATTCTCTAGGATTTCATCCCTATTGACTACCTTTAGATGCAATGGTTATCCATTTTTCAGAACAAGTAGTATGAGGGATCCTTCAAGGAGCTAAAGAAAAGGATGATCAATGCTCATGTGTTGAGACTAAAAGAGTAGGTTTTTGACTATGTAGTATTTTTTTTATTACTTTTGAGATTTTCTTGGATACATATTAATGTAATGGAAGGATGTTATCACATATTGGTCAAGGAAGAGGAGACCCAATGAGTATAACTACATGAATCATGACCCAGAGTTTGTAGTGGTGGTATTCACTCTAAAGACTAGAGGAACAATATTTTAGGTGAGTTCTTTGTTATATACTCATAAATCTATATTATTAGTTGCATTTTCACTCATAGAGGTCATATCCAAATATTTTGGAAATGAATAAAGTTCCTATATGACTATGACTTTTAGATTGTCTATACTCCTAGTAAGGAGTACATGGTAGTATATTCCCTTTGTAGGTAGTCTTGTACTCTCTTAGTGGAGGAGGAATATGAGTAGTTTTATTGATTGAAACTAGACCTGGGTGAGGATATTGGTGTATAGTTTCTTCAATGAATAGTGGTGAATCATCCACACCTTCAACATGTGAGAGAGGCTCAGTTGATATACATCATCTATGTGGTTCTAATTTACCATATTTCCTCAAGATATTCACCATATGTATTTTATGAATGAGTGTAATGTCTCATTATTTTCTCTGTACGGACAGTGGTTCTTGTTATTTTATAAGATGAGGTTGTGAGGGATTTCCACACTTCCCCCTTGACTATACACCACAATGTGGAAAATATGTAAATGGAAATTTAGTGGTAGTTTTGGTGGGATAGTATGAGGTGGGGTGCTTCCATGTTTGTCTCTCAGTGTATCACATTTCAGTAGGTAATGGGTGAAAATAAATTCTTAAAAGGATTCAAATAGACTTATGAGATCCCAGAATTGAAATAAGGTGAAATATCCATGGACTTTATAATAAGGATTTTGTGGATATTGAGAAGCCATGATTTTATTTGGGGGATTATTATCTGAATTACCAAATTGATGCCCTTTATTAACATTAGAGATCATAGTTCAGTTTAGAGTATCTAGAGTTTGTATGTGCGGGAGATCAACTTGATTAATGGGGAATTCTTGACAATTGTCTTTGATTGTGATTATTGATTTAAATCATAGTTATGGATTGGTTCATATTGATAATTCATGATATAATTCATGATAAGTAAAAAATTTCACCCCTAGATGTATGGGATGACCAGGAGGACTATTTAAGTGTGGGAGGATATGTTTAGATCATATAAGTTGGACTTCATCCAGATTTGGGTGGACCACTTTCTAATGGTAGTGTTTTCCTATAATAACATTTATCACTCTAATGCTTGAATGATACCTTTCTGGGATCTATACATGAGACCATATAGGAAACCCTTGTGCTAGAATGAGATTGGTTAGACATCTCTTATTGGGCCAGATATGGTGTAGGTGATAATATATAAGGTTTAGGTAATTTATGAGAATATGTGGACAACCCATAACTAGTAAAAAAATTGTGTAGATAAAAATTATTGGAGTTTAGAGTTTGATTAGGGAGGCCATGATTTTATAAGATACTCTTTATGAGGAGGAGGTAGAGATTTGGCATGGTAAGAAAGCTAACAATGTGGTTCATGAGGCTGTCCAAGAATCTTCTGGGAGTTGGTGGGGTTGGATTTAACATTTACTTCGCATTTTGATTGAGTTAATGGAATATTTCATATTTCATAGTTGAGTAGATACATTTATGACCTAACATACATTATTGACTAGGGGAGCTAAAAATTGATGAATTAACTGCCGCAGAGTTCCTAGGGGAGATCAAGGTTTAACAGTAGAGGATCCCTCATGGCAGGATAATCACATTAGTTTATATGATTTTTTATTATAGGAGCAGTAATGAGAGCTCATAATATCATTATATTCATATGTGGAATACAAACCTAAAATTTTCTTATATCTTGTTTTTTTTCTGGGAGAAAATCCTCAAAGGAGGGGAGAATTTAATTACTCTGGGTTTCTTGGATTAGTTCTTTGAATATTTCTGAATATATATCTATATTTTTTCTCAAATTTTGTGTGGTGTTTGGGTTTCTTAAGACACCAAAATTAATATATATAAAATGTTAATATTAAAAAAATATTAATATATTTTAATTCACACACATGCATCTCCTTGGATTTAAGGGTTTCCCATTGTTTTGGACCTCATATGAGAAATCAAATATCTTGATTGATTCCAAAACACAGTGTTTTCCCTAGGCACAACCTTATGTTTCTTAGAATCGGACATTCCATGGGAGGTGGATGTTGTTGGGTGCATTTACTAAAATAAATAAATAAATTATTAACTTTTATTAAATGACCCATAACCTAATCCTCCCATATAAGTACCCAGTCAGGTAAAATCACCATGGTTATCCATATAACTTTGGTAGGATTTGGGAGGATTTGGGATGGGGATTAGTGTTCTTCACTGGTGTTGGAAATCCTAATGATGTGGATCAATGAATGGATAGAGGTGGACCATTGTATGGGTGAATATCACATCAGATATTCTTATCCATCCATATATGAAAAAAAATTCACCAATAAGAAATCCATAATTTAGGTAGGGCTCATTATTTTATGGTTTTCACCATGTTGTATTATTGATCATGGATTTTTATTGTCTTATTAATTTATCTTTGATTTCCTGAATTTAACGAACCATATAAAATATTTTTGAAGAATAATTCATAATTTTATTTATTATGGCATGAGTAACCATTATTTTCCCCACCATATGATCATATACATGATCACATAAACTAATTATTGATTCAACTTATCCATATTATTTTACCCATACCAATATTTCATGTTCTTCATTATTAACCCATGAGGCTGCAGTTTGACTTTGTCGTGGTGGGTTCCATTATAATCGAACACCTGAATTCATGGAGAATAAATTAAATACATATGGATAATTGATTTTTCTATTAATAAAGATTAGATGATGGTTTTTTGTTATGGAATCATGGATTTAAGATCTATTGTAGTGGAAAGAATGTGATAGATTCTTGTGTGAGAAATCGAGCATCCAATTTTCTGCCATCGAAGACCAGGAATTAATGAATGACAATGTTTCCATAAATTTTAGTTTATTAAAGTGGTATAACATGTTTCAATTGTGATGGATATATTGTATTTTGGATCTGCATAAATAAATTGGGTTTCTATGAAAAAACTAACTATAAGAATTGTACTCTGAAAGAATACACACTGCGTAGCCCAGTAGTTACAACAACTAGGGTTTATGGTGGATATAAGGTTCTAATTAAATTAAAGACCACACACACCATCTGAACATGTGCCTATCAATCAGTATTTACTCTTTCATTACATAGGTATTGGCATGGGAAGACACACACAAGCAGGACCATAATACATGGGCACAACCTGAAGTACATGAGCACAACCAAATATGTATAGGTAATACCAGATGTACACAGGCACGAGTTACGGTTCACAGGTAGGCCTTGGGTAGGAAAGTCACAACATGCACCTCCTTTTCATGACATGTATTTCCACATGGTCAACTGATCCATGTGTAGGCTAGTACACAAACAGGTGTGAAGATGAGGGTACACATCGTGTGACCCTAGGAACACATCATGTACCTCCCATAGACTCTTCTACAATCCATATATGCTTCTTCAAAACATGGATTTTAGACCATGAGTACACTATAAAGAGTAGTTTTCCATGTAGAATGTGATGGTATACTTCATTGCATATATTGATAAATGGAATGAGGTGTTGTGGGTATACCACATCTTCATTTCAAACTTGATCAATAACAATGATTCAAAAGAATCATCATAGAGATGTATGGGTTAGAAACCCCCATGTCACACAAGGGGGTAGGTCCCCAATACTCTCTACTAGAATTAGTGTTACCCCCATTATATCACTAGGGTGCAGGTCCTATATCTACCAACTGGAACCCCCTTTTCCCACAAAGGAATAAGTCCTATATATGTCGATTAGAACCCCTTGTCACACCAGGGTGTGATTCCTCTATATATCGAGTGGAATCCCCTGTCGCACCAAGGTGTGGGTCCTCTGTCAACCAAGTGGGACCCCTTATAGCACTGGAGAATATGTCTGCTATATATTTAGTGGAATCCCTATCATAGTAGGACATTAGTCCTATCTTAGAGATTATACCCTCTGGACTGTGTAGTGTGGTGGGGAGGTGCAGTCCTCCACACAGTTTCTTGTACATACATGTGAGATATTGGGAATAATATATGGAACTTTAGATCTATATACAAACTCATCATTGATATCTATCCTATATAGATGGAGATCCCCTTTCTCTCTCATCTGGGTTTCTTTATGATCATATATGTTTTTTTTCGTTCTTCTTATGGTTTGACCTAACCTCTATTGTATCCTTTTAATACACCCTTTTTGGTCTTTGAGGTGTGTTACTAAGTATATATATACTCACCCATGAAAGGGATTTGATTTCACATGTCATTTATTAAAAAAAATATGTGGATTGATGGAAAAACTATTGGAACTTAGGCATACTTGGGTGCATTGGATACATTCAATGGTCATAGATAGATATTAGGAGCCAGTCTCTCTTCTACTTTCTTTTTTTTTTATTTTTGTTGTTAGGTTGGGACTTTAGTTCTATTTGTGTGATTATTTTTACTCTATGATTTCGTTTATTTTTTCTTACTCTGATTTATTACCTAGAGTTTACTATATGCATGGATATACTCTAGATGTTGCAATATTTATTATTTTTCTACACTTTGCATGGAGATGGTTGTGTGTGTACAGGTACATTAGGTTATGGCCTCCCATATATGATTAAGCCTTATTTATGCTTATCACTTGACCCTATCCCAGTGTATGTGGTTTTGGGGTCATCACACTCAGCTTTCCCCCCAACCAAGAGGGCCTCAGTGGGTCATGTCATGACATATAATTACCTATCAAGAGACATAATTAGAATAATGATAATTTGATAATTTTTATTCACTTCATATCATATTTAATTTATATGGATAAATGGGCATTATCACGATAAGGATGTAGTCACCGACACAAGGGGTAAACCATTAAAATTTTGTGTTCCCTATTTTACTTTCATATTTTCTCATATTTGTGTTATTGAGATATACAGTTGAAAGGGATAAAAATTCTTAGATGTCTCAAGTGTTAATTTAATTTTGAGATAAAATAAAAGACCACCAATTATTCACCCTCTTATTAGTGGTAATAATATTTCTAGGAACATTATAAGTGTTGGTAAATGGATGGAAGTTTTGGATAATGATCCTTAGTATTGAAAACTTATATATATGTGAGGATTGATGGTTTTGGATATGGATAAGGGAGGGACATTAAAATAAAACACCTAGATAAATGATGATATGTGGTTCACAACACTGTAATCATAGAAAATTATTACTTAGATTAAAGAATCATATTACTCATGATTATAGTAATTATCATGACTAATGAACAATTTGATTTATAGGTCGGGTAGGTTTACATTTATTTTTTGAAAACTACCTTATGAGATTCTAAAATATGATTGACTTATGTGAACTATTTGATTAACTACTATTTGAAACATATATTATTTTTTTAAATGATATTGGATTCATGGTTTGTAATATATCATATATAATAATGAAGGGGTGAGATTCATGGTAATAATACTTGGTATTTTGTTACTTAACCCTGCTCATACATCATGATGTACATATAAATAAAATTTTTCATGATATAGGAAGAGGAAATAAACATTCCTCATTGATTGATCATTGAGTTTTGTAGAGGAGGATCATATATGTGTTTTTCATATGTCATGGGATGAGTTGGAAAATTCTTAATGGATATTCATAATGTGTTTAGCAGTAATTTTATTATTCCATGTCTATATGTGTGGCTCAATTATTTTTCTTTTTCTATATATTATTTTGGATACCTTGTGTACTATAAAATGGTTTGTTTTAAGGCTATAAATTTTGGATTTTATGAATAATATAAATTTAATTTATTAAAGATTATTTATTTTCATTTGGGGAAAATAATTATTTAATGATAACATATTTCCCATCTCAATGATTTATAGCCTCTACCAACCAGGAAAGATGATTTTGGCATTTGGAATGTATATATTACCTAAAGGCTTATATGTATATATATATATATATATATATTATGTCTTGAATGAAAATTTGAATTTTCTTTCATAATGGGATATATACATTATACTTAGTATGTTGGTAGTATTGGATAGAAAAATGATAAATACTCTAATTTAGATATTATTAAATAATACATTTTGTAAGATGAAGCGTATTAGAGTTAAACACAATGTAGAATATGATAGATGAATTAGACAAGGCATTAATATAGGTATTTTAAATGCCTGAATTAGTCTATAATTCATCCAGGATCATACTCAAACATAATATAATACTAAATACATATGATGGTGTGGTGTAAATATTTGTCTGATGACTTATAAGAACCAATATATCTGACTTTATTCTTAATCCATTGCATACTGATATGCTATCACATCATGGGATAAAATAGAATCCCGTATATATGACATGTGATTTGGATTATCCCATTGATACACCAAATATGTGGGAGGATTTTTTCCACTCTAGTGATATTTATCAAGCACATTCAAAGATGTTTGATGAAGAATGTGATTGATATTGACGAATTTACTATTATTTGTAAGGCATTACATTTATTTATAGTATGCTATATTTTATTTGTATACAAAGTTTTATATTACTTTTCACATAGGTCATTGGTAAATGGTTTTTAATCATTTCCTTTTAATATAATTTTTTATTAGAGTATTACAAAAAACCCTGAGTTGAATCAAAGGAAGGTTCATAGATTTTATCAATTATTGGAAACCCTCTCACATAAATAGTGATGAATTGTGGATCCCCACCTAGAAATTACATTGTCGTGAAAAAATGTTGGATTCAAAAAGAGTAGGGAAATAGAGTCATTTGATAGATTAATATCGATGTCACATTCGATGTGATCATGTACAGAATGTGGATTGTACCATCATTAGTTGTATCCAATTATTCCATGTTATGTTTTGTTAAACATACATTGAAACGAAGAAGAAGCCACAAAAAATATATTATCATTTTCATATTCTAAAAACATGTTTTTTAAAATGTAATTCCCTTATCTAGAAGGTATATGTAAATTTAAACAATATGTTACCTTTACACATATGGGTTGTGTAAATATGACCATATAATTACCCTTATGCAGACAAATTTCATAAGGGTAAGTTTGGTATTACGTATATGTGAATTTTTAAGTAATGGTAACCCAAAAATTAACATTATGTGAAGGGGTTTATGTAATGGTAAAAAAGATTTTCTTCAAGGTATGTAAAGGTATATATAACCTACATTTATATAGAAGGAGGATGAATAATGGTTATTCCCATACATGATTAGTCTACATTAAGGTTATACAATAATTCTAATGAGGTTTCATAGACCTACTTAAAAGTAAGATAGTGTCTTACCTTTATGTAGTGGTTCCAAAAGGGGTACATTAGGGTAATCTAGTTTTTTCAAAAGTTGCGTAAAGGTAAGACAAAATGTACCCATACACAACATATTCTAGGTAAAGGTCATGTGTATATATCCTTATAACGGCCCGCACATTACATAAATTGTTATACCATCATAATTGAGGCATACTTATTATAACATATAACAAAACCATTATAGGACGTTATAGGTATGATGTCTTTAGAAACTGGGAAACATAAACAACTAGATCATAAATCATCAACATTGTCTTCTGTTTATTTCATTATATCTAGAGACCCTTTTCACATATCCTACTCAATACCATTCTTCCTGACCTAGGAAAAATAAAACATACAAAAGGGTGGGCTCAAATTCTTAGTAATGGTAAACAATGGAAATATCAATCATATTATATTCATAGGAACATAACATTTTGAAAATCTTAACCTGCAAAAGAGATCATAATATCATGAAATGGGATAAATCATAGTAGTGAAATGTAATCCCAATAATCATAACATAAAACATGAAACATTGTGGAATACACACATAATCATAGAAAATCATTTAATATTAGTCAAGACTCATTTCCAAGACCAACATAGCGGACAAAGTCCACTTCTGAACCGAGTTCACTCCTCGTTCTAGTCCTGTATCACTTAACTGGATTAACTTTCCGTTCCATCCATGTCTATATCATGAGATATAAATCTTTACCCAATTCATTGGATGGAGATATAGGTCCCACCCCTCTCATAATGAAACCATTCTTATGTGGGCCACAAAATCATAAATCATACATCATAGCATAACCCATGTAATAAAAATGGGATTCTTAAACATCATGTCATCATAAAATAATCCATATAAGATAAAACAACATCATAAAAATAATTCCATCATAACATAATCAAATCAATGTAATAACAGGGATAGATGCATAACCCTATATTATCTTAGATGGAAAATAATTTTTATAAAACACTTGAACTCCATTCCTGAGGAAAATATCCTTTCCTCTTCAATTTTTTTTTCCTTTCTCAACATGTCATATAATTTTAAACTAAAAGAAGTTAATTGAAAATAAACTTGAAAACTTTTAAAGGATTTTTAATGGAAATAATGTTCTATTAAATCATAAAAAACCATTTGTGTCATATAAGTTTAAAATAAACATTCTTATCTTACTTTTTTTTGGAAAAGTCAATAATTATCTCGTACTGAAAATGAAAAAAATATTCCTTTCAAATTCTAAACTAAAAATTAACCAATAAGAAAAATTTTATTTAAAAAAATGTAGGAGGATTGAAATAATATTTCCTATTGAGGAAACATGGATGTGGATGATAAATATTCCCTAGTAAATTCTGAAGTATAAACAATCTCGGATAAAAATGAGATTATAATATTTTCCATTACCTAAGGTCTGATATGCTTTGTACATATTAGAACCTACTATATAATGATTTAAATAATGTCATTGACTTATTCCATAATCATATTCACTGTTATGATATCATATATGGTCATATTCTTATCTTCTTATTAGTAATATTTCATTGCTACTTGTTATTCGGTGTTCATTGCTTTTGGTTATTATGTGTGTTTTGTCAAATAAATTATTATTCCTCTTTTTAGGTAATAGCTAAATAATTCTCAGAATGGAATTAGTATAATATATATCAGATTTATTAATTTAATTTGTTTATATAATCATGGTTTAATGAAGATCTTGTTGAAAGAATCACATCGTACCGTGGAGACGGTAAGTTGTACGTACGCACGAGTGAAGATATCGTTCCCATAATTATTGAATGGTATTGGATTGGATGATAAAATATCTCAGAATTATTATCATGTTATAAAAATAATATATAGTTATTATTGACACTATTATATCCATCCAAGTAAGGTGGTGGTGGAAAACAGATTACACCATGACATGGAGACGATATTCTGTACGTATGCATGCACGGTGATTTCATTTTTCGTAGGATGGATAGAATGTGAAATAAGGATATTTAATATTTATAATAACATATAAGTATATGAGTGATACTGATCTTATTACTTTATAATGAAATAATAAAATAATAGTAAGTTGAAGAAGAAATAAATTTGAAAGAATCGGTAATGGATATTACCTCTTCTTCGACGCGCCTATTCTAAGCCTCATCTTAGGGCACTATAGTTGGTCTTTGAAGAAGAACAGAACCTCTAGTATGAATATAGTAAAGTGGAGAAGAGAAATGGATAGGTTTTTGCCGATACTGAAGGCTAAAAATATTGTGAAGAGGAGAGAGAGGAGGTTCCCTTTTATAAGGGATGAGAGGGGCACCTTTGGAAACCTCAAAAATATTAATATATAAAAAACTCAAATCCCACTTAAATATGTCCAAAAAAACTCAACATAGAAGCTTAGTTGAGATAGGATGTATTATCATAAACCAATAAAATTTAGACATGATGGGAATTTATTTTGAACCTTATCAACTCGATTTATTCTTATTTAATATATTAAATTTTATTTGTGCTAATATTAATCTAAAAATTATATTGTTATAAATAATTACATATGTTTTTTGAATTGTACATAATTGGATACTTTATGACATTTTAGACCATATAAATTTCAAATTATAATTTTTAAATATTTTTGTGATTTTTAAATTTTTTTATAATATGTTTTTTTATAAAATAACAATAGTGGCAATTTTGACACTATTAATTTATTTGTATTTAAATAAAATTCACATGGAGAATATAATATATTACTAACATGTCATATGCTTCTATAAAATTTTTGGACAACATTAATTAGTTCATATAATATTTATTTTAATATTTTTAAAACCATTTATTTGATATTTCAATCAATAAAATAATTTATACATCATTATTATGTCATCATTAATGATAATTATTTAATCCATAAAAATTCTAAATAAATTCTCATGATGTATATAATTTTATTAAATTTCTGGAGACTATTTATATTCAATGTTTTATGTTGTTTCTCACTAAATTAAAATTATTACACTTATAATATATAAGAGAGTGACCTGTTGTCACTTTCTTTGGTTTTAATAATAATTATATCATTTTCAGAGTCACAAGTCCATGAAATGACTCTATTCTGACCCATAGGTGATACGGGTAGAATTTTATTCATCCAATAGAAATTTTTTAGGTGTAAGGGTAATTTTCTAATCTTATTTTTACCCTTAATTACCTGATTTAACTTTAACTATAGTAAATAAAAAAATTACCATTGTTACTATTCATAATATAAAAAAACGTAACCTATTAAAATAATTTGGACCCACTAAATCCAAATATGGAATCCATTTTTCAAAATTCAAAACATAGAAGTTGCAGTAATTAATTTAAAATTAATCTCGTTGTTAAGAAAACAGGTTTTTAATGTTAAAACAATGTCAAAGATTCAAATGTTTTTACCTATGAATTAAATGTAAAGTTAATGGTAATGGCATGCATTATATTAAATGGTAAAAATATATTTTATTTATTTTTTAAAACCATTAAATTTTATCATTTAACCATATAAATTATCTTGATGAAAAAAGTTGTTTTGAAGAAAACATTAGCATATTTTTACTATTCATCAAAATATAAAAGTTATCAGAAAAGTATAAAAAATTTATCCAATGTAAAATTTTATATCCTAATTCAAAGAAAGAAGTTTATTTTGTAAAATTGAAATTATAAACTTGTTAAAAATTATATTTGAAATGGGTGCTCCATTAAAAGGCTGTAAAACAACATTTTTTGAAAAATACTTCTTTTATCCAAAAAATTGATTTTGTTTTCATACATCATTCTAGAAAATGTGTCAGATGAATTATAATGTTATAAAATAAAAAATTCAGTTAATACTATTCATAACATCTAGTTCATAATATTATAATAATATATCATTGTTTACTGAAACTCGGTATTGCATACAATGCAAGCTATCGAGGATAATTGCTCATGCGTGTAGTGTAGGCCAAGCCAGTGTTGTGTGTAGTGAAAGATTCCTTCAGTGTTTCATATAACATATGTAACACCCCAATATTTTATGAGATATATTCTTTTTAATTTCTTTGATTTCTTCTATTAAACAGTACACCAAGATTAGATTGTACTATACGCAACACCGTATTAGCTTACAGAATACACAAACACTATTTTAGGCTTGTGTTTCACGCTAGAGCAACCTTCCTCGATAGCGTGTGTTGTACGCAATACCGAGTTTCACTAAACCAGATATTATTGTAATATTATTATGAACTAGTCGTTATTAATAGTAATACCCAATTTTTGAAATTTTATAAATTTTATCTTTCAAAATGGACTTCATTTTTGGTTTCATAATATCTAAATAAGCCTAGGGTAAATTTTTGGTATTTTTCTAAAAACTTTCAATTTTTGATGAATAGTGAAAACACCAGGTTACTATTTAAAAACCGAATTTTTATTTAAATAATTATTTATTACATTTAAATTTATTTTAGGTAAAAATTGATACATAAAACTAATTTAAGTTCAATGTAATTCATTGGATTCATTTTATAATAATTTTAGATATATAAAAATTTTATTGATCTTTTCACCGTATTTTACCCACCTCCAAGGAGCATTTGCAATAGTACAGAAAACATAATTTTACCACTTCTGAGAGTTGAATTTAGAAATTCTGAGAGACATGATTAATATTAAAGAGTAAAATGTGGATCAGTAAGATAAAAAAATTTTGAATAGTAACTTTTTGACTTTTATTAACCACGGCTAAAAGTAAATAGGGTAATTAAGGGTAAAAATGATATTATTATTACCCTAACACAAGCCCTAATTCTATTGGATAAGTGTAATTCGACCAAAAACAACTTTATTAATAAAATATTACCCCTCAGGTCTACTTGGATTAGATTAGGACACTTATTATTATTTTATTTAAAGAAGAGTTGAAAGAGTTAAAATCAAAGTTTAATGACTAAAAAATTTTAATAAATTGTTATACATAAGATAAATTCAACTATAAATATTCATTAGAAATTTAAAAATATTTCCTACATAATGATATTTTATTTATACATTTTATACATTGAATAAGTTAATTTATTTATGACACAATGATGATGTAGTAATTACCTTATTAATGAAATACTAACATAATTGATATTATAAATACCCAAATAAATGTAATTTGAGACTTTTTATGAATTAAACTAATTTTATAGGCTAACATGACATGTTAGTATTGATATAATAAATTGTTTTTGAACTAATCATGCTTTTATGATTTTTAAAAAAATCAATTACCAAATAGTGTCAAAATTGACATTAAATAGTTTTTAAAACAAATATTATATTATTAATTGTTATTATATTCTTAAAAATCTAACTTTCGAAAACATGACTTATATAAGGATATATATATTAATAATTAACCACTTGGGGTTCGTTTGTCTTTTTATGGTAAGTTTATTAACCATATAGTGTAAGAAAACAAGAAGACACGGTAAAAGTTAAATTATTTAACATAGAGTTAAATCTAAATGATAAGGTTAAATTAGTAACCTAAACTTTTCTAAAACCTATGGATTGAGAGGATTTAGACCCATACCCACTTTATCATCTAAATAAATAAATTTGGAGCTATTATAAACTAAATATGACTTTATTATAAAATAATAATTTAAGTTTTTTCCTAAAGTGCGCCTCTATTTCCTTATAAAATGGAACCTCCTCCCTCTTCTCTTAACACAATTTTGAGACTTTAAGCATGACAAAAACCTGCCCATTTCCCTTCTCAACTTCCCTAGAAACATTATAGAGTTCTTGGTCTCCTCAAAAGACCAACTCTAGTGCCTTAATAGGAAACTTAAAAGAGGTGCGTCGAAGAAGAGGTAATCTCTTCTACCGATTCTTTCAAGTTTCTTTCTTCTTAAAGTTCTTCTTATTTAGTTGTTTCATTATAAAGTAATAACATAAGTATCACTAATATATGGATATGTTATTATAAAGATGAAACAACCCCATTTAACCTTCTATCCATCTTACGGAAAATGAAATCACCGTGCGTGTGTACGTACGGAATACCGTCTCCACGTCGTGGTGTAATCTGTTTTTCCACCACCACCTTACGTGGATGGGTATAATGGTGTAAATAATAACTATATATGGTTATTATAACATCATACTGATTCTGAGATATTATATCATCCACTCCAATTCCATTCATTAATTATGGGAATGATATCATCACTCGTGTGTAGGTACAGATTACCATCTCCACGACGCGATGAGATTCATTCTCCATGTTAACCATTCAAAAATGATTGTAAAGTATATATAATGAATAATAACAAAATATATGAAATAATTAAGCTACTATATTTATTTATATATATATATATATGTCATGTACTTACATCCATTCAAGTCAATAAGGAAATGAAAACAGCTTTCATGCGCATGTACGACCTACCGTCTCCATGAACTGTGTATATATTTCATTAATATATATATTTTATATATACTGAATATATATGATATATAAATCATGATTTAAATTCTGTAATTAAGTAAATCATGATATATGTAACAATAATATCAAGAACAATAAGTCCAAACACGTACGATAAATAAAATGATTTACCCAAAACGTTGCTTTAACATGGAATCACTAGTACAAAAACTGTTTTTAACGTCACGTTTTTTCACGTCGGTTATTATATAACCGACTTCAAATCCATTTGCGTGGAATTTTCACGTTGGTTATTATATAACCGACATGAAAATTCATTTGTGTGGACCTTTACAGGTTGGTTATTTAAGAACCGACGTGAAAAATAATATTTGATGACTTTTTCACGTCGGTTATATCAGAACCGACATTAAAAATAAATTCTGCGATGTCAAAAAAAACATGGTATTGAAATTTTTAGGTGGAAATTGAAAATTTCGATGCGGAGATGTAAAAAAAATGAAATTATGCATTGGAGGGAAATTAAAATTATATTTTACGTCAGTTATATAATAACCGATGTGAAAATTCATATTTCATGACCTTTTCACGTCGGTTATATTAGAACCAACGTGAAAAATCTAGTTTTCATGACTTTTCATGTCGGTTATTTAATAACCGACATGAAAAATGCACGACATGATTCATTTTTCACATCAGTTTTTAAATAACCGACGTCAAAAAAATAATATCACTATTTTTCACGTCGGTTATTTAATAAAAGATGTGAGAAACTTGCGGCAGGATTCATTTTTCACGTCGGTTATTAAATAACCGATGTGAAAAATTCTAACCTACATGTATAATATTTCTGATCTTAGATTTGATAGGTCTCGGAGCCCAAACGGAGTTACGGATCAAAATTTATAGCCATCAGAAGTTGATCGTCACTAAACAAATTCTTAGGAAAAAACAACTTCCGAGGGGCATAATGTTTAATCCGTAACTCTGTTTGGGCTCCGAGACCTATCAAATCGAAGCTCATGAAATTTTCTACATGCGTGTTAACACTTTTCACATCGGTTATTAAATAACCGACGTGAGAAATCTGGTTTTCATGCCTTTTTCACGTCAGTTATTTAATAACCGATGTTAAAAAGGAATTTTTCACGTCAGTTATTGAATAACCGACATGAAAAATGTGATCCTACATGTAGAAAATTTCCCAATATTCGATTTGATAGGTCTCAGAGCCCAAACGGAGTTACAGATTAAAAGTTATGCCCCTCGGAAGTTGGTCTTCCCTAAGACTTCGTTAAGAGACGATCAACTTCTGATGGTCATATCTTTTGATCCGTAACTCCGTTTGAGTGCCACGACCTGCCAAATTGAAGCTCAAGAAATTATCTACAAGATGGAATTGATTTTTAATGTCAGTTTTTTAATAACCGTTGTGCAAAACGTGCGGAAGGCCTCATTTTTCACATCAGTTATTAAATTTGATTTTTCACGTCAGTTATTATATACCCGACGTGAAAAATGTGAATAAATTTTAATCCCTTTTCATGATGGTTATTATAAAACCAACGTGAAATATAATTTTAATATCCCGACCACACGGTATTTCAATTTTTTATATCGCGGCATCGAAATTTTCATTTGCCGCCCAAAAATTTTAATACCACGTTTTCTTTTAACATATCAATTATAATGATTCATTATATACATATAATAACTTATCGATCATTTATTTCAACCATTATCAATTCGACGACTGGCCTCGTTTGATCTTCAATGTGAATCAACTATTTTTTATTTTCGCAATCTTGTCAAGGTATTTGTAATCATTTATCCATGATTTATATTTTTTATGATTCGTTTTCTAAATTGATTTACCATTTAATGATAATTTCCTTCAACAATAATCTGTCCACTGACTTTTCTTGTTTGATCTTCCACATGAATCCACTATTTCTTCTTTTTGTGATCTCGTCAAGGTATGTGTAATCAATTTTCCATGATTTATATTTTATATGGGTGGTTTTCATAATTTATATACATTTTAATTATTCTTACATTATTATGATGATGAATAATTCTTCATATCATCGAAAAACTGTAAATACACCTTTGAAATATAAAATTCCTTCCAAGATGAAGTAATAATTTTCGCAATGAATTTTTCCTAAAAAAATTTATCAAACTTCTGATAGTCATAACTTTTGATCCGTAACGCCGTTTGAGCGCCACGACCTGGAAAATTGAAGCTCAAGAAATTATCTACAAGTTGGAATTCATTTTTCACGTCAGTTATTTAATAAATAACGTGATAAAGACCTTGGAAATGATTTTTCATGTCGGTTATTAAATAACCGACGTGAAAAACGCGCGGTATGCCTCATTTTTCACGTCGTTTATTTAATAACCGATGTTATAAATGATAACCCAGGGGTTAATCACGTCGGTTATTCAAATAACCGACATTATAAATGCCTGCCCCATCATTTTTTCACGTCGTTTTTTTAATAACCGATGTGAATAATGAAGCCTGTGGCGCGTTTTTCACATCGATTATTTAATAACCGACGTGAGAAACAGTGATATTATTTTTTTACGTCGGTTTTAAAATAACCGATGTAAAAAAATTTATTTATAACATTGGTCGTATTAACATCGGCTAAAAAGTGACGTAAAAAATTAAAAATAACCGACGTAAAAAATGTTTTCAGAACTAGTGAATTTACAAAAAACGGGTAATGTAAAGTAATAAGTGAACCATATATGATATCATAACAATGAATATGATTCTATAATAAGTAAATGAAATTATTTAAATCATTATATAGGAGGTTTGAAAACGTACAAAGCATATCAGACCTAAGGTAAATGATAATTATTCCAATCTCGTTCTTAACTGAGATTGCTTATACGTAAGTATTTACTAGGGTTATATTTTTCATCCATGTCGATAAAAATGTTTTTAATAAAGTGTTTAATATTCTTTGATGTATGTTTAAAGTCAAGTTTAACCCTCTATTACTTTTACATTGTGTTATGGAAGGAATATTTCTTTTGTTTACCATTCGAGGAACTCTTTGACTTTTCTGGCAAAAGTAAGAGAATAATGTTTTTTTACTTATATGGTATGAACAGATTTTTATGGTTTCATAACGCCTAATTTTCATGAATCTTCCTCTAAAAAATTTCATTATTATTTTCATAAAAATAATTTTCTTTTAAAATTTCATGAAATTTGGTGAAAATAAAATGATTTTGAAGAAGAAATGATATTTTCCTCAAGAATTCATTTCAAGCGTTTTATCAAAACCATTTTCCACATAAGATGGAATTATTTCATATGTGTATGTTTAAATTATAATGTATCTATGATTTACATGGTTTCACTTTTCATATGATGAAATGATATCCATTTTTTTATATAGATTATGTTAAGATGGGATGATGTTTATGAAAACCATTTTATTCTTTGGGTTATGATGAATGATTTATGATTGTTTTGCGGAACACGAAAGAATGATTTAAATATGAGATGGGTGGGACCTATATCTCCCTCCAATGCATTGGGTAAAGATTTATATCTAATGAGATAGACATGGCTAGAATGGTAAGTTAATCTGTTTCAGTGATACAGGACTGGAACGTGGAGTGAACTCGATTTAGAAAGGGACTTTTTCCACTAAGATGATCTTGGAAACAATGCCTTGGATACTATGGAAATCATATCATGTGCTTAATGGTTTTCCATAATTACATGTTTTATTCCCATGCTACTTTTTCGTGATTGATGTTATTTTATGATATATGACTTATGTACTTCCAAGATTTATGTCTTTGCTCAATATTTTGTTGTTTAGATTTTAAGTTCATGTTTTTGAATTCAAATGTTTATGGATTGTTTTATGTTCTCTATGTTTACCCTTACTGAGAATTTTAGCTCACCATTTTGATGTTTTCTTTTCCCCAGGATATAAAGAATGGTTTTAGGTAAGAAAACAAAATGGGAAGATCTTTATGGGATATGTTTAAGAACTTTCACCAAGATTAGAATATTATTTTTCCGAGTTTCCAAATACACTAAACTATTATGGTCCTTTGGTGTCTATTTTTTTATTTATTAAGTATTCTTCAAAAGTAATTTAATTTCTATGTATTTCAAGCTTTGGGTCTCTACAGTTGGTTTTATAGGGAGGTTGGTAGGAATGAATCCAATCCTTAGGAACTCTCACGTGTGAGCGTTGGACGAAGCATGGCTCTCCGCCCAAGGGCTTCAGGAGGAAATGGATACCACTGGGGATGGTGGTGTGTCCCACCCAGGTGGTGTAGCCACCCATGGAGTGCTTTGATAGGTATCAATTTTACTCCACTGGAAATAATTCCTGACCGCTACAGTTGGTATCAGAGCAAAGGTTTAGTTAACCTTCGGAAATTAGGATGTGAAAACTTTAGTGAGATCCCTAGAGATATTTCTAAGGTATGTTTAGGTATGTCCCTATGGATAAGTATACGTATAGGTTATAGTCCTAGAATTACGGTAATTATATTCAAATTAAATCTAAGATGTTATATATTGAATTTACTCCCCCTTTATTATGTTGTTTTCCTAGCATGATTTTTGCCTCTCCCACTATTCTTTTTGGGTTTTAGAAAATGGCTGGAAACAGGAAGTTTCAAGATAATGGAGGATATGATGGAAAATAGAATGACATTTTTCATAAGCAACCAAATGAAACGGGATTTGGAAGTCCAAATATCATTATTATGCCTAATCAGCAATCTCATAATATGATCAATAATCTCAACTTTGGTAAGTATCCCGACTCAGCTAATAAGAGAAAGATGGAGTTTCATGATGATCATAGAGGAAAGAAAGTTCAATTCCCCTCATGTAAATCATGTGGGAATAGGAATCAAGGAAAATGTTTCAAAGGAACTAGAAGAAGATTTGGGTGTGGAAAAGAAGGACACACAGACAATAATTGCAAAGGAAAAGGTTCAGTTAACACCATGGAAAGTGATGCTGGTATTATTAAGACATCAACATCAGTTAAATGTTTTTAATGTGGAATGTACGAGCATTATGAAAACCAGTGACCTAAGAGAAAGTCTCATGAAGGGAATCATCATGGTTGTATGGGTTGTATTTTTATTGATGATGATGAAGAGACTACAAATGATATGTGAGATGAATGAATTTTTTAAGCTCAGTCAATGGTTTAAGAAGGTAGTGGAATTATTTATGTTTATCAAGAGTTATGTTGTATAGGTAATGGTACTGTGGAATAAAGACACATCTAAGTATTGTTACACTATTATTTTTCCTAAATTATTTTAAAGTATATGTTGAATGGTACCGGTAACCATGAAATTTTATTCAGATATTTTTGGAATGTAGATGATATGCGCATAATGAAGGGATAAGGAGATAATGAGATGTTTGATAGTATTATTGAGCTCATGATTGACGTAAGGACAATGTGATATCATGGTTTGAGTATATAGAAATTTTGGGATTGTGGTATATGGAAAGAGTTAACTTTTGACAGAATTAATGTTTCCACTAAGGTTCTATGGTAATTTATGTTTCAAGGGAATACATGATTAAGGTATTCACATGTTTCGAATTAGACCAACTAGATATATTTTATGATAAATGATGGTATTCACATGCATGGTTGATGACATTTCTAGTAATCATTTTCTTTATACTATGAGCTTGGATATAATTATTTTGGATAAGACTAAAGATTTGAAATGGATAAAGTTGAACATGAGATAGTATTATTTAAGGATAGAACTTTTTTAAATATTATTTCTGGAATGTTATAATAATGTAGTTTTAGAAAAAGGACAACATGCAGGATGGGAGACAACCCGTCACGTCAGACAAGGTTGTGGGAATCAAACCCACAACCGAAGTGCGGCATGCCTTTATCACCTACCACTGGCCTACATAAGTCCCTGGTTAGTAGAATCTACTTTTATTAAGAGCTATTGTTGATGAAGTATAAGTCCATTTTTGGAACTATATACCATTAATCTCACCATATGATGGACTTATGTATATAAATTTTTATAACCTTATGTTTGAGATAGATGGAATAACCTATCATTCTATCGCATGATCTACTAACTATTCACGGAAGAAAAATTCAACTTCATTTCATTAAGATATGAAGTGGAAATTGTTTAAGCCACAAACAATAGTAATATTGTTCCAAAATAAAGAAAGTATTTATTTTAATTCAAAAATTATTCAACTTTCGGGAAATGATCTTGAAAAACAAAAACATTGTCCTAGATGGTAACTTAGATCGTCACAAATTTATGGCTTTGTGATTGTTGTCTTTTTCGTAGCCATGTTCTCTACCACTCTCCATCAGAACATGACAGTTAGATTTCTCTTCTATATCCATATTTTCACCTATGTTCTCCTATGTGGAAACCCAGTGATGAGTTACATTGGGTATCCGTTATGTTTCTAACATTACTTTTTAAAATGATGAATTAGTGTTCCTTTTTACGATGTGGGTTTCTATGAATGAAACTTTCAAGTAGTGAACGATCTATAACCCCAATGAATTTTGAGAGTGAACTTCATTTTAAGGGGGGTAGAATGTAACACCCCAAGATTTTATGAGATATATTCTTTTTAATTTGTTTGATGTCTTCTACTATACACTACACCAAGATTAGATTGTACTATACGAAACACCGTATTAGATTACAGTATACACAAACACTATACTATGCTTGTGTTTCACACTAGAGCAACCTTCCTCGATAGCGTGTATTGTACGCAAAACCGAGTTTCACTAAACGAGAAATTATTATAATATTATTATGAAGTAGCCGTTAGGAATAGTAATACCCACTTTTTGAAATTTTATAAATTTTACCTTTCAAAATGGACTTCATTTTTGGATTTGGAATATCGAAATTAGCCTAGGGGGAATTTTTGGTATTTTTCTTAAAACATTCAATTTTTGATGAAAAGTGAAAACACTGGGCTACTATTTAGAAACCAACTTTTTATTGAAATAATTATTTATTTTATATAAATTCGTTTTAGGTAAAAATTTATACAAAATACCTACATATGTTCAATGTAATTCATTGGAGTCATTTTATAATAATTTTAGATATATAAAAATTTTATTGAACTTTTCACCGTCTTTTACCCACCACCTAGGAGCATTTACAATTGTACATAAAACATATTTTTACCACTTCTGTGAGTTGAATTTCTAAAATCAGAAAGACACGGTTAATATGAATGGGTAAAATGTGGTTCAATAATATAAATATAATTTTTGGTGCATAGTAACTTTTTACTTTTATTTACCACGGTTAAAAGTAAATAGGGTAATTAAGGGTAAAAATGATATTATTATTACCTTAACACATGTTATAATTCTATTGGGTAAGTGTAATTCGACCAAACACCACCTTAGGAATAAAATATTACCCTCTAGGTCCACTTGGATTAGATTAGGACACTTATTATTATTTTATTTAAAGAAGAGTTAAAAGAGTTAAAATCAAGGTTTAATAACAAAAAAAATTTAATATAGGGTTATACATAATATAAATTCTACTATAAATATTAATTAGAAAGATAAACATATTTCCTATATAATTATATTTTATTTATAATTTTTATACATTAAATAATTTAATATATTTATGACACAATGATGATACAGTAATTAACTTATTAATGAAATATTAACATAATTGATATTATAAATACCCAAATAAATGTAATTTGAGACTTTTTATGAATTAAACTAATTTTATAGGTTAATATGAAATGTTAGTATTTATTTAGTTGAGTTTTTTTGTACTAATAATGCTGTTATGAGTTTCAAAAAAATCAATTACCAAATATTGTCAAAATTGACATAAAATAATTTTTAAAACAAATATTATATTATTAATTGTGATTATATTCCTAAAAATATATGGTTCTCCCAAATGAATTAGATAAGGATATATATATATATATTAATAATGAACCAATTGGGGTTCTTTTGTCTTTTTATGGTATGTTTGTTATCCATATATTGTAAGAAAACAAGAAGACACGGTAAAAGTTAAATTATTTTACATAGAGTTAAATCTAAATGATAAGGTCAAAATAGTAACCTAAAAATGACTAAAACCTATTGGATGAGTGTATTTCGACCCATTCCAAATTTATCTTCTAAATAATTCAATTTGGAGCTATTATTAACCGAATATGTCTTTATTATAATATAATATTTTATGCTTTTTCCTAAAGTGCCCCTCTCCTTCCTTATAAAATGGAACCTCCTCCCTCTTCTATTTACACAATTTTGGGCCTTCATGCATTGAAAACCCCTACCCATTTCCCTTATAAACTTTCCTAGAAACATTATATAGGTTCTGGTCTCCTCAAAAGAACAACTCTAGTTCCTTAAGAGGAAGCTTAAAAGAGGTGCGTCGAAGAAGAGGTAATCTCTTCTACCGATTCTTTCAAGTTTCTTTCTTCTTCAACTTATTCTTATTTAGTTGTTTCATTATAAAGTAATAACATAAGTATCAATAATATATAGATATTTTTTTATAAATATTAAACAACCCCATTTAACCTTCTATCCGTCCTACGGAAAATGAAATCACCGTGCGTGCGTACGTACGAAATATCGTCTCCACGCCGTGGTGTAATCTGTTTTTCCACCACCACCTTACTTGGATGGGTATAATGGTGTAAATAATAACTATATATGGTTATTATAACATCATACTGATTCTGAGATATTATATCATCCACTCCAATTCTTTTCAATAATTATGGGAACGATATCATTGCTCGTTCGTACGTACAGATTACCGTCTCCACGACGTGATGAGATTCATTCTCCATGTTAACCATTCAAGAATGATTATAAAGTATATATAATTAATAATAATGAAATATATGACATAATTAAGCTACTGGATTTATATATGTATATATTTCATCTACTTTCTTCCATTCAAGTCAATAAGGAAACGAAAATAGCGTTCATGCGTACGTACGGACTACCGTCTCCATGAATAGTGTATTTCATTTCATTCATCTATCTATTATATATATATATATATACTGAATATATATGATATATAAATCATGTTTTACATTCTGTAAGTAATTAAATCATGATATAAGTAATAATAATATCAATAAAAACAAGTCCAAACACGTATGATAAATAAAATTATTTTTACCCAAAACGCAGCTTTAACATGGAAGTTACAAAAGAACGGACAATATAAAGTAATAAGTGAACCATATATGATATCATAACAATGAATATTATTATTTAATAAGTAAATTAAATTATTTAAATCACTATATAGGAGGTTTGGAAACTTATGAAGCATATCGGACCTAAGGTAAAGGATAATTATTCCAATCTAGTTCTTAACTGAGATTTCTTATACGTAAGTATTTACAAGGGTAATATTTTTCATCCATTTCCATAAAAATGTTTTTCATAAATTGTTTAATATTATTCCATGTATTTTTAAATTTATGTTTACCCCTCTTTGAATTTTACATTGTGTTATGGATGGAATATTTCTTTTGTTTACCATACGAGGAAATTTTTTACTTTTCCGGCAAAAGTACGAGAAGAATGTTTTTTTATATTATATGGCATTAAAAGATTTTTACGGTTTCATAACGCCCAATTTTAATGAATATTCCTATACCAAATTTCATGATTGTTTTCAATAAAATCCATTTATTTTAAAATTTCAAGACATTTTGTGAAAAGAAAATGATTTTGAAGAAGAAAGGATATTTTCTTCAAGAAGTCATTTCATGTGTTTTATCAAAACCAATTTCCATCTATGATGACATTATTTAATATGTGTATGTTTCATGTATAATGTCTCTATTAATTACATGGTTTCACTTTTCTTATGATGAAATGGTATCCATTTTTTTATATGGATTATGTTAATATGGGATGATGTTTATGAAACTCATTTTATTCTTTGGGTTATGATGAATGATTTATGATTGTTTTGTGGCACACGAAAGAATGATTTCAATATGAGATGGGTGGGACCTATATCTACCTTCAATGCATTGAGTAAAGATTTATATCTCATGAGATAGACATGTTTGGAATGGTAAGTCAATCTGGTTCAGTGATACATGACTAGAACGAGGAGTGAACTCGATTCAGAAAGGGACTTTGTCCACTAAGATGGTCTTGGCAGCAATACCTTGGCTACTATGGAAATCATATCATGTGATTAATGGTTTTCCACAATTACATGTTTTATTCCCATTATATTTTATCATGATTGATGTTCTTTTATGATATATGTCTTACGTACTTCCAATATTTATGTCTTTGATCAAGATTTTGATGCTTAGATTTTATGTTCATATTTTTGCATTCAAATGTTTATGGATTGTTTTATGTTCTCTATGTTTACACTTACTGAGCATTTGATCTCACCCTTATTATGTTTTATTTTCCACAGGATATAAAGAAAGGTTTTAGGTAAGAAAACAAAAGGGGATGATCTTTATGGGAGATGTTGAAGATCTTTCACCAAGATTAGAAGATTATTTTTCTGAGTTTCCAAAGACAATAAACTATTATGGTCCTTTGGTGTCTGTTTTTGTTATGTATTAAGTATTCTGAAAAAGTAATGTAATGTCTATGTATGTCATGCTTTGTGTCTCTACAACATAAGACAACAAAATATATTTCTCATAAAATCTCAGGGTGTTACATTATACCCCCCTTAAAATGAATTTCTCCCTCAAAATTCATCACTTCTTGACAAGCAGATGAGGGTACCTCTCCCTCATCATATTATCAAGTTCCCATGTAGCTTCTTCTAATTGGTGGTTCCTCCATAAAACCTTAACCAAGTGAGTGGTCTTGTTTCATAGAACTCATTCTCTATGATCCAGAATCTCTATCGGCTGTTCTTCATAAGAAAGATCTTGTTTCAGTGGTACAACTTATGAGCTTAGTACATGTGAAAGACCAGGTATGTACTTTCTCAGAAGAGATACATGGAACACATCATTAACATGAGACAGATTTGGTGGATGTTCCAATCAGTAAGCTACCTTCCCAACACAATCTAGTATTTCGAAAGGACAGAAATACCTAGGGCTGAGCTTTCCCTTATTTTTAAATATCATTACTCTCTTCCAAGGAGATATTTGTAAGAACATTTTATCACCCACTTCACACTCTAGTTCTTTTTTTCGGTTGTTGGAATAACATTTTTGTCGACTCTGATCTGCTCTTATGTGTTGTTGAATAGATCTGACCTTTTCTGCCATCTCATCAACAAGATCAGGTCTTAATAGCTTTCTTTTCCCAACTTCTTCCCAACAAGTTAGATTTCTGCATTTCTTTCCATAGAGTGCTTCATAGAGATCCATCTGAAAACTGGATTGAAAGCTATTATTATAATAAAATTCCACAAAAGGTACATGTTTATCCCAACCACCTTTGAGAATGCTCTCAACATGCCTTTTAGAGTTTTAATTGTCCTCTCAGACTGAATGTCTATCTAAGGATATTAAGAAGTGCTGAAACTCAACTCTATATCTAGAGTATGCTAATGACTTCTCCAAAACTTCGAGGTAAACCTCAGATCCTGATCAGATATAATGGAAAGTAGTTATCCATGAAATCTTAGTACATCTTTTATATATTTCTTGTCAAGCTTATCAAGAGAGAAATCTTTTCTAATAGCAATGAAGTGTTCCGACTTCATAATATGATCAACTATAACCCAGATAGCATTATTACCTTTGGACGTTTTAGGAAGTCCAGTGACAAAGTCTATAGTGATGTTTTCCCATTTCCATTCCGGTATGGGTAATCGTTGTAACATCCCCTTAGACTTCTGTCTCTCGGCTTTAACTTGCTGACAGACAAAGCATCATGGGACATATTTAGCAACATCTCTTTTCATGTCATTCTACAAGAAGTACTATTTTAGGTCCCTATACATCTTTGTGCTTCTAGGGTGAATAGAGAATGACGAAATATGAGACTCATCCAATATTTCCTTCTTTAATTCTAGGATGGGAGGAACACAAACCTGATTACTGAACCTTATTATTTCATCACAATCAATGTGGAATTTCGGAACATTTCTCACCTTCCTTTGTATCTCTACATCTTCTTTCTGTGCCTATTTAATCTTCAAATGTATAGATGGTTGAACATTCATTTTAGAAACATAAGATTTTCCCCTTACATTATAATTACAAGATCCATCCTTTGTAAATCCATAAATATTGGATCATTTGTGATCCTCGTCATGTATAAACTAGCATGGTCTTGCTGACTTAATGTGTCTTCCACCTTGTTTGCTTTCCCAGGGTGGTAATGAATTGATTAGTCTTAATCCTTAATTAGCTGAAACCATCTTATTTGGTGCATATTCATCTCCTTTTGTGTGAAAATATACTTTAAACTTTTATGATCAGTATAAATATCACACCTTTAACCATACAGATAATGCCTCCAAATCATTAATGCAAATATTACTGTAGCTAACTCCAAATCATGAGTTGGTTAATTTTGCTCATGTATTTTCAATTTCCATGAGGCATAATCTATCACCATATCGTTTTTCATGAGAACACACCCCAATCCCTTCTTGGATGATTCACTGTAGATCAAAAACTTTTCTCCACTACAAGGTAGTGTGAGCATAGGTGGACTGGATAACCTTCTTTTTAACACTTTGAAATTCGCTTAACAATCCACCGTCCAAACGAACATAACTCCTTTTCGAGTCAACCTGGTCAGTGGATTTTATAATCATGAAAAATATTTCACAAAACGTCGATAATATCCTTCCAAACCAAGAAAACTTCAGATCTCAGTTACTGTTGTTGGTCTCGACAGTCTTTTAATAACCTCTGTTTTTTTGGGATCCAAATATATCCCCTCTCTTGGGATTTTCCAACCCAAAAATGAAACTTTTTGAAGCCAAAATTCACACTTTGTAAATTTGGAATAAATCCTTTAATTTATCAGGGTGTTCAATACAATTCTTAAGTGGACTTCATGTTCTTCCTTACTCTTTGAATAGACACTAATATCGTCTATAAATACTACCACAAACTAATCAAGATTGTCTCTAAAGACTCTGTTCATTAGATCAATGAAGATAGTAGGGGCAATAGTAATACCAAATGGCATCACATTAAATTCATGGTGTTCATACCTTGTACGGAAAGCAGTCTTTGTTATATCCTCCGTTTTGACCCCTAATTGATGATACCCTGAATGAAGATCAATCTTGGAAAAGTATTGAGCTCTGCATAGTTGGTCAAATAATTCATCAATGCATGGGAGAGGATATTTATTCTTGATAGTGATATTGTTAAGTTCTCGATAATCAATGAAAAGTCTCATTGATCCATATTTCTTCTTAACAAAGAGAACAGGTGCTCCCCAAGGTGACGCACTAGGGCGTATGAATCCTTTATCAAGATTCTTTTGGAGTTTCTTCTTCAATTCCTGCAACTCAATTGGGGACATTCTATATGTTGTATTTGAAATAGGCATAGCACCTTGTATGAGTTCTATTGAAAACTCAACTTCGCAATTTGGTGGAAGACCAGGAAATTCCTCTGGAAAGACATCATCAAACTCCCATACAGTGGGCATATGTTTCTCTCCATCAAATTGAGATAAATAACCTTCATTTATTGGAATCAAGACCCATAAGATGGAAGATTTCCACTAGAAGGTTATATTCATCCTTGCATCGATAGATGGTCATAGATTGATCTAGAATATGAAATGTGACTTCCCTTATTTGAAAATTGATATATGCTCCATATAATGAAATCCAATCCATACCAAGAATCACATCAAATTCCACAATAGGAGGGATCACAAGATTTGCTGGATTCACTTTCCCAAAAACTTCAATCGAAGAAGAATTGTAAACTATGGATGCGACTGCTGTGCCATTAGGGGTTGTCACAGCTTACTCAATATCTAATTACTGAGGTAATATGGTGATACCCTTAGAAAATTATTCAGAAATAAAAGATTTGGTGGATCCAGAATAAAATAAAACATTTTCTACTTTAGAGTGGATGGTATGTGTACCTTTCACCACTTCGTTATTGTACTCCACATCGCCAATAGAAATTTCATGTGACTTTCGTTTTTCTTTGGATTTAAGATTTTTTTGACACTGATCATCATCAACAACCCTTAGATTAGGTAATTGATTGCTATAATGCCCCATTTCCTTGCACTTGTAATATTGAAGTATAGGAGGTGCATTCTGTGTAGCCTTTTCATTGTTCGCATCACTAGACATATTTTTCCCAACACTGCAGCATTCAATTGCCCAATGACCTTATTTTACACACTTAAAACATTTAATTTTCCCTTTAAGACAATTCCCTCCATGTATTTTTCCACACATTGAGAATAAGGGAAAACTCATCTTCTTTTTAGTGTGGTCTTTAGGTTTTCCTTTGAATTCCATTTTCCTCTTCTTACCAAACCCGTATAACTGATCGGTTACTCCGATCTATATCTCAGCCTTGAGAGAACAATGAACAATTTCCTCGAAGCTATTGATGTACCTTATGGCTAATGCCCTTCGGAGACTTGGTTTTAAGCCACTAAAGAATCGATCGATCTTACTCTCAAGTTGGATAATAATACTAAAGCATACCTTACAAGCCTTGTAAAATTTTCTTCATAGGTACCAACAGATTCATCATCCTTTTGATTCAGTTCATGAAACTCCTTCTCCATCTTTGTTCGAATAATATGAGGGAAGTACTTATTGAAAAATAAGTTCTTGAACTCGTCCCATTACATGGACTAAATTTCATCCCTTTGCCTTGTATTCTTGACAAGATTCCACCATGGATCAACTTCACCATCCAATCGATATACTACTAAGATGACTTTATCATGTTTAGAACATTGCAGGACTGAAAATACCTTTTCAGTGGTATTGGTCCATTGTTCATACACTAATGGATTAGAAGACCCACTGAATGAAGGTGGATGTTGCCTCATGAAGGATTCAACAGAATGTCGCTCTTTCCTTTTCTTGTTTGGAAAGACTGAATGATTCATAGATTGAGAATGTTGTGTGAGCATGGCTGAAAGAGTTTTCATTCTAGCTCTCATAGCGTTTGGTTTCTCAGGGGGACAATCATTGCATTGCCTGTCACATTCAACATTAACACAGTTCCTTCGAGTTCCGGTCATTGAATAAAACCAAGAAGCATAGTGTGAGCAATACTAATTACAATAGGAAAACCACAAAATCAGTAATAAAATTTCACACATTAGGTCTCATTATAGGTTATTCATGTCCATTTCTAAAACACTAATATTGTGTTATATTCTTAGACATATCCTTAGTATTCTTACTAAGCCTTTCACATCCTAGGTTCCGATGGTTGACTATACCTTTCCTTTAATACCAACTATAATGACCCATACTTTACATACATTTTTATTATTTCATAATTGAATCATACTTATTACAACATATAACAAAACCATGATAGCACCATATAGGTATAGTGTCTATAAAAACTGGGAAACATGAACAACTGGTTCATAAATCATTTACATTGTCTCTCATTTATTTCATCATATCTAGAGTCCCTTTTAGAATATCATACTTAATACCCTTCTTCATGACCAGGGGAAAAGAAAACATACAAAAGGGTGATCTCAAATGCTTAGTAAGGGTAAACAAAGGAAATACCAAACATATCATATTCATAAGAGCATAACATTTTGAAAATCTTAACCTCTAAAAGAGATCATAATATCAAGACATGGGATAAATCATTGTAGTGAAATGTAATCCCAATAATCATAACTTAAATCATGAAAATTTGTGGCATACACACATAACCATATAAAATCATTTCATATTAGTCAATACTCATTGCCAAGACCAACATAGTGGACAATGTTCATTACTGAACTGAGTTCACTCCTCGTTCCAGTCCTGTATCACTGAACCAGATTAACTTGTTGTTCCAGCCATGTATATCTCATGAGATATAAATAATTACCCAATTCATTGGAGGGAGATATAGGTCTTACCAATCTCATAATAAAACCATTCTTATGCATGCCACAAAATCATAAATCATACATCATAGCATAACCCAGGTAATAAAAATAAGATTCTTAAAATAATGTCATCATAACATAATACATATAAGATAAAAGGACTTCATAATATTAATTACATCATAACATAATCAAATCAATGTAATAATAGTGATTGAAATAAAACCCTATATTATTTTATATGGAAAATAATTTTTATAAAACACTTGAACTCCATTCCTGATGAAAATATCCTTTCTTCTTCAAAAACATTTTTCCTTTCTCAATATGTCATAAAATTTCAATTTAAAAGAAGTTAATTGAAAATAAACATGAAAATTTTTAAAGGAAGCTTCATGGAAATAATGTTCTTTTAAATCATAAAAATCCATTCATTCCATATAAATTAAAAATAAACATTATTCTCATACTTTTTTCAGAAAAGTAAATAATTATCTCGTACTGAAAACGACAAAATATTCCTTTCATGCCTTTTACTAAAAATTAACTAATAAGTAAAATTTGATTTAAAAAATGTTGGAGGATAGAAATAATATTACATATTGATTAAACATAGATGTGGATGATAAATGTTCCCCAATAAATTCTAAATTTTAAACAATCTCGGATAAAAATGAGATTGTGAGATTTTCCCTTACCTTAGGTCTGATATGCTTTGTACATATCCGAACCTATTGTATAATGATTTAAATAATGTCATTGACTTATTCCAGACACATAATCATTGTTATGATATCATATATGGTCATATTCTTATCTTCTTATTAGTAATATTTCATTGCTACTTGTTATTCGGGTGTTCATTGCCTTATGTTCTTATGTGTGTTTTGTCAAATTAATTCGTATTTATCTTTTTAGGTTATATCTAAATCATTTCAATAATGGTATTATTATAATATATATCAGATTTATTCATTAAATTCGTTTATATAATCTTGGTTTAATGAAGATCTTGTAGAACGAATCACATCGCATCGTGGAGACAGTAAGCCGCACGTACGCACGAGCGACGATATCATTCCCATAATTATTGAATGGTATTGGAGTGTATGATAGAATATCTCAGAATTATTATCATGTTATAATAATAATATCTAGTTATTATTTACACCATTATTCCCATCCATGTAAGGTGGTGGTGGAAAATAGATTACCCCACAGCGTGGAGATGGTATTTTGTACGTACGCGTGCGCGGCAATTTCATTCTTTGTAGGATAGATAGAAGGTGAAATATGGTTGTTTCATATTTATAATAACATTTCATTATATTATTGATACTGATGTTATTACTTTATAATGAAACAATTAAATAATACTAAGTATAATAAGAAATAAATTTGAAATAATCGTTAAAGGATATTACCTCTTCTTCGATGTGCCTCTTATAAACCTCCTCTTAGGGCACTAAAGTTTGTCTTTGAAAAACACAAGGAACTATTGTATGTTTCTAGAGAAGTTTAGAAGATAAATGGACAGGGTTTGGATGATATTTAAGGCTCAAAAGGTTGTGAAGAGGATAGGGACGAGCTGCCCTTTTATAAGGGTGGAGAGGGGCACCTTTGGAAACCTAAAAAATATTAATTTATAAAAAAACTAAAACCCCATTTAAATATTTCCAAAATGACTCAAATTATATGATTAGATGATATAGGTCTGTAATTTCATCAACTAATAAAATTTTGACATGTTGGGAATTTATTTTAAACCTTATCAACTTGATTTATCCTTATTTAGTCTATTTAATTTTATTTGTGGTAATAATATTCTAAATTTTAAATTGTTATAAATAATTACGTATGTGTTTTGAATTGTCCATAATTGGATACTTTATGAAATTTTATACCATATAAGTTTCAATTTATAAATTTTAAATATTTTTGTGAATTTTAAACAATTTTATAATATGTTATTTGTATAAAATAACAATAGTGTCAATTTTGACACTATTCAATTATTTGCATTTAAATAAAATACACACAAAGAATATAATCGAACAAAAATATTTAACATATTCCTAACATGTCATATTCTTATAGACAATTTGTGGATAACATTAATTATTTCATATAATATTTAGTCTAATATTTGTAAAACCATTAATTTGATCTTTCAATCAATAAAATAATTTCTACATCATTATTATGTCATCATTAATGGTAATTATATAATCCCTAAAAATTATAAATAAATTCTCAAGATGTATATAATCTTATTAGATTTCTATAGACTATTTATATTGGATGTTATATGAAGTTTATCACTAAAGTAAAATTATTACACTTATAAGATATAAGAGAGTGACATGTTGTCACTTTCTTTGGTTTCAATAATAATTATATCAATTTCATGGTAAAAAGTCCATAAATGAATAAATTATTACCCTTAGGTGATATAGGTAAACTTTTATTCATCCAATATAATTTCGGCAGGTGTTAGTGTAATTTTATAATCTTATTTTTACCCTTAATTACCCGATTTACCTTTAATTGAAGTGAATAAAAAAATTACCATAGTTACTATTCATAATATCAAAAAAAAGTAACCTATTAACATAATTTGGACCCACTGAATCCAAATATGGAATCCATTTTTCAAAATTCTAAACACATAAGTTGCATTAATTAATTTAAAATTAATCCCATTGTTAAGAAAATGAGTTTTAAAAGTTAAAACATTGTCTAAGATTGAAATGTTTTTACCTATGAATTCAATGTAAAATTAATGGTAATTAAATAAATTATATTAAATGGTAAAAATATATTCTATTAATACTTTATAACCACTTAATTGTATCATTTAACCGTATAAATTATCTTAATAAAAAAAGTTGTTTTTAAGAAAACCTTAGCCTATTTTTACTATTCAGAAAAATATGAAAGTTATCAGAAAAGAATCAAAAATTTATCCAATGAAAATTTTTATATCCTGATTCAAAGGAAGAAGTTTATTTTGAAAATTTTAACTGATAAAATTTTCAAAAATTAGATTTGAAATGGGTGCTCCATCAAAAGGAGGTAAAACTACATTTTTTGAAAAATACTTCTTTTATCTGAAAAATTGATTTTTTTAATACCTCATTCTAGAAAATGTGTAAGATGAATTATAAAGTTATAAAATATAAAATTAATTTAATACTATTCATAACGGATAGTTCATAATATTATAAAAATATATCATTATTTTGGGAAACTCGGTATTGAGTACAACGGAAACTATCGAGGAAGGTTGCTCTTGCGTGTAACGCAAGCCAAGCCATTGTTGTGTGTAGTGAAAGATTACTTTGGTGTTTCATATAACATAAGACATAAAAAAAATATTTATCTTAAAATATGAGGGTGTTACAACACTTCTGTAGGTAATCTTCATAAGGGTATAAGGTAGTTTCCATTATGTAAAATATGTATTCTTCATAAGGGTAATAAAAATTATTTTAATAAATGTTTACAATTTTTATAAATATATAAAATGAATTAGTTGGTTTTTAAAATATTTATTAATCATTATAAAAGGTATTTTGTGAAAAATTAATTAATTAAAGTTTTATATAATAAATAATTTTTTATTTTTTATAATTAATTAAATTTTTACGAAGCATTTTATTCCAAAATATTATATGTTAGTATTTGAAATAACTTTAATGAAATTATATAGAATGAATTATGCTCTATAAATAAAAGGTAATATTTAAATATAACAAGTGATAATTTATAATGGGTTATAAATTATGAAATATTTTAATTAAATAAAATATTTATATTTAAATTATAAATTGTTTAAAAAATTGAATTTCTCAAAAAATTTGGTTCTTATTTGAAAATCATTTAATAAATATCAAATATTTTTTTATGATTAATATAATAATGGTTTAAATAATTTTTAATTATGTTATATAAGATTGTGTATAAATTGTACATAATAGAAATTGAATTATTAATTGTCTAGAGTTCAAAAATAATATCATAAATTTAAAATAAAAATTCCATATAATGATAAACATGAAATCATTCATATTGTAATTAATATAAAATTTTATGTTCATAATTATGGAATTATAATAATGTTAAAGCTAAAAAATTCTAAAATGTTTATAATGAGATTTTATTTATGAATGGTTCATAAATGTGTATCTCATTTTAAAATATTTAAAATTTTTATTTATTAAAAAGTTATCCCCTATTTTATTCATAGTTATAAATTGTTTATATGATGAATGGTTTATATTTAGGTTTAATTATAAAATGTATTCCTGATAAAGAACTTCATTACATGCAAGGTATGATAATGAATATAGTTTTTTTTATCTACCTTGACCTCAATTTATAAGTGAAGTTATTATCTTGAATTTTTTTATTAAATATTTTTTATAAAAATTAGGTGTTAGATTTTGGAGTAATGTTCTTCCCTCTTGAGTAATGTATCTCTAGGTAGACAAATCTTGGGTGAGACCACATACATACTTAGAGGAAAATTCCTTGTATAGTCTAATGAAAAGAGTTTGCTATTTGATGGCCCATGCTTACTCATGTGAAGATTGTCAATATCAAATAACCCCATGAATTTACATGAATCTTTCATATAACTTATTCATATTATTCATCTTAATATGTATTACTATGTTTTAATTCTAATTTTTGGTAAGTAACAAAAACTTGTGGGTTGGGTAATGTTTCATGCATCAATATGCTTTGAACATATTGATTTTGTGGAGGGAATAAGATTATAATATAAATTACTATAATAATGGATATTTAAATGGGGTAAAATGAGATAATATGGTGGGACAACTACCCTTAAAATAATAAGTGTGATATTCATTCCAATATATCACTTTTCAAGACCTCATTCATCCAACCTATCAGGTAATTCCATGGATGAGTTGTAACATCCTGAGATTTTGTGATTTTTTTTCAAATCAATTAATCTTTTTGATAACTTTCATTAACCACAAAAATGAAAATAAATTATTTTATGTTTTTTGAGATATATGAAACACCAAGTTGATCATTCACTATAGGCAACACTTATCTTATCATGTGATACACGCAACACTGAGTCTGCTTACAGTACATGCAAGACCGAGTTTTATCATATTTTAAGGGATAAACTATTTAAAACTTAAATTTTGACACTTTTATGAATTTTATTTTTTAGAAAAAACATAATTATTTAATTTATAATGTCAAAAAAAGCCTTGGGAAAAAAATTAGGATTTTTATGAGAAACATCATTTTTATGAATAGTGAAAAGTACTGCATTTTATTAAAAAACCACCTTTTTGTTAAAATTTTTATTAATTATAAATGATATTTTAGATTTAATTTAGATTTAAATTAGATCAATTATACCTTAATTTAAACAATTATGTTCATATAATAAGTTTTGCATTGAAATTGAATATAAAAACTTAACAAATGTTTGAACAATTTTCTACTTTAAAAACTAGTTATTTCACCATGTCTACCGGATTAACATTAATCTTAATTCTCCCACTTTTGTGACTTAAATTTTCAAAATATCAAATAAATTATTGTAATCATTATGATATTTTTAGGTTTAATAAAATCAACATAATTTTTTGACCAAAATTATTAGTGAATTTAATGAAAACTAATTACAGTGATTAAGGTATCACTAATAAAAAACGGCCTATACCCACGATTCAAAACCATGGGTATAGCCCCCAAAACCATGTTTATAGGCTATACCCATGGTTTTGGGAACCATGGTCTAGAACGGCGTTGGTATAGGTCCCCAGCCTATACCCACGGTTTTCCAAAACTGTGGGTATAGGTGTTCTGCCTCCGTGTCAACGAAACATACCCAATTTCCATGGTGTCAAAGGCTTTTACCAAAAGTTTCAAAACCATGGGTATAGATCCTAAAATAATGCAGGAGGCGGGATTCTATCCCGCAACCTCTTCGCTGCAAACACAACATCTAACCACTACTCTAACATCAGCTATGTGTGTATATATATATATAGTTAAATATAGTTATATAAACCGTGGGTATAGAGGGAAGAAACGTGGGTATAGTACTCCCGCAAAAAAGAATTCCTTCCCGCAGAAAAAAAATTGCCCGCACAAACATGGGAAACCAATACCCACGGTTTTCCATAACCGTAGGTATATGTATTTTAGCCCAGAATTATCCCCATGGTTTTTGGGAAACCGTGGGCATAGGTGAATTTTCAAAACCTATCCCCTCGGTTTTCCAAAACCATGGGGATAGACCCTCCTATACCCACGGTTTTGAAAAACCCTGGGTATAGGTCTTGAAAATTTACCTATTCCCATGGGTTTCAAAAACTGTGGGTATAGGGGTACCTATCCCCATAGTTTTGGGGAAACCGTGGGGATAGGTCCATTTTCCAATAGTGTATGATCAAGATTAATACAGGACTAAATCATAATCAAATGGACCAAAATGATATGTAAAATTGTCCAAAATCAATTGTTTTCCAATATTTATACCATATACACACATGGTTTGAAATTAATGGGTTATTGGGACATTATTAAAAGAAAGTTTCCTATATAAAAGGTTATGTAAGAAAGAAGACAAAAAGTGAAATATCTTTACCTTTAACATTTATTAGATATGTACAAAACATCATATTTTAGGTTATACATATACTTTGGTAATATAAATGGGTTATTTTTAACATAATAATTTATCATTAATTTTAGAGATGATTTAGTTACTCAGAATACTTAAGAAAATCCAATGTAGTGGTTATTTATATAATAATTCACTAAAATAAATACCACTATAAATATTAAAAATGATGTTAATTGATTAAATTTATTTAGATGAATATATATTGTTAAAATTTGATAAACCTAATATATTTAATTCCAATATTATATTGATATTTTAAAATTAACATTATATAAATATTGTTAAAATTGACATTATTATCATTTTACTATAAATTATATTTTATTAAATGATTAAAAATTAATAAAACTACTATAATATGAAATGTAATTTATATGTGTTAATTAATATTATATATGTTAAATTAATGAACCAATTTACCTCTTATAATTAACATAGTTAACCATATATTGTAAATATGTTGTTAACACAGTTCAGGTTTACACAGTGTTTTGGTGTGTCACTTGTGCATGTTTTTAAATTAATTTCCATATAATATGGGAATTTTATTTTATTAATTATATATAATATTAACACATTAGTGTATATATATATATTCTATAAAATATTACTTCATTTTATTATTTATGGTCAAATTAATTAGATTATAAAACTAAATTATTTAATAAAAACCAAAATGATAAAATTGTGGAATCTTAGAAGTTAAGGAACCAAATTATAAAAATTTAAATATTTTTGTGTGATGAAGGTTTTAATCAACCATGATTCCTATACAATCCATAATATTTTATTATTTAGGCTCTTTAGGTATGTTTGACCTCCCAATACTGAATACCTTTCGGTATTTACAGGAGTGTAACTCCCTCTCCATTATAAAAGGAAAAGCACTCTTATCACTTCATCACACCTACCAGGCCTCTTCGATCTCAAAAAATCATCTCAAATAATATCCCCACTTCACTAAATTCCTCATAGAATCCTCCGTTTTATAATAAATTCTCTCAAATAATCATTTTGGCACAATACAAATAGAGTAAACCAATTTAGAGGTAATATATTCTCTCAAAATCGTTTCCTTTTTTTTCGTCTTCACCCCTCCACTATCTTTATTCCATTATTACGAAACCACACTAGTATACACAAAACACTATGATTTTTTATTAATTTTTTTTATCTAAACTTTTATTATTCTCTATTTTTTAAATATTGACCATATAGTTTCTGTTTAAAGTGAACTAATGCCACACAAAACGATGATTGTTAATTTTTCATTTACCACCTATCATAGTGGCCATTATGATGGGAACTGTCACGAACCGCCCTCGGGGCCCGTGCCGTGACTACCCCAAACCCGCCTTCCATAGGCCAGGGGCTGGCGACTAGCACCAAAAGCGTAAATCCCAGAAATAGGGAAGGCATTGCCTTTATAAAAGTAAACAAACAGCACAGAGTACAAGCGGAAGTAAAAGTAAAAAAAACTGTAACAAGTTCTGCTGAAAGTAAAGGAGGCAGGAAATACAAGCCCAACTGTAAAGTACAACCGAAAGGGGAAAATAGCAACTGAAAGAAAAAATCTGCAACGTCGAGCCGCTACTGGAAGTCCCACCTGAAGGGGGGGAACATATAGCCTCCACAGCTCTTCGGTCCAGCCGTCCGCTCCAAGTACACCCCGCCCAGTGGTCCACCTCCAGGTACCGTCCTGCTCTGCCAACCTCGACCATGATCAGTGTTGTCCGTCGTCTGCAACCAACACAACGAAGTACAGGCATAGCCCGTGCAGGGGTGAGTATAAGCTACTCAGTAGGGACCCCGAGACCCCCGAAGGTCTCCCGAAATCCACATAGGATAAACCACAAAGGGATAAGATACAATCACGAAGTAACATCCGACACTGCTTAGGTATATGCCCATACATATACCTAAGTCATCAATTCTCGTTCGGCTCCAACATCCGAGCCCAAGAACAACCCAGTCCACACAGGAAAGAAAAACGTAAATCCACACAGGATAACACAACACAATCCACAAAGGAAAGCAAAACGTAATCCACATAGGATAGCACAACACATTCCACAAAGGAGAGTAAACAGGACTCAGCTCACACAGGTATACATCGTTGAAAAGGTGGAAGGGATGATCAGATATAGATACTTAATCATCTAAGTTGGGACCTACTTAGGATACAAGACCAACTGTCTTCATTGATTCATCTATGCTGGGACCCACATAGGATACAAGACCAGCATTGAATCATCTAAGCTAGGACCCACATAGGATACAAGACCAGCACAGCTGGGACCCACATAGGATACAAGACCAGCACTCTTCATTGATTCATCTATGCTGGGACCCACATAGGATACAAGACTAGCACTAAATCATCTAAGTTGGGACCCACATAGGATACAAGACCAGCACAGCTGGGACCCACATAGGATACAAGACCAGCACTCTTCATTGATTCATCTATGCTGGGACCCACATAGGATACAAGACCAGCACTGAATCATCTAAGCTGGGACCCACATAGGATACAAGACCAGCACAGCTGGGACCCACATAGGATACATGACCAACACTCATCATTGATTCATCTATGCTGGGACCCACATAGGATACAAGACCAGCACTGAATCATCTAAGCTGGGACCCACATAGGATACAAGACCAACACAACTGGGACCCACATAGGATACAAGACCAGCACTCTTCATTGTCGCAGTCGCAGCCAGCACTAGGGTTCCCGCACACAGCAAGCTCGTTCGGGAGGGTCCGCTCCACGAGCCGAGAGGCTGATACATCAACTGACATGAAGTCCAAAGTAGATGTATCCAAAATTTCCGTATCGCCAACAGGAACTCAACGCAAATGACGATGCGTCAATCGGACGCCCGGTCTGAGAGATATTGGCTTTTTCGTCTCAGGGGCCCGGTTGGCTTTTAAGGAAAAACCAACCCGACCATACTCCACCTATATCCAATCCTCGGGCGGAGTGAGCCAAAAGATCTGTCTCACGAAGAGGAATCCACCAAAGTCGACGGCACGTCAATCGGACGTCCGGAGCTCAAGATATGAGCGTTTCCGCTCCGAGCGCCCAGTTGGTTTCGTGTACGAACCAGCCTGGGCGAACCCAAAGTAATCTGATACCTTGATTGTGATATACTGAAACAACCGTCTCGATCCAAGGATCGCATCGCCACTGATGGCGCGTCGTTTGGAGGCCTGTAGCTCAAGATATCAGTGTTTGAACCGAAAAGTCCGAGTACGGGGGCTCTGGGCCTAGGCCGGCCCGGCCCAGTACCCCCTGGGCCGACCCGGCCGGCGGCCCGACCCGGCCGGCGGCAAGACCCAGCCGGCGGCGCGGCCAGGGCGGCCTTTGTGTCACACATGCGCCAAGGGAGGGGTGTTACCCCTCCTTTATGAAAACAGCGTCCCCCATTAAGGGGGCCGCGCCTTGTAACACTGGGGGGTGTAACCCCCCGGATTTCTGCCAGTAATGGCCGGCCAGCGTGGGGCCTGCCGGTTTCTCGCTGCGGGACCCCGCATTCCTGCGTCTTCTGGTGCCGGCGGCCAGGGTTCCGGCCGCCTCCTTCGCGTTCTCCGGCGGCCGGTTTTTCCGATCGCCAATTCCAAGATGGCCGCGAATCCGTCCGGCATGGCGTGACGGCGTCGTGCCCTTCCGCCGCGGCCCGACTCCGGCCGCGGCATTGTTCGCAATCCTCGGCGCGGCGTGACAGCACCGCGTTTCTTCATCGTGGCCTGCATCGTTCACGTCTCCTTTCGCTCAAGTGCGGTGCAATGATGCATTACCGTCTTCGCTAATCAAAACGAAGAATAGTAAAGGGGGGAGGGGTATCAGCTGTGTTTGTGCGGACCGATCCCCTCCCATTATATCGAGAGCAGTTGGCCAAAACGTAAAACGTTTAACCTTCACAATTTTTAATTTAAATAAAAATTGGAACATGGCTGTCAGATTTATCTTTCATATACGAAGTAAAGAATCACCAAATTAAAAAGATTCAAACCCCTAACTCGTCAAGTTGTCGCACGCGCATTCTTCGCAGAATTGATCGTCGCGGAAAGAGAGGGTCGTCACGTCGCGGAAGGGCGTCGCGTCATCACGGTACTCGGTGTCGCATCGACAAACTCCGAGGATCAAAACAAACAGATTTAATTATATCGATTAAATCCTTGTGTTGTTAAAATCCGCAAAGAAGATTAGAAAGAAACCCGAAATCTCCTACCTCAAGCAGTTGATGATCGGAGAATTGTTGTGGGGAAGAACGTCTTGGAAGAAGCATCATCAATCTCCGAGGGCGTCGGTGTTCTTCGCGTTCTTCGCGTTCTTCGAGTTCTTCGTGGAGGGAAAAGAAGGCACAGAATTCTGTCAAAACCTCTCAACGAACAATCTCAACAAGCCATGCATTAGTCTTATTTTATTATTACGCCAATGGTTTGTAAATAGGTTAATAAATGATTAAATTAATTCATAGAATTAATTTTAACGAAGTTAACCGCCCAATTAAATGGTGCGTTAAGAATTTAATAAAACGCATCAGTTGACTTTCATAAAAATGGGTTTTTGCGGGTGCGTTACTTAGGAGAAAAGAAACTGTGGGGCTCATGCGGGCCCCACCTCAAAAATATCCTACCAAGTGGGTAGGATATTTTGGATTTTCACCCTATCCGTTTCAACTGAGCTTAGGCAGCTTAAAGTGGTCTTTAAGCGGCTTTAAGTGAAATAAAAAAAATTGTCGTATAACTTTATTTTATTTCATAACTTAAAACCCAAAAAATTAAAAACCACAACCGAGCAAACGCAACTCCGGAAGAGGGGTTTATAAGCAAATACCGACACATCGAATCCATCGGTGCCCTCGGAATTCGATTCCGGGCACCGGTTCAAAAGTTAGAAGAACCCGCCCGTTTGTTCCCTGATCGTACCCGAGCCAAACTTCGGAAAGTGATTTCGGGTACACCGGGCCTCGGAATTAGGTTCCATCAGAAGCCGCGTTCTTGTAAAATTCCAATGAAAATTAACATAAAAATTCCCTTGAAATTTACGGGTCTTTACATTACTCCCACCACAGGGCTTTACGTCCCCGTAATGCTTCACCACAAACTTAGGGATACAAAGGTGGTATTGAGCACTCATCTGAGCCTCCCACTCCCAAGTGCTCTCCTGGAGGTTCCCAAGCTGCCATCTGAAGCGCACTAGTGGAATCGATCGTCCACGTAGGACCCGCTCTTGTAGATCCTCGATCTCCACTGGGACCTCCGCAAAAGTCACCCCATCATCAAAGACCATCTCTCCATGGTCAAAGATTTGCGTCGGGTCGTGCACGTATCTCCTCTGCTGAGATACGTGGAAGACGTCATGCACCCGGCGCAACTGTGGTGGTAGAGCCAGGCGATAAGCCACCTTTCCAATCTAGCTGAGGACCTGTAAGGGTCCGATGAAGCATGGAGACAACTCGCCGCTTCGGCCATACCTCCGTAATCCACATCGAGGTGAGACCCGCATGAAGACGTGGTTGCCATCCTCGAACTCAAGTGGCCTCCTCCTCCTCTCAGCATAGGACTTCTTTCGGCTCTGAGCTATACTCATCCGCTCCTGGATGACCTGGACCATATCTGATCCCACAAGAACTGCTAAGATCTCTTCTTTGCCAATAAGAGAAATCTGGTCTCATCCCCTGGATGAACCACTTCCTTTGCCTAATACAGTCAATCCCAACATGGATGTTACTAATCCATACCAAGGATGACGTCGTAAGGCCTCGACGCTACTACCAAGAGATCCAACCGTTACTCTCACCTCCAAGGGTTGAGTCACACTGTCGGCATTAGTGCGTGGTAACTGGGTCTCCTCCAGTAGAAGTCTCACAAGTGAGGGTCATGTCAACAGTCTAAACTGGAACCTCTTAGTAACAACACAAAAGAAGACAGGAATGAAAACATCACAAAGGTAAGCGTCTTTTACTATTACAGCTCATAATACAAAGACACTACACAATAGCAACAAGGAACTAGAAGTAAAAAGGACGTATCCACTAGTTCCACTCCTGTTCATCTGCTCCCAGAGCTCCATGATCGAAGGCCTCAGCTGCCTGAAGCTGAGCTCTCGCATGTACACCAACTCCCTGCGGTCGGGGTGGACCTCCTGGTGGTGGTGGTGGAAACACCTCGATGTTTCTCCCACCATCTGCTACTCGGCCAGCTCCTCTGCCTCGTCCGCCTGCACCCTATGGACCACCGTGGCCGAACCTCTGTCTGGGAGGTCCCTCTACCACCTGCTGCTCATCTGTAAGACGATTTGGGCAGTCTCGAACCATGTGACCTCGCCCGCTGCATGCATAGCAATGCTTGCCCCTAGTGTAGCTGGCTTTCCTTCGGGAGCACCGCACAACCGAATCTTCATCCTGAGACTGCCCATCTGATGGTCTGGCCCGTTTGGACCTCTGCGTCACCTGTCTACTGAAAGCTGTAGAGGACCCTGCTACGGGCCGTCCTGTGGAGGGCCCTGTCACTGGAGCCTACTCGGTGAGAAAACTGTCCACTAGAAGGGCTCTCTCAAACACCTCTGCCTATGTCGGAATGTTGAGGGAGATCATCGAAGCCCTGATCTCATGCCTCAGTCCCTACTCGAAGGTCCGGGCCCGAAAGAATGGGTCTCGTACCATATCTGTGGAGTAGCACGAGAGATCAGTAAATCTCGCCGAGTACTGGGCCACTATCATGCTGCTCTGCCGTAGCTGTAGCAGCTCTTGGATACGCACCGCACGGAGGGTGGCTGGGACGAACTCGGAGTGGAAGATGCTCTCAAAGTCCATCCAGAGGAGAGATGTCTCGTCGTGCACCTAGAGTATCAAGATCTGCCATCTGTCTGCTGCCGCGTTTAGGAGACTCGCTGCGAGGATCACCATGAGATCTGCTGGTGTCCTCACTAATCTGAAAACCCGTAAAACAGCCTCCAGCCAATCCTCTGCTGCCTGGGGGTTCGTCTCCCCGCAAAACCTAGGCGGTCGCTGACGCTGAAACTCATGCAGCGCGCTAAGGCGACGTGCATCGTCAGCGGGTGGGGCTGGTAGCATCGGTGGCTCGGTGGGTAAAGGTACCACCGATGCCCCTGCTGACAAGGAGCCCTGTACAGAGGCCTCGTCGCTCGGTGGGATGTCATCACGCTCCACTCTCGGAACCCTAGCTGGCTGCCGTCGTGGGGCCATCCTAAAAAGAAACAGGTGCGCCATAGTAAGAACAGTATACCTGGTGAGCTGACACAAGTAATCACAAAGAAAACATGAACACACATGCAATCATTTCTTTTGTGCATTAAGTCGGAAATCAACAGTTAGGGTCCTGGTGTACAGATACGTCTGTCGCCGCACCAACACTGGACTCCCTAAACTGATAACCACACCCAATAAGCTAAACATTATTTCTTCACATAGAAGAAAGATCAGAGTCTGCGGTACAACCGAACTACTCTGATACCAATTTGTCATGACCCGTCCTCGGGGCCCGTGCCGTGACTACCCCAAGCCTGCCTTCCATAGGCCAGGGGCTGGCGACTAGCACCAAAGGAGTAAATCCCAGAAACAGGGAGGGCTTTTCCTTTATAAAAGTAAACAAACACCACAGAGTATAAGCAGAAGTAAAATTAAAAAAAAAATTGTAACAAGCTGTGCTGAAAGTAAAGGGGGCCGGAAATACAAGCCCAACTGTAAAGTACAACCGAAAGGGGAAAACAGAAACATAAAGAAAAAAGCTGCAACGTCGAGCCACTACTGGAAGTCCCACCTGAAGGGGGGTACAGATAGCCTCCACAGCTCCTCGGTCCAGCCGTCCGCTCCAAGTACACCCCACCCAGTGGTCCACCTCCAGGTACCGTCCTGCTCCGCCAACCTCGACCATGATCAGCGTTGTCCGTCGTCTGCAACCAACACAACGAATTGCGGGCATAGCCTGTGCAGGGGTGAGTATAAGCTACTCAATAGGTACCCTAAGACCCCCGAAGGTCTCCCGAAATACACATAGGATAAACCACAAAGGGATAATATACAATCACGAAGTAACATCCGACACTGCTTAGGTATATTCTCATACATATACCTAAGTCATCAATTCCCGTTCGGCTCCAACATCCGAGCCCAAGCATAACCCAGTCCACACAGGAAAGCAAAACGTAAATCCACACAGGATAGCACAACACAATCCACAAAGGAAAGCAAAACGTAATCCACATAGGATAGCACAACACATTCCACAAAGGAGAGTAAACAAGACTCATCTCACAGAGGTATACATCGTCGAAAAGGTGGAAAGGATGATCAGATATAGATACTGAATCATCTAAGCTGGGACCCAGTTAGGATACAAGACCAGTTGTCTTCATTGATTCATCTATGCTGGGACCCACATAGGATACAAGACCAGCATTGAATCATCTAAGCTGGGACCCACATAGGATACAAGACCAGCACAGCTGGGACCCACATAGGATACAAGACCAGCACAGCTGGGACCCACATAGGATACAAGACCATCACTCTTCATTGATTCATCTATGCTGGGACCCACATAGGATACAAGACCAGCACTAGATCATCTAAGCTGGGACCCACATAAGATACAGGACCAGCACAGCTGGGACCCACATAGGATACAAGACCAGCACTCTTCATTGATTCATCTATGTTGGGACCCACATAGGATACAAGACCAGCACAGCTGGGACCCACATAGGATACAAGACCAATACTCTTCATTGATTCATCTATGCTGGGACCCACATGGGATACAAGACTAGCACTGAATCATCTAAGCGGGGACCCACATAGGATACAATACCAGCACAGCTGGGACCCACATAGGATACAAGACTAGCACTCTTCATCGTCGCAGTCGCAGCCAGCACTAGGGTTCCCGCACACAGCAAGCTCGTTCGGGAGGTTCTGCTCCACGAGCCAAGAGGTTGATACATCAACTGACATGAATTCCGAAGTTGATGTATCTAAAAGTTCCATATCGTCAACAGGAACTCAACGCAATAGACGGCGCGTCAATCGGACGCCCGGTCTGAGAGATATTGGCTTTTTCGTCCTAGGGGCCCGGTTGGCTTTTAAGGAAAAACCAATCCGACCACGCTCCACCTACGTCCAAACCTCGGGCGGAGTGAGCCAAAAGATCCGTCTCACTAAGAGGAATCCACCAAAGTCGACGACACATCAATCGGACGTCCGGAGCTCAAGATATAAGCGTTTCCGCTCCAAGGGCCCGGTTGGTTTCGTGTACGAATCAACCTGGTCGAACCGAAAGTAATCCGAAACCTTGAGTGTGATATACCGAAACTACCGTCTCGATCCAAGGATCACATCGCCACTGATGGCCTGTCGTTCAGAGTACCCCCTGGCCCGACCCGAACCGGGTCGACCCGGGCCGACGGCCCGACCCGGCTGGCGGCGCGACCCAGCTGGCGGCGCGGCGGGGCGGCAAGCGCGGTGGCGCAGCCAGCACGACGGCGCGGCGGCACGGCGGCGCGGCCAGCGCGGCCTTTGCGCCGCGCACCCGCCAAGGGAGGGGTGTTACCCCTACTTTATGAAAGCGGAGGCCCCCATTAAGGGGGCCGCACCTTGTAACACTGGGGGGTGTAACCCCCCGGATTTCTGCCAGTAACGGCCGGCCAGCGTGGGGCCGGCCGGTTTCTCGCTGCGGGACCCCGCGGTCCCGCATCTTCCGGTGCCGGCGGCCGGGGTTCCAGCCGCCTCCTTCGCGTTCTCTGGCGGCCGGTTTTTCTGGCCGCCACTTCCAAGATGGTCGTGAATCCGTCCAGCATGGCATGACGGCGCCGTGCCCTTCCGCCGCGGCCCAACTCCGCCCGCGGCCTTGTTCGCAATCCTCGGCGCGGTGCGACGGCACATCGTTTCTTCATCGTGGCCCGCATTGTTCATGTCTCCTTTCGCTCAAACGTGGTGCAACGATGCATTACCGTCTTCGCTAATCAAAACGAAGAATAGCAAAGGGGGGAGGGGTATCGGCCATGTTTGTGCGGACCGATCCCCTCCCGTTATATCGATAGTAGTTGGCCGAAACGTAAAATGTTTAACCTTCACAATTTTTAATTTAAATCAAAATTAGAACATGGCTGTCAGATTTATCTTTCATATACGAAGGAAAGAATCACCGACTTAAAAAGATTCAAACCCCTACCTCGTCAAGTTGTCGCATGCACGTTTTTCTAGGAATTGATCATCGCGGAGAGAGAGGGTCGTCACGTCACGGAAGGGCGTCGCATCGTCGCGGTACTCGGCGTCGCGTTGACAAACTCCAAGGATAAAAACAAACAGATTTAATTATATCAATTAAATCCATGTGTTGTTAAAATCAACAAAGAATATTAGAAAGAAACCCGAAATATCCTACCTCAAGCAGTTGATGATCGGAGATTTGTTGTGGGGAAGAACGTCTCGGAAGAAGCGTCGTCAATCTCCGAGAGTGTCGGCGTTCTTCGCGTTCTTCACGTTCTTCGCGTTCTTCGCGTTCTTCGTGGAGGGAAAAGAAGGCACATAATTTTGTCAAAACCTCTCAACGAACAATCTCAACAAGCCATGCATTGGTCTTATTTTATTATTACGCCAACGGTTTGTAAATAGGTTAAGAAACGATTAAATTAATTCATAGAATTAATTTTAACGATGTTAACCGCCCAATTAAATGGTGCGTTAAGAATTTAAGAAAACACGTCAGTTGACTTTCATAAAAACGGGTTTTTGTAGGTGCGTTACTTAGGAGAAAAGAAACGGTGGGGCTCGTGCGGGCCCTACCTCACAAATATCCTACCAATGGGTAGGATATTTTGGATTTTCACCCTATCTGTTTCAACTGAGCTTAAGCAGCTTAAAGTGGTCTTTAAGCGGCTTTAAGTGAAATAAAAAAAACTGTCGTATAACTTTATTTTATTTCATAACTTAAAACCCAAAAAAATAAAAAACACAACCGAGCAAACGCAACTCCGGAAGAGGCGTTTTTAAGCAAATACCAGCGCTGCAATTCCATCGGTGCCCTCAGAATTTGATTCCGGGCACCGGTTCAAAAGTTAGAAAAACCTGCTCGTCCGTTCACTGATCGTACCCGAGCCAAACTTCGGAAAGTGATTCCGGGCACACCGGGCCTCGGAATCAGGTGCCGTCAGAAGCTGCGTTCTTGTAAAATTTCAAAGAAAATTAACAAAAAAATTTCCTTGATATTTACTGGTCTTTACAGGAACCATATTTTTATGTTTAATATATTATATTTATTTTGTATGTAGACATATTTATTCATTTTAAAACACACATGTCCTTACATTCCATTTGGCGTTAATACGATAATCTCATTTGAGGAAGTGTGGACTACCACCCCCTTAAAGTGATGTGATTCATTCACACACAACATGAAATGTATCAAGGATGTGTTTGATGAACGTATATTATATACATGATATAATAATGCTACTATAATGTTGATATATATATATATATGTCATACCCATACTTTTTTTAATACAAAAAAATAAAAATGGAAACAAACATTCATATGTACGTACGGATTACCCTCTCCATAAAAAGTATATTCCATTTCATGATTCATTATGTTATAGATAATAATAATATAAAAATATGGGATATAAATTATATTTATATCATGGTCTAAATTCTGCAATCATTCTATAAGAATAAGCATCAATGATATAACAAATGAAGACACTTGTGAAGAACAAAGGGAATATTACCCAAATTGAATCATTAACATAGGATTGCTAACAATAGTGTAACATAAGATCATCATAAAAACATATATGATATTATTTATAAGAATATTAGTATATAAAATATGTATAATAAACTTATATTTATTATATATGAATCTTATATGAGTACATATTGAGTTAAGACACAAGGTAAGGGGATTTCATCTCACTTTTATTTTTTGTGAGATACATGTTACACTACTAGAAAATAGGCCTATACCCATGGTTTTTCAAAAAACCATGGGTATAGGGGTACCCTATACCCACGGGTTTCCAGAACCGTGGGTATAGGGATAGTATGTGAACCTATACCCATAGTTTTCCAAAACCGTTGGAATAGGCCACATATACCCACGGTTGTGCCAAAAACCATGGGTATAGTTTTCTTTTAAGACCTATACCCATGTTTTTGTAGAAAACTTTGGGTATAGGATATTTTACAAAGACCTATACTGACGTTTCATCAAAACCTTGGGTATTGGGGTTTTTTTTGAAGACCTATGCCCATGGTTCTCCAGAACCGTGGGTATAGATTTCCCACGTTATGGCGGGGTAATAAAATTAGGAGGGACACAAAAATCATTTGGCGAGAAGGCACTTATTCACATATTAGATTAATATATTTATGTAAATATAAATATTTAATTTCAAAAATTCAGCAGCTCGGTTGGTAAACCGTTCTCCGGTAATGCTGTCGGTCACGGGTTTGAATTCCACCATTTACAATTTTAGTAATGTGAATATTATTAATATATATACCTAGATGCATGTACATATATCAGAAAAAAATGCTAGCTCGGGTGGTACTTCGGGGAATCGCGGACCAGAGGCTTTCTGTAGACCCAGGATTGAATTCCACCAGTAGCATTTTTGGAATTAAAATACCGCACTGACTCATATTAATATATATACGTAGATATATATATATATGTGTGTGTGTGTGTGTGTGTGTGTGTGTCAATTAAATATTGTAGGTTGGTTGGTCCCTTGCTGTGGTGATCTTGTGAGGTTATGTGTGAGGTGTGGGTTCGATTCCCCAAACGCGCATGTTTTTTGAATATAAATTCCCCACATTTCCCACATTCCCCACAGTTTTCAAACCGTGGGGTCTGTTGTGTGCCACGTTGGAACAGGAGGTGTGCCACATTTGACTCCACTATACCCACAGTTCTCCCAAACCGTGGGTATAGGCTGAGACCCAAATCCCGACATCATTCCAAACCACTGTTCCCAAAACCGTGGGTATAGCCTATTCCCACGGGTTTGGGGGCTATACCCATGGTTTTGAACCATGGGTATAGATCGTTTTTTCAGTAGTGTTATGTTCAGAAATATTTACTTTTTTGTAGTGTATGTAATTCCCCTTATTGTGATATATATTTCTTATAATTAATTTTATGGTAATTCACATGTAAATTTTAAGATCATTACTTCATGGGCTTTATGTTTTTAAAGTTTCCAAATCGGTAAGACATTTTTGTCTCAATTTCCCTTCTTTGATACTCATGTTTTGTTATGCACCTAAACTCTTTCTAGAGGTGTATATACTTCAATTTTACATGTTATAACATGAATATAATTATTTTCATGATATATTAATATTCATGTAATTTCATTTTCTTACATGGAGAGTATGAACCAATGTTACTGTGTTATAAGATTATATTGAGGCAATCTCATCGCATTTTGAGATTATTTAAGTTGAAGCTTACTTGGATGAAATATCATGATCCTATCTCCTGAAAACTCATGAATTTAATTTACCTATTTTTTTAATATATCACCATGCGTTAGTATGATTTTCCACCCTTTGGTAATGAATATAATGTTTTAATGTAAAATATGACTATCACTCTATGCGGTCGAAATTTTATTGTATTGAAGAACTATGTTTTCAAAAATGTTTTCAAAACATCAATCAAAATAATTTTCAAGGAAAAAGGATTATAAATTTTTTTATTATTTTCAAAGAATTATTTATATTTTTACAAACATAATTTCAAATTAAATGGTTTTCAAAAGGAATTACGTTATAATAAATTGGTTTTCAAAGAAGAAATTATATTATATTCAACAATTTTTTTGAAATGTATTTCCAAATTATTTTCAATATAAGATGTAATATATTGATGTTACTAATCTACTTATAGGAAATGATCTAACAGTTCCATCCATATCCTGTCTATGAATGGATAATGCTTAATGTTATGGTCTTTATGAAGCTTGTTTCCCTTACACGGGTTACATGGTTATGAAACCTACTCCTTTTCATGGGTTATGATTTGATGAAATGGTTATGAAAACTATAAATTTTCCATAGGTTTTTATGTGATGAAATTTCATTGCTATCCATGTCATTTCATGGGTTATTATTTGCTGACTATAAATCCAATGTTGTTTTATGGTTCATGATATGATGAATGTTTAATTATCATGTAGAACATGCCTGAATGATTATATTATGATATGGGTGAGACCAATATCTTCCTACAACGAATTGGGTAATGATGGAAGACTCATGAGTATAAATGCTTTTCAGGAACCTGAATAAATGTTCACAATGGTATGCATATACCAGGTTTCATTTCTATAAGTTTATGTGTGAACCTCATTACTTGTTCAAAAATATTATGAGTGAACCCTACTACATTTTCATGATGTTATGTTGGGAACTGTTTTCATGTACATAATTTTATGAGTGGACCGGATTACCTGTTCACCATGTTATTCATGAACATCATTACATGTTAACAATATTATGCATGGACCTGGTTTCATGTCCATTAGTTAATACATGAACCTGATTCCACATTCACAATGTTATGCATGGACTTGGTTTCACATCCATAAGGTTATGCATGAACCAGATTATAACTTCAAAATGATATGGACAGACCTATTTTCATGCCCACAAGTAGATGTTGGGGCCTAATTTCATGTCCATAACTTAATGACTGAACCTTTTTCTGCTTATACATGCTCACAACATTGTAAACCAACATTCATGCCAAAAATTAAATTTTTTCCTATGTTATTAATCCTTGTCCTATGTTATTTATTTCCTTATGATTAATGTCTTATGAACTAAAATTCATTATTATGTTCTCTAATATACATGGCATTATCTTCAATTTTTATTCTCAAGTTCCATACATTTTTTTCATGTTATGCTTCTGCATTGCCTTAATTTACCCTTACTGATCATCTGAGCTCGCCCATTTCTTACATTTCCTTTCCCCAGGGTATGAAAAATGGTTTTAGGTAGAATTGGTGAAGTGGAGATCTTTATGGGAGATATTTAGGATCTTTCACTAGGATAGAATATTTTCTTCAAAGTTTCAAAAGACACTAAACTATTACGGTCCCCAGGCATGTATTTTTGTAAGGTATTGAATATTCATTTAAAATTATGTAATATCCATGAATATAAAGCCCAGATCTCTATATTATTTCCCCTATATTATTTTGTGTAAGTAAAGAAAATATCAGTGAAACACGATCGTCCTTGGGATGGTCATCACATAGTTGGGTACCACAATAGTTTCCTTTACTATCATATTCTTGGAAATTGTTTTGGGTTACACTAGATGAGATACACTGTTTGGATTAAGTTACTAACGTTAAAGAGTTGAATTTTTCTATATTATGGATTTGAAAATATGGTTTTCTTATTTACTTTCTAAGTGTCATATATGACATTATTGGGATGGTTTTCTACATAAATTACTAAGTTGTGATTGAAATTACTTATCAAGATCATTGAATAGTGAAATGCGGAACTTTTCCCACAAATAGATATGTGGGATTTTAAAAGGGGTTATAATTTTAGTGGGATCCCATTTAATAAAATTCTTTATTAAATGGTTAATAATACATGATTTTTATCTAATAAAATATTCTATTATAGATAAATATCATCAACATCACCATCAAGATTTATTTTTTGATAAATCCTTGGATATAAAATCTTAATGTAATATACTAATAAGACTAGTAACATAAGAAAAGTTCTTAAGAAAAAATATTGATTTAATAAAAGTTCATAGAAAAAAATTTCTCTCTATGAACTTTTCCTTTCATAGTAACCAACTGTAAATTTTGTTCCACAAGTGAATCTAGATGCTTTGGAAGAATAGAGTGGATCATTTAATGTTTCAAAAGAATTTGATAATAAATAACGAAATCAATTATAGTCTCTACTCTTATACTCAATATGATTGGTGATGAGGCTATATTTTTACATAGTTTTTTAACATCTTTTTACATAATTTTTAATGATTCAATTAATCATTTAATTACTTTTTACTTAATAAATGCAATTTTTTATTTTTATAACTAAATTTGTTAATTAAAAAATTATTATTAATTATGTATTTTTAGTCTATAAAATAATTATTTTAATTTTAATTTTCTTATTTGTTTAATTATTTGCTAATTAGTTTTGTAAATTTTAATCTGCTCACCTCAATATAATTTGAATAAAATAATAAATAATCATTCAATAATATTATTTTTGATTTAATTAATAAAGTCTCTATATTAATATTTTATCCATTAATTTAGTTTTATTAAAATATATAAACTTCATTAATTAATATGTTTAATCAACCTTCAAATTAATTAAGTTAAGAATTTGAGTTTAAATTAAATTAAATAGCACAATTTTATGTTTATGTATTTGCTTAGTTAATTAGTTAGTTAACTAAGAGTTTTAAAATATTAATTATTTAATTCTAAAAATGAACCTAAATTATTAAGTCATTGCCTTTTGTTTTGAGTCTACTGGTGATGTAGACAAGGGCCATCAATGACCTGTTGTGTCACCGATGCTATCCTTTTTCAGTCATTGTTTACCCTGTAATTAATTTATATAATAATTTTTAATATTAGTATTTTATAAACATAGTTTAATATTAATCCAGTTTTTAATTTATGTGTTAGAAATTTAAAAAATAAATTTTTACTTTAATGTATAACGTTTAATAATAATACTGTTTTTAATTTATGTTTTTTAGCCTTCTATTAATTTATAAATCTCAATATTTGTATTTAGTTAACTTAACTTTTAATTCTAAGTTCAATTTATGCAGTTTTAATTTTTGTATATCAACGTTAGTTCATTTTTTTTTTTGCTAATGTTAATTTTATTTTTTGTATCTAACCGATTTTGGTGCGTATCAGTACCAGTCTCTTATTGACCATCAGTAGCCTTTATTTTTATTCTATCGGCGACCTTTTTTTATGTATCGGTGACTTTACCCATAGTCTACCTATGGAGCCTAACGGTTAACTTTTATTTTTTTGGCAATGGTAACCTTATATTTTTAAAACTAACATTGACCCTTTTTTTTTACCGGTGACTTGTTGACCTTTTATTTTGTACTATCGGTCACCTTTATGTTTACCAATCTGGCCAGAGAGAAGACGCTTGCACCACATGCCACCAGAGAAGAAGCTTGAGATTTGTGTGCATTCCCCACCATCCACTGAACTGATCACCACAGTGTGTAAGGGACCTCTACATAAGAAAAAAACGTCTCATTGTTCATGAAATAAAAGAATCCACAAAACTTGAATCCGTCGCTGGGTCTACCTGCCGCGCCACATGTGAGGAGGAGGCCGACCTGCTATCCGTTGTCCACTACACCAGAGAAGTCTGAAATGTAATTTCCTACTGCATGTGAGGAGGAGCCACCTGGGTCACGATTGAAGTTATGACTGAAACCATGGAGCATCACCACACCGCGCTGCGACACATCACCATCCTCTGCATTAAGTCGCCGAAAATCAAGGTCGCCCCTCGAGGGAGGAGAAGCTGGTGCAACATTTATTGGGATAGATCTCCTTCATGATGCCGATCACCGCAAGGATGAACCCTTTTAGCGCTTCTGTTCAAGGGAGAGGAAATCCATTATCCCCCCTTTCGGTGCACTGGGGAAGAAGATGCGGGGGGTGAATAAATTAAAATATTTTTAAATAAAAAAATAATAAAATTAATAACACATATAATAATTATAATATATAAAAATTATAAAATAAATTAGTAAATAAGTTATAAATTGAAATATAATATAACTAATAATAATGTATTAAATTATATTCCGAACAAAAGAAATTCATAAATAAAATTAATTATTAACTAAAATAAATATATTAACACTTTAATTATAATTTAATTTCAACCAAATAAATATGATAATTAAATATAATAATTAATTTATATTAATCTAATTTAAGAATTTAATAAAGTTATACTAACCAATTATTAATAAAACATACACTAATTAAATAATTTAATTAATAATAATAAATTAAATACATAATAATTTTATCAACTTAAATATTTAATAATAAATTAATAATCATAATAATAATATTTAATATTAATTGTCAATTAAGTTATTTATTAATTAAAATTAGTTTACTTTTTGACAAGTAAATTAATATTAAAATAAAAATAATAATTATTTTACATTCGTTGCATTTTCAATTATTTATTTTTCAGTTCTAAATGTCTAGGTTCATTCAAGAGATGGGAAAATGTCCGGATTCACTTAACAAACTCATCAGGAGTTAGTTATATGGGAAAATATAGTGCGACATGTTAGTCGTGAAAATCACACGTTTGTGGTGCGCATTAAAGAAACAAACTATGTCCGTGGAAGATGGATGTGGTGACGAGAAGTAGATGATAGTGAGGTTTTAAAGACAGAGTGGTAGTATATTTTTGGGGGAACACAGAGTCACATTCAATGATCCGGGTCTGAGCTGAGTAGGATCATATGGAGACTCATGAACCACTTCCTAGAGCTGGAGGAGTTCAGGAGCAGAGCGTCGTCGGCAGATTTCTTCTTTTCATGAATTTTGGAATAGATTTAGGGATCTTCTTAGTTAGTGTCCCCATCATCAACTCCCATCTCACCTTCTCATGGACTCCTTCTATGCAGGGTTGCCATCCTCTGGACAGAATCTAGTTGACCAAGCTGTTGGGGGATAATTACAATGATAATAAAAATAATTAATTGAGACACATTTGTAATAACCTGGAATTGAATTCACAACATAAAAATTCAAAAAAGTAAAAGAGTCAATAAAAATGTTAATTCATACACTGGTTCAATGAATGAAACTCAAACCCAACTTGCTGAAATCACCAACCAATTGTAGTCTTTAATGAACCAAAACTCTAAATAAACTATTAATCAACTTGGCTTTCAAAACACCAACCAATCTTTAAGGGAACAATGTGTCTAGTGTTGTATGTTTGGGCATACTGAAAACCTTTTTCCTAACTTTGGTATGTCATCCCAACAATAAGAAAACTCAATCATTGTCAATTATGGCTCTAGAATGCCTCCCAAAGAAGATCCATTTTAAATCAATTGTAACCAAGGCTATAGGAACCATCCAAATTCGTCCTGGAAGGATCAAGGATAAATTAAATAGTCTACTTCACCTGATTACTCTAATCAATAAAGATCAAACTTTCAAAATCAACAAAGGGTTGATTCTTCAAATACACAAGGAAATAGTGATAATCAAATGTAATCTATGCTTGATATAATCTTGAACAAAATTAAGTCACAAGAGGAAAGATACATGACTCAGGTAACCAAACATAAAAATCAATATGAGTGAGATAAAATAAAAACTGATGTTAGAATGAAAAACATGGAAACACAGCTAGGTCAACTTGCTAGAGATTTTTTATCTAAGAAAAAATGTAGACTTCCAAGCACCACTAATCTTAACCCCAGAGAGAATTCCATGGTTTTTGTAACTAGAAGTGGGATTAGTACTCAAACTATTACTATAAAAGACCATAAATATTACCAAAATGAATATTTTCTTGAATCTAGTAATAAAAATCTCCTTTACACCCATTGTAGAAATTCACAAAAAAGTCATGAAAATGATTAAAATTTGAATTTATCATCTGAAGCATAGGATGAAAATTCATCTATAAATCAAAAGAATAAAGGAAAAGAAAAAGGTGAGGAATAGGTGAAGGATATACCTAACATCCTTAAAAAAAATTTCCTACCCATACCTTTCCATGAAAAGTTTAAACAATAATGTAACCCGAGGGTATAAATTCTTCGATTCCTTGGTCTCCTTTCAAAACATAATGTAAAAATTCCTTTCATTCAAGCCTTAATTAAAATCCCACATTACATTAAATCTATTAAAAATCGATTCTAACAAAAAGACCCTGGAGGAATTTGATACTTACTACCTCACTTAAGACTGCATTTATGTACTCCAAAAGAAAATCCCACATAAACTGAAAGACCCTGGTAGTTTTTTCATACCTTGCACACTCGGAAATTCTAATCATCTCAATTTTTTGTGTGATTTATGTTCTAGTATTAATATTCTCCAATAATCATTATTTCAGCAGTTTAGGTTGGGTGATATTCAACCCACCACAGTCATATTGTAGTTGCCTGACAGATCTTTCACTCATCTTGTGGGTAGGGTAGATGACATGCTAGTTGGGGTAGGGAAGTTGATTCTGCCTGCATACTTTCTAGTCTTAGACATGGAGTGTGATCAGGAGGTGTCCATCATCTTGGGTATGACCTTCTTTTCCACTGATGGTGCTATTATTTATGTCTCTAAGGGTTAGCTAATTTTTAAAATCAGAGAACAAAAAGAAGAGTTCAATGTGTTTAAAAATGTTAAAGGACCAACATTTTCTAAAAACTATTCAATGATAGAGTCCTAAGAAGATGAGAAATCAATTGGAAAATCTAAAAAATCTAAAAATCAATCCTCTACTAATGAAAATAATTTATAAGTTGAAAATAACAGTGAATCTATCATAGAAGTTCAAAATTATGCTCAAATTCTGAATCTGGAAAATTTTTCAGTACTGGACAACTGTCCACTTTCGCTATAGGAGAGTCCACTGTTTCAGAACATATGAGCTTTTTTAGTGAATATGAGTGGTTTTCTGTTAACACCAACATTTCTTAACACTTTTATGATATATAGGGAGAACATATAAGACAAATTGATGATTCTTCTTTGATAAACATGTTGAATTCTGATCTAGAAAGTTCGGATAGTATGCTACCCACCGTGGTAAACAACACTATTGATTCTGAATCTGAACATGAAATTGAAAATTTTTCATCAATTAAAACTCCTTACAAGAGAGTTTTTTAAGATATTGGACCTCCTAGACCTATGACTCTTCCTTCAAGTGTAGAACCACCCAATCTTGAACTAAAACCTATCCCTGCGGATTTGAAATATTCATTTTTTGGTGATAATTCCACATTGCCCAGCATAATTTCTGTTGAGAATAATGAAAACCAAGAGGAAGGATTGTTAAGTGTTTTGAAGAAGTTTAAATCTTCCATAGGTTGGACAATAGCTGATATAAATTGTATTAGTCCTTCATTTTACATGCATAAAATACCTATGGATCCTGACCATAAACATAGGGCTGAGTGTCAAAGAATATTGAACTCAAACATGAAATTAGTTTTGAGAGAAGAAGTGATCAAACTATTAGACACTGGAATAATATATCCCATTTCTTATAGTGCTTGGGTTAGCCCTATACAGGTTGTTCCCATGAAGAGAGGTTTCACTTTAGTCAAAAATGAAAAAATATAGAAATCCGTATAGGAAGGCCACAAAATGGAGGGTCTGTATTTATTATAGGATGTTAATTGAATCCACTAGGAAGGATCATTTTCCAATTACCTTATTGGATCATATTCTTGAGAGTATTGTTGGAAATGAGTTTTTCTATTTCCTAGATGGGTATTCTGGTTACAACTAGATTCTTATTGCTCTAGAGGATCAAGAAAAGACCAGTTTCACATACCCATTTGGGACATTTTCCTATAGGAAGATTCCCTTTGGGTTGCATGGTGCTCCAGCCATCTTCCAAATATGTAAGATGGATATCTTGTTAGATATTATTGAGAGAATCATTGAGGTTTTAATGGTTGATTTCTCTATTATGGGTAGAACTTTTGATACTTTTCTTGGAAATCTTGAGTTAATTTTGGAAAGATGCATTGAAACCAACAATTTTATTAATTTGGAGAGGTGTTAATTCATGGTCACATAAGTTATAGTGCTTGGTAATAAGGTTTACAAGAGTGGTTTTGATGTTGATACTACTAAGATTTATGTTATTCAAAAATTTCCACCTCCTGAAAATGTTAAAGGTATTAAATGTTTTTTAGGGCATGACAGTTTCTACCGGAGATTCATAAAAGTCTTTTCAAAAATAACTAATCCCTTGTGTTCATTGTTGGTCATGGATGAACCTTTTAGCTTTGATCAAAATTGTTTAAAATCATTTAATTTGTTAAAAGAGGAACACAATACATCACCCATCATCACTGCACTTCATTGGATGTTACCTTTTAAACATATGTGTGATTCTAGAGATATGGCTGAAGGTGCCGTCCTTGGGAAGAGGAAATATAGGAAGCTGTATATAGTGTGTTATGCTAGAATACTGCTATATGAAGCCCAAAATAATTACACCACTATTAAAAATAATTATTAGCTTTTGTTTTTGTTCAATAGAAGTTTTGAAATTATCTTTTAGGATCAAATTTTATCATTTTGACTGATCATTATGCTTTGAAATACATTCTGTCTAAGAAGGAAACTAAACCCAGGCTGATTAGATGGATTCTATTGTTGCAAGAGATTGATTTAGAGATTAGGTATAAGGAGGGAGATGGAAATTTAGTTGATGACCGTCTTTCTAGTCTCCCTTTAACTCAATCTTATGATCATAGAGAGACAAACACTTCCTTTCCTGATGAGAAGCTTCTCACTGCCTCTATTAAGCAATCTGCATGGTATGTAGATTTTGCCAACTTTTTCACAGCAGGTGTCTTTCCCAAAAATATGTCCAATAACCAAAGAATTAAATTCAATTTTAAGCTTAAATACTACATTTGGTATGATCCCTTGCTGTATAAGAGATGTGATGATGGTATTCTTAGGAGATGTGTGCCTGAGGAGGAGATGCTGCCTGTTTTAGAGAGTTTTCACTCCTCTCCTTGGGGAGGTCACCATGCTGGTGAAAGGAATACTCAAAAAGTCCTACAATCTGGTTTATATTGTCCTACACATTTTAAGGATGTTATAAGCTTTGTGGTTGGCTTTGATAGATGTCAGAGGCCAGGAAATGTGGGTAGCACTACCACAAAACTGGGCAAGGTAGGCGTCTGCCTTTATCAGTGCTTACGAAAAAACGCTGATAAAGGGGTAGACCTTTATCAGTGCTAAAACAAGCGCTGATAAATGTACCCTTTATCAGTGCTAAAAAAAGTGCTGATAAATGTGTACCCTTTATCAGCACTTCTTTTAGCGCTGATAAAGGGTACATTTTAGAGCGCTTTAAATATCCCTTTATCAGTGCTTTTCATAGCGCTGATAAATGTTACATTTATCAGCGATTTTCTTAGCATTGATAATATTTATTGTATATATTAAATAAAAAACACATGTTATAACTATATATATATAATTAAATAATTATAAGATTAAGAATAAATATATTTATTAGATTTATTATATTAATTAATTAATTATATTTATTAGATTTATTAATTCATTATATTTAATATATATATTTATTATATTTGTTTATATTTAATGTATTTGTTTTATTTATTATTATATAATAATTTTTAATATATACGAATAATTAAAATTATTGAATATATGTGTGTTTTCCAATGAATTGGGGTCAATGAATATATCATACATGCGTATATATATGTTCATTAATATTGTTCATTTATAGATTATAATTACAAATCACGTTGATGTGTTATTGATTTATAATTTATTATGTTACCCATATAATATATATGTTCTAAAAAATGTACACTTATAATTAAAATTAAATTATATTTAAAGAATAAATATATATTTTATTATATTTTCAATGATATATATATAAATATACCTTTCAAATAATTTTATACGTATAAATAAAGATATATTTATTTAGAGTTATAATTATTAATATATATATATATATAAATATATATTTATCATAAATATCATTTTAAATAAATATAGAATATTACAAACAAATTATTAAATTTTCACAATTATCAGCGCTTTTATTAGCGCTGATAAAGTATGTCTTTACCAGCGCTATAAAAGGGCTGATAAAGGGAGTATTTATCAGTGCTAAAATGAAAAGGGCTGATAAAGACCCCCTTTATGAGGGATTTTTACTAGCGGTGATAAAGGTCCATGTGGGATTTATAAAATTCACTGGATCCTCTTCCTCCTTCCCGCACCCTATCATGATTTCGCGAAGCCCTACCCTGTGTCGCTGCCTCCTCTCTTCCGTGACCTCCTCTCTGTCACGGCCATCGCCTCCTTCTCCTCCTCCTCAGCCATGGCTGCCTCCTCCTCCTCCTCCTCTGGAACCTACCTCTCTTCCTCCTCCTCTTCCGTGGCTCCTCATCCTCCTCCTTCACAGCAGTTCCTCCTCCTCCTCCTACATCTACTCTGCTGCCTCCGCTGCCTCCGCTGCCTTCGCTGCTTCCGAGCTGCCTCCGCTGCCTCCGCACTGCCTTTGTGCTGCCTCCACACTACCTCTGAACTACCTCTGCTTCCTTCGCTACCTCTGTTTCGTCCGCTGTTGACGCCTCCTCCTCCTCCTCCACTGGGTCCTCCTCCTTAAGGTGAGTAAAATTTAATTTTCATGAATTAATTATGTTTTCATTTATTGTAAATATTTAGATTAATTATGATTTGGCATGATTATTGTGTGTGATGCTTGTGTGTTTGACAATTCATCAGTATTTGGGGTGTAAACCATATGACGATTACCTTTATAGAATCCTGAATGAGCAGTGTAATTAGATTCCTTGGATAGAACAAATGTGAGGAAATATTTATGGAATCTTATAGAGGATGACATACTATTTGGTATAATGTTTTTAAAGGATCGTTTCATTACATGGTGTTGCAATTGGTATGTTTTTAACCATTGATAACCTTGGAATAAGGGGTGTATTTATATTTTATATATGGATTTGATTACTACAACCTAAAATAACATATCTAGGTGTTTGGTTGGTTAATGATAAAAGATAGTTCAGCCTCATGGGTTTTATTAATGGATGAGTAAAAGTATATGGTTCAAGATATAGAGGATCCATTTAGAGGTACATCATATGATCCAAAAGAGATAGGACTTAAGTTAATGACTTATATAGGTCGGTTGAGGGTCAATTGGGATATTTAAGTGCCCTTGATGGTTTGGGGTAATTAATGAGTTTTGTGGTTTGAAGAAGACCCTCAATAAGTGAATTGAAAAGGGTGATATGCAATTTGATCTAAGTAAATTCATGATCATAGTATAATTTTTTATTAGTCTAAGAGTAGGCGTATTTCCACAAACCATTCTACAATTTGGTATGGTTAGTAGATGGAGTAAAAATTGGAAACATATTATTACTAGCTTCAAAAGGAAATTTAGTCATGGGTTTTAGATGAATTTTACCAGCATATTTATTGAAAACATTATCATATATGAGTTAGCAGATCATTAAAGGTGATAAAATATGAAAAATTTATTTTTTTTGTGGATAATTAGGGTCCCAGAACACGGAGGACGTGATTACACTTTTATGGCAGTGTTCCAAATGATGATGTTCACTCTAGTGTAAGATATCACACCATAGTAGGGATGGTGTAACTATAAAGGGTTTGAGAGGTAGGAGATTGATATTGTAATATGGAACATTTAACTGTAATGGATATCTCTAAGGGAATATGAAGAGATAATTTCATTGGGATACATAGATCAGGAAAATAAATGTTGCACTGGTTTGGGGGTCTAATGGAATCAGTATGTAATGAAAAGGCTCACTCTATAATAGTGTTATTTCATACTATATTATATTGTTCATTATTAATTGGTGTATCATTGTTTAAAGGGATGTTTTAGACCATTCCACAATTATAAGGGTAACACCATGAATGGTATTCTATAGTTAGTGGTAAATATGAGCAGACATGAATCACATTTCATGATATGTTATGTTAGGCCATAATGGTGGTGAAGGATCTTTGGGATTTAGTTTCTAAGTCATTTGGAATTAGGATTCAATACCTATGGAAATAATTCACATAAAAGAACTTTTAATCTTTATAAATATAGTGTTACATGACCTGAATCAATGATATGGTTTCAATGAAGAATCCTTTAGTTACCCAAACATTCAATCCATGGATTGTTCCAATGATAGCTTAGTTAACATTTGAGGAGAATAATAGGGTTGCACACATAATCCAAATTCGACACACGGTGTGACCGATATGGCTAAAAGTGTCTGATATCAGTTTGAAATCGACATTAACTTTAGAATACAACACATGCTATAACGCCCCGACCCCTGTTACCCAGAGTCGGTGCATTATTACATAACATTGGCATGATCACAAAAGATAAAGTCTTAAAGAACAATTAGTTTAGTAGATTTGGAATCACTAGATACATTTATAAGCCTTACAGGTCATTCATAAAATACTTCTTCACATCCTGGGAAAAATAAAACATAGAAAGGGGTGAGCTCAGATGCCCAGTAAGGATAACAACATAGCGGAAGCTTTTATAAATAAGCATAAACATTTAAGGCAATGTATAACTAAAAAAAGCCTTTAAAACTTGAACTTCAACATAATATGGAAAAAATTAAATGAAATAATTCCATTTACTTATTCACATGGATATTCTAATAGTTGAATAATCACATGAAATATTAATAACCACTTTCATAATTATGGAATGCATAATGTCAGACAATCATAACCACATAGCCAAGGCCTCGTGCCAAGACTACAAATAAGATTTTATCAAGGCCTTGTGCCAAAACACTATTTTGTCTCATGAGACCTACAGATGCATCGAGGATCTATAGAGGGCTCCACCCATCACTTATTAAGTCCAATTCATTTATCATATGAACAGGTTTAAACATAACATAAACATTTGTATTAAAACTAGCATATGAAATGTCAATACTTTCTCCATAAATAATAAATGGTATAGAAATAACACATCTACATTCCAACATATCAAAAAACCTTAAATTCAATATGTAAGTTTTGTATCATAACAAAACAACTTCAAATAAGCTTAAAATCCATCAAAGGATATTGACATAGATGAAATCAAAACTATTTAAGAGAAATATCTCTTTTTTTGAGATCATTTAAAAGTAACATAATTATAAAAGAAAAAATTTACTTTTAAAATATTATTATAAGATTGTAATGGAATATTCGATGATTTTACAACAGCGGAAAATTGCCACACCTGCTGTATAAGTTAAAAAACATATTCTTACCTTAATTATGTCAAAAAGGTTAAAAAGGACCTTGTTTGGAAAATGATGGAAAGAATCCTTTATAAACATCTAATAAAATTTAAAAAAGGTTATGAATTACTTTAAACCATATTCTGTAAAATATTAATAATGTTTTGAAATAAATTTTTATGAAACATGGATGTGGATGATAAAGAGGTCCCAATAGATAATTACGTAGAAACAACCTCTAATAATGAAGAGATTGTGAAATGAACCATTACCTTGTACTTTTCCTTGGGTGAGGGTAGGTTATCCTCCTATATAATGGTGAAATAATTTTTATTAAATTATAAAAGAATCATATACATTAATATGATATCATATATGATATTTTAACATTGTTTTGTTAATAATATCTTAGTATTATCATCATTTTGGGTGTTAACTTACTCATTTTCTTTTATATGTTTTGTTACATAGGTCGTGTTTGTTATCGATTGGTTGTATCATATTCATATTCCAAATGATATCAAGTTCTTAAACATTATTTTTAATCATCAAATGAGAATTATACTTGAATGGATACGACAGAGAATGAATCTCAGCGCGTTCGTGGAAACGGTAGTTCATACGTACGCACGAGCGACAATATCATTCTTTTGATATTAAAATAATATATAATTGGATGGTATATCATATATAAAGAATAATTATCATGTTATATTTATTATTTACATGAATTACACATCATTATTATATCCATTCAAATAATAATGTATTGAATAACAATTACACCACGACATGAAGATGGTAGGCCGTACGTACGCACGTATGATGTACATGTCATTCAAAGGATGGATAAAATACTAAATATAGTTATACCATATTTATAATAAAATCAAATTATATATAAGATACTAGAGTTATAATTTAGAATGGAAATAACAAATAAATAAGAAGGGGAAGAAGAAAGGAACATGAAAGAGGGTGGTGAAAACATTACCTCTTCTTCGGGTTCTTATTTTTGATTTGATCAAAAGGGATCCTTAGGATGGATTTATGATCAAATTAAGGCCTCAAGGTTGAAGTGAGGGAAGTTGAGAGAATATTTGGGTAGGGTTTGGCTGAGCCAAAAGGCTTTGAAGTTGTGATGAATTGGTTATAAGTGGTGTCCTTTTTTAAGGGGGAGGAGGGGCTCTTTAGAAAAAACATAAAGTATTATTTTATAATAAATTCATATTCAGTTTCTAATGGCTCCAAAGATTATTATTCAATGTATAAGGTGAAGCTGGGTCGAAATCCTTTCAACCAATAGATTTTAAATAGGTTTGGGTCATTATATTAACCTTATATTTTAGTTTTAACTCTTAGTTAATTAGTTTGACATTTACCATGTCACTTTGTATTTTTAAATTATATAGTTAATAAACATACTATATACATCCAAGAAACCCACAATTGGTCCATTAATGATACACCTATCATGATATAAGTCTTTTTTCTTAACCAAGTCCTTTTTCTTAACCTTATATTTTTAGGAATCGAATATCAATTAATAATATAATATTTGTTTTAAAAACTCATTTATCTCAATTTTGACACTATTCAACAATTGATTTTTTTTAAAGTCTTAAAAACTTTATTAATTCAACTAAAATTCATTTAATCAATCCTAACATGTAATATTAACCAATAAAATTCTTGGATGGGCTCAAAAATTTCAAATTATATTTATTTTAAATTTTATAATACCAATTATTTGATTCTTTTATTAATAAGGAAAATACTGCATCATTATTGTGTCATAAATAAATTTAATTATTAAACGTCTAAAAATTATAAATAAAATACCATTATATAGGAAATTATTTTAGATTTCTAATTAATATTTATAGTCTAAAATATTACATGTATAACCCTATGTAAAAATTGTTTTTCTAAAAGATATATGCTTATGTCATTTTTGTATTTACTTTAACTTAATTAATATAAAGTGTCCTTATCACTTACAAGTGGATCCATGGGGTCCCAAAATCGACCCAAAGATGCCCATGATCGGAAATGTATCCACCAATAGGGTTAGGACACGTTTTAGGGTAATTTATTATTATTATAATATTATTTTTTACCCTTATTTACTGGATTTACCTTTTAACCACGGTAAATAAAATATTTACCAAAGTAATTATTCAAAATGTCTAAAAATAAAAGTTACCTATTTACAAAATTTGGAACTCCTGATTCTAAATATGGAATCTGTTTTTATAAATTCAAAGTACAGAAGTTGCAGAAATTAATTTAAAATTAATTCCCGTTGTTGAAACAAAAAGCGTGTTTTTAAGAGATAATAACTATCAAAAGATTGATACTTGCTTATGTCCAGTTTAATTGTGAAATTATGTCCAATGACCAAAATTGGATTAAATGGTAAAAATATAATCTAATTACACTTTAAAATCACTCAAATTCATAATTTATCACTATTAATTATTTCGATTAAAAAATTTGTTTTTAATTAAAATTTAGTAATTTTCACTATTCATCAAAATATGAAAGTTATCCGAAAAGTACCAGAAATTCACCCTAAGATAATTTTGATATTTTGAATCCAAAATTGAATTCCATTTTGAAATATAATATGTATAAAATTTCAAAAAGTGGGTATTACTATTCATAACAGCTAGTTTGATTGGTTGTGGTGTGTGTTGGAACTCAGAGTTGCGTATAACACACGCTACTGTATTATTCAAAGAGAAGTCTACCGTGGAAGCTTGGGGTGTCACATTCTCCCCTACTTCAAATAATTTCGTCCTCGAAATTTTAGAATACTACCGCATGAAAAGACTTGGGTGGTTCTTCATCATAAGTTCCTCAGGTTCCCACGTTGCATCTTCTATCTTATGTTTCCTCCATAGAACTTTTACCAGAAGAGCCATCCGGTTTCTCAGCACTTTCTCTCTTGTATCAAGAATCTTGACAGGCTCTTCACAATAAGATAGATCTGGTTTCAGTTCAACTTCCTCATAGGTGAGTACATGTGTTGGGTCAGGCATGTATTTTCTCAACAGTGATACGTGGAACGCATCGTGAACTTTGGAGAGAGTTGGTGGCATTTCCAAATGGTAAGCTACAACCCCAATTCGTTCTAGAATTTCTAATGGTCTGATGTACCTGGGACTCAATTTTCCTTTCTTACCAAAACTTATAACACCCTTCCATAGAGATACCTTCAAGAAAACATGATCTCCTACCTGAAATTCCAAATCCTTCCTTCGGTTAATGGCATAGGTCTTCTGCCTACTTTGAGATGCTATGATGTGGTTTTGTATTACCTTCACATTTTCCACCATTTCCTCCACCAGTGTTGGACCTACAAGTTTTATTTCACCAACATCATCCCAACAGGTTGGTGTGCAACATATCTTTCCGTATAGCACTTCATATGGTGACATCCGAATACTTGAATGGAAGCTACTGTTATAGTAAAATTATACCAGAGGTAAATATTTATCCCACATAACCTGAAAGTCAAGTGAGCATGATCTCAGCATGTCTTCTATGGTTTGAATAGTCCATTCTGATTGTCCATCTGTTTGAGGGTGGTAAGTAGTGCTCAAACAGAGTTCAGTATCCAGGGCTTTCTGAAGACTTTTCCAGAATCTTGATGTAAAATGGGGATCACGATCCGAAACAATTGATTGGGGTTCTCCATGAAGTCTCACAACTTCATTAATATATAGTCTTGCTAGAAATTCAAGTGGTAAATCATCCCTTATAGCAAGAAAATGTGCTGACTTGGTAAGACGATCAACAATGACCCATATCGCATCATTATTTCTAGGAGTCTTTGGTAGTCCCATGACAAAGTCCATCGTGATATTATCCGACTACCACTTAGGTATGGGAAGAGGTTTCATGACTCCTCCAGGATGTTGCCTTCCAACTTTCACTTTCTGACAAACCATACATCTTGACACAAAATCAGAAATCTCTATCTTCATGTTGTCCCACTAAAAATGTTTCTTCAAATATCTATACATTTTGGTGCTCCCAGTGTGTATAGAGAAATTTGAACTATGATCATCATCCAAAAATTCCCTTTTAAGATCAGGTATATTGGGAACACAATGTCTCTTCCCAAATTTCAAAATTCCATCTTCATACCCAAAGTCATTCAATCTCCCATCATTCACAACTTTAATCTTATTTTGAAACTATTCATCACGGGTCTGAGAACTCTTTATCCATTCTTGTAAATATGGTTTGGCAACCATTTGAAAAAGTATCGATGTTTCACCTTCCATGGTAATTCCCATATCAATCTTCACTAGATCCATGAAAATAGGATCCCTTTCAATTCTCATAATGTTCAAAACTCCATGATCTTTTCTTCTCAAAGAATCTTCCACCTTATTTGCCTTCCCCGGGTGGTAGTATATCGTGCAATAATAATCCATGATTAGTTCAAGTCATCACCTTTGCCTCATGTTGTGTTCTTTCTGTGAGAAAATGTACTTCAAAATATGGTGATCAGTATAAATCTCACATTTTTCACCATAGAGATAACGTCTCCATATATTCAAACCAAAGATTACAGTAGCTGACTCAAGATCATGTGTAGGATAGTTTTGCTCATGAATTTTTAGCTATCGTGATGTATAGGCAATAACCTTATCATTATACATAAGGACACAACCAAGTCCTTTCATTGATGCATCACTGTAAATAACGAACCCATCATTCACCGATGGTAGAGTGAAAATATGAGTATTGACTAATCTTCTCTTCAGTTATTCAAAACATTATTCACACTCTTGTTTCCAAACAAATTTAACCCCTTTACGTGTGAGCTTAGTTAACGGGTTAGCCAATCGGGCAATATTTTGGACAAAAAACCAATAATAACCTGCTAAGCTAATAAAACTACATACCTCGGTTATACTCTTTGGTGCTGGCCATTCTTGGATTGGTCCTATCTTAGAAGGATCAACAGGGATTCTATCCTTAGGGAAAATATGGCCAAGAAAAGAGATCTCCTAAAGCTAGAATTCACACTTGCTAAACATCCCATATAATTCATGTCTTCTAAGAGTCTTCAGGATAATGCACAAGTGATTTTCATGATATTCGTAGATTTTGGAGTATACCAAGATATCATCAGTAAATACCACCACAAAATCATCAAGATATTCCATGAAATCATTGTTCATTAGATCCATGAATACAGAGGGTGCATTAATCAGCCCAAAAGGCATTACTGTAAACTCTTAATGCTCGTACCTGGTTCAAAATGCTGTCTTCAGAATGTCTCCTATATTTACACACAACTGATGGTATCCAGGTCGAAGGTCAATCTTTGAAAAGTATTGATATCCATGTAGTTGGACAAATAAATCATCAATGCAAGGTAGAGGATACTTGTTCTTTATTCTTATAGCATTGATTTACCTATAGTCGATACATAACCACATAGATCCATCTTTCTTCTTAACAAAAAGGACAGGGGCTCCCCATGGAGAAACACTAGGGAGAATAAATCCCTTATTACTCAATTCCTCTATTTGTTTCTTTAGTTATAATAATTCCACAGTGGCCATTCTATAAGGGGTCTTCGATATGGGACTGGATCCAGTAATTAAATCAATGGAAAACTCAGTTTCTCATTCTAGAGGATGTCTAGGTAAATCTTCTAGAAACACATCAACATATTCTCTCACAATTGGTACATCCTCTATTTGAACATTCCTTTCCTCACCCAAAATAATTTCATTCTCTTCCTCCCCAATAATTGAATTTAGTTGAGCTATTGGGGGTGGATCTAGGTAAGAATTAGGTGGTGATGATCCACTTTAAAGATAAGGTGTTCTTTATCATCATCATCAAATATAGCAACCTCCTTCTTCTTACAATAAATTATTGCATCATGGTCCGAAAGACAATCCATAACGAGGATTATATCAAATTCAATCATAGGTATGAAAATGATATTCACAGATAAAGAACATTTATGTGCTCTAATGGGGACTGATTTACAAAACATTGTTGCAATGATACTTCCCTTAAGAGTTTTTACTGACAACTACCTTGTTAAATAAAATTGGAAATATCTAATTTTCTTAGCAAACCGGGAAGATATGAAACAATGAGATGATCCATAATCAAATAATGCATTTTCTAAACTTGAGGATAACCATTAAATTACCTTCCACCATGTCTTTTGGATATTCTACCTCAGTAGTAGTGATAGCATAAGCTTTTCCTTGATCCCTTGGACTTTTTTTAGGTAAGTTCACCTAAATCATAGGTCATTCATTTGAATAATGTCTCATCTCCCTGCAGTTGTATCATTGAACATCAGTAGCTTCTTTATTCCCCTTACAATCAAGAGCTTGGTGGCCTCTTTCACCACACTTGTAACAGACTCCAATTCCCTTCAAGAAAGTACTGGGGTGTTTCTTCCCACATTTACTATAGGATGGATATTCAACTTTTTCCTTATTCCCCTTATTTCCATTTCCAGAGTGATCAGCAGATCTCTTCTTCTCTTGATTTTCTATAAAGTCATAAGACTTAGAGAATTATTTTTCTATATTGATAGCACATGAGACAATATATTTGTATGACGAGAAGGATTGTGAGACCAATACTCGATGGTGAAACGGTTTTAACCCATCAAAGAAATGATCAATCTTACTTATTGGGTTATGTATACAATCTGAATCATACCTTGCTAACCTTGTATAGTTATCCGCATACTTTGCGACATTCTCATCCTCCTTTTGTCTCAGACTTCGAAATTTCATTTCCATATCTACTTGATGGTCACGAGGAAAGTATTTTTCTAAAAACAGATCTTTGAACTCCCTCCATTCCATATTTTATACTTCATCATCTTCCTTCGTGTTTTGAATCAATGACCACCATTGATCAGCATATCCAGTGAGGCTGTAAACTTCCATGATAACTTTTTCTCTTTCACTACTCCCCAAAGCCTGAAATATTTTCTCTAGGTAACTTATCCATTGCTCAGCTACCAATGGATTTGTACTCCCATTGAATGTTAGTGGTTTTTGACTCATCAAGTGATCTGACAGTGATCCTCCACGTTGTGGATCATGGTTCTCTATACGGGTAATGTTATTATTCATAACCTGAGTGAGTTATCCCAGTATAGTGATAAGCTGATCAGTACTAGCTGTTTCACTATCTCCACTATAATTATCTTGAGAGGGAGGGAAATCCCTATATGGAGTGCATGTATTGATACGGTTTCCATTCCTTTCACTAGGCTCCATTTCTAAACAATGGAATAAACTAGATTAGTTTATGAATCAAAATACATAATTCCAAATTTGTAAAACACTTAACATAAATTGAACCGTTTATGGATATAATCCATAATAATAAGAATATTTTCTTTGAAGAAGTATATGCTCATAAACTCTTCATAATGGGTTGTAATGAAAATGGGAATTATCCTAAGAATATCCCCCGGGAGTGTCATAACCAAGAGTGCAATAAGGCCCGTTGTCGTGCACCAGTTCCCGTTCGAGTCTAGCTCAAAGGAGTGTTTTCGGGTTTTACCACTAGATACATCTGTGCCAGAGCTGCCTCTACCTGATCGTATCCATATAGGGATGTATTTCTCATAAAAATCACAAAATCTCTACAATACAAAAATTATAGTAAGTTCTTATATACTAATCCTCAAAGTCTATCTTAGAGATATGTGCTCTAATCAGAGTTTATCTAAATCTAGCTTCCATGTTTTGTACTAAACTTCCTCTAATACCAACTGTAACACCCCGAACCTAGTTATCCAGAGTCAGTGAATTAGTACATAACATTTGCATGATCACAAAATATCAAGTCTCGAAAGACCGATTAGTTTAGTAGCCTTGGAATCACTAGATACATTCATAAGACTTAAATTACATCATAAAATGAAAACTACAACAACATAGTCTCCATATTCCAAACTCATATCCCTTAGACTATCCCTGTAGGTCAGTCATAAAATACTTTTTCACATCCTGGGAAAAATAAAACATAGAAAGGGGTGAGCTCAGATGCCTAGTAATGATTACAATATAGCGGAAACTTTCATAAATAAGCATAAAAATTTAAGGCAATGTATAACTAAAACAAAATCCTTTTAAACTTTAAATTAAGCATAATATGGAAAAAATTAAATGGAATAATTCCATTTAATCAATCACATGGATATTCTACAAGTCAAAATATCACATGAAATATTAATAACAACTTTCATAATGATGGAACGCATAATGCCAGACTATCATAACCACATAGCCAAGGCCTCGTGCCAAGACTACAAATAAGATTTTGTCAAGGCCTTATGCCAAGACACTAGATTGTCTCATGATACCTACTAATGCATAGAGGAGCTATAGTGGGCTTCACCCGTCACTTGTTAAGTCCAACTCATTCCTCATATGAATAGGTTTAAACATAACATAAACATTCGTATTAAAACTAGCATACGAAATGTCAATATTTTCTCCATAAACCCTGAAGGGTATAGAAATAACACATCCATAGTCAAACATATCACAAAACCTTAAATACAATATGTAATTTTTGTATCATAATAAATCAAATTCAAATTATCTTAAAATCCATCAAAGGATGTTGACATAGATGAAATCAAAACTATTTGAGAGAAATATATCTTTTTTGGAAATCATTTAAAAGTCACATAATTATAAAAGAAAACATTTACTTTGAAAATATTATTATAAGCTTGTAAGGGAAGCTTAGATGATTTTATAATGGCAGAAAATAGCCGCACCCACCGTATAAGTTAAAAAAGACATTCTTACCATAATTCTGTCAAAAAGGTTAAAAAGGACCTTGTTTAGAAAATGACAGAAATATTCTTTTATAGACATCTAATAAAAATTCGAACAAGGGTATAAATGAATTTAAACCATATTCTGTAAAATAGTAAGAATGTTTTGAAATACATTTTTATGAAAAATGGATGTGGAGGATAAAGAGGTCCCAATAGATAATTATGTATAAACAACCATGGATAATCAAGAGATTGTGAAATAAAACTTTACCTGGTACTTTTACTTGGTTGAGGGTAGTTTAACCTCTTATATAATGGTATAATAATTGTTATTAAATTATATAAGAATCATATACATTAATATGATATCATATATGATCTTTTAACATTGTTTTGTTAATAATATCTTATTATTATCGTCGTTTTGGGTGTTAACTTACTCATTTTATTTTATATGTTTTGTTACATAAGCCATATTTGTTATGGATTGGTTTTATCTTATTCATATACAGAATGATATCAAGTCCTTAAACCTAATTTTTAATCATCAAAAGATAATTATACTTTAATTGATACGATGAAGAATGAATCTCATCGCGTTCGTGGAGAAGGTAGTCCATACGTACGCACGAGCGAAAATATCATTCTTTTGATATTAAAATAATATATAATTGGATGTTATATCATATATACAGAATCATTATCATGTACTATTTATTATTTACATGAATTACATATCATTATTATAACCATCCATATAATAATGTATTGAATTACAATTACACCACGACGTGGACACGGTAGGCCGTACCTACGCACGTATGGTGACATGTCATTCTAAGGATAGATAGAATAATGAATATGGTTATAACATATTTAAAATAACATCACAGTATATAGAATATACTGGAGTTATTATTTTATAATGGAAATAACAAATAAAGAAGAAGTGGAAGAAGAAAGGAACTTGAAAGAGGGTGGTGAAAACATTACCTCTTCTTCGGGGTCTTCCTTTTGATTTGATCAAAAGGGCTCTTTAGGTTGGCTTTATGATCAAACTAAGGACTCTAGGTTGAAGTGAGGGAAGTTGAGAGAATATTTGGACAAGGATTGGCTAAGACAAAAGTCTTTGAAGGTGTGATGAATTGGTTAGAATTGGTGTCCTTTTATAAGGGGGAGGAGGGGCTCTTTAGGAAAAACTTAAAGTATTATTTTATAATAAATTAATATTCAGTTTCTAATGGCTCCAAAGTGAATTATTCAAATACTAAGGTGGGTATGGGTCAAAATCCTTTCAACCAATAGATTTTAAATAGGTTGGGTCATTATATTAACCTTATCTTTTAATTTTAACTCTTAGTTAATTAGTTTGACATTTTCCATGTCACTTTGTATTTTTATATTTTATAGTTAATAAACATACTATATAAATCCAAGAGACCCCCCAAGTGGTCCATTAATAATAAAACTATCATGATATAAGTACTTTTTATGATACTTAGATTTTTAGGAATAGAATATCAATTAATCATATAATATTTTTTTAAAAAAAAACTCATTTATGTCAATTTTGACACTATTCAATAATTGATTTTTGTTAAAGTCTTAAAAACTTTATTAATTCGAATAACATTTATTTAAGAAATAATAACATGTAATATTAACCAATAAAATTTGTTTATGTCATCAAAACTTTCATATTATATTTATTTTAACTTTTATAATACCAATTATTTGATTATTTTATTAATAAGGAAAATACTGCATCATTATTGTGTCATAAATAAATTTAATTATTATATCTCTAAAAATTATAAATAAAATACCATTATGTATTAAATATTTTTATCATTCTAATGAATATTTATAGTTGAAAATATAACATGTATTACCCTATGTAAAAATTGTTTTTCTAAAAGTTATATGCTTATGTGATTTTTGTATTTACTTTAACTTAATTAATATAAAGTGTCATTATCACTTACAAGTGGATCCATGGGGTCCCAAAATCGACCCAAAGATGCCCATGGTGGGAAATTTATCAAACAAATAGGGTTAGGACATGTTTTAGGGTAATTTATTATTATTATAATATTATTGTTTACACTTATTTACCGGATTTACCCTTTAACCATGGTAAATAAAATATTTACCGAAGTAATTATTCAAAATGCCTAAAAATAAAAGTGACCTATTTATACAATTTGGACCTCATTATTCTAAATAAGGAATCCATTTTTCTAAATTCAAAACATAGAAGTTTCAGAAATTAATTTAAAATTAATTCCCATTGTTAAAACAAAAGCATGTTTTTAAGAGATAATAACTATCAAAAGATTGATACTTGCTTATGTCCAGTTTAAATGTGAAATTTTGTCCAATTACCAACATTGGATTAAATGGTAAAAATATAATATAATTACACTTTAAAATCACTCAAATTCATAGTTTAACACTATTAATTATTTCGATTTAAAAAGTTACTTTTAATTAAAATTTAGTAATTTTCACTATTCATCAAAATATGAATGTTATCCGAAAAGTTCCAAAAAATAACCCTAAGATAATTTTGATATTCCGAATCCAAAAATGAAGTCTATTTTAAAAGATAAAATGTATAAAATTTCAAAAATTTTGTATTACTATTCATAACGGCTAGTTTGATTGGTTGTGGTGTGTGTTAGAACTCGGAGTTGCGCACAACACACGCTACTATATTATTCAAAGAGAAGCATTCTGTGGAAGCTTGGGGTGTCACAAATGTGACAAAATAAATACCAAGAAAACAAGTTCATATTGTTTTTATACTTTAGGACAATGATCCATGTGTCGTTTTTGACATGTACGAATCGACCACACCTCAATCCGACACATAGTGTGACCAGTATGGCTAAAAGTGTCTGATATCAGTTTGAAATTGATATTAACTTTAGAAAACAACACATGTGACATAAAAAAACTGAGAAAACACCTTCATATTGTTTTTAAAATTTATGACAATGATCTATGAGTCATTTGTGACATGTACGAATCAACAACACCTCAATCCGACACATGATGTGACCAGCATGGATAAAAGTGTCTAATATCAGTTGGAAATTGACATTAACTTTTGAAAACAACACTACTGACATACTGAATACTGAGAAAATGCATTCGTATTGTTTTGATACTTTAGGAAAACAATCCATGAGTCATTTTTAATGTGTACGAATCGATCTCACCTCAATCCGATGCATGGTGTGACTGGTATGGCTAAAAGTGTCTGATATCGGTTTCAAATTGATATTAACTTTAGAAAACAACACAAGTGACATACGGAAAACTGAGCAAACGTGTTCAGATGGTTTTTATACTTTAGTAAAACGATCCATGAGTCATTTATGACGTGTACGAATCAACCATACCACAATCTGATGCACGGTGTGACCGGTATAACTAAAATTGTCAGATATCAGTTTCAAATTGACATAAACTTTAGAAAACAACACTACTTACATAAGTAATACCAAGAAAAAACCTTCAGATTGTTTTGATATTTTAGGAAAACTATCCATGACTCATATGTGAAGTGTAAGAATCAACCACACCTCAATCCAACGCACAGTGTGGCTGGTATGGCTAAAAGTGTCTGATATCAGTTTGAAATTGACATTAACTTTAGAAAAAAACACAAGTGACATATTGAAATCTGAGCAAACGCGTTCAGATTGTTTTGATACTTTATGAAAACGATCCATGAGTCATTTTAGTGGTGTAAAAATTGACCCCACCTCAATTACACGCACAGTGTGACCAGTATGGATAAAAGTGTCTGATATCAGTTTGAAATTGATATTATCTTTAGAAAACAACATAAGTGACATATGGAATACCAAAAAAATGCATTCGGATTGTTTTGATACCTTAGGAAAACAATCCATGAGTCATTTGTGACGTGTAAGAATCGACTGCACCTCAATCCGATGCACGGTGTGACTGATATGGTTAAAAGTGTCTGATATCAGTTTCAAATTGACATAAACTTTAGAAAACAACATAAATGACATATGAAAACCGATAAAATGCATTCTTATTGTTTTGATACTTTAGGAGAATTATCCATGAGTCATTTTTGATGTGTAATAATCAACTGCACCTCAATATTATGCACGATGTGACCGGTATGGCTAAAAGTGTCTGATATCAGTTTCAAATTGACATAAACTTTATAAAACAACACTACTGACATACAGAATACTGAGAAAACGGGTTCGGATTGTTTTGATACTTTAGGACAATGACCCATGATTGATTTGTGATTTGTACGAATTGACCGCACCTCAATCCGACGCACGATGTGACCGGTATGGCTAAAAGTGTCTGATATCAGTTTGAAATTAACATTAACTTTAATAAACAACCCTACAGACATATGGAATAATGAAGAAACATGTTCGGATTGTTTTGATACTTTAGGAAAATGATCCATGAGTTATTTGTGACATGTAATAATCGAACACACCTCAATATGATGCACAGTGTTACCGGTAAATCTTTTCATTAGAGAAAGGATCAGTATTCATTAAATGAGATAAATCATCCAAAAACATATTGATTTTACATTATTCCCTTTCATTGTTATTAGAATGAAAACATTTGAGTTTATTATTTCCATATTTTAGTTTCAAATTTCAATATTAATGTATTCTTTCATATTAATGTTTTAATTTATTTCATTACTGTATTACTAAAATAATATTTGTTTTCTTATATGGGTGAATTTTTTCCGTTTGTTTAGATACTTTGTTCGGCAACAAATACCGTGGATGAAAATTTTTGAGAACGGATAATGGATATCAAAGTATGAAACATTAAATTTTATAATTTTTTTTTGGATAATTGTAATTCTAACCATGTAATTATTTTTGAAATGTATATAGAAGTGTTTTTTTTGTATTCAAGATGTAAAGTTAATGTATACAACATTTTTTGTCAAAATATTGTGTGCAGGTGCTATTTTGTTCAGTTGTGCAGGTGCTATTTTTTGCAGGTGTGCTGGTTTGTGCAGGTGTGTAGGTGTGTCAGTGCAGGTTCTGCAGGTGTAGGGGAAGGTGCCTTTATCAGCACTTTTTTGAGCGCTCATAAAGGACACCATTAACAGCGCAAAAAGAGTGATTATAAAGGGACCTATTATCAGTGCTCAAGGTAGCACTGATAAAGGTTCCCCTTTATCAGCTCTAGAAAATCACTGTTAATGCCGGCATAGATAGGGGGGTTCCCCTTTATCAGCGCTCCGAAAAGCACTAATAAATGACCCCCTTTATCAGTCCTCTTTTTATCACTAATAAAGGTGGCCTTTATCAGTTCTTTTTAGAGCACTGAAAAAGAGGACACCACCTTTATCTATGATGGTATTAACAACACTTTTCTAGCACTATTAATGCCAGTTTTTAGCGTTGATAAAAGGCCAAGTTATAGTACTGTAGAAAGAAAGAGTTACCCCAAAAACGAATTCTGGAAGTATAATTTTTTGATGTCTGGGGTTTAGATAACTTGGGTCCATTTCCATCATCTCATGGTAATGAGTATATTATTTTTTCTATAGATTTTGATTCACTGTGGGTTGAGGCAGTTGCACTGCCCAACAACCAAACCAACTCTGTAATTAATTTTATGAAAAAAAACATCTTTATAATATTTAGAGTTACCAAAGACTTTATCACTTAAAATGAAACACATTTTAATAACTATAAGTTTCAACTTTGATGGAGAAATATGGTTGTGTTCATAAAACTTAAACTCCTTATCATCCACAGTCCAATGGACAAGTGGAAATCTCAAATAGGGAACTGAAATACATACTTGAGAAAACTGTGTTAACATCTAGGAAGGACTTGTCTCTTAAAATGGATGAAGATTTATGGGAATATATAACTGCATTCAAGACCCCAATAGGTATGTCTCCTTACAAGATATTGTTTGGGAAATGTTGTCCTTTACCTATGGAGTTGCAACACAAGTCTTATTGGGAAGTAAAGGCTCTAAACTATTATTTTAAGTGTGCTGGTGAGAGGATATTACTTGAGCTGAGTGATCTAGATGAGATTAGGAGAGAGAGTTATGATAATTCAAGGATTTACAAAGATAGGACTAAATATTTTCTTGATTATATTATTCAAACCAAAGAATTTATACTGGGAAAAAAGGCCATCCTTTTTAACTCTAGACTTAAAATCTTTCTTAGAAAACTAAAGTCCAAGTGGTATGGACCTTTTATTGTTGTGAGAATGTTGAATAAAAGGTCTGTTGAAATTATAGGTGAAGAGAATAAACCCATGTTGGCTAATGGGTAGATATTGAAGATTTATTTTTAGGGACAACCAAAGGGTTTAGATACCTTCATAATCCTTAAAAACTAATCTTGAATAAAGTCTGTCTGAAGAAATTTAAACTTAGCACTTCTTGGGAGGAAACCCATGGTTATTTTTGTCTTTTCTATGTTTCATTTTTGCCCATGAATAATGTGTTGCTTTTGTGCTATGTTTTTGGGATGTCCTTGTTATAGTTTGTTTTTCGTCTCTTGATTCTGTTTCAGGGTTATATGGTGTTTGTGTTTTGTCATTTATGGGGTGAAACTCCCAAGATGAAGGGTAATGCACAAACTTATACAGGGAAGTTCTATCACTTTACTTTTGAACTTATTTCTACTCTTGTTTTCTATTAAAAACGTCTATTTTTACTGTAAGAAAACATGCTGCATGTCTTTCTTTCCCAGAAAATTCATATTGTATAAGAAATTATGCATGTTCGTTACTGTTAAAAAAACAGAATTTAATTGTTATTAAAATCATTCCACTTCATGAACTTAGGTGTAGGGGGATACTTATTTGCTAGTTTTTGTGTTTTATTGATTCTACTTGTATCCAAGGGGTGTTCTATCATTATTTTTTATGCTCTATTGAACATATTATTGAACTCAATCTGACAAAATGATTACACCGAGTACACAATCCACTTACACTTCTTATGTTACTCTTTATCAATATTGAAAATTATTCACTTGAATAAATATTAATGTATATACTTTCTAATGAACCTTCTAAGAAGTTATACATGGTGGCGAACAATACTGCTTGAACTTAGAAGAAACCCTTTATACATGTCATCGATGTATTAATTTGAAAATATGTCTTGATTTTAAATTTTCAAATTGTTCTTCTCTATATTTGGAAGTCAACTTTGGTGAAAAGTTGGGTTTTAAGTGTGTGTGTGTGTGGGGGGGGGAGTCAACTCTTGACCATGTTGAACCGTGCTTAATTGAAAGACCATCAATTCCCATAGCAACATTAGTCTTTTTTAAAACTTGGTTATATTTCTTCAAAAATCTTTCATAATTTTAGGCTTTACGCTTTACTCAAATGGGTCTTGCATATGGGAAGTTTTTATTTGGTAGTTTAGTTATGCTTTGAGTCTAAAATTATTGAGGATGGATGATTGTGGAGTGGTATTTCTTAGTGGTTTAATGGAAATTTAGTTTTGGGGCTATTTTTGAGAGTGATATGGGTGACCTGTTAGTGGAGTTATGATCATAATACTTGGAATTCGAAGTTTGATATTGATTATAGGGAACTCATTTCCTTATAATTTTTAATTTAATCACCTTAATGAGACCATGTAAATTATTTTTATAGAAATATTTTGAAATTGGAGTAGTCTTGTCATCTTGGATCCCACGGTGAGTCTCTGAGACCCTAGATGCTGGGTGAGTTTCTATTTACTATAAGCCCTATGTACAAATTCAATATGTGGATATGAACAGTGCTTATCACATGATACATGGGTTGGGAAAAGATAAATAAAGTGTCTAATGTCAAAAATGGGTTCATTAAGGTGAGGGGAATGATGAATGTCAAATGAAGAAGGCGTCTATTTCCATATATGGGAGTCATTTAAGTTGTATCAATAAAGTGATTCAATAAAAATATTTATTATTGGAACCTAGGTGATGAGTCAAAGTACAAGGTTCCTCTGTTATGTTTTTAATTTCACTGATATTTTACATCTTGCCACTCTTGGACTTTGGACATAATTTCAGATTGAAATGAGTCGTTAAGTAGCATCACATATGTGGCAGGACACCTTCTTTGAGGGATGATCTTTGCTATCTTGATTACCCTTCGTGTATTTTTTCAAGGGAAGACATGATTTGAAAATATCTTTTCAAGATCATGTTTTCATGTTTCTATTCTCTGTTCTAAAGTGTTGGACATGTTATAGTTTAAGCTGAATCATAATCCTTACTTATGTTTTTCAAAGATTACAAGGCATGAGATTGTTTAAGGACAAGAAAATCTTAAATGTGGAGGAATTTGATGTGGATCTATTTTTACATAATTTTTCAACATATTTTTGGTTAATTTATAATTATTTAATTAATTATTCAATCACTTTTTACTAAATAATTGTACATTTTGTATTTTTATAACTAAATTTGTTAATTAAACAGTTTTTATAATTAATTCTGAATTTTTAATATTTTTAATAATTATTTTAATATCACTTTTTTTCTAGTTTAATTATTTGATAATTAGTTTTGTTAATTTTAATTTGCTCACCTCTTAATAATTTGACATTAATAACAAATAATCAGTCAAATATCTTATTTGTGTTTTAATCAATACAATCTTTATTTTAATATTTTTTCCTTTAATTTTGTTTCCTAAAAATATATAAACATTGTTAATTAATATGTTTAATCATCCTTCTAATTAATTAAGTAAATAATTCGAGTTTAAATTAAATGAAATAGTGCAATTTTAACATTACGTATTCACTTATTTATTTATTTATTTAATTAAGTGTTTTAAAAAATTAATTATTTAATCCTAAGAATGCACCTAAATTATTATGGCATTAACTTTAGTTTTTAGTCTACCGGTGAGGTAGAAAAGCAGCATTGGTGACTTATTGAGTCACCGATACTATCCTTTTTCACTCACTGTTTTCCCTATATTTAATTTATATAATAAGTTTTAATATTAGTCTTTTATCTACTTAGTTTAATATTAATACAGTTTTTAATTTGAGTGTTAAAAATTAAAATCTTAAATTTTAAATTAAAAAATTAAAGTTTAATAATAGTCTTATTTTTAATTTATGTTGTTTAACCTTCTTTTAATTTATAACTTTCAATCTTTGTATGTAGTTAACTTAAGTTTTAATTTTAAGTTCAATTTATGGAGTTTTAATTTTTTAATAACATAGTTAGTTCATTTTTTTAGCTAACATTTATTTTATTTTTAGTATGTCACTGATGTTGTAGCGTATCAGTACCAAACACATATTAACCATCAGTGGCCTTTATTTTTGTTCTATCAGTGAACTTTTTAATGTACCGATGACTCTACCCATAGGCTACTGATGAAGCCTAATGGTGACATTTTATTTTTTAAATGGTAACTTTATATTTTTAAAACTAATGATGACCCTTTTTCTATGAGTGACTTGTTAGACATTTTATTTTGTACTATCAATGACCTTTAATTTTAGAAATGGTATCCTTTTGTTTTTATTTAATGGGTACCCCCACGTCCCTTCCCATCTCACATAGACAGTTCCCCTTCTTCCATTCTTCTAACGGTGAGTCATGACTCACTTTTCTCTGCTACTCATCATTGGTTGTTCCTCACTGTTTTCTGATTCACACCATTGTCATTCCTCTCACCACACTGATTCATTTCTCTAATTTAGACACACCCTCCCAGATGATTCACTCAATATCACAGTATCCTTGATTCACCAACCCAGTGGATCAGCCCTTCTCCCCTACTTTATTCCCTCACTCACCGTTTTTTAGCCATAAATTGTGCCCTCAATTTCCTGCTACTGATTCTCACAACCTATTTGTTTAACATTCATCGCCATTGTCCAACCTCCCCCACAACTAAACATCATCAACCCAAACTAAACCCATATCCATAATGAGGTTTGAAGACCCTTAACCCAATCCACGACGAAACACTAAACTCAACCAATTTTTCAGATCTGATGAAATCTAACCCATTCTCACTATCTATGACCAATCTGACCGTAAAGAAGATGCTTTCACAACATGCTACCAGAGAAGAAGCTTGATATTTCTGCGCATTCCCTAACATCCACTGAAGTGATCACCACCATTTTGAAGAGGCCACAACACATGAGAAAGATCTATCCATATGCTAAAAATTGGAGAATCCACAACACTTGAAGCCGCCACTGGGTCTACCCGCCGTACCGCATGCGAGGAGGAGGCTGACCTATAGTCTATTATTCCACCGCATCATAGAATTACACAACGCACTTACCTAACACATGTAAAGAGGATCCGCACCACACCTCTTCGTGACACATCTCCATACTTCTCTCGAAATTCCCAAAAATCGAGGTCACCCCTCGAGGGATGAGAAGCTGGTGCAACTTTTCTAAGGTAGATCACCTTCACGATCCTAGTCACCGCAAGAAATATTTTTAAATGGTTGATAAAAGTTAGCATTATAACATTTGATGTTTTGAATTTATGAAGTTATATGTTCAACAGTTAAATTTTTCGAAATATGATTCCACAATCTCAATAATATTCAAACTGGCTTACTTCATGGATGTTTCTCACTAAAGAGTTAGTGAGAGGTATTTATCAGATGGTCACATAGAGATTTTATGTGGATTAAATATAATGTAATGTGTTAAGAAAACCTAGAAATTATAGTAAAAATAATATTGATCTGACATATTATAATAAATTATATGAAAAATCGATGATTATGTTGGCTTTATTAAATTCTCATAACGTGTTTATGAATATAAAAATGTATCAAATTAAAGGGAACTTCTATTTTATCATTCCTTTACATTGAATACAAGTATATATATATATTAATTTCATGAAGTGAAATGATAATTTAACTCTCAAAGTATGACTTTGATTTTATCCTAAAATTATGTTCATCATAGAGTATTATATGTTATGGAGAAATTTTTAAGTTAGAATGAGTAGGATTCTTGTATAGAGACACATAATATACTCACGTGTCACAAGACAAGGAATATGATTCTTTGTGTTCCATGGATGACCTACTAAGTATACCATATGTTGTTTAAAACAAATATCTTTGGTTTACTAGTGGTGCATGGATCATATTTGAGTCCCCAATACCCAGGGTTGGTGGAATACCAATCATGATAACCTTAAAACAATGATACCATAATTATGAAAGTCTATAAATTGAATGAGCTATTACGGGAGTCATTGGTTATGTTGTTGATCAGGTCATAAGTTGGAGCTTATCCAATATAAGGTTTTTCATCTCAAATGACAATTATGACATCTGGGACAATGATTAAAATAGATTGTGGGAGTTTGTAAATGCACCTATACATTCTATATCTATCTGGTTAAGTCTCACGTGATATTCTTATCCCTAAGGTAGATTTATATGTTATGTCTCCATTGATAAACCATATATACTCATAAAATTGAGAAAAAACGAGTTTTTTATATGGGATTGAAATTCTCTATGTCGCATTGTCACTCAATGTCTTGGAAAAAGAGAGAATATGAGAATTAATTTTTTCATATTATGTAAACTAGTGGACACATATGTAGAGATAAATGTGTTTGATGGAGATCATGTAATATACCTTTATAAATTAAGTTGCATTGAGAGTTTTCGAGAGGACAATCTTTGCATACAATTATTTATCCAAGTATTCATATTTCTATATGAATTCTATTAATTCATTTGGTTCACATTTTTTGGTTGACTAAATGGGGATTGAGTTGACTCATAGATGTACTCTAAAAGTGTTATAGAATTAATACAAAAGTGTTTAAATGGGTGTTCACAAGGTATTTCATATGATTTAATACAACATCAAGTTAATAATGGCTTTAAAAAAGTGTTTTGGAAGATATACAAATGGTGTTTTGGGTATGGATTCACTTGTTTTTGCATATGATTCAATATAAGTTAAAAAGGTACAATTCCTCATAAGCTTTAGATAAAGTAAGATATTTAAAGAGATATATTCCCTAAATCCTTATATTTATATTTATAATAAACTTATTTTATGGGTTTTCTCAAATTTATTATTTTTAAGAAAAAATTGGATATATATATATATATATATATTATACTACATACATTTATAGTATTGTATAGAGATTCAAAAAATCCTCCACCTTGTCTATCATTAAATAATATACTTTATAAGATGAAACATATGTGATTTAAATGAATTCATGAATATGATTCATGAATTAGACTAGACATTAATACATGCATTATAAATGAAGAAATTAATCTATGCTTTATCACGTAGTATTCCCAAAAGCTATATAAATATATATCTATATGATGAAATTGTGTGGATATTCAGATAATGAATCCAAGGAACCCAAAGCTCAATTTCTTCTTCTTTATTTGTAATATAATATCCAAGAACATTATGCAGAAAATGAGAATACCACATGTATAGAATTTGATTATGATTATCCCTTGGATACACCAAAGATGTGGAATGATTTTTTTTCCAATCATTATATCTTTATCTGTCACATTTGAAGATGTTAGAATACAGTGGACATCAGGGTTGATGTTGTGGTTCTTATGTGAATTGAAAACCATTTATTTATAGTATTATTAAATTATATTTCATAAACAGTTAATTATAGAGGTCTACAATAATGGGTTTTTAATAACATATTCTTGATCTAATAATTGTTATTTGACTCTTATAAAACCCCTTAACTTTATATAGACCTGACCAACACCTTGGGACTAAAGTTTCTTTTTTGGGGTCATTAAAAAAATCAGATCTAGTCCCATGATCAATGTGCTTGCAAGGATGTTGGGCCGTATGAAGGGTAAATTATTTGATCCCACATACATTAATAAGGGAATAATTCATACCTTATATGGTCATGAATTCCATTTCTTTATTGATGAATTTTTAAAAACTCTATATGTTAGGTCTAAAATATATAATATCTAAAAGAGGGTGGTGTGGTATTTTATATCCATCTTCATGGAATATATTATTGGAATCTAATCTTCAGAAAATAATTTATATTAAATTTTATTTTACATTTTTTTGGGAAATATTTAATCTTTCTATATTTTAAAATAAAAAAGTGACAGTTCTTTTTGTATTTTAATTTTTCTATTTTAAGATTTAATGAATAAATATATAATCCCATCAACTTAATTATCATTTGGATCATCTTTGATTACTATATCCCTTATAACCAATAATTTCATTTCTTTATCCTTTGTTCCACCTTGAGATTTTATTGCATAATTTTCTTTTCATAGGTAACCAATTTAATAATATCATCTGGATAAAAAAACTAAGATCAAAATATATTTAATTATTTATACCTTTAGATTAAAGTGAAAAATTATCCATTTATGTATCATATGGACCATGTTAAAATATTTTATAGGCTCATCTAGGTCATATATATTTCTAAAAACATCAACAATTTAGTTTTAGAATAAATCAAAGGATTCAAGTGAATGCTTATTTAAATATCCATTTTTATGTATGATTTGACGCTTCACCCTTTTCACCTTTTATTTTCCTCCTTATAAAATGATTAATTTTTTATACATCACATTAGATAATTTAAATACCATAAACATCGTATTATTTAAATTAGATGAAATTTCGGTATGATTTGATCCTCCTTCTATTTTTCTTCTTATTCATACATTTTTGTATGATTTTATGCTTCAGCTTTTTCACCTTCTATATGATTTGATGCTTCTATTTTATCACTATATATTGTATTCTACTTGATAATTTAGGTCTTTGTGATATTATATAATTTCTCTCTTGATATGTCTCTAACTATGATTCTATTTTTGTGAAAAATATAAACATCCATACCAAATGGTCAAAATAAGTGAAATATACTTTTTTCATAGTTGAAAGTCAAATACATTAATGAAGGAAAAAAATTTATGATTCACAAATGTTCTCATGATCAAAATAATGGGAGAAAAATTATTATATAAAATGCATTACATTGATATCAATTTTTTGAATGATAGGGAATAATATAAAATAACAAATTTGTGATTTTGGGCATTAAATTTTTTTACCACTTCATTCCATCAATGGTTTTTTACCAAAGAGTTTTAGTACTTATATCTATATCAACGTAATATTTAATTTTAAATAATTTTTGTAAAACTCATAGTAATATTCTTAATTCGCCTCTAATTTATAATCTAATTAAGTGTCTATATATGAATAAATTGATAATATTTATAAATGTCTAATTATATTTATTAAATTTTTTTTAAATGGAGTTACTCTCTCAATAAGATCACTTCATTTACACAATTTTATATATCATTTATCTAATACAACATAACATAAAACCACTATAATACCACTAAAAAATAAAAATGATTTATCTCTTTTATTATAGTGTAGTAATAAATACCGTATAAGATTCATACCATAAATATATCTAATTGACTAGTTTAATCTCTATAATATTAAATATGATTAGTTAATATCCATATTAATTTGTTGATCTATTGGGATTTACACTCACATTAATCCTTTTAATGTGAAATTTTTAATTAACAGAGAATAATAATATCTTTTAACTTTTCTCAAAATATTTCAATTTGGATTTCATTTAACATATTTTCAATTCTTATTCAAATATTCAGTAAAATCACACATTATAGTTGATTGGAATGATTCACAAAATGTTTCAAAAAATTTCAAATCTTGAAAGATATAGGGAATAAAAATTAGGCAATAAATTACTAAACCACAAGCTGTTATCCAGTTTCAAAATATGGTTTCATTGGTCTTTGAAGAATCATAAAAATCATTTTGACCAAATTAATAAATACCTAAGAAAATAATTGTGTTTTCATATGAGGATTTAAAAAATCACTTATTTTTTACATTCACCCTACAGTTTTTTACTTCTAAATAAATCCAATAGATTTTGAACTCTACTCAGAAAACATCCTCATTATTATACAATTTTTTCAAATCAATCCATATATATTTCATGGATTTTATTTTAGTTTATACTAAAATGGAAAAGAACTATAAAGTTATATAACTCTTTCATAATTATTTCTCTACTAATATTATTGTAACATCTCTATATGGATACATGAACCAATACCCAAGTTGAGGAATCCAAAATATCATCAATCACATCCCCTTTAACAATTGTGTCTAAAAACCAAAACATAGGCTTCAAATATGAAACAATTGGGGGATGATTGTTTCTTCATAATAATACATTTCTCCGTGCTATAAATGTTTCAAAAAAACACTTAAGAAGGGTCTTTAGGTTAGATTTAACCTAAATTAACTTGTAAAATAAACACAAAACACTCCTAGATATTTTTATGAACTATGATAAAACTTAAGAGAATTTATCAATAAAAAACTAACATTTAAACATTATATTTCCAAAAAAATATCCATAAAATAATAAATAACCATAATGTAATTTATATAAGTCCCGAAAAGTTGTTATGGCTCATATTACTAAATAAATACCAAAATGAACACCCAAAAAGGTTTGTGTGGTTATTTCAAAAATTAATAATCATAATATCCAAAAATAATCTCTAAATGCTCAGACCGTATAACCAAACATATATAAAATAATAAACACATCATTCATAGCATGATCTAACCCCCTCCAAAATCTTATCATGTACTTATGAGTTTTCACTTATAAAGTTAAACATTTTCCATTTAATTGTATCATGATATATAATGTCTACTTGCACACCTGAGTTAGGTATGTAGGGGTAAGTAAAATTTATATGTTTTCTCAAATGACCACAGTCATGCTCTATATATGGATAAAAAATACTTATAAGTGTAAGCATCCATTAGAAGTGTTTATGTATATTTCATCCCTTAAAAAAATTACCAACACAAACCAACAAGAAAACATAGTGTTTATAGAATGAACATAAAAATAAATAAATAAATGGGATAATAATTAAATACATTTTCATTATAAAAGGTAATTTTGTTTCACCATTCCATTAACTATATGAGAGAAATATAATAAAACTTTTCATTTTATATGAATTTTCAAATAAGAGTTAAGAAATTAATAAAAACACTATGAACTAATTCAAAGTGAATTTAATAGATGAAACTCATATATGATGAATTTATCATGATAGTAAATATGGAAAAATATCATGGGTCATAGTCCTGAGTAAAATTAATGTACCACATTCAAAAAAGGTCTTTATCAAATGGCATAAAATCCATAAACTCCTCTAAATAAATAGATCTGAAAATTTTAATTCCACTTAAATTTAAAAAAATTCACTTTCCTTCACTACAATTTCAAATGAAATAAAAATAGAATAAATTTTATCACAGAGACACATCTGGGAATCCCGATGAACCTCTCAATTATTCTAAATAACCAATGGAAAATATAATAATTAATTAAACATTTATAATAATTTTAATTCCATGGATTAAATTTGAATAACCAATATTTCTATTATTTTTCATTTTTCATCAATTTAAATTCACAATATAAATATGGAAATACTGGATCCACATTCATTAAATGACTACCACGAGTTTCTATAGCCTTCCCAAACTAGGTTCAATGGTTTTATTGTACTCAAAAACTATAATCACATGAAACCCATAATTAATACACAAAATATGTAATGAAATTTATTAAATTAGGTTTTTAGAGTCCAGGAAAGGAAAATAAGAAGTAAGGAAATATATTGTAGGAGGCTTACTATCGATCTAGAATTTAATCACTCTAAAAGGAGGAAAAAAAGAATGATAGATGGAAGGGAGGCATAAAAAATCACCCACAGAAAAGGATCTCTATGTTCACCTATATAATAGATATAAAATAAGGGTGTTCATAACACATAGTTTAATTTTATCCATGTTTAAAAATTTATATGGTTAAATGTTTTGTTGTAAATTTTGCATGTAAACCATGCAACGCAATTGCCTGCAAAATAGCTGGCTTGTATGGTTTTTATATAACTTTTAGGTTTAAGGTGCATAAATATTTTTAATATATGTTCAATTTGTTTATAATTTTTTTTCTGGATTTTATTATTTTGTTTTGAAGGATGATTGGGACTATAAATAAAAGATAGAGGAAAATTATATTGAAATTGAAAAAAAGGTACCACTGGGAAACCTGTAAAATGTCGCAAAGTACTTATTGACTAAGATAGAGGAAACAAAGAAAGTTATTGTCTATGTCCTAGTAATGATTTTTGGTGGAAATAATTATTAATAAGGGGTATTTCTATAAATTTTTTGTTGTTTAATTTTTAGATTTAAATTGATCTTCCCTTTTCAGAAACATTCTAATCATGATTTTTACCACTAAACACTCTCTATTTTTTATTGACTTATTGTATTTATTTGTAACTTATTTAGTTATGGATTTATGATATAAAGGTTTTGTTTTCAAAATTAAATTAAGTTATATGTTTTATGTATAACGTTTTTAAGATGGAACTCATGTTTTGGTATTAATCTTGTATAATATTTATCTTTTCATAATTGTTTGATAGAAATTTTTATTCTTAGTGGTTGATGAGGAATAATACATCTAATATTGGTGTGAATAAATTATTAACTGAGAGTTAGAAGACTTCTATAGTTATACTGGTGTTTAATTAAATTATTTTATATGATTCTTAAATTTATATATGAGATATTAACAATGCATGTGAGTCAAATAAGATTAAAAAGGAATTAATTATTATATGGAGATAATTTTGATGACCTAATTTCACCTAAATTTGTGTTTTACATCCTATACCTATAAAAAATTCAACTTAATGTTTAAATGAAGTTGATTAAGGTGATATAATTAAATATTTAATTTTAGGGATACATTTTTTGGAAATTGAATAAAAAATTTAAAATAATTATAAATACATGTAAAATAACATGAAATGTTGAATTTTTTTAATGGTGTTCACTTGTTAATAAATGTTTTTAAAATTATGAAGATTTTACTAAAGATGTAAAAAAGAAATAAAATGACATTATAGTTTTTCATTATTTAAAAATGGTAAATATTTATGTTAATGTTTTAATAAGGATATAAATTTTGACATAGCCTACGAAAAAAATGGGTTTAAATCACAAGATGTTTTTTTGGTAACTAAAAAATTATTTGAGAAATTAAAAAGTGAATGAATAGTTTTTAGGTTGATCAAAAGAAAATAATCATGAAAATATATACCAAAAATGATTGGTTACACTCGATGAATAACATGTTTTGTTATTAATATTTGTGTGTTTAACCTCTAATAAGGTTTATTTTTTTTGATTATTTTAATGATTGATTAAAAATTGGTTCTTAGGAAGAATTTTATTATGTGTTTGTAATATTGTGATATAAATATTTTTGAAATGAAAACTCCATATGTTTGGATAAAATGTATGAAATATTTGGGTTATACTATAAAATGATGAGAAATTTTGGAATGGTTAAGGAATGTGTTGGGAAGAGACACTATATTTTTCAAGTGTTTTGTAGGGATACAATATATTCCATGTATTTTTAATATATAGTATATTATTAATATATTTATATGGGATGTTATATGATCCATTCCTTTTTAAATGACATATCTTGATAGATTTACAAATAATCTACAAAAAAATGATGAATCATGAATATTTCAAAATAGGGTTTCTTGGTTATCCTCTAAAATTTAATATGTGTATTAATTATGATTTTTATATTATTTTAAAGCATAATTTCACTTAAATAAGAACACTTTAACCTCAAAGTTATTTTTGGGGCCATATTGGTTTCTACTCAGGTTATTTCCCACAACATATATGTATGAAAATCATGTTTATATATATTTTATGAATGGTGATGAAATGAAAGTAAATGAACCTTTATGAATATGGGTTGATTTATGGAGACACTGCTACAAAACAGATCTCTAACAGTACTAAAAATGGCCTTTATCCGTGCTAGAGAAGCATTGACAACCAGAACACGATTAAAATCCCTATGCTTTTATCAGTGCTTTAGAATCCCTGATAAAGGATTTAACACCCTGATATTTTATAAGAAATATTTTTTATGCCTTGTATTATATGCAACACCAAGGGAATATTTAACTATAGACAACACTAACTTGGCTTGTGTTACAAGCAAGAGCAACCTTCCTCGATAGCTTGCATTGTACACAATACCACGTTTTTCTAACCAATGATATATTATTATAACATTATAAAGTAGCCGTTATGAATAGTATTAACTGAATTTTGAATTTTATAACATTATAATTCATCTTACACATTTTATAGAGTGAGATATGAAAACTAAATCAATTTTTCGAAAAAAAGAAGTATTTTTTTCAAAAAATGAAATTTTACATCCTTTTTATGGCGCACCAATTTTAAATATATTTTTTGACAAGTTTATAAGTTGAATTTTAAAAAATATGCTTATTTTTTTGAATTAGGATATACAAAATTACATTGGAAATTTTTTTGATACTTTTCTGATAACATTCATATTTTAATGAATAGTAAAAACATGCTAATTTTTTTAAAAACAAGTTTTTTCATCAAGATAATTAATATGCTTAAATGATAAAATTTAATGGTTTTAAATTATAAATATAATATATTTTTAACAATTAATATAATTTATGTCATTACCATTAATTTTACATTGAATTCACAGGTAAAAAAATTTCAATCTTTGACAATGTTTTAACTATTTAAACCCGCTTTCTTAACAACGAGATAAATTTTAAATTAGTTATTGAAACTTCTGTGTTTTGAATTTTGGAAAATAGATTCCATATTTTGATTTAGTGGGTCAAAATTATGTAAATAGGTTACTTTTATTTTTTTTGACATTATGAATAGTAACTACGGTAATTTTTATTTACTGCAGTTAAAGGTAAATCAGGTAATTAAGGGTAAACATAAGACTATAAAATCACCCTACCACCTTCCAAAATCCTATTAGATGAATAAAAGTTTACCAAAATCATATAAGGGTCAGAATAGATTCGTTTTATGGACTATTGACCAGGAAAAGGATATAATTATAATTAAAACCAAAGAAAGTGACAACATGCCACTCTCTTATATCTTATAAGTGTAATTATTTTAATTTAGTGATAAACATCATAAAACATTGAACATGAATAGTATCTAGAAATATAATAAAATTATAAACCTTATTTTAATTTATTTATAATTTTTAAGGATTAAATAATTATCATTAATGACGACACAATAGTGATGTTGAAATTGTTTTATTGATTGAAATATAAAATAAATGGTTTAAAAATATTAAAATAAATATTATGTAAACTAATTAATGTGATCCAAGAATTTTCTAGATGAATATGACATTTTAGGAATCTATTAAATATATTTTTTCAAATATATCCTCTGTGTGGATTATATTTAAATTCAAATAAATGAATAGTGTAAAAATTGACACTTTTGTTATTTTATAAAAATAAAATATTATAAAATTGTTTAAAAAAAATATTTAAAAATTATAAATTGAAATTTATATGGTCTAAAATGTCATAATGTATCTAATTATGGACAATTCAAAACACATAAGTAATTATTTATAACAATTTAAAATTTAGAATATTATTACCACAAATAAAATTAAATAGATTAAATAAGGATAAATCAATTTTATAAGGTCTAAAATAAATTCAAAACATGTCTAAATTTTATTGTTTTATGAGATTACAACCCTATCACATCGCATCTTCTAATTGTGGTATTTGTGTAGGTTTTTATGTGGGGTTTGAATTTATTATAAATTAATATTTCTTATGTTTCCAAAGGTGCCCCTCTCCTCCCTTATAAAAGGGCACCTACTCCCTCTCATACTAACAAAATTTTGAGACTTAAATCTCTGAAAAAACCTTTTCATTTATCTTATACACTTCCCTATAAACATTCTAGAGGTACTTGTATTTTTCAAAGACCAAATTTAGTGCCCTAAGAGGAGGTTTAGAAGAGGCGCGTTGAAGAAGAGGTAATATGTTTCCCCAATCCTTTCAAATTTATTTCTTCTTCTACTTCCTCTTCTTTATTTGTTTCATTATAAAGTAATAACATAATTATCACTCATACACGGATATGTTATTATAAATATTAAACAAACGTATTTCACCTTCTATGCATCCTACGGAAAATGAAATCACCGCGTGTGCATACTTACGGAATACCATCTCCACGCTGTGGTGTAATCTGTTTTCCACCACCGCCTAACTTAGATGAGTATAATGGTGTAAAGAATAACTATACATGATTATTATAACATGATACTAATTCTGATATATTCCACCATCCACTCCAATACCATTCAATAATTATGGGAATGATATTGTCGCTCGTGTGTACGTACGACATACCGTCTCCACGATTCGATGTGATTCATTCTACATGATCTTCGTTAAACTATTATTATATAAACTAATTGAATGAATAAATCTGATATATATTATACTACTACCATTCTTTAAATTATTTAGCTATAACCTAAAAATATGAATAAGAATTTATTCGACCAAATACACATATGAACATAAAGCAATGAACACCCGAATAACAAGTCGCAATGAAATATTACTAATAAGAAGATATCAATATGAACATATATGATATAATAACAATGAGTATGATTATTTAATAAGTCAATGACATTATTTAAATCATTATATAGGTGGTTCATATATGTACAAATCATATCAGACCTAATGTAAGGGAAAATATAGGAATCTCATTTTTATTCGAGATTGTTTATACTTCAAAATTTACTAGGGCATATTTATCATGAACATCCATGTTTCCTTATTATGTAATATTATTTCTATCCTCCTAAAATTGTTTAAATCCAATTTTACCTATTGGGAATTGTTTTTTAAAATATATGAAAGGAATATTTTGTCATTTTTAGTACATAATACTTTTTAACTTTTCCGGACAAAGTATGAGAATAATGTTTTTTTAACTTATATGGCCTGAATGGATTGTTATGATTTCATAGAACATTATTTCTATGAATCTTCATTTAAATTTTTTCAAGTTTATTCTCCATTAACTTCTTTTAGTTTAAAATTGTATGATATTTTAAGAAAGGAAAAAATTCTTTTGATGTAGAAAGGATATTTTCCTCAAGAATGAAGTTCAAGAGTTTTATCAAAATTATTTTCCATCTAAGATAATACGGGGCTCTAATTCTATACATATTGTTACATTGATTTCATTATGTTATGATGGAAGTATTTTTATGAAATCCTTTTATCTTATATGTATTGTGTTTCGATGGCATGATGTTTAAGAGTCCAATTTTTATTACATGGGTTTGGCTATTATGTATGATTTATGATTTTGTGGGACACATAACAATGGTTTAATTATGATATGGGTGGAACTTATATCTCCATATAATTCATTGGGTAATGATTTATATCTCATGAGATAGACATGGCTGGAACAGAAAGTTAATCCGGTTCAGGGATACAAGACTGGAATGAGGAGTGAACTCAGTTCAGTAGTGGACTTTGTCCACTATGATTGTCTTAGAAATGTGTCTTGACTAATATGAAATTATTTTCAATGATTATGTGTGTATACCAGAAAGTTTCATGTCTTATTTTATGAATATTGTGATTTCATTTCACTACTATGATTTATCTCATGTTATGATACTATGATATCTTTTGTTGGATAAGATTTTCAAAATGTTATGTTCTTATGAATATGATATGATTGACATTTTCTTTGTTTTCCCTTACTGAGCATTCGACCTCACCCTTTGTATGTTTTCTTTTCCCCAGGCCAGGAGGAAGTGTATTAAGTAGGATAAGATAAAAGGGACTCTAGATATGATGAAATAAACGAGAGAAAATGTAGATGATTTATGAACCAGTTGTTCATATTTCCCAGCTTCTAAAGACACTATACCTATACGGTCCTATCATGGTTTTTTTATGTTTTGTAATAATTATGCTTCAATTATGAAGTAATAACAATGTATGTAAAGTATGGGTTATTATAAATGACCCCTTTATTAGCACATTTAAAAAATATAAAGGGGAATAATGCAATGTGATGTACTATTTCTAGTGATGTGTTCTATAATAGAACACTGTAGTACTGGGGTAGTGTCCTATAACAGCACCCTACAACACTAGAAACTGAACTAGAAAGTAGAAAAAATCAAGTTCAAATATATAATTTAAATGAAATAAAATTTACATCACAAATACAAAAAAGGATTCATTATTGAAATTTATAACATTGGTTTATATAAATTCTTGAGTAATTAAAAATTATTACATACATTCAAAAAATTAAATGTTCCTTTACCTTTTTCCCCTAACCTTGACCCATGCTATTGCCAAGAAAATCACCACCTACTCAAGAAAAATAATGAACCAATATAAGAAACCAATTATCATGTTAGTAATAATATAAAAAAAATTAAATATTAACTATTAATTTTAAACTAAACATTCAGTCATAATAGGAACAAACTGCATCAGATAGATTGTTGGTTGATTCTTACATGTAACGCCGTTTCTTATTCCGCTTTAATAATTCTCTCTGTTGAAATTAACTAAATAATTATAGGATTAAAATTATTATGAAATTAATTAATTAATAGTTGATATAATAATGAGAAAATAATTTAGGATCATTTTCTTTTTTTGGTGACATGATGCACATTTTAAACTAAAATGACACTTATATATTGAAATGTCAGACTAGTTGTCATACCAGTCCCACCACGAATCGTATTAAGATGTGTATAATTCTTATACAGACCAAATGATTTATGAATATTTATTATAAAGTATTAAAACAATTTGAATGTTTTTTTATCAGTTTTGAGTACCTCAGATTCATTTTTTACTAAAATTAAATTTCAAACTGGAAACCCATTCTTTGAGTCCTATTGGTCACATCATTTGTTAGCTTGATGTGAGAAAAATTCATACATATAAAAAATGACATATCAATCATATTATTAAATTATCAAGACAATCTGATCATGTTATTTTTATTTTCAGTGAGTAATTATTTTTGGACTAAAATATCAATTTTAAACTCATAACGGACAGTTTGAGTAATACCAAGCACATCCTGAATTAGATTGAGGTCCAGATGCTTCCTACACATAAAAATGACTTATAGATCATTTGTTTAAATATTAAAAATAATATGAACTTGTTTGGTCAATTTTGAGAATGTTAGTTTATCTTTTTTTACTAAAATTAATGCCAATTTTAAATAAAAAGACCCACATGGAGTCATACCAGTCACACCGTCTGTCATATTGAGGTTTTGATGATTCCTAAACATCCTAAATTATATATTTATTATTTTTTAGAATTATAAAAACATTATAAATATATTTTGTTAGTTTTGAGTACATCACATGTATTTTTTAATAAAATATCAGATTAAAATGGAATCATGAAATTAGATTTATAATGGTCACATCATGTGTTAGTTCGGTTTTTAACTAAAATTAATTTCATTTATAAATAAAAAAATACACTCTTTAAGGCATATCAGTAACACCGTGAATCAGATGGAGGAGTGTATGATTCCTATATATCCCACATGACTTATGAATCATTTTTAAAATGTATCAAAACAATCTAAAATCATTTTCAGTTTTTAAGTACATGACTTATCTTTTTTACTAAAATTTAATTTTAAACTAGAAACATTCACTTTGAGTCATACTACCCACATCATGTGTCGATTTTATGTGAGACTATTTCCTACACATCAAAAATGACTTATGAATAGTTTTCCTAAATTATCAAGAAAATATGAGTGTGTTTTATTGGTTTTTAGTGAGTGACACTTTTTGAACTAAAATTTCAATTTTAAACTAATAACAAACACTTTGAATCATACCATCTACATCATATATCCGATTGAGGTAAAAATATTTACTAAATATAAAAAATAACTACTAGATCATTTTAATAAAGTATCAAAAAACAATATAAATTAATTTACTCAATTTTGAGTATTTTAGTTGTCTTTTAAAAAACAATTAATGTCATATTTATAATAAATCCTAATGCGTTTGTTCAGTTTTGAGTATGTCATTTTTCACTTTTACTAAAATGTCCTTTTAAACTAGAAACACACATTTGATCCATATTGGTCACATCCAGTTTCATTTTTAAGTGAGGCTAATTCCTATACATAAAAAATTAATCATGAAAAATTGTATTAAATTATAATGAAAACCCTAGTGATTTTCTTCATTTTATGTGAGTAACACTTGGTGAAATAAAATGTCAATTTTAAATTGATAACGGACACTTTGATTATTTCCAGTATGTTAGTGTGTCAGACTCAGGTAATGTTAATTATTTTCCATAAAAAACATCTTTTGGGATGTTTTATTATAGTATCAAATCAATAAGATTTTTTTTCTCAATTTTGAGTAGGTCAATTGTATTTTATTACTAAAATTAAAGTTAATTTTAGATACAGAGATGTACTTTGAATCATACTAGTCACATAGTGCATTGGATTGATGTGTAGATTATTCATAAATGTCCCAACTAACTTATGGATTATTTTACTAATGTTTCAAAACATTACAATCTACCAATATTTCCATTATTTCCATTTCATTTCTTTTTTAAACCTCCAAAACTATATATTGAAATGATATTCTTAGCTGAAAATTGTTTTTCAGATAAAAACATCAACTCAATATGAAAGGTTGAAAGTTTGATAAGGATGTTAAATAGAAAGCATGGAAACATTAGTAAAAATATACATTTTATCTCTTTTCTTCCTTGTTGAAGGTAGTTGAATGAAAAAATATGACTTATGAAATGGTCATTGAAAAAAAAAATGTATTAGATAAAAATGATGAGGAAATTAACGTTAAAATAGTAAAAAGAAATGATAGAAAAATAAATTAAATAACTAGTAGGAATTCACCTTTTCATGGTGGCTGTATACATTATTGACCCATTTCCTTATTTTCATTACCTCAGTTGAACACACAAATTCTAATATCTCATGAGCATGAGCAGCTTCAAACAAACCACCCCAAAAAGTTCAAAAAAACCACTTGTATAAGAAAAAAATTATTATATGAGTAATACTAAAAAGAAATAAATTTTAAATCAATATAAAATAATATATTAATTATATATTAATTATATTAACAATTATTTTATTATGAAAAAAATCAAAATCACCTCTATGATTGAGAAAATTTAATACCATTTCTCTTCTTATAAAGGTAGTGGAGGGAAGTTGAAGAAATGTGATAAGTAATAACATTGTAGGGGTGAAATGTTTTTTAAAGAACATAATATTGTAAACGTTTTGGTGTATAAAGGCACGGTAGATGGATAAAAATATTCTAAAATTTAAAAAAAAAATCTTTATGGAATAATGAAAATAAAATAAATGTTTCATTATATAAGTTTTCAATAAAATATATGATGTATATCGTAACATTACCTTTACATCTTCCCAAAGAGTTTTGTTTATTATGGTATGTTCTTCCATTGTATTGGTAACATCATCATGTGAAGAAGACACTGCCTGCATGAGTTGTAAAACATTTAATTTATATTATGTTAATTCGTTTAAAAATATATATTATTTTGAGGACAAACCTAGTATATTAAAAACACTTTTACTTTCTACATGAACCCTCATTAGTTTTGAAGGATTCTTGGGATTTGGATCCTCTATAAAGAATCCAAATCCCCTATTTTGATCACCTCGAACGTACAAGAAATTTTATACATTGGTACCAGTATGAAATTATTATGATTTACCAATGAAAGGGTCATCATTGATTGAGTTTTCATCTAACTCAAAAGTTATTTTAGTTTCTAGCAGGACAATCGACCACTTCTTGTTTTCTAGATATAAAATACTTTCACTGCTTGTGAAGCCATTATTAGCAACTCATCTTTTTTCCCTTACATGCTGAAATGTGAATTCTCGAAGACCATTTCATAAACTTCCAATAAACTCATATTAAAATCCATTTTCAATAGAAAATCAAACCTAGAAATATTATATAATCTTACTTGTATATATGTTTGATAATTCCTAAATATGACTCATTTTCATAAATTAGATTTCTATTTTTGTAATCATAAATTTTCATTTCTTCCTCCACAATATTAACTACCCTATTCATCGTCTTGTTGAATTCGTTTATTTGTTTTGTGTATAACAAATAACCATTTATCACAAATCCATTTTAAGTTATAACATTTTCATTAGGTCCCCTGGTTGCCATTAAATTCATGCAATAATTGAATTATAATTCTCTGATAACTCCTTATAAATTTGACATCTCAATCATCCTATAAACTATTGATTAAGTGTATTTGATATCCATCCTTTATCCCTTTATAGATTCAAATATTTAATAATTTATTTTGTGGGATTCAACATATGGATCAACATATTCACTCCAATGTGAAATGTAAAGGTGCACTTTATCCCTCTGTTTGAAGGTAATTGTAACAATATCTCATCTATAAATCCTTTCACCCATAAGGCATCCATTGTGACGAGACATTGGGAGAACAATGATGTTTGCATCTGATAGGTAATTGGTACATAAGTCAAGAACTTCTTCGACAATATATCATTCTACAACAAAACCTTCTAGAAGACTTCGACTCTTAACATACCCTTTCAAAATGTTTTTATAGAATTCATCCTGTTACATCCATATATAATGGATACAACCTCATCGTTGGACCTCTCTATCCTAGTGAACCATCAAGTTTACCATTATATCAATGAATTATGGTGGGAAGAATATCTTTACTTCAAATAACATGACTCTAACCTCATTATTCATTATTGTAAACTTTTTTGTTTCTATAACATTATTTCTTGTTGATTTGAAAATGAATCAATGTATGGTTAATGTATTCCATATATTTTTATGTATAATGCAATGGAAACAAATATGAATCAAATCTTGCATCAAAACATGACATTCTTGTAATTTTAGTCTCTGTAACTTCATATTAGTCATTGACACTACATTGTTTATATATGATGAATACCCATATGAAACATTTTATACTGTTAGGGAAAAGAAAAAATTGAAATTATTTTTGTCAGGATAGAGTGCATGCTCCTGGAGGAAGAAACATTTTCCCTTTACCTTTAACCAAAGTCAATTCTTCCCTTCTCTCCATGTCAATCATGTCCGACCTATCCTTGATGGAATTTTTTATTTTTCGTGGAACAATTATTAACATTACAATAACACTATCAAATAAATTTTTTCTATATCCATGACACCAAGAAAATGGATAACATAAAAACATTTCCAATAAATTAATTCACAGAAAATTGATCTATTCTTCAAACATTATTTCTTAAGGTTTTTTTAAAAGGGTTTACTGAAAAAAAGTGTCAATATAATTTATTTTATCATATAGTTGATCACTAATAAGTGGAGATAATATTATTCCTTATTTAATATTCCTATCTAATGTTTTCATCCCTGAACAGAATTTATATAATCTAGGTACAAATTAATGATTTCCTAATGACATATTCTTCATAAAAGGTTTCAACCAAACTGAGTGTGTTCATTCTTTTCAAATGGGACACCCCAACATTATGTTAATGTTATTGCCTGATATTTACATAAATAGTAAATTCAAATATCTTCCCATAAAATATGGCCATAAATGTAAATTCTTCACTTATATGAACAAAAAAATTGTAATACTTTTATCTTACATCAATTTCAGATCATTGATCAATGGATACAAATATACATCAATATCATTACGGGGGTTTCTTTGGTCCAGATATAAGTAGACAAAACATATTTTATTTTCAATTCATTCATAACCATGAAAGAAATTTATAATATAACAACATGACATGTATTGATAGTTTTACTCTATACACCAAAAGGATTTATTCCACATGTATATAATATAAGATGAAAGTTTCTCATCTCATTTCCAAATTTAGGATACTCATAATTAATTTTTTTCTACTAAGGAGAATCTATTGAATGATTTATATTCCTATATATAATTATTGTATCATCATTCCATTTCAATTGTATTGTTGTTTCGGGATATAGATATAGTCTTATAAACCATGGAATGATAGGAAAGTAATATACATGTTTCGAAGGACATGATTCATTTTTCTTTTATTGATCTGTGCCACACTTAGGGAATTTATTGAGAGATTCATGGTCCTTGTGAAACAATATTCAATCATTTGGACAAGATGTATTTTTTTTGAGATCATTCCCATTGAATGTATATTAAATTTAACAATATATGTTAAACTTGTAAGTTTGTTTTCTTATGGAAGCATATCATTCAATAGACCAAGTAGTTATGTAAAGCTGGTGTCACCCCATCTTCTATCAACTTTCAAATTATATAACTTCAATGAAGCTAACAATGTTTTGAATTTAGTAAAACTAGTATAAAACGGTCTATTAGCACATATATTTGAATTCTATGAAAGTTGTACTATCATGAATTCCATATTCAATTTCCATTGTCATTTATTCCATGTGATATCCATCACCATTTAGACTGGTACTCATATCAAATGATCCATAAACTACAGTATCATCCTAATCAATTTGCATGGTTAGTTTTCTTCCCATGATTAATCCAACATTTATAGATCTGATATATTTGTTGAAAAATAAAATGTTCTTCCAACTCTTGTGGAATAATTTTTCTTAAATAAAAACAATTTAAGTAGAATAAAAAAGATTTGAGAATGGTTGTACGCGTGATCTATTGCAAACATGATAAACTATTTAACTCCATATTTATTATATTATCTCAAATTATTAGTGTGAATGCATTTTCAATTCATAACAATAATATTAGGTTTATAAAATATTCATTTTGTACAATAAATAATTAAATACATATAACATATTCATTTTCAAAGGTGAAATTTATACATAATTCTAATAAACAAAACCTGGAATCTAATTATTTCAAATAATTTCAGTATGCTTTAAAATAAATGGTTAATTGAATTTTAAAAAATAATTACTTCATTATGGCAGTTCTTATCCTATGAATTAATCCAAATATGAATGTTTTATGTAATTTTCATCCACATCAACTTCATCTCCATGATATTTATTACTTCATTTTTTTGCTTTAGACTCATCCCCCATCTCTTTTGGACAACCACTTATCTTTATTGAACTAATTTATGGAGTATTAGTCCCATACTGGGTAGTGGTGATAAATTTTGATAACAACTTCTCAGAGTAGTTTAAGCTACATAGAAGATATGTGGGATGATTCTTAAGCAACAAAATACAATAATAAATGTTTGGGATATGAGTTTCATGAGGATGAAACCAAACATTTCATATCTTAAATAATGGGGGTGCATAGAATTTTTCAGAGTTTATATTCCATAAATAACTAAAACGCAAACTAAATAAATTAAATAATTTTTTCCCCAAAGAAAAATAATAATAAATCATATAGAATAATTCCCATGGAAACTAATGTCATTCATGAATCTATAGTTGTTTACTTTTTAAGAATAAGTTTTATAAATATAATTAAAATGTAATTGTACATCATTAACATAGATATAGTGTTTGACCTATTTAACATATAATGGTATTGAATAAATTTGATCGTTTAGTTAAACCTATACAAAGTATAATACCTATAAAGTAGAAACATCGGTATGATTAATTCATATATTCCAAATTCTTATTTTTTCTTATTAATAGAGATTGGTATAATAATATTCTAAAAAATACTATATTTATAACCACAGATGATGATAATAACTCATTTATGAATCATTATATTTTAAATATGTTATATTATATAAAGTATCATTTAATGATTATATAGATTTTGTTATGATAAATAATACTTGTATCTTTAAATTGTTTTCAAATATATTCAAATCATATTAGTTTTAAATGTGTATTTAGAAACATGTATGAATACAATGATAAAATTGATATTTTCAAAGATATATTAGTAATCAATGGTTTAAAGAAAATGGAATGGATTGGTTATTTCGATACTTATACTCATTTACTTCAAATTTTGAAAATAAGGATGCTGCTTGCCTTTGAATTCAATAAATTATTTTTTACATTCATTAAATAGATGTAAAAATAGAATTTTTAAATGGTAACTTAAATAAAGAAATTTACATGGAATAATATGAATGATTTCTATAAAATATATTTAAAATGAATTAGTTTAATTAGTTAAATATAATTATGGTCTTAAATAAAAACATAAACAACATGAGAAGTATGATTATATTATTTTATCTAATTGATTTTTACATAATAATGTTAATAATATCATTATTAAATGATCATAAAATAATAATAATTAATTAATTTATCAATATCAATCACATATTAATTTTTAAAAACAACATTTTTGGTATTAATGAGATGAGTAAATATTTATCCTCCATGATTAAAATGAATAAAATTATGATAATAGACACAGTACTAATTAATAAAGTAAGAATAAACAAGGGGGGTTAATATTTATGTTGGTATCATTATATTTTGAAAAGGTTGAAAACATTATATTTTATTGGTTTCAATGATACAAATACTCCATTTGACTCTAGCGTTAATTTTGTATTAATGCAGACATAGTCGTATCACAACATGAACATTCTAGTGCAACATATTCTTTAATGTATGTGATGTAATATAATAAATCCAATACCACATTTATGGTTTGTGAAATGAATATATATTATATTAATTATATTGTACATTATTTTAAATTTATAATTAGAATATTTTTATTCTTAAATAAGGATAAAAAATTCATTTTTATTTTATAATTATTACTTGAAAACATTAAGTGTGCACTAATTCAAGTTGAAATACCATCATGGGAGATCATCAATCCCAATTTGGATGGATATTTACTCTTAGATATTGTGCCATATATGGGGTGGAAAATAAACATGCATTTCACATTTGACAGTAGAGTCATAATTTCATACTTTAAAAACTTGTACAATTGAAAAAAATGAATCATAAACTTATTAATGGAATTTAGTTTATGCAATATTCCAATGCCCCTTATTTCCATTATTTATGGCTACGGAGCAACAATGAAAAATGATTATAGTTTCATGTATAATTTAATGTCTAAACAAATTTCTTTTAGTCCTGATATGTGTGACACTTATTATGAAATGGAACCCTAATATTTTTTTTGTAAAATCATATAATAACATTGAAGATCCATTTTTAAAATATATATCAAGGTGATATTGTTGAGTGTACCCTTCACTCTCTATAGGAACTAGCCCGGGATTGAATCTTGGTAGGCTTGAACACTGTGCACATTATGACCATGGTGATTCAAATTCATTTCATAGTTTTGGAATGTGTGGCACCCTCTAGAACTAGTGGTTCCCCCAGTGGAAGGTAAGTGTTATCCTTACACATTTTTTCGTTGAGCCTATGCCCGAATGGTAGAGGCTCATGCGTCGCATCTAAAAGATCTGAGATCAAATTCAAGTGAGGGAATTTCTTTTTGGGTTACTATATCAATACTATAATAGTTAACATATTAGCTAAAACTATTCATATTATTTGGAATTCAGGCCCCATGTTTGGGCCTATGGGGTCTCAGGGACTTTGAGCCACCAAGAACATTGGGTGAGGGGGCCTTCGGGCCACCGATGGACTTTGGGCCACATGACCTTTGGACCACAAAAGCCTTAGGGCCACTGATCCTCCAAATTGTAATAGACCACGAAGTTCCTAGGATGACAACACAAGAGAAGGCCTAGAATAGGATTCAGAGAAGGTATCATCCACCATATGAGAGAAAACTATATTGGAATAATGAGAGGGTATGAAAATTTCCCTCAGTACCATGCCTCATGAATATCTATATAGGGAAATTCTAGCTGATCATCCATGCAAGGTGGGGAGCTTGGAAACATCAATGAAACAAATGCAAGGGAGGTACATCTCTATATTTTAGTCTTCTCTTGGGACTTCAAATGTCATGTAATGGTTGTTGTTCCACTGGGATTTCGATTCATGTATGGGCCTTGTTCTAAAGGGCCTACGAGTTATGTATGGGTTCCCCCCTCAACCCTTAAAAGGGGGATTATCTAAAAAATAATAAAAATGGAATGCCTTTGGGATGTTGGGGTAAGGGATATTATTAAAAACAATTGAATGATAAATTGGGATAAAACCTTAAAAATGAACTATTTAGTGTAATGTGTGATCATACACTAGTGAAATACTCATCCATATATATTTATCCAAGCTAGACAAGGTTTCACCTAGCATGTAAGTGGAGGTGAACAGTAAAATACAACACATCTTGGAAATATAAAAAATAATTAAAATATTTCAAAAAACATAAAATCACTCACTCCTTCAACCAACCTTTAATGTGAAACCCCATCATAATTACATAAAAAATATAATGATTTCAAGAACCCAAGATAAATCCATTTTACAATAACAATCAAATTTTTACTTATGAGTCATCAAGGGGCTTAACTTCAAGGTTGTATATAATACAACATATTAATCTAATTTGGAAAACATATCAAAAATTTATTAATACGTTTGAAAATATGATAAAAGACATCAAAAATTCCATTTGAAACCCATTTAAAACATTTTAAATAATGAAATGAAACAATACTTCCATATTCTTTGCTAACTTAAAAGGAAACCTGAAAAATAGGCAAACATTGTCTGATTTATAGAAATCCTTGATCAAAATATAATAGTAACTAATTATAATTAAAAAAAACAATATATGAAATACAATATGATTTATTCAATAAAAACCATGGGTGGAATTTTAGTAAACACAATGGGTGTATTATTCTCGAGAAGGATGTTCAAAACACTTAAACTCAAGAAAATATCCTTTCATGGTAATGAAAACCTTAAAAACTATTATAAATCTATAACCCCATCATGGATAATTATAATAGAATTTAAATCAATGTTTAAAGGAAAGTGATTGTTTCCATTAAACAGAATGGATGAAATCTGTGTGTAGACATCTTAATACAATACAAGGAAGTAACAAAACCCCCTTAAAGGGTCAATACTATAATGACCCACTTATTCTCATTGGATTGAGAATACAATGAATCTGTAATAGGACTTAAGCGACATCCCCAAGATTCAAAGGTTATACATAAAAAAGGGTTTGAAATAAAAGTAGGGAACAATTTAACCATTAAAAAATAAAACCATTATCCCAGCAACCATAACTGAACAGCTCGATATATGATTCATGAATAAATGAATGGAAACTCAACCACATAATTTATATCAAAACCACCCAAAAGAGAACTATAGTGAAAGTCAAAGAAACTATAAAAGTAAAAATAGTTAAAAATCACTATATAATCTCGAATGACCAATACTCTATACTTTATAAAATCTATGATCCAACATCACCAAACATCCCAAGTATCATGAGGTGATGCTAAACACGTGTGATAATTTACATTTTCCCATGTCCTAGAAGATAAAATCTGTAAAAGAAACAATGTTCCAAATCAAGGGTGAGTATAAAACATGATATCTTTTCCCAATGACTTCCTTACTCACTTCACAAGGATAGAAAAATTAGAAACATTTATAAAAAATAGTTATCGTAAAACAATTTCCCAAAATAGTTTACAACTAAATATAAACAAGTTCCAAAAGTAAACAAGTGCTACTTTAACCAATTTTAAAACAAGTAAAATTTCTAGAAAAGAAACCAAATATATCATTAAAACCATTTCTCAATATTATTTTGGATTAACCATTCCATTGTTCAACACACACGGACACATGCATTCTTGTTTAATAGTTCCATACTCATGAGCAGTATCTCGTCAAAATCACCTTGTTTCCCACTAATACGTGCCCCCGATCTAGTGTCACATACATTTTAACCCATTGGTACAGACCCCTTATTCAGGGATCAACAAGTTGAACTCACACAAAAACTAATTTATGCCAAAACCAGTTCAAATAACCCATTCAATCCATTTCAATAAACCCAATCTTTTATTAAAATCCATTAAACTAATGAATTCCAATCAACCATTTCATTTCAATAAAATATTCCTTTTGATGAAATAATCTTAATAAAATAAATGTTCCACCAATCTAGAAAACCTCCATTTTAAAATCCATATTTTAAAATCAAGATCCAAAGCACATTTTCAAGAACACTAATTTTCTAGATTTCCAAAATTCACGAAACTGTCACTAAAGAGGGTTTACAACAATTGTTAAACAGAAAATTCACCATTAAATCAACAATTAATATTCAATTTGAAATAATTTAAGTTAGTTATTCTAATATTAGTTGAGATTTAATCCACCTACATTGACCGCTTTGGCAAAAATAGAAAACGAACCAAGAACACTCAAGAAAATGGGATGATTCTCCATGAAACTGACATAGATCTCTTCCCCTAACTTGATAAAGAACAAATATCAACTTATTTGTCATTAATAGTATTATATAATGTCAAATAATTTATATATATGAGAATTCAATAAGAGGGGTGTATTAGATCTAAGGAAACATGACAAGAAAGATGCAGAGCAATGAAAAACCCTAAGAACAGATCTTCTAAACGCCAAAGGAAGGCCCTAGGTTGATTCCAATTCATTCGGGATAGGTTATCCAACCATCAATCTAGATGAATACCCTGATTGGCATTAAAAGGATTAATATATATAGATTTAGTGTAAATAATGTGCAAGATCCTATTTTTTTTGGATTTCACATTGACCCCACGCAAGGTTATTTTGCATGTTAAGACAAACAATGCACTAACCAAATGTTAGCTACTATATGGGAATACCCTCACATGGTATCCCTAACAGTGTGCACACCATGCCAAAGTTAATATCGATTATCTGCCAAATTTCATGGTTTCCACTAGGATTTCTGCACGATTTAGACAAACCATGTGAATCCCATGTGAAGAATTCATGGCGAGAGGGAAATAAATTAGCAGATCATCCGACCTCATTGGATGTCCCTAGTATTTAGGATATTTATTTTCACAATATGGATAGCTTTAATCCTGAGGGTGAAAAATTGATTAGAGAGGATGCCCTGGGGATTTATTATTTTAGACCCCCTTAGTTCTTCTCTTGGTGTCGATGACTATTCACCTCTCTCTCTCTTGTTCGTAGTCTCTTTTTTGGAATAAGAAAAGTTACGATGATGTGCATATCATGTTCTTCCCCATTATCCTAAAAAACTCCTTGAATATTCCCAATTATGGAACCAACGTTATTCATTTCTAATAATGGAGTTTGGTTTGGGATTGTTGTCAATATAAACATGGATGACTTGGTATGATGCAAGGAATCATGTCACAAGTCTGAAGCTGAATGCAGTATTGTAGGTGGTGCAATATCCTAGTGTTTTAAATTTTTTTGGGCCTCAAAAATTAGACGTTTGGTAATGATTTGAAGCAAAGGTATGCAGTGAATGCTGGTGGTATGTAGTGAAGGCATCCACTACGTGGTGAAGGAACACGGTACACAATGAAGGTGGGAGGTACGCGGTGAAGGCATGTGGTACGTGGAACAGTGTATAGAACCAAAAATAGTTCACAACAACAATATACGATGAAGGCATGTAGTACGCAGAATGCTACCAAAAGTGGTTCATAGTGTTGGTACATGGTGAAGACATCTGGTACGTGGGATGTTGAACATTGGTAGGAGTTTTTTAGTTTGCAAAACCGGAGGATTATGCCGTGTAGACTAATAGCATGCTTATGGAGTTTTGTTTACATTGAATATTTCCCCTCATTAGATATTTTAGGTAAATCTGTTTAATGAAATTCGTGGAGTTACGTTCCTATTTAAGAAACAGTAATCCCCTTTGTTAATGGATGAGATTGGAGATTAAAATTTCAGGAAGAAATTAGGGGAAGTTTGAAGTGGTACGTGGTAGAGAATATGATATGCGAAGAGAATCATATACATAAGGAAAATAGTACATGGAAGAGAGTGTGGTTCATGCAAGTAGCTCTCACAGTACGTGGTAGAGCAAGGTAGTATACAGAGCAGGACGATACAAAGATGAGTGGAGCAAGACGCAGAGTAGGGCGGTTTACTAAGAAGGGTTTTTCAAGGAGGATCTGGATGGTACATAGATGAGATGGATGGAATGTGAAAATTTCCACGATACACTAAATAGTATTAGTACATAGAACACCCATTGAAACTAAAAAATTGACCAAATCAATTTGAGAAATTAATTTCCATAACATATTAGTGTTTGGGAAAATAAATTACATATTTGGGCAATTACGAGACTTCAACAGAGTATCAATTTACAGTTGGGGATGCATTATTTAATGCTAAACCATTTAAAATACCTTCATGTCCTCAAATAGAGTGAAGATTCTTCCAACTTAGTGAGAATGGCCGAGTCAGCAGAAGAGATTTGAGGGACGCAATGTGCTATCCCTAAAACCTTGTAAAGGCAGTACGCTTGGAATAGAGTGACTATGCTAAAATCATGCAATCCTCGACTTGGGAACATTAGTGGTTTTTGGTATGACCGAAACAATGTCACCATATGCTCCTTGGATGTATCCCTTAGTGGTGAACCAAGTAAAATTGATGTGTCATTGTTTTTCATGTGATTGTTTATATTCTGCAATTCCTCTTCAGACAGCTTTAACAAGTTCCTACCAACGTGGGAGAAAGACCCATAAGTTTACAAGAAAAATTTGACACCTTGATTCACTTATCCCTTCTCAGGGAGTATCAGGGTTCTCAAGTGGTATCTTTGGGTAAAGGTTTTTGGTTTTAAATCTGTCTATTTTTTCTAACATAGAGAATATAGTTAATGTCATGGGTGTTCCTTTGTTTGATGGAAGTAACTTTCAGATATGGAATCACTTGTTGAGATCTCATCTAATATCTCTTTAAATTGATGCACTTTTGTCCACATCACAAGGAATATAGGTTTCTGATATAACTGGTCTATCTATGATAGATACAAACAAGAAAATGCTGGATACTGATGCTAAAGCACAAAATTATATAACCGCATATCTTTCTAATCAAATATAATTGAATGTGATGAACTTTACATTATCAATGTCCTTGTGGGAGAAACTATAGAATATTTATGAAGGTGACAACAAAGTGAAGGAGGTAGAGCTCCATGTTTTTCACAATAGGCTTGATGACCGGAATATTGACCCTAATGAAAATGTAGATTCTTTCTTTAATCAAATTACTGAAGTTGTAAGATAAATTAATGGTCTTGGAGAAGATATCAAAGAAATTAAAATTGTAAATAAAATTTCGATAATACTTTCACCCATTTATAATGAAAAGGTTACAGCTCTTGAAGAAAGGGATCTTTCCAAAATTTCTCTTGATAGTCTGTTGAGAACCCTGGTGGAATATGTGATGAGACTCAACCCAAAAGATACAACAACTCATGTAAGAAAAGAAATGGCATTACAAGCCATGAATTTTTTTTTTGAGGAGATAGTTTTGATGAATATGATGTGTAAAATTAGGTTATATCACTAATTACTATGAAAATCAAGTATAGAACATTTAAATTTGAAGTAAAGCTACATGTGTCTTGTTTTCACTATAGAAGAGTTGGGCGCATTGCCTCTTGTTTCCCAAGAAACTTCACTGTTAAAGAATGTGGAGATGAATACATTCAAAAGATCCAGAACATGTTTTCAAAAAATTGTGGTTTTAAATATATAAATAAATTTCAAGGAAAGACTTTTTTTTGAAGAAGAAGATAATGAAAATGAAATCATTAAGGAAGAGGAAGAATAATTCAAATCTTGGAACCATGCTTCCACGATGGATACCATTAAAAATTTGGAACCATTCATAGATAATGCTAGAGATAATCAATTGAAAACTGTTGTTGATCCCTTGTTTCAAATTAATAAATCTTTTATTAATCTTGAGAATAAATGTAAGAGATAAAATAAGTGTAAAGTAATGGTGCGGTATTCTTCAGAACATATTGATCAGAATGAAGAGTAAATTGATCAATTGGAAGAACTAGTGAAAGTAAAATCATCAATCCTTGAAAGAAATAATGATGTTATGGAACTAAAAATATGAATTGAAGAACAATAAAAGGTCAACAATGAACTTACCTCAATATAGGAGGGGAAGTCCAAGACCATTGAGGGGATAGAAGAAATAGTTTTTACTCTGAGAAGTAAAATGAAAAGTGAATAAATTTTAAAACAAGGATATAAGAAAATACAATTAGGAAGGTTCTCGGATGGTTAGCTACTAGAGAAAGAAAAATGTGGTTCTAATGGAGTTAAAAAGATCTTGAGTGATCAAAGACCTACATTCTTGAGAAATGGTGGAATTGGTTGTGATGTTGTAATGTCAAATGATATAAATAATTTGAACTAGAATAAAGTAAATTTCAAAGTTGATCATGTTGAAAAGCCACAAGATGTGCTAAAAAAGAAATCATTAAATCCAACCAAAAGGGGAACTGAAGATTTTCCTCATGTTTCCATAAATTATAAAGAGTAAAAATATTTTCCCAAGGAAGAAGTCAGGGGGATAAATAGAAGTGAGAAGACTTTTCCTTTCATGAAGGGTCAATTTTGTGGATATCTAAGCCATACCATGTCATACTACGAAGAGGAAAGGGGCTCTATGAATGGGGAATAGATAAAAGTTTTACAAAGGAGAATATATTCATATCATACTTCTTATAGAAGAAATAATTTTTTATGAATATTGTTTTCACTGTTCTAATTTTAGCCATAAAGCAGTGTATTGCAGGTAGAGGTATGATAAGAGAAAAAACATTAATGCTCAAAGATGTGTCAATAATTGTAAACGAAAAGGTTTTTCTATTTCAAAAAGGTTTTCTCCTTTGGAAGAGGAATATGAATATGAAGAACCCATGTATAATGAAGAGACTATTGAAAGGCCATCAGTGGCCTAAACTCAATCAAAAATCTCATTGAAATAAAAGAAGAAAATTGAGAAATCAAACTTTGTAGAAGTAGATTTAAAAGCTACCAAGAACAATGGCACTTGGATTCTTGATTGTAGAAGTTCATCTCATATGATTTGAAATGAAGGCCTATTAATGAATATCCAGAAAAAGGTATATGTAACATTGAGGTTTGGTAATGATGGTGATCTTAAGATCAAAGGAAGTGGAAATACTGAATAGGATAATGATGAGATGAGGAAGAGGTAAGTTATTTATGTGGATGGATTGCATCCCAATCTTCTGAGTGTGAGTAAACTCTATGACTTGGGCTTTATTTTTACATTCAAACAGAAGGGATGTACTATAAAAAGATAGTATGGGAATTCTTTCATGAAAGGATGTATAACATATGGAAACTTATATCAAGTTAACAGTAAAGAGAACAATTTCTACATAATAGTTGAAGAGGAAAACAAATTATGGAATTAGATACTAAGTCACATCAATCATAAATCCATGGAAAAGATATCTAATATAAAGATGGTCATGGACATCCCTGATCTAAAGCGTGAACTAAAAAATACTTGTGATTATTGCATGAAAGGAAAGATGGTATGTATTTTGTATCATACAAAGAAGAAAGGGATGTCTCATATTCTTGTTCTCATTAATACAAACGTATGTGGCCCGATAAATATTGGTGGAACTCATGGATAAAGGTACTTAGTTATTTTTACAGATGATTACAGTATAATGTAATGTGTAATGGTTATACAAAAGAAAATAAAAGTTATTGACTATATGAAAACATATCTTCGAATCGCCAAGAATGACATTGGATGAACAATAAAAGTCTTTTTATCTGAAAATGGATGGAAATACATGTCCATTGATTTTGAAAATTACCTAGAGAATCATGAGATACATCAAAAGGTAGCTGTTATGAGAACTCTACAACAAAATGGAGTAGTTGAGCATATGAATCGATAGGTAAACAACATGGCCAGACCTATACTGATCAAGATTCATATCCCTTAACATTACTAGAAAAAGTTAGTTGAAGATGCAGTGTATATTCACAATCTTACAGGGCTATATATGGGTGCGAAAAAGACACCATATGAATTGTGGAAAGGAAGTAATTTCTCCTAGAAATATTTTTGTGTTTTTAGAAAAAAAAATTTCAACCAAAACTAAGAAAAAAATCAATGGAATTATGGTGAAATTGTAGATAAAGGAATATTTCTTGGATCCTCAATGAACACCAAATCCAGCAAGTGTTTCAATAAGAAAATGGGAAGAATTGTGTAATGTAGTGATGTTAAGATCATTTAATGGAAAAATATGAATTCTTCAAGTAATTTTTATGTTTACATGTTAGAAGTCAAGGAAGAATGTGAAGATGGAAAAAATGATAATATAGAGGTATATGAATATAATCAAAACTCTAAGGAGTCACGTCATGATGTCGACTCAGAAGAATAATTAGTAGAGGAATCTATATCTATAGATATTTTGGTCAAACTCCAAAGGAGAAATTTAAGAGAGGAAATTGATCAGGCCAACATTATCAGGGATCAAAATGCACCTACCCAGATGTTGAGAATGATGAATAATTCTCAATATTCATTTTTATCAGTTTTGAAACCATCCTTATTTGAAGAGGTTACAAAGGATGAGTCATGGGTGAAAGCAACGAATGAAGATTTAGATCAGATTTAAAAAAATTAGACTTTGGATCTTGTTAGAAGACCTGAAGGTCACAATATTATTGGTACGAAGTGGATTTTCAAGAAAAAATTTGATGATAATGGAAATGTGATTAGAATTATGGGGCTCTAGGTCTGTAAAGGATATTCACAAATCAAAGGTGTTGATGTTGAAGAGTCATTTTTCTCCAGTAGCGCGACTATAGTCAATCAGAATATTTTTTTCCAAGGAAATACTAAGAGGTTATAAAGTGTATCAAATGGATGTCAAGATGTCATTATTAAATGGAGTATTGAAATAAGAAGACTACATTGAATAGCTTGTGGGGTTCTTCATTGGCAATGAAGAACTGATGGTTTGAAAATTAAATAAATCCTTATATGGCCCGAAGCAGGAACCACAGGTGTGGTATTCTCAGTCAGACTCTTATCTAAGAAAGATTGAGTTTAAAAGATGAGGAGTGGATCACAATATCTATGTGAATAACTCTCAAAATGACTAGTTCATGATGTTGGTATACATGGATGATATTATCTTTTTGTGGAAGCAGATAGGGATCAGTGGATTAATTTTCCACTCACATGAAATCTGAATTTAAAATGTCTATGATTGGAGAACTCACATATTTTTTGGGGTTGTGGGTACTTCAGAAGAAGGATTACAGATTCATTTATCAGGAAAATTATGCAAGAGAGCTACTGAAGAAATTCAAAATTCATGATTCTAAACCAATGACGACTCCAATTATAGTTGGATCAAAACTTGAAAAGTATGAGGAAGGGAATTTTGTGGATCCCACCATGTATAAAAGAATATTTGGAATCTTATTGTACCTGACGATGACACAACCATATATTTTCTTTGCAACTTTCATTATGACCCACATTCAGAGTAATCCAATGGAAGAATATAAGGCGAAAGTGAAAATAATCAGGTGATATATTCAAGGTACACATGATTATGGGATATAAATTATTGTAGGAAGAGATAGTGAACAATCATCATCTGTGGATGATGGCTGGGTTGGATATGTAGTGTATAGAAAGTGTACCATTGGTTCAGCATTATATATTGGGATGAAATGTAAGGTATGGCTAAGAAAGAAATAAGAAAGCACATCTCTTAGTACTACTGAAGAAAAATATATATCTGGAAGTATGGAGTTCACTCAATTACTTTGGATGAAGTTGAAACTGAGTGAGAGAGGTGATGAGGGGAAACAACCAATGGTGATTTAGAGTGATAATAAGAGCGCAATTGTACTAACGAATAATCATATTCAACATTATCATATGAAACATATTGATATCTGATATCACTTCATCAAGGAGAACCTTGAACAAGGTGTGATCAAAATGGACCATGTGGGAACTGATGAGAAATTTGATGATATTATGACCAAGACACTATCTACAGCTATGTTTGAGAAACATGGGTTGAACCTCGGTGTTCAGTCACCTCCCAGTGCATAAGGAGGTTATAATATTTCCCTCTCCCTAACCATTTTAACTGTGCTAATCTGTTTTTGGTCGTGTTGTGGGTTTATGGGGAAGATATGATCTAGAGGGAGTTTTTTATGAGCATAACAATGTTTACATACTGGTTTTGGGGGTTTATTGATAATGAGAGAGAATGGATAAATTTAATGGATTCAAGGGAGAGTGATCTTTTTTTTTTTGGATCTGAAAAAGGCCATAACTACAACTATGGGGGAGAAAAAAAATAAAGTGAACTCAATTCATGTACTCTATCTTGTTTTCTACACCGAGAACTGCTCACATAGACTTAGAGTGATGGATGATTTGTTTCTTGAAGGTTAATGTTTTGATCATGGATGTCACATTAGTGAATTTATCTAGAGATTTCCAACAAAAACAAATGTGGGGATTGTTGGAACCAAAGTTGTTCGTTCCTAATAATGGAGTTTAGTTTGTGTTTGTTGTCAATTTTATCATGGATGACTAGGGAGGTTACAAGGAATGTGCTCATACGTTTGAGGCTGAAAGTAGTGTTGAAGGTGGTGTAGTTTCCCTGTGTTCTCCAATTTTTTGAGCCTAAAAAGTCATGAGCTTAGTAATGATTTATAGAAATTGTACATGGTGAAGGCTGACAGTACACAGTGAAGGAACACAGTGCATGGTAATGTCATGTAGTATATAGTGAAGGTGCGTGGTACGCGGTGAAGTCATGTGGTACGCGGAGCGGTGTGAAAAACTGAAAAAAAATTACCTAGCTATAGTACTTGGTGAAGGCATGTGGTGCACAGAATGCTGTCAAAAATGGTTTACAGTGATATTAAGAGGAAAATACATGTGGTACGAGGGATGTTGAAGTTTGGAAGTATTGTTGATTTTTTCAAAATAGGAGTGGTAAGAAGTGGATCTTAACAGTATGTGGATGGAGTTCAGTTTACAGTGAAGATAGTCCCTCATTGAAAATCTGGGTAAATCAGTTTACTGAAATTTGTGAAGTTATGTTCCTATTTAAGGAATAGTTATCCCCTTTGTTAAGGGATGATATTGGATGTTAGAATTTTGGGATGATATTTTTTGATGTCCTAAGTGGTACGCGGTGGAGAAGATAGTCCACTGAGAGAATCATCTGCATAAGGAAAACAGTACATGGAAGATATTGTGGTTCACACAGATATCTCTCGCAGTACGCGGTAGAGAAAGGTAGTACATAGAGTAGGATGGTACATAGAGGAGTGGAGCAATATATGGAGTAGGGAAGTACGTTAAGAAGGGAAGTTCACAACAGAGCTAGAAGGTATGTGGAGGATCTAGATAGTACAAGAAAATATAAATGGTTAGAAGAAACATCAGTAGTATGTAGAACACCCAAGGAAGCCTAAAAATTGACCAAATCTCTTTGAGAAATTAATTTCTACAATATATCGGTGAATGAGAAAACAAATTACTTTTTTGGGTGATTACATGAAATCAACAGAAAATCCATTTATAGTTGAGGATGTATGATTTAATTTTAAACCATCGAAGCGACCTTCAAGTCAGTAAACTGTGAGAATATTCTTCCAACGCATAAAGAAAGAGGGAGTCAGCAGAAGTGATATGAGGGGCATAGTGTGCTATCCCTAAAACATTATAAAGGAAATTTGCCTATAACAGAGTTACTGTGCTAATATTTTTTATTCCAAAACTTATGAAGATTAGTGGTTTAGGGTATGACTGAAACACTATCATCATATGCTCCTTGGATGCATCCCTTAGTGGTAAACCATATAAAATTGTTGTAAAATTACTTTTCATGTGATTGTTTATATTCTACACTTCCTCTTTATAGATGTTTAATATGTTCTTCCTAATGTGGTAACAAGATCCATAGGTTTAAAAGAAAAATTTGACACCATGATTCACCCCTCCCCTCTCATGGTGCTCTAGGGTCCATCACCTCAAACTCTCCCAACCTTTTCACTTGTATATTATATACATAAAAACAAAATGAAAGGGTTACATACCAAAAACAAGGGTTACTAAATTCTTCCCACCATTGGTCTATCGACCCTTATAATTTAAAAAACCATAATTTCACTAAATGATTTTCGGCCATTGCTTTTTCAGTTACTTCTCACGTTCCCAAGTATCTTCCTGAATATGACAATGTTTCCATAAACCCCATACAAGTACAATGCTTTTTATATGAATCAATTTATCCTTCCTATCCACAATTCTCACTAGGATATGTACCAATGAAGCATTAGGTTCATGTTAAACATGATCATATCTAATCACATGGTCAGGATCAGGCTGATACTTTTTCAATTGAGATATGTGGAACACATTACACATCATACTGAACTATGGTGGCAACACCAACCAATATTCCACCTCTCCAACACATTCCAATATCTATAAAGTGTCAACATATTGAGGATATTTATTTACCTAAATCCAAAAATGATGATGTAATATCCTTTGAGAGATCCTTAAGAACCCATGATCACTCACCGAGAATGATAACAGTCTTCAATGATGATCGACATACGATTTCTAATGACTCTGATCTATCTCCATTAACTTTCTAATCAAATAAATATTCTCATTTGTTTCATGGATAATGTTCGTTCCAACATGTGAAGTCTCACCTATTTCCACCAAAGAAAGTGGAGAATGACAAGGACACCCTTATAGTACTTCGAAATGAGCCATGTGTATCTAGGCCTAATAGTTTTTATTATATCAGAAGTCTACTAAGGGTATATGTTCCTTCCATAAGACCAAAAAAATCTATTACACATTCTCATAACATGTCTTTCAAAATTTGTATCATCCTTTTAGATTTACCATCTACCTAAGAATGATACATCGTACTCATAGTCAACTCAGCCCCATGAGATTTCTGTTAGGATTTCAAGAAACTGGATGTGAACCTTAGATTTCTGCCTAACATGATCAAAACTGGTATTCCATGTCGCTTTACCAATTCATGGATATAATTTTTTTATTGATCCTCCATCATACGAGTTTCATGAATTGGGATAAAATGATCCAAATTTGTGTGTCGATCCACTCTCACCCATATGGTATCATGTTTCCAAATCGTTCTTGGGAGACCTGTAACAAAATACATGTCTATCTACACCCATTTCACCACTATTGTAGGTAAATTATGAAACATTCCCACTGGCCATTAATATTATTACTTAACATGATTAGAATTTAGCACCTTGAAACAAACTTATCCACCATCCATTTTACACCGATGCACCAAAATTGTGCCATCAAAACCATGTTCATATTATGTATTCTAAAATTTATAGCCCATATGGAATGGTGGTAATCATAAAGAATTTGTTCCTAATAAGTCATCGGTACTACCATCCAATTCCGGAACCACAAAACCAAACTCACATTAAGTTTTCTGCCCTGAATGCCCCCCCATTGAGTTTTTAATGGATAACCAGACATTCTACATCATATTTTTGTGCCTTTTTAACCATCTTTAACAAACCATCAATCACAGAAACTGAATATAATACCACAACATCACCTCAGTCTTTACAATCGACATGCATATCAGCTAGGACTGACATCAACTACCACTTATATGAAGCATCATTTTCCAACATTTTATATGAATTTATTCTTAATTAATTGACCACTAAATTACATTTCCTCAGTGTATAAATCATGTCAAATCCAAAAATATAAAGATACTCCATGCATCACCATTTCCTCAGATTCAAACCCCGTTGATGGAAAATATGTTTCAAGCACTTATAATCTATAAACACCAAAAATTTCTCACCAAAGAGATAATGATGCTAAGTCTTCATGGCATGGATCACCCTAGGTAACACCAAATTGTTTGTTGGGTAATTTTTCTCATGAACTATCAACTACATTAAACCATAAGCAACCTTGTGGTCTCCTTGCATGGGAACACATCCCAACCTAGATCCAGAAGCATCACTATAAACCACATACCCCTATCTTGATTTAGGAAAAATCAAGAGAGGTGATGATTTCAGTTGAACCATAAACTCTTGAAAATAAATATGTAATTCCTTACTCCATTGAAATAGTACATTATTATTGGTCAAATATTTAATTGGTGAAGCTTGATGTGGGAATTATTAAACAAAACATTAGTAATAACTTGCTAAACTGAGAAATATTTGTATCACAGAGACATTTTTAGGTGGTTCCCAAGTGATAAAAAACTTCTATATTATTTGAATCTATGGAAACACATTTTCTCAGAATTACATGGACAAGAAATCATACCTCTAACATCCAAAATTGACACTCAGATATTTTGGAATACAATCGTTGATCTTTCAGGTTTCAATAATTTTCTCCAAGTATTTATCATGATTATCCCTTGTCATTGAGTACACCATTATGTCATCCACAAAAACGAACAAAAAAGAATCCAGATATCCTTCAAATATCCAATTCATCAATTCCTTAAATACTGTTGGTGCATTTTTAAGACCAAAAGGAATGACTATATATTCATAATGGACATATCTTCTTCTAAAATATTTTCCCAAAATATCCCCCTTTTAAAATCAAAATTGGTGCTATCCTGATATCAAGTCAATTTTAGAGAACCACTAATCTCCCCTAAATTGATAAAATTGGTCATCAATGCATGGAAGTGGATATTTACTCTTAATCATTACTTGATTAATCTTATGAAAATCCATGAGAAACCTTATATTTTTATCTTCTTTCTTCAAAAACAAGATTGGTGCTACTACTATAGAAGTGCTCGACCAAATGAAACATTTTATTTCTATCACCTCTAAATTCAATTTCATCTCTAGTAATTCAATTAGTGTTATCCTATAAGATGGAAGGAAAATATGATTGGTCCCTGGATACAGATAAATCGTAAACTAGACTAGCCTTATGTGTGGTAATCCTTAGAATTTAATGTGAAAAAAATCTAGAAATTGATCTACTACAACTATAAAAAATCTATTCTCAATCTCTTCCATAGATTCCAAATTCAGTTATACCAATGTGTAAGTGGTTATTCCCACTATGAGTGCCAACAAGCCCATTGCACTAGTATTTACAACCCTTTCTCCCCTAATGAGTTTCTTGACATCGTCCTCAGTTGTGAAACTAACTTTTCTACTATAACAATCAATGCGATCCTTGAACATTTTCAACCATTCCATACATAGGATTATATCATTGACATCCATGTACCACAACGAAATCCCATTTCTACTTATCTCATTCAATAGTAATAGAACATGCTTTACACATAAAGTCTCAACATTCTATTTTACTGAGATGTGTTTTATGTTTTAACATAGAAGACATGATATCAATTTTTAAACATAGAAAAGATATATCATGAGAAGAAATGAATGAATTCGATTCACCTACATCAAATAGTACTTTCATTAGGGTATAATTCAATAGAATCATACATATCACCACAGATAGTACAACCTAATCCTCCACAATCACCTACTCAACTCTATACAATTGCGTTATTACTATAATATGATCCTTATTTCATTGCTGATATTTCTTTGGATGAGGAGTCATGGTATTCCTAGAATCACCATGGCTAGCTCTGCTCTACTAGCAAGATTGATTCTTCTCTCCATACCCTGTTGAAGAATATGATGATTGAGACACTTGAGAAGTGTCTCAAGAACCTGACCTCAGAGCACTGTGAAAATAGCACTGAAGATCCCCTATCTTTTGGCAGTTATGAAATTCTCAAGGTTGCGTCGTACACTATATCTTTATGTGGTCAGGTAAAATATATTGGAAATATCTAGATTTTCTCTTAGGTTGTGGAGTAAGGCTCACTAATCCAACCATCTGATTTTGAGTTCTGACCCCACTATGGAAATATGTTTCCCTTTTCCTCTTACTCCCAACATTGGAGTTCCCACCACATCCCATAGGTTTCATCATACATCCTACTTCAATAGTTCTAGAGATATCACGTTTATTCACTATCACTCTATTCACCATCTCTATATAATCTTCAATACAAAGCACCAAAATCATTGATCGAATCTCCTACCTTATCCATGATTTGAAGATGTGTTCCTTCAAGGCCACAGTCACTGCAACTTCTAGTGTAAGGCACACTAAATTCAAGAATTTTTCTTCATATTATATGACAAGGTTATTTTCCTTCTTTAAGATGAAGAATTTTTTTTCTATGGATTATGAACATGAGAGGATAGAATTGTTTATTGAAGAATACATCAAGATCCACTCAACTAAGTCATTAATCTAGTTTAGCCTTGAATTCTAGGTCCCACCAATAGTGTGCAAGATCCTATAGAATATATCTTTCTAGATTTACTTTCAATCTTTTAGGTGTGCTGATGAAATTGAAGATATGATTCATCATCTTAATCCAGACCTATGCCTTTTCAAGTTCAGAATCAACCCAAAAAATGGGTGGATTATACATCCAGAACTGGATGGAATGATCCACATATCTTGGCTCATCCCTTTGATTTCCTTTGTCCATAGCTTGAAATTCTTAGACGATACTTTGATCTAGCTCTTAGTTCACCTGTTTCTCAAGTGCAACCACATTCCCTGCATTTTCTTCTAATTGGTTTCTATGTTGCCTACCAGGTGCCTCCTTATAAATAGTAAACAACCTCTATAAGGATCAATCTATAGTAAGTATAGTATTTAAAATTATATTACATCAACTGTCACAACCATGCTTTATAAAATAAATCTTTTCTAAGTTTAAACATTTTTTTAAAATACATTCTTTTTAAAATCAACCCATTTTCAATATTTACCAACCATACCCTTTTTCAAAATCAGTTATTTTTTAAACAATATTGACATTTATCAAAAATAAACACAATAAATCACATCATATATCATTTTTTCAAAATTAAATATGAAATCCTAGACAGAATTCATTCAAATAATTCATGTCATGATCGTCTCATTGGATAAACCCATGAAAATGATATTTCCATAATCCTATAGGTGTCTTGAAAACAATTATGTACCCAACTCCATAGTAAGATGATGTCCAACATAAAAAGGTTACATACATCCTTTTATGCTCTATATTTCATGTCTATCCAATCCAAATCCTTTATAACATACCATCGCAATGAATAAATAAAAATTAATTCAACTCCAAGACCAATAAACTAAAGACTACTTGTTAGGTATGGAAGGAAATAGTAAATACCATTTGTAATAGACTACTTATTCTCATTGTCTTGAGAATAGAATAAATCAATATTTTACCATAAGAGACATCCTTATGATCCCAAAGGCTGAAAATAAATTCCAAAGGGTTTGAAATACAAGTGGGGGAGGATTTACCCTTTAATAAATAAAAACATTAACCCAAAAAACATTACCAAACAACTCAATATATGATGGATGAATAAATGAAAGGAAAATCAGCCACTTAATTAATGTCAAAACCACACCAAAGAATACTAAAATGGAAGACAAGGATGCTACCATTGTAAATAGTGAGAAAACAACTAAAGACTCCAGGACGAATAAGACTCTATGCTTCACAAGACCAACCTAAAACATCACCAAACAACCCCACTACCATTAGGTGGTGATAAAAATGAGTGATACTTTACCTTTTACCATGCCCTATATGATAAAATCTATAAAAGAACCAAATTTATAAAGTATGGGTGAGTATAAAACACAGTAGGTTTTCCCTAATGACTTCCCTACTAACTCCTCTAGGATAGAAATATTATAAACATTTTTATAAAATAGTTTATATAAAACACTTTCCCAAAAATAGTTTACAACTAAATATAAACAAGTTCCAAAACCATTTATAACCAAAATAATCCAAGTTCTCTTATAACTGATTTTCCATAAATTCAAATTTCAAGAAAAGAAACCAAACTAATCCTTTAAACCGTTTCTCAATATAATGTTAGCATAACCATTCCATTGTTCACCACAAACCCACACATGCTTTATTGTTTGACAGTTTCATACTCATGAGTGGTCTATCGTCCAAATAACCTTATGTCCCATGGACACATGCCCTCAATCTCAGGTCATGTACCTTTTCTCCCACTGGTACACATCCCTTATTCAGTTCCCAACAACATTAACTCACACATAACCCAATGTATTCCAAAACCGATTCAAATAACTAATTCAACCCATTTCAATAAAACTGTTCTTTTATGGAAAACCATTAATCCAATCGATTCCAAACAACAATTTAATCTCAATAAAACATTAATTTTATGGAAATAATAATAATAAATTTTATGATCCACCAATCCAGTAAATTACAATTTTAAAATACATATTTTAAAATCAAGATCAGAAGCACATTTTCAAGAAAACCAATTTTCCATATTTCTATTAGTCACCAAACTGTCACTAAAGAGGGTTTCCAAAAATTGTTAAAAATGAAATTCAACATCAATTAAACACAAAATATTCAATTTCAAATCATTACAATTAGTTTTACTAATATGATTTGAGAGTAAAATTACCTACCTTTAATGCTTTGGGGAAAACTGAAAACGGACAAATAACTCTTAAGAAATAGTGTCAATTCTCTATAAAATAACCATAGATATATTCCCATAATATGATTAAGACAAAATCTCAGCTTATTTGGCATCAATAATCTTTGATATAACCATAGTGGGTTTAGATTTATGAATCCAAGAATAGGGGAGAAGTAGATCTAAGGAAACAAGAAATGAAAGATGCATAACGAGGATAAAACGTAAGAATCAGGATTCTAAACCCCAAATGAAGGCTCCATATCGATTATAATTCACTTAGTAGAGGTTTTCCAACATTAAATAGGGAATAATCCTGTTTTAGGACTGCAAAAGAGAAAATAGGGGGTGTTAGAGTAAAAAATGTGTGAGATTCACTTCTATAGGATCTCACATTGACCCCGTGCACAGTTAGTTCATATAGTTAAACAAATTGTGCACTAAGTGTATGTTAGAAAATGTCTGGGAAGACCCTTACATGGAATCATCACATGGGATCTCTAACTGTGTTCACATCATGATGAATCTATTGTCCAACATCTTCTAAAGTGCACAGTTTCTCCTATGATTTCCGTATAGTTTAGACAAATCGTGTGCATCTTGTGTGCTTCCGCTTTATCCACAAAACTCCTTGAAAGTTCACCAAAATCTTCCAACCATTACCTTTATAATTTATATTCATCAAAACATAAAGAAATTATTACATAATAGAAATTAGGGGTACTAAAATTAAAAACACAAAATCAGAGAAACTACCAATTATAAAATCATTCTAGAAGTTAAATTAGTGATTGATTATGAATAACAAGAGATAATGAATAAAAATGGAAAAAGATATCATCAAATATGAAAAACGAGTGAGGAGGAGGAAAAAAATTAACATACCATGGATTGAAGATTTGATTCGTCCATGAGAAATAGATATATCACTCATGAAAGCCTAGATTCATTTGAGCCTTGGATTCTTCGAGCCTTGATTCCATGGAATTTTGGATTCAAGCATTAGATTTATTTAAGATATGATTCAAGCCTTGATTCATCGAGAGGCACCGATGATAGGTGTCATTGGTGTATTACTTGAAAAATTGTGACTAATTCAGTCATGGTGAGGGTTATTAAATGGACTGATGACCCTTTTATGAGTGCTTCTATAAATGCACTGATAAAGTACCCATTTATCAGTGCTAAATTAATAATAGATGATAAACTGCAGCTTTATCTTCATTTTTTTGTGATGATAAAATATTTATAATTATAATTATAAAAAATTGTAAATATATTTATAAAATTATAAATTTATTCATTATTATTTTATAGTTATTTAAATACATATTTATTTATAATTATATAAATTATTTTTTTTTAAAATATATTTATATTTATTACTATAAATTTATAATTATTTAAAAAATAGAAAACATACATTTATAAATATATTCATTATTATTTATTTATAATTATAAATAGATTTATACCATTATATAAAATTAAATAATTATTTAGCAGTTTTGAGATTAACCAAGTGGTAAAGGCTCCCCCGTAATCTTGCATCAAGTCCAATTTCAATTTGGTGTGGGAGTGAATTTTTGAAGGCAGGCGGTGAAACAGGCATGGCGCATGTTGTATGAAGGTGGTGACACAGGCATCACGTAGACTAGGTGAAGAAGGCATCATAATGTAGGCATGTCGCTACTTTGGGCTTTTATGTCATTTTGGAGGCCTTTGGGCTATGTTATGGGCTCAATAACCACTACGCCATTGGGCCATGTAATGAATAAATAAGGATTGATGGGTGGGATATCCCTTAGGGGGGTATAACCTTACTTTCTAGTGTGTGTGTGTGCATTTATTGTAATTGTACACCTAACCACCTAATATATATTTAAATAATTATTTACATATTTAATATATATATATATATAGTAAATATATTCATTATTTAAAGATATTAATTATATTTTTTAATTAAAAATATATTTATATCATTATAGATTTATTTAATTATATATATTTAATAAATAGATGTAAATATAAATATAGTAAATATATTCCTTATTGAGATATATTTATTATATTTTTTAATTATGTCAACATATAATTGTAATAATACTTCTTCAAAAAATATATATATATGTTTATATATTTAAATCGTTGTATATATATATATTTATATAATTAAATATATATATTTTTAATAAATAAATATAAATATAAATATAAATATAAATATTTTTAATATAGATATAGTAAATATATTCATTATTTAAATAAATTTATTATAATATGATAATTATTTAAATATATATATATTTTTATTTGTAATAATATAAATACTTTTTAAAAAATAATATATATTTTGTTATAATTTTAGATATATAATATATAAATACAGTAAATATAAATTTATAAATATATATATACATATTTATAAATATACATTTAAAATTATAAACGAATATATAATCTTAAATGCATGCACGTAAAAAATGAGTGAAATTGAATAAATGAAAATGAATAAACTTTAAAAATATTAAATAAATTGATATGTTTTATTAATTTAATATAAATTATAAAAAACTATAAATATATGTTGACATATTTATTAATAAATTTATAAAAATATTAAAACATAATATATATATATATATGTAATAGAAAATCATTAAATTCCGAAAAAAATAAAAAATTTTAAAAATGAATTAATAAAAAATGTAAAAATATTAAAAATAAATAAATTAAATTTATTGATTTAATATATAATTTATTAAATGTGTCATGTTATATTGAAATTCTAAAATCAATACTAAAATTTGAAGAAATTTAAAAAAAAATATTAGGTGTATGTGTTTCAAAATAAGATTTCATTAAACATATAAATATTTGTGTGTGCGTGTTGTATATAAAAATAAATCAATAATGTATATGTATATGAAATCATTATAACACACATTTTAATGGAATCTATTTTAAAAATATGTTAGAAAGAGGTTAGAAGATAAAGATGATGGCAAATTAGTTGATAGCCTAGCCTTCTTCAAACACTCTGCTTAGGAAGATGCTGATTTTAGCCTATAGCAAGAGAAGATTTTGGTTAATTTCAAAAGTAAGATGGGTAAGAATTCTATGGATGTCTCTATATCAAAGAAATATAAATACTGAAATGATATGAATACTTCTTGTAACTCTACACCGGTGAAATTAAATGAAAAGGTGACTCCTTATGTTCGCTCTTTTTCTTCAAAGCATGCTACCTCTAATTGTTTTTCAGTGGATTGGGAAATAGTTTCTGAATTTTATGCTTCCTCCTCCACTAATAGAGGGAATATCTCTTTGAAATGTACCTCCAATTCTCTTCGTTACTCTACTTCGATACATGATTTGTTTGTTAAGGCCAAATCTTCAAATGTTAATGTCTTTTTTCCTAATTTGTTGCATGGTAATGAAACTAGGGATTCAAATATGATTGTAACAGCCTATTCTTTACCCAAAGAGACAACTGAACATTCCACCACTAATGCCTATAACATGAAATCTGTCCAAACATCCACTGTATTTGAAAATTATGCAGTTTATGCTGATTTGAGTCATGCTTTCCTGCATGCCTGAGAAAATAGAGATTGAATTATGCTCGTAACAACATCTTCCTCACCCAAAGTGGCTTCCAAACAGGGCACTATGAATTTACACAAGTTGAAATCTATACATTTCTAGATAGCTGACCATTACTCATAGACTTCCATTCTAATTCTTGATTTCAATAAAAAAGTCAAAATGGCTCGGCCCCGTTGAGTTCCACCAAGCTATGTTTTATCCAAAATTTAGAATTAGAAGGTTTTTAGGAATGTGATTACACATAATTCATTTGAATTACATGTATCTTCCAGTAGTGATGATGATGGGAAATCGAATGATGATTGGACTGGAGTTAAAAACATGAAATATGATGAGAGTTCTAAGATCTATAATGATGGTGGTGGTCCATGAAAGCAAGTTAAGACATGTAAGAGAGGGATACATCATCATGGAAGGGGTGGTCAACTGTCTCATTGTAGTATGATCACTCGCTCTCGAGTGAATTGATGTCATTTGTTTTCTTTTTTGTGGACCTTTTGTCTAGCCAGTACCTTCTCTCTCTCATTATATAATTTTTCATTATTAATAAAAGGGGAATTTTAGCCTCACCATTTAAAATATATATATATATAACATATTTCATATATATTAAATTTAAAATAAAATGGAAACCAATTATTTCTATTACTAGATGCAATTATTCAATAGTTTTAATTCATATTAGTCTTTAATTATTAACCACTATTCACTAAATATATGACTTATTTAATGTAAATCATAAATATTTTCTATTATATAAATCATATTTTAGGAAATATTATATAAATTCACATATATCTATATTTATTATATACTATTTATTAATATTTAATATATATGTGTATTAAATTAAATCATTTTTATCAATAATTATTTAATTAATAATTTTTTTAATATTTTTCATTATTTACTCTTTTTTAATTTCTATTTTTTTAATTATTTAACTTTATTAATTTGACATATCTATATATTTAATATATACTATTAGTTACTATTTATAATTTTTATCTAGTATATTATATTTATTCATTTTTATCAGTAATTATCTAATTAATTTAAATTTTAATATTTTTTTAATTTACTCATCATTAGTTTTTTTGTTTAATTATTTCACATTATTTGGAAACTTTATTAGTTCTAGAAATAATCACTAATAAAGGATACCCTTTATCAGTGATGACAATGTTAAAGAATAGCATTGATAAAGGGTACCTTTTATCAGTGCCAAAAAATGTTGATAAAAGGTACACTATGAGTTCTTGTTTTAGAACTTATAAATGGCACCCTTATCAATAATTGTTTCTATAACTAATAAATTCCAATGCTATCAAAGGCCTAATTTTTATTAGTCAAAAATCCTTGAGAAGGTTAACATATGATGTTTGAGTCATATAAAGGAGTTTTTTACTATTACTTTCAATTCAACATAATTTTACAATTTTATAATATTTATACCAGGTTATAGTCATACTTTTATTGGATGTTTTTTGTTATTGGGAATCTATAACCCACAAAGATTTTAAAATAAATCTATGTTTTAAAGAATATACAACATTCAACACTAAGCATAAGTGAACCACTGAATATAATTATTGAAATATGACCATTATAACCTACCTGTTGAATTGTTAGGTATGAATATGATTAAATAAATTATGAAATATATGAAGAGGACCTATCAAATACAAATTTATTTATTAATTCTTATAAAATAGTCACCCAATTTTTAGTAAAGGCATTTTGTTAATAAAAAACATTTTCTTCAAAAAGTGGGTTTTATTATATTTTGGGAGGGAATATTATAATTACTTTCTTAAATATTTATAAATTTTATTTTATAAAAATTATATAATTTATGAAATCATCATATCATAATTATATTTGAGTAATTTTTTTATTTTTTTTAAATATTGATTTTCCAGTGCATAGTGGAAAATAGAAATTTTTATTGTGAAATGTATTTTTTTTAAGAATTCAAAAAGATCCATTTAAAAAAATGGATTAAAATTAATATTAATTATATTATATTATTAATAATAAAATTATGTTCATTTTAATTAATATTATGGTTGAATTTTTTATACAAATGTTTTTATAATTAAAAATTCATTTTTGGAAAAACCATTTTTGTTACACATTTCATTTTTCTCTAAAATGAATGTCTGCTAGTAATTAAAATTGAATCATGAAATATAGATTCTATACAATTAATAAGTAGTTTCAATTTTTTTAAATATTCCCCTATTTATTTATTCTTATTATGAATAGTAATTTTTGTAAATATTTTTCACCTCAGTAAGAGTAAATGAGTAATACATGGTCAAAACCATGAGATAAGGTCTCAAAATCCACCTAACACTTGCCTTTATTTTATTTTATTAAATAAATTCTACCTCATTCATCCAAAATTCTAATATATGAAATTTTTTCCATTTTTCCTCTATACTGATAGTTAAATTTACGTAAAGAAAAATCACAAATGTCACTCTCTTAACTGTAGTATATCTAAAATTTTTACATAATGATAAAAGGACAATATGTTTGGTTCTAAATGATTATTTGAAATATGTATTAATTTTTCTATCATGGTAATTTATTCTTAAATTTTCATGACGATATAATTACCTTAAAATAATACTCAACATCAATATAGTTTTTTTAAAGAAAACATCAATATAGTTCTTGTGAAAGTAGTTGAAAAATAATGTAAATGATTTTAAAAAATAAAATATTAATATGTTGTGTGTTAGTTAAAGTGTCCAATAAATTTTAAAAATAAATATAACATCTAATATTTTTTAAAATGTTTTATTTTGTAATTTAATTTCTTTCATGTCTCTTTCAAAGTTAAATTATGTGAATAATTATTTAAATGACATAAATAGTATTATATGTAAACTAATATTTTATTATATTATTCAAAAAAACATAAACATATTTCAATAGAGAAATTAAGATTGTAAATTTTCTAAAAGTTCATAAATTATCCATTTATGTTTTATTTTTAAACTTATATGTAAAATTATAACCCATTTGGAATAAAAATTTTTTACAATGGTTATGGTAGAAATTTGTAAAAAAGGGGGTTAAATAAACTGATATGATTTAAAATGAAACAAAAAAAATCTAAATTTAATTTTATAGTGATATTTATACCATATAATATTTTTATTCAAAGTAATTTCTATTTGAAATCATTACACTTGATACATAAAATAATTAATTTTAAATCTTTTATGAAATTTTTAGTGTGTCATTTCCTTTCCTTATAAATAGACACTCCTCCCTCTTTTATTTATACGTCCATGAGCCATATAACTTTATCAAACCCTGCCGAATTATCTTATAAACTTCCATATATTATAATTATTGGTGTTTTTATTCCTATAAGATAGCTTTAAGGGTCGTTAAGAATGGATATAAAGGAGGCCTACTGAAGAAAAGGTAATCATCTTACGCAACCTCTTTCATTTTTTTATTTTAATCATATAAATATATGGAATTCATCAAACAATAATCAATTTAGTATAATAAATAAAAATAAACTTCACTTTGATTATATAACCAATAGTATTCACTCACTTTTCCTTCAAATGGGAAGTGAAAGCATCGCTCATGCATACATGTGGACTACCATCCCCACGTAGTGATACAATTCATTTTCTAGAACCATATTTCATGGAAGGTTATTATGAATGTTTTAATGTTTATAAATTATATTTCTGACAAAATAGTTCTTCTAAAATTTTAATATTGTATCTACCAACTTAACATAAAATCCATTGAAAAATTATAATGTCGCTCGTGCATACGTGTGGCTACCACCACTATGATCCGATGCGATTTTTTTCATTTATAATTTACATTGATGATAATAAAGTGGGATTTAATGAGTATATATGATATATATGATTTTATAATTATTATTTAATGGTGAATTATTGTTAACCCTTCTTTAATTTCATTCTATGAAAAGTGAAAACAACTTTCATGCATATGTATGACATACCATCAATATGAATGGTGTAATTCAGTTATATATATATATATATCCTTTATTTTTGAATATATATAATGAATATATATATGGTATTTATATCATGATCATCATTTTTGGTATGATGGAACTATGTTGAAATTACAAGGACCACAATTAATAAACCAAAATTCTCCTGAAAATAAAAATAGTTAACATGTGGAAACAATGATTTTATTATAGAATTATTGCAAAATGGGTGTTTAATTGTTATAAGGGGATTATATATGATATTAAAAGTTTTTAATTGGATCAATTATAGAATTATAATTAATTTAAATTTATTATACATGATTTTAGATCATAATGGAAGTAAGTAAAACTCAAGGTATGGGATTCATGTTTCAATACCAATTTAATCATAACTGTTTACGATTAAATTTATATTTAGGAACATTGTGACCCTTAAATGATAAATATATTTAATTTTATTCTTATATGGTTATTCATGTAATTTTCTTTAAATTTTTTAATTTTCCTCCCATTGGAACATAAAATGATCTAGAGTTTTTTTGAGAAAAACATACAATATTTCATCATTGGTTGATAATATTTTTATTTAGTGTCCATGTTTTAATTAAAAAAAATTTAATAATTTTTAGTATTCACCTATTAATTCATAAATTAATTTATTCCAGATTTTTATTTTTATAAATTTATAATGGAATCTTCTTGAATTTTTCCAAATGAGGTACTTTTTTATTTTTACCAAAAATGTGAAAGGAATATTTATTTTAAAATAATGGCATGAGTGTAATATCATGTTTTCAAGAAATTAAAAGTTGTTTAAGATTAATTTAAAATTTTCCATATTTATATTCAAATATACTTTTTACCTTAATATTTTATAAATATTAGGATTTTAAATAAGTGATTTTGAAATAAAAAGGGTATTTTACCAAATAAATATTCCATGAAATTTTTAAATAAATTACCAGTTATGAGAACATCCTTTAATGTTACCCGGGACTGCTAGGGATATGATTAAAGGATACCACAATTATTCTTTCTCTAAATGGTTTTTGATATTAATGATAAGACATTTATGAAACCAATTGATTTTATAAATGTTTTTCTATGGTGAAATGTCAAAATGTTTATAAAACCTATTTATTTTTCATAGGTTATGATATATGATGAATGGTTTAGGATCTTATAGACCCCATATGTATGATTTTAATTATGTGATCGATTTCCCTAAAATTATATATCCCTATAATTAATTGGGTAAAGATAAATTTATCATTAGATAATATGAAGTGAAATAGGGATTGAAACTAGTTTAATAAGGGACTTAGTCCAAAATGATAGTATTAGGGGAGATACATGTCTAAGGATATGATTAAATTGTGAGTGAACCCAATACACAATGATAGTATGGTAATTGATCCATGACTAAGGAAATAATTTTCTATAATTATTTGTATGACACAAACTTATTTAATATGAAAATATTATTATCTCATGGAACAGGTTTTTGATTCTTTTATGATTTATGTCTTATGAACTTCCATAATTTATTCCACGAATAAAGATTCTTATCTATCATATGTAGGGTACAATTTTCAAATTTTATGATCATATATTCATGCCCTAATACTCATGTTATTTTTATGTGATAATTAATGTCTCCCTTATTTTACAAAGCATTGAATCTAAGTTCACTCTTTCTTATATTTCATTTCTCCATGTTATGATGAAACGTTTTGATATTAAATATCTAAGAAGGGTGTCAGTAATGAATAAATAAATTTAAAATGATGTAGATATATTATGAACTAGTTATTTAGGTGTCCAAATTTTCAAATACACTAATCCTATATGATTATCGTGTGGATTGTAATGTTATGTAATGAATATACATCAATTGATATATAATATATATATATATATATATATATATATATGAAATTTATAGTATGTTATATCCTCATTGAGAAATTGATTTATAGTTTACTAAAAGTGTATTTGCTTTATCCTATAAAACATGACCATTTGGATTTTTTATTTATTACTTATTATTAAATGGTCCATTTTGGGGTAAATGTATCCATAATCAATTCACTTATACCCATATACTAGTCCCTATCCTCTTGTGATTGGGGATCACCCATGAATCCATGTGGTGTTACAGCTTTGTGGAATAATTTTTTATAGGTGGTATATTTTAATATGGTGTCAAAGAAAATTACATTTATGTGATTTCTATTTGTAGGAAAATGTTAGGTATGAGACTAGAGGTTAAATATTTCTTAAAAAGATAACAAGTATTTTCATGATTATGTTTAATGTTTTATGAATGATGTTTTTGGGCATTACATTAACCTGGATGAAAGGTGAATAACTTGTTTCTATTGTATATTTTCATAAAATAAGGATATGATACATTTGTGTGTGTGTTTATGAATGTGGATATTCTTAATTAGTGATTTAATGTGAACAATTGATCATGGATAAATGATTTAAAAAATTATAAACTGATAAGTGTTTTCCTTAAAAGGTTCATAATAATTAATAAGTTAACTAAAATCAATAGGATAAAATTTATGATATGGTATGATTGATAATATTGTAGTTATTATTTAGTCTATTTTCTAAACAAATAATTTATTATGTGTTTATTTATTTAAAACTATAATGTTTTTTTCTAATTATTGATTTAATTTTTGATATTCATGAAAAAATAGATATATGTTGGTGAACCTTAAAGGTAAAAGATAAAATCATATAATGTTTATTAGGGGAGTTTATAAGGAGAAGTGAAACATACCTCTCTGAAAAGTGTACCTAATAGAGGAATGTTTTCAGGGTATGAGTAGTATTTTTGAGTTGATTGATGCACCTAAATCAAATAAGATAAATCTTTTTATATTTATATTTGAGGGACCAACAAGGAAATGGAGGCATATGAATGTTCAAATAAATAGGATGAAAGGGATGACATGGGTTAAATGTCATGTTCTTTTCATCAATTCATTTTATATTGATACAATAATGATAGTCATGAGTTTTAAATTTATAGTTTTATGTGGACTGAGATATCTATTCATTCTTATGCTACTAAATTCATGAATTCGATCCACTTTTTAAATTAAATTGTGTGATTATGATTCTATAAGTCATCTTAATTTTGAATTTTTTTTATTATAATTTTTTCAATCAGATATTAAAGAAGATGTAAAATATTTTCAATTGTTTTTAGTGATTTGCAAGAGTAGAGTAGGCCCAAGTGGGTGAAATTATATTGGGAAGAAGAGAAAATACAATGATCATCATTAGGATAGTAAAAAATCAAGGGGTCAAATGGATACTATCTCGTTAAATTACTTTATAGTAAGGGTGAAATTACTATGTTATTAGTAAAGATTAAATGTATTCAATTAGTATTTATATCCTACCAATATGAAGAAATGAAATTATTATAGTAAAAAAGTTATTTTTAGAGGATTTGTAATAATATGAACAAAAGATATAGAGGTCAGAATTTTATTTCAACTCAAGTATTTTTTCTGGGATAATAACCCTTAGAAGAGTATTAGATATATGATATTAAGGCATACTGGTCATTGTGGTAGCATAAATTCTTAGGTTAATACTCAGTTAAGAGATGTGTCTTTGGAGAGTCAAGAAAATACTTTTTTATTTCACAAGATAGGTACATGGAAGTAATTTTCTATGGAGAATAAATTAACTAATCCTTTGAAGGGATATTTTATTGTTGTAGGCACTACAATAATCAATTATACATTGACTAGTGTAATATTGGTTATCAGAACATCACATTTATTTATCAATGCCTTTTCTATTCTTGATTTTGGATTTAATATTGAATTTTTTCATTAAGAATTAAATATTTATGCCCCATTAAAAAAAGAGTATATCAATAGTATATGTTCAACATATAATTATATAATAAGTGGATATGGTCATCTATGAATCATATTTACTCTATAGTTAAATTTTTTTAATGTGATTATGATGATGGTATCTTTAAAACATTTTGGGGATACCATGGACATATACTATGAGTGTAATTATTCCCTACCTCTAATATGTCTTACACTTTCTTAGTAGATTTGGATTATCTTAATATAATGGTTGAATTTGATTTATGTTGTATAAGGATTATTATATCTCAGATTATAGGGATTTTTAATGGTTTATTTGTGGGTATTATTAGTTTTGTTTTCCAACAATGGTAGATCAATTTTCAAATTTATTTCTTGAGGATTTTATAGGATTACCACCCAAGTGGGACGTTGATTTAATGATTGAATATGTAAAAATTACTAATCATAACTCTATCCATATTTTTTATATAGATCTTGTAAGTATAAGAAATTAAATATATTTTTATAATATATGAAATACATTGAATTAATTAGGAAGGTTGAATTTCTGTAGGATTCTCCTATTATTTTTTCTAAAGAGGATGATTTCATCTTTTATTTATGTATTAGTTACTGAATCTAAAATTTGGATACAATCATAAACTAGTATTTATAGTCACAGGTTTATGACTATTTTAACTATATTATAGGTTCATAGTTATTTTCCAATATCAATCTTCAATTGGTGTATCATCAACATAAGTCTCCATCTAAGGATGTACAAAAGATGATTTTCAGAACCAATTTTTTTTGTATTTTATTCCGGATAATTAGGGAAGTGAACTCTCTAATGGGTTACATACATTATGAGAAAATATAAATGTTGTATTTCATGATTTGAAAATAATTTTTTTAAGAATTTTATTTTTGAATAAATATTCATCTTGAATAGGTGGCAGTGGTGATGTCTTGATATGTACCAAATAATGGTTTTTATATTTTAATTTTCTTATTTGGATTTCTAGGTCACCAACTAGATAATTCATGATTTATCCCATTTATATTCACCAATTATTTCAGTGATATGAAAATGTGTAATGTTTTTATATGATGATAGACATAAGGATATATTTCATTAGTAAAAGAATAAAAAAACCTTCTATATCACTTTTATCATACTTTAACCATGTTTGTTCTATAAGGTTTATTACGAGCCATACAGTGTGAGATTTTTGTGTACTGATGCAAGTGTCTTAGGATCTATCATATAGTTCTTATTAACTTAGGAAATACAAGAATTATTACTATAACTATGATCATTATATAACAGTTTGGTGCATTCCCCCAATAGTTGTTGGAATTATATGTTTATTAAAAAAAATTATCATATATGTTAATCATAAAATAATGTGGATTTTTTTCTCTGATAAATTTTGGAGTCTCTAGAGGATAATATATTTTAAATATTTTTAGACATTTTAATTTTAGAAAATATGTACTCTTATGAAGGGTAATGTCTTTAATTATCTCTGAGAAAAAAAATCTTAGAATGATATGGTTTAAAAATAAAAAGATAAGTTTTAACTTATTGATATTTTATCAAAATAAAATTTATATATATTTTAGGATTAGGTTCATATAGTATTATCACCCTTCAATTTAAATTCATCATTGATTTAGTGGGTGAAAAAAGGGAATGGTTTATATTCTATGTTTTGTATTTTTCATTAAAAATATATCATGGGAAATAGAAACTACGATAGACATTGGATGATAATTTTATTCTAAATATTGATAGATATATTTTTTGTTATGTTGGTATTATGGGAAAAGTTAATGAGATATTTTTATGTTCTTTGATAGGTAGTTCATCATTATTTAATCAATTCATATAATAGTGTTCAATAAAACTTGGTGGTTAAAAATTATGTGGGATATAACCATATTTGTATCAAGATAGGATACTTGTCTCTATGAAAAGGTAGAGAATAAATGGTCAAATGAAATAATTTAGTCACTTCCCATTTTTGAGTGGAAACTGGACAAAATTACCTAGTATTTTTTGACTATTTTTCTAAATTTTTTAAATGTAGGGACGTAGTTTGGGAATTTTCTGATCAGTTAACTAAAGTGGATAAATTTATATGGATTTTTAAAATTCATATGTTTGGTAAGTTAGAATATAATTGTTCAAAATATGTTATAATTATTCATGGGGTACAAAATAAAGTTATGTCAAATCATGATACTAAATTCACATCTTGGATTTATTCAGTCTTACCGAAGGCTCTAGGTACTCATTCTAATTTTTATATGGTTTACTATTCACATATTAATGGATATTATCTGTGTTCTATCGTAATTAATGATTATATGATTTATTCGTGAATTATTGATTATAATGCTGTATTTTTAGATCAAGTATCTTGGATGGAGTGTTTTCTATAACAAAAAATATATAATTCTATTCAAATGGCTCAATTAGTGTATTATATTGAAGGTTATATTTGTCACCATAATATTAAATGAAGAAAAGTGAGGTAAATTTTTTTGATAATATTTATTTTAATAAAATTATGTTTACGTTCAGTTAGTCTGGAAGAGGCCTTCTATAACTCAAAATAGACATAATTATTACGTTGATAGAAGATAAAAAACATTGATTTTATTAATAGTTTATTTTTTATTCTTATCTTACCCCAATTAAGACATTAATTCTTGGGAAAAAAATGATGCTTGATCCTTAATTTTTAGGGAAATTTAAAATTATGGAGTGAAATAATTAAGTTACTTATCAGTTATAATTTCCTCCGAAGTTTACTGGAATGAGTAGTGTGTTTTATTTATATCAATTGAAGAAATATAATACATGTATATATCATGTGACTATCCATGATGATTTAATGTTTAAAAAAATATATATTTTTCATTTTTATCTTGTGAATATCATTGATCGGAGTGATAAGGTTCAATAGTAAAATTTTGTGACACTTATGTCCATATTATGAAATCATGGTCAGGTGGAGGAGGAGACATGGAAATAATTAGTTTGTATGATGTCCCAATGTACATAGTTATTCAATATATATTCTCAGGGATGCATCATAGTGATACAAATCCCTATAGATGAGATTTTGTAACATCCCCATGGTTTAAATTGTGTAATTTGTTTGATTTAAATTTAGTTTATTAATATTTTTAGTTTTGAGTTTCATTCTAATGTATTGGAAGGAAAGGGAAGAGTGGAGGAGGATATGTAGCTTATTTTTATTATAAATCAAAAAATTCACCACTGTGTACCTAATTAAATTTCACTGTGTGCCTACTAAAAGAGATAGAGGAATGTAAATCATTAGTTCAACCACCATATGCCGAATTACATGGTATTAGGTTTCCAAAATCAATAGTTTGTTAAATGGTCATCCATCGGGTACATGGTATGTTTCTGGATCTCATTTTTATTGAGGCGAATTTATGTATTTTTGTTTACAAATGATTTTGATATTTAATCCAATTTTCATTTTTTAAAGATCTAGCATTTTGTTTTTATCCAATAAATGATATCTATTATCTATATGTATCCTTTATTGATTTATCTCCCTTATCTTGATGGATTTATGATTCAATAATTATTATGAAATAATTAATATAATATCATCGTTCATCCTATAGTTTTATTTGAAGGTGATATGATTTTGTATAGAAAATCTATAATTTATTCACATTATTCTATTTTGAGGGAATTTAAATTTTCTAGTGGTTGAGGAAGGATTTAATATATATTTTTTTGTTTGAATTAACCGTTAAATGAGAGGTAGTAAGCTTCTTATATTTTATTTGTGTTTAATTGAATGATTTTTTTTGTGATTTGTAAAATTATATAGGTGATATTAACCATGTTTATGTGCTAAATATGATATAAAATCATTCAAATGAGGAGTAAAATTCGATTAATTAATTTGAAATAAATATGTTATTTACGTGTCATATGATATTATAAATGTATTTAAATATTTAAATGATGTTAGATTATTGAGAAAATGACTGTTACTAAAAATTAAGAGTTTATCATCATAATTACATAGATTAATAATGAAGATTTTTTTGAAAAAAATTGTGAAATTACAATTCAATGGGGGATGTTTTGATTTTTATATATTGATTATAATTTACATTTATGATATATGAACTATATTATTTTATAAAATCTTAGGAAAGTTAATTTACATATATAATATGAAAATATGTTCTAAGAATAAATTTTCTGCTTAATTATAATATTTTTATGTTAAAAATCATGAGATTCAGTAATTTGATATAATATTTGGCTTTTAATAAAACAATAAGTGAATTATAAAAAATAAAAATTGATTTTAAAGAGTGTTTTGATTTTTTTTCATGTTTCATTTTTTAATGTGGTAAATTATATGATTTTAGTTGAATAAGATATTATGAATTTAATAATTAATTTTGTTTTATAATGGTGATTTCTAGTGAAATAACAGAAAATATTGAATTTTTTTATGAGGTTTGTATGCTGAAAATTGTTTTTTAAATGTTCAAAAATGTATTAAAGGGTTATAATATTCTAAATAAATGGAATAATAGTTCTTAATTATTTTATAAATGAAGAATATTTATTATAATGTTTGAATGAGAATGTAAAGGAGAATAAGGCCTGATAAAAACCTAGCTTTAAAACACCAAAAGAATTTTTGGGAATTGATTAATTTCATGAGAAATTAAAAACACAATGAATAGTTTTGTTGTAAATGAAATGTGAATAATAATGAATGTATCTTCTAAAAATGATTGGTTTTTCTTAATGAATAACATGTGTAGATATTAATTATTCGATGTTTAACATCCAATGGGGTGTTGGAATATTTTTATTATTTTTACGAGTGATTTAAGAATTAGATAATAAATTAAATATCATAATGTTATTATGATATTGTGATATATTTAAGAATATATATATACATATATATTAAGAATGTGAAACCTCTGTAGTCACTAGATTTTTTTCAAAGTATGTTTGATATTCAGTTCACTGAATTATTGTAGGACTAGTGAAGAATTTAATCAATTCATAACCTATTGGAAGGAAAATATGAAGAGTTAACATAAAATGGATCTTTTAGTGAATGAATTTATCCATGGAATTGTGATACACTGAGTTAACTGGATATATCCAATAAAACTAGGTATTGATATAAGAGATCATTGGGTATTATTTGAAATGTATACAGGACCATTCAAGTTAGAGGTTGGTAAGACTATATGATACACTAGACCCCACTATAAATGTGGGGTAGGACCACCTCATTAGTTGTAACATGAATAATTATTTTCTTCATGTGGCTGGAAAGTAACTTAGTTGTGATATTTTTTACTTTTAGTGATTTAAAACTATTTTAGTGTTATCCCATGGAAGTAATATAAAAATCCAAACCATGTAAAACCAAAGTGTTCTTTACTTTTCCACAATATTTTCCATTGTTTTTTGTCTATCTTTATATTTGTAGTAAGACTTTGTACATGGTGATTTAGGGTGAATCTAGGCATCCAATGTTCTAGATCAATTTTGAAGGGGGTGAAGAGTTTCATTGTATGTGAATTCAGATGGAAATAAACTTTCGGTCAATTCATCTTCTAATATCTAGTGTTTTTAATCTAGTGATTTCATATCTAAATTTGTATTCTGCCATCAAGTGGTATTGAAGGGTTGTTCACGATAAGCAATTTCGCTCAGCATATTGAGGTATATTCATTTTATTTTCTTCATTAACATTATATAATTCAGTTAGAGTTACTAAATCCATGTAATGGTGTTGGAATATCGAAATATTAGGGTTGATATGTTTAAAAAAATGAATTATAGGTTCTGGAGGATACAGATGGATGATTATCCAATCCCAAAGAACTTGGATGTTGCATTAACTAAAGTAAGGATATAGAATATAGGGAAATATTATTGGGAATGGATAAATCATAAGACACTTAGAATGGTGTATATATCATTGAAAAATAATTCTTCTCTCAATATCTAAGAACACAAAACAACAACAGAATTTATAGATTCCATGAATAACAGATATGAAATGATAGAAGCATTAAATAAGATATTTATGATAGGTAGTTTTTTAGTATTATATTTTCATAAGAAATACTAGATGCATAAATTTTAATGACTTTAACAATATTTAAAGTCATCTTCTATTATTGAAAGACTCATTTAGGGGTGATGTCTAGGAATTGCTTTAGTTTTTATCACTACCACAGACATAGAAGCTGAAGGTAATTATTGTTAGTAATTATACCAGAAAAACTATATTAGTTATTGATGATTTCAATACATTAATCCTATATGAATTTCCTAGGATGAGGTTACTCCATGAACCTACCAAACTTACTTTAAATATATAAGTTATAGGACAATCTCCCAACTGAAAGATGATTTAAATGAACAAAAATATGATTATAGATGAATGTAGATGTAATTTTACCAAAACTAGTCCAAATTATTAGAACTTGTTTAAGAGGGGGAGTCCCAAGAATGATTACAGGGATTGAAAAGAAAATTTTGGAATAAAAATATCTATATGTTCCAATTATTTAAACTTAAGTGAACATAACACCTTTTCACTACTCAGTGTCAACCATATGATAAAATCATTTTTTATTAATTTTGGATAATCACTCAGTTATATATCATTTTAGTATTGCATGAATAATTGTGTATCTAAAAGATTCCTAAAAGTACACTTTGTTTATGATAAATATCTTGACGTTGTCAAAAGGGATGATGTGAATATATAGATGTCAAATTAGAACTTCATAAATTTGAAGGGAGTTAGACACATACCAGTTTTATAAAAAAACTCTTATTTCCATGGGATATATAGATGCAGAAGAATATAGAATGATAAATCTAATGGATTTTGAAAATTTTTGGAAGGATCAATGGTTGAGGAAATATTATTTAAATATGGGAAATTTTATCTATCCAAAAGATCATATGGGAGTTCATTAGATTGAGATAAAACTACTAGAATTCATAAGTAATTTCACATTCATATTTGTTATCTTAATGAGATGAAAATGAATGTTATGACAATAAATGGAATGTTGATGTTCACAAATACTGATTTTGTAACTTATGAGAGATGTATAATATATGAACAAATGAATGTCTCATTTAATTTGAATAGAAGGAAACCTTTTATTCTAAAGGTTAAACATGTTCATTTAGATATATACTGACCAGCCATAGTATGATCTTATACAGGTTCCGTAATCTTTTACCCATTTATTGATTAAATAAGAAGAAAGTTGTGGGTATATTTCTTGAATCACCAATCTAAATTATTTATAATTTCACTTAGTGTAAATCCTTTCTTGAAGTGAGACTTGAACAAGGCTTAAATTCCTGTGGTTGGATAATTATTTTTATTATAATGAATGGGACATCATGCAAGGAAACTGAGAAAGTGGATCAAACAACAAAACATTGCTCTTGGAACCCTAAAACCAAATGGTGTGTCTGAATATATAAACAAAAAGTTGATTGCGAAAGCACATATCAAGAGGTTTCACTCTATAATTTATAAATAAATAAGCGTAGAAAAAAATAATTTCTCTTGTGTATTTATTTAACCAAAGTCTTCTACTACAAGTAGTAAATGCCATTATGAGTAGTTTTGGTATGAAAATCTAGTGAAAATTTATCATATCCATTTTTTTGAAAGAAAAGAGTATATTTAGATTGATTCTTAAGGAGAGGGAAAAGATAATGTCTATTTCAATTTTTTTTCATTATTTGTTATGGAGATGATTTTTTTATCAACTACGACATGAGAAAAGTCATAAGATCATTAATGATAAAACTTTTATCTTTAACAACTGGGTTTTATAGAAATAATTGAACATAAAAGAGGCATATGTTGATCTCAAAGAATTATTTTTCAAATTTCATGTCAATTAAGATAAAATCACCAGTAGTACCTCAATAGCAGTGAATTCAGATGAAAAATAATTTTTATAAAATATAAATTTGAGGAATGAAACTTGAATGCATATGTTATATATAAGAGTGATGTAGATCTCAAAAATATCAAATGAAATAAGTTAAGGTACTGAAAAATGTAGCATGGGTAAGAATAAAACCATAAATTAAATTTCAAATAGACATCTAGATTCATATGATAGGTGGAAATATATGATCATAAATTTCACAATCTAATTCTAACAGTTGAATCATAACCCGGGATCCAAAGAAAGTGGCATAACTTATAGATTCTAAAAATTAGATGATAGCTATATAAGTACAAATAGATTTATTATATTCCAATAAAAATATAGAGCTAATGGATTTACCACCAGAAATGAAAGAAAAGAAGAATGAATATGTTTTTTGATTAAATGGATAAGATAATTGTATAAATAGGTAAAAATTTATGCTAGTGATGAAGGTATATCAATAAAAATCTGGAGTCTATTACTATGGTATTTTTCTAATTTGTGGAGAAATGTAATACCATTCATATGGTCTTGAGTTTTCTTGATAAAAATGATTTTTTTTAAAAAAAAAATGTATGAAGAGGTTGTGTTTCTCCAAGGTGATTTGGAGAAATACATTTACAAGGATTGACTAGGTGGGTTTTAGGTTAATCAAATGAAGTATTTGGTGTTTAACCTTAAACACGACCCTAAAAATTGAAATATGAATAATATTAATGGATCTAGAAATTTAATTCTCTTATAGTTGATAAGATATTATAGTAGATCAACTCAAATCAGAATTTTTTATCACAATGTGTGGAAGGAAGATTTAATTATAATCATGAGTCTGTATGTTGGTGATATGTCTCTATTGGGTCCATACATTCAAATGATCAATGAATTGAAGTATTTTCTATCCAGAATGTTTGAAATAAAGGATCTAAAAGTTCCAAATAAGATTCTTGAAATTAGATTATATTCTTTAGTGATCCTTTTGGATGGAATTTCACTCAATCGTAATATGTATACTAATGGGAATATAAAACTTTTTCAATGTTATCTCGTGGTTTTAGGATGAAAACTTGGACCACATAAATCTATTTTTTTACATTGTCTCATTTATTTATGTATTTGTATGAATGTGTTTAAAATTTTCATTAGTCTTTTTGCACTATTATTTTTTGGTTATACTAAAGCTTCGTATTTTTTTAATCATTTAGCCAGGTAGGTGTGGTGTATCAGAGCACATGAATTTTAATGGAACTAAACATCAAATAGATTCATTATCCTTTATCTGATGGTTTAAATCTGGTTATTTCACATATACTTCTATCATCTCCCCATAATATATCAATTTTTTAAAAGAAAATTCCTTGAGTTTGACTAACAAGTGTGGAATCCTTTGATTAGGATAGGATATATTGAGAGCCACAAGATTAGCTAGGTCATGGGCAAGAAAGCGGAACTATATATAGCATTTGTTTTATAGTGATACTATATGTGTCATGTGATAGAAGGAGTATGATATGATCAATGTGTTTTTAAAGTATATTTTATGATTAATGTATTTTTCATTGGGTTACCATGACATATTCCCCAGATATTTACTGACATTGAATAAAGCCTGAATATATTGTATTCAGGATGATTTATTAACACCCAACATTGTATAGAATTTGCTTTATATGAATTTTTAAATCCTTTTATTGCATTATACTATCCAAATAAGAACATATTTAATTCTATGTAATGCTTTAGGTGATCATGGTTTCCACTAATATTATTTCTCACACCTTGTATGCATATATAATAACCCCCACTCTATATACCCAATTCTATTGGTCGTTTATTATGTAGGCAACAAAATACATAGTTAAAAACATATGCGATTTGAAAAATTAGTAGTTTTTGGAGACTAGAAATATGTGTGATAACTAAATTACATTGTAAAATAATGTAAATTAAAAAACACATAAAGATTTATTATCCATTCATTGGTTGTACTTAGATCACATGTATAATTATTCATGGTTTCATAGAGAAATGGAGAAACAATATTAAGGTGTGAGATAAGATTCTCAATAAGGGGTATTGTACAGAAGATGACAATATAAAATAAGATTGATATATATATAATGTGATAAGAATGAATAAAAAATATATTATATATAATAGAGTTCAAAATATACTATATCTATAATAGTGGAAGTATATAATCACATATAAAACAATAATAAATGTCATAATGATGAAATACAAAATTTCAGACATTATAAGAATATTTTCAAGGCCTTATGCTATGAGATCATACATAAATGGGAAGGTATACACAAAATACCCATTTTAATTTGATTTCTGAAACATAATGATGCATAAAAAGGTTATAGATTGAATTATTTCAACATATCTTGTAGATATTTATTTTATTTTATTTTATAACATTTATTAATTCATTCATTTTTTGATTGTTAATGGAAATGAAAGAGTTTTATATAGTATTTTTACAATGTTCAAACCCATCATCATGAACCTAATCATTTCTATGATAGGTTATTCAATTTAAGTAAAACATTCTCCAATAAATATAAAAGTGGTTATAATCAGTATAATATTGACCCTATGGTGCATCTTTCACTCAAATATTATCTCACTATGCAACCATAAATATCTAGCATTACACTAGATTGGAAGCATCCCACTGCCAATTAACATACGTCCAAACCTAAAAATGAGATATTATTTGATCTCTGGGATGAAAATGTATCAATGCGATCATACCATTTTATAAATTAGATATTATACTTCTAGAATAATATAAAAAATCTTGATCATTGGTCCTATTTTATTATCCCAATCTCACTGCGACATTTAATCAACATAGCCCAATCATCCAAGAGGCTCGACATGGAGGATGGGATATAAAAATATCATTCTATCTCTTTATATAATTTAATATTATATGATATAGAAATATCATAATAATATCATTCTTTTATCCTCTGCATAGAGTTCCTTCTTCTTAGATATCATCATCTGTTTATATTTTGATACACATATGATCTCTTGGTGGAAGTAGTATTGAGTTTTATCTCACTTTTTTTCTCATTAACTTTTTTCATTTTTATTTATATAAATATCATGAATTTTATTTTCCATATTTAGAATATCAAAAATCTCTTGGAATCATGGAAATTCAATCTCCTAATTCAAAGATGGTAGATATTTCTATCTTTTTATTATCCCCAAAAACTCACTAAAATATTGTATGATATCTTCTTTCAAACATGCATGAATATTAGGATACTCTATTTTCTAAAATCCTCCACATAAAATATGTAATTTGAAATATTTTCTACATATACTTGTTATCATGAAGAATCACATTTTCTTGCCTCTCATCAAATATTGTATGTCATTTGATATTTCATACCATATTTACCTTGTATATCATCCAAATATTTCTCAAAAAAATAATCCTCATATCTTTTTCATGATGATTATTTTCTTATATTGAATCACACTTCATTGTTATATTTTAATCATTAAAGAGGAAATAATTATTTTCCAAAATTATTTTCAACCCAATAATTTTTCACAAATTGAGGTAACCTTACAAAGTCCCCATTTTAAACCATACGATGCATTTTTCTCAAATTTAGGATTTCATAAACCTTGAAATATTTAGGAAAAAAACATACCAACTTTTAAGGAACCTTACAAATTTTCATAACCTTATGACGTTTCATTTTCCTTTTATATTAACTTTATGAACTCACACAACAACCTTAAAATGTTCAAAAAAAACTTTATGAAGATGTGTCACCAACATTATAGATATTTTATTTACTCTTTTTTCCGTATGATGCAAATTTATAATGTCTTCGTGAACCATATGGAAAGTATAAATATATATTAAAAATATTTTATTTTCCATTTTTCATATATCACTCAACTATATGAGTTCTCCATGAAACCCCATATAATTTCTAGAAGAGTTCAACACTATCAAATTCAATGTGATATTTAAACTCCATACTTATCTCAAATGATATTATAACCTCTTAAAATATTTATAGGGGTTTTAAAATCATTAAAAAACATCATCCTATGTTTTTATGTTCTTAAGTTGATTGAAATCAACTCAAATATACTTATATTATATAATAAATTCATTAAACTTCACTAAATGGATATCCATCAAGTATATCATCAACCAAAATTCTAGAATAATTCAAGGATGGATTCTCTTTACCTCAATCAAATTATCCATTTTTTATTTATATCCACAAAAGATATTACAGTACCCAATTTTTTCTAACATTTCTCAAACCTATTTTAGTATGTTCATCCAACTTTTATCAGCACTAGACATTTATTTTCATGAGAATAATCTCTCTAGTCTGTATATATAAATGGATTATTGAATATCTATATAGTGAAACAAAAAATAGTAGCCTCGTATTCCTTTGTTCAATTATTTATAATAAGTAACTCCATTTTCCAATTCATATATAAGTAGTAATTTATTATTATATATTCATTTATAGGGTTATTATACATAACCAAAACTCATCATTCATTAAATTAACTTCTCATAATTATGTTGAAAAAAATACAATATTCATCTACACCATTCAATAGGGATCTTCATTCTCTATACATAGATTTGTTCTCAATACCACATAACAATATAAAGTTGATGGTTCAATTCACCTTATTTATAATAAATACTATGGTGAAAAGTTAAAGTAAGATATTACTTAAATTTAAACAATTATTATGGTTATTAATAGAACTCCGCCCATTTTTCATAGCTACAACATGATCCAATTATCGAGAGAATTATAGAAGAAAATTTATTTCCAAAAAATGATTCATCCGTCAATGAACTCTAAGTATATATTCATAGAACATGTGTATAATACAAGTGTGATTAACCTAGACCAAAACGTTGTCTGTAATTTATCTAGTATGTGATACAAACTCATATTTCTCATTTTTTGGAGTTGTAAAAATAGATTCATAAAGATGTTTGTAACCTAAAATCATCTTTAAAAAACAAATAAATAATATTCAAGTGTAAGATAAATTACTACCCCTTGAATATATCTTGTCTTTATCACCCTTCACCCCCATTAAAAATTATATTTGATATAATCAATTAAAGGATATAAATTTGGTTGTAATACCTCAACCTTTTAGCTTTTAAGGGATTACCATATTTCAAATTAACATGAAATAACACATCTATGGAATCATATTCATGTTTTATCCCTATCAATTAATAAACTCCACTATACATTAATATTTTTATATTTCTTTAATAAGAAATATAATCATAATTTGATACTTTATGAAATATTTAAAGAATGTGTTATTAACTCTATGATGGATGAAATCTTATAGAAATAGAGTTATTACAGATTCCATTAAGTTATCTTTTATCAATTATCACCTTCAATTCCCAGTATGAAAAAACATTTAAACAAATTCATGGGAATAAGGATAGTTTTCCATCATATTTCTAGTAATATAAGTAGGGTTATGATTAGGGTCTCAATCAAGAAATTAATTTCTTTATAACTCCATAGTCTCGATAACTCCTCATTCTTGTTCATTAATTTTTAAAGAATGATATTATTTGGTAAGAAAGGATTTATTTTCACCTTAAGCTATTATCTTATGTGAAATAGGTTGGATTACCTTTTATAATAAATAAAATAAAATAAATATTCCATTACCATTATCTTTCATATAATAGTTTTTAATATATCCATCTTTCTTACATGTTCCACACATGTTCTTAATAATTCTTGGGCCATTATTTTTGGGAAAACTCTCATGAAAATTGAGTTCTTATTAATTTGAAATAACATTTCACAATCCACCTCTTTCTCTTTATAATTATTTACCTATATTTATGATCATTTATAATTGAATGGGTAAATCAATCCTGAATGCTTTTCTAATATACACAATATTATTAGTTTTTCTCTATGATTTTATTTCAACCTTTGTCTTACCTTTTTAGGAAATTATTCCATAATTTCATATAAGATTCCAACTACTGAATAAATCTCATTATACCACTCTTATATTGTTTCCCTTAATTAAATCATAATACTCCTTTTAATTTTTATATCTAGGTCCTATTGATAGGGGTTCATATGAAGGTGACCTGTGAATTTTATATATAATATTTTATTATATTAAATAAATATTCAGTACATTTAAAAATAATACATTGCACAAAAACATAATGGTTTAGTGTATTTAGAGACTAGATATATAATCATATTATTTCATGAAAGATCCTCAATATATTTTATAATTATCTTCTCATGTATTACACTTATTATACATTCCCTATATACAATTTTTCATTATAAACTAGGGAATGGAAATATAAGAAAGGGTGAGATCAAATTCCCATTAATGGTAAACATATGAGATATCAATTAATGATCATTCATAAATGAGAACAATATTATCATAAAATTATGATAACATGATCATAATATACAAAATCTATAATCAATTAGTCAATTATATTTAGTCATGAATCATTGAATAATTCCAAATCATAAAAAAATACATAAGTCATTATAGTGTAGAATATTCAATAATCAATCATGATCTATAATAAAATATCATATGAATAAGACATAGGAATGTGGAATACACAAAATTATTGAAAATAATTTATTTATTCAAGGCTCAATGCCAAGAATATCGTAGTTAATTCAGTTCACTCCCTATTCCATCATTTCCTTAGTTAATATCTAATCCCAAGACTATGATTTTTTATATAATACATTAATAAACTGGATTCAATCCTCATTCCATTTCATATCATCTCATTAGATATAAATCATTACTCAATACATTGGAGGGATATATAATTTCGATCACACCCTGCACATAAAAAAACCTTAAATTTTTGTGCCAAAAGATCATAAAGGATTTATCAATTCATCAAATATTAACCCTTATAAAGGAAATGAGTCTCATAAACATATAACCATTTGATCATATCATGAGATATGGAAAATAAATAGTTTTTATAAATATTTCATCAAATCTTAATTAACCCATGTGAAAAAATGGGTTTTATAGGATTATTCTTAAAATATTGTCATCAAAATATATAAAGAGAAATAAAGTGGATGTTATTATAAGATTATATCCATTAGAAATCATAAAAATAATTAAATTATATTTACATAGATAAAAATACAATTAAAATATCATTCAAACCTTTATTTTAAAAAATAGAAAAATATCATTTTATTTTCAAAAAAAATAACAAAAAATTCCCAAACCAATGAGAAAATTAATTTATTTTAAAATAAAAATAGAAGATTATGAATGAATATTATAAAAAATAATGAATATTATGGTGGAAAAAATTTTCATTTGGTTAATGATAAAACAAATATTACTTTCACGATTAAAATAAAAAGTACAAAAGTTCTTAATTATTAGAATGATAAAACAATGATTTTAAGAAATGGTAACGAAAGTAAAATATGGTTAAAAATAAATTTAAATAATAATTTTATAATAGAAAAAAATTTATTTAATACATATTAAAGAACATGGACATGGAATAAAAAGTTCTTTGACCAAAGAGGAAATAAAGTTGACTATTCTTAAAAACATTTTCTCAGAATTTTTTTCTACCAATGATAGGAGAATAGATAGGAAAAATGAAAAACATAAAAATAATTATAATATTATATATTATAAAGGGTTAAAAGTATATGTATCATATAATCTCCATAAATTTAAATTTTACATATATTATCCTAAAAAGAAATGACATTGTAAAATAAATGCATACCTCAAATCTAGTCTTTCTTCATACGTGTTAGAACCTATTATATTATAAATATAGTTTTATAATACCTATATTATATACCAATATTTATTCATAAAATTCTTTTCATATATCCCTTATAATTTCCAATTATTCTTTTATTAAAAATTTCTTCATCAAAATGAACTTCGTGTGAAAACTGGTCAGTTTTCCATGTATGTTCCAGTTCAATGGTTCTGATCCTTCCACCATGGTCATGGTTTCATAATATTAAAAATATTAATCATGAAATATGTATCACATTTATTCCTTATATACACTTTTTAAAGATTCATATAAATTAATTATGAAAAATTAATTACCCCACTTCATGGTGGTAGTGGTCCACAATTACGCACGTGTGATTTTTCACGTTTCGAGGGAAAGAACGAAAGATATATAAATAATAATTAAATATTAAAATAACATAATTATATAATAAATATAATATATATTAATTAAATCTTTACATTTAAGCTTAATTTTAAAATAGAAAAGAACATTGAATCACATCGCTTCATAGAGGTGGTTGTCCACACATACACATGAGCGACATTATAATTTTACAATGTATAGGAAGGAGATTGTAACGCCCCGACCCCAGCTACCCAGAGTCGGTGCATTACTTTGTAACATTGGCATGATCACAAAAGATCAAGTCTTGAAAGACTGATTAGTTTAGTAGCCTTGGAAACACTAGATACATTCGTAAACGTTACATTACATCATAAAGTGAAAAACTACAATAACAAAGTCTCCATAGTCCACTCTCATATCCTCTTCTGACAATCCCTGCAGGTCATTCATAAAATACTTCTTCACATCCTGGAAACTATTAAAACATTGAAATGGGTGAGCTCAGATGCTCAGTAAGGATAGCAATATTGCGGAAGCTTTCATAAATAAACATAAACATTTAAGGCAATGTATAAATAAAACAAAAGCCTTTTAAACTTGAACATCAACATAATATGGCAAAAGTAAAATGAGATAATGCCATTTACTTCTTCACATGGATATTATAATGGTCGAATAATCACATGAAATATCATTAACGACTTTCATAATGATGGAATGCATAATGCCAGACATTCTGAAACATTTTGTCAAGGCCTCGGCCAAGACGTCTAAAATGATTAAGGCCTCGGCCAAAACCATAAATAAAATTGGGAAAGGGCCTCGGCCAATTCCATGTCTAGTTGTCTCATGAGACCTACCGATGCATCGAGGAGCTATAGCGGGCTCCACCCGTCACTTATTAAGTCCAATGCATTCCTCATATGAATAGGTTTAAACATATCATAAACCATAACATAATCGTATCACATGAAACATGCATAAATGAAACATAACATTTTTACATTTCAATCACAAGATTTCAATACAACACATTGATATAATAAAAACGCTTTCAAAACCATTTTCAATACCAAAATAAAAGAAAGTTAAAACTTTCTATTTATTTTTCATTAAAAAAAGTGATGGCCTGTAGAGGAAGCCGAAACTCAAATAATGGTCACGACGGCGGAGAATTCGTTGTCGCCGCATATGTAGGGAAAGAAAAACATTCCCTTTTTGTCATTTAGTAAAATGCTTCGTATAAAAAGATTCCTTTTGAATAAACGTAAAAGTCAAAGGGGTTTATACACCGTATAAAAGAAAGTTGTGTATAAAACCAAATATGCCTCAATGAAAGGAGATTGAGATGAAGTCCTTAAAAAGATCATTTTTAAAATTAAATTTATCTATTATGGGTATTCACTATAGGTACACATAAATAATACAAAATAAGAAATAATAATATCATGACCTAATTTGAAAGTAGGTGATTAACCCAAAGAATGGAAGTTGGGTTAAGAAATTCCCTTACCTCATGTCCGACTTAACTCAACCGTTATTTAACCTCCTGAATAATAAACTAGATTAAATATCTACCTTATTAAGAACCATTTTCAATTTCATTATCCTTTTTATATCACTTATTACAATGTTATGAACGTTATGTAATTATTTAAGTTAATAACGGTCGTTTTGTCGATCTTTGGTACTTGTGTCAATAATAACCTTCTTATAATTACAAGTTGTTCATGTGGTGAAATATACATTATATCCAGAATTATATTCATGATGTATATATCATATATATCCAGTATATACATTCATTCATAATATTACATAACATTTAGAGGTAAGAAATGAAATGCACCGTTCATGGAGACGGTAAGCCGTACGTACGCATGAACGCTACTTTCATTTCTATTTCGTATTTTATGTAATGAAATCATAATTATATAAAGGTATAATATAGTTCCAGTATAATATCATATATAATATCATTTACTCCATCCTTTATACATCCCACATATGGCATTAACGATTCACATCACTTTGAGGGGGCGGTAGTCCGCACTACCTAAAATGAAATTATCATGTTTACCCATAATGGAAATCATAAAGTATGCCATAAATGTGAAATACAGAAGCATAAGTAAAACATAAAAATATTATATATCATATATAAATATAGTGACATCTTAATGGCCACCTTTGAAAGTGTTATATGAGTGTGGAACAATCATCGTTTCTTGAGGCAGAAATTCGCCATCCACAGAAACCGTATGTTCTTTAACCATTAGATGTAGGTGTGTGTAAGTGTAGATCGAATCCTTCTTATAACAACATTATAGTATATTTAGGATACTTGTGTTGTTACAAAATAAATGAATAAAAAGAGTTTAGGGGGTTGGAGAAGAAAAATAAAACATAACAACATTAGAGAAGACATTACCTCAAAATCGGGTAACTCTTTTTTGATTTGAGCCAAAGGCTTCCTTGGGAAGAGTTCTGCCCAAAGAGAGTCTTCTAGGAGTAATAGGGGGAAGTTGGGAGAGTATTTGGGCAGAGGTTGGCCGAGTCAAATGGCTTGAAAGTGTGAATGAGGTGGTAGAGGTGGGGGCCTTTTATAAGAGGAGAGGAGGGGCACTCTTGGAAAGTAAGGAACTTTTACATTATTATACAATGCTTTTTGGATTCTAAAGGTCCCACACTTATATAATTCGTGGATAAGGTGATAAGGGTTCTAAATATACCCATCCAATAGTCTTTGGACAAGTGTAATCCTTGGATTGTACATTATCTTTTCATTTTATTAAAATCGTTAAATAATGAGGTCATCACTACATCATAATGATGTCATAAATAATTTAATTTATTTAATGTCTAAAAATTATAAAACAAATACTATGATGTAGGAAATTTTTTTAGATTTACAATGAATATTTATAGTCAAAAATAAGACTTGTATAACCCCATGTAAAAATTGTTTTAGTAAAACATTTCATGTTTGTGTCATTTTTTACTTTAACATTAAATAAAAGGTATTTATGTCATTTTCCAACTAAAGTGGCTCCATGGGGTCCCCAAGTTGACCCATGGATTGTCTTGGTCAGGAATGACTCATCAAATAGGAGTAGGACAAGTGTCAACCTCATATGATATTATTAAAACATTATTTTTACCTTAAACTACACTAATTACCTCTAATCGCGATTAAGAACTTAAAAGTTACTATTCACCAAAAATTTATTTTAATATCATTGAACCACATTTTACTTCTTAATGACAACCATGTATGTAAGATTTTTGAAAATCAAATCACAGAAGTGGTAATATTTCATTTAAACGAAAAATCAGTTATTTAACTATCACTTAGTGGTTTCACTATTCATCAAAAATTGAAGTTTTTCAGAACAATGCCAAAATTTCACCCTAAGCTATAATTGATATTACGAATTCAAAAATGATGTCTATTTTACAAAATTCCAAACATATAAGTTTCATTAATTAATTTTATAATTAATTCCCGCTGTCACAACAAATAGCGTGTTTTTAAGAAACAATTTATATCAAAAGATTGGCAATTGTTTATGTCCAATTTCAATGTTAAATTAATTTTAATGACCACAATTGGATAAAATGGTAAAAATATATTCTAATTATACATTAAAACCACTAAATTGTATAATTTATCACAATAAATTATTTTGATTAAAAAAGTTGTTTTAAGTATTTTTCACTATTCATAAAAAAATTGAAAGTTCTCAGAAAGTTACAAAAAATTCAACTTAGGATAATTTCGATATTACAAATACAAAAATGAAGTCCATTTTGAAATATAAAATTTCTATAATTTTAAAAAGTGGTTATTACTATTCATAACGGCTACTTTGATTAGTCGCGGTAACTCGAACTTGCGTACAATGAAAGCTATTGCATTATTAAATGAGAAGCGTATCTGGAAGCTCATGGTGTTACATTCTCCCCTCCTTCAATAAATTTCGTCCTCGCAATTTGAAATTTTTCTTTGAAAATAAAAGGTCGAAAAGAGAAAATACCTTTGAGGAAAACCCACATCGGAAATAAGATTAATAAAATTTAGCCTTAATAAGAGGGAAAGGGAAATGAAAAAGTCACCCCCCAATTATGATCTCGATTAGGAGAACATTGGTGGCAATTAGAGACATATAATTGGAGGAAAAACGTAAATATTTGTAGGGAGTGATTGAGGTCATCAATCACAATCAGCTGTCAAATTGAGGGCCTCAAAGCCTTCAATCTATGTTGATTTAAAATATCATCAGTTTAACAAGACATAAGGTATTAGGATAACATATTTTTTGTTTTAATATCCCTTTACTAAAGTTTAAGAATTAATTTATTCATTTAATAAGAGATAGGTATATATATATCTTGACAATTAGAGTTTCAACCTTCAACTCATCTTTCACTCAAAAAGATAATAGAACTCAAAAATATTATACTTATCTTAATTGTATAAGGTTCCAAATGTTAACACATACCATTTAGATTAGTAAAATTATTTTGTAATAACCAGGGACTTCCTGTAGGCTAGTGGTTGGAAATAAAGGTCTGTCGCACCATGATTGTGGGTTCGATTCCTGCAGCTTTGTCCGACGCGACGGGTTATGCCCCACCCTGCAGGTTGTCCTTTTCCTAAAACTATAGTATCATAATATTCCAAAAATAATCTTCATAAATTTTTTAACCTTAAACAATACTATCCGAAGATCAACTTAATCCGCTCCAACCTTTATAATTATCCAATATACCTCTGTCCAGACTTTCTCTAAAAGGTCTCTTAATTCCAAAATCAATTTATCAGATTCCCCAAACAAAGTAAAGTTTCTATTATTGTCACATACTAAAAATATAATTACCTTCATCATATTAAAACCTTACTGAAATCAACAAGTACTTCAGTACAATCCTTATATATATATCACATTATTCTAATAACCAGAATATAATCCATGAGTCCAAAAGCACCATTACATTAGTTATTCTGCTTCAACAGTAGTAACAGCATAAGATTGTCCTTGATCCCTTGGCCTTCTCTGAGGTAAGTTTCCCTGACGCTTAGGACATTCATTTTCATAATGACCCATTTCTCTACAATTGTAGCATTCAACTTTGATAGCCTCTTTCTTTCCCTTGCAATCATGAGCCTGGTGACCCTTTTCTCCACATTTATAACAAACTCCCATTACTTTTAGGCAAGTACCAGGGTGATTCTTCCCACAATTATCACATAATGGAAAATACTTCTTTCCCTTTTCCCCTTTATCTGTCTCTTGTTCCACCGTTATCTTCTTCTCTTGCTTTACTTTGTTGTCATAGGACTTAGAGAATTCCTTTTCTGTCTTGATAGCACACGAGACAATATCTTCGTATGATGATAAGGATTGTGATGCTAAAGCTCGACGGAGAAATTGTTTTAACCCATCAAAGAAATGATCAATCTTACTCCTTGGGTTACGTGTATAATATGCAGCATGCCTCGCTAACCTTGTAAAGTTGGCCTCATACTTTGCGACATTCTCATCCTCCTTTTGTCTCAGACTCAAAAATTGTCTTTCCATATCTGCTCGATGGTCATGAGGATATTATTTTTCTAGGAAAATCTCTTTGAACTCCCTCCATTCCATATTCGATACATCATCATCTTCCTTTGTGTTTTGAATCAATGACCACCATTGATCAGCATCTCCAGTGAGGCGGTAAACTGCCATGATAACCTTTTCCCTTTCACTACTCCCCAAGGCGTGGAATATTTTCTCTAAGGAGTTTATCCATTGCTCAACTACTAATGGATTTGTACCCCCATTAAATTTTGGTGGTTGTTGCCTCATGAAGCGGTCTAACATTGATCCTCCACGTTGCGGATCAGGGTGCTCCATACAAGTAAGGTTATTATTCATAACCTGAGTGAGTTGTCCCAGTATGGTAATAAGTTGATCAGCACCAGTTGTATCTCTAGATCCACAATAATTATCTTGAGCAGGAGGGAAATCCCTACACGGAGCGCGTGCATTGATACGGTTTCCATTCCTTCCACTAGGCGCCATTTCTAAACAATGGCATAAACTAGATTAGTTTATGAATCAAAATACATAATTCCATACTTGTAAAATACTTAACATAAATTGAACTATTTATGGATATAATCCATAATCATAAAAAGTTTTATTTGAGGAAGTATATACTCATAACCATTCATAGTGGTTTGTAAAGAAAATGGGAATTATCCTAAGCATATCCCCCGGGAGTGTCGTAACCAAGAGTGCAGCAAGGCCCGTTGTCGTGCACCAGTTCCCGTTCGAGTCTAGCTCAAAGCGGTGTTTTCAGGTTTTACCCCTAGGTACATCTGTGCCAGATCTTCCTCTACCTGCTCGTATCCAGACAGGGACGTATTGCTCGGAAAACTCACAAAATCTCTACAATAACAAAATTCTAGGAAGTTCTTCTATACTAATCCTCAAAGTCTATCTTTGGGCTATGTGATCTAATCAGAGTTTATCTAAATCTAGCTTCCAAGGTTAGTACTAAACTGCCTCTGATACCAACTGTAACGCCCCGACCCCAGCTACTCAGAGTCGGTGCATTACTTTGTAACATTGGCATGATCACAAAAGATCAAGTCTCGAAAAAAAGATTAGTTTAGTAGCTTTGGAAACACTAGATACATTCGTAAACGTTACATTGCATCATAAAGTGAAAAATACAATAACAAAGCCTCCATAGTCCACTCTTATATCCTCTTCTGACAATCCCTGTAGGTCATTCATAAAATAATTCTTCACATCCTGGAAAATATTAAAACATTGAAAGGGGTGAGCTCAGATGCTCAGTAAGGATAACAATATTGCGGAAGCTTTCATAAATAAACATAAACATTTAAGGAAATGTATAACTAAAACAAAAGCCTTTTAAACTTGAACATGAACATAATATGGAAAATGTAAAATGAGATAATGCCATTTACTTCTTCACATGGATATTCTACTGGTCGAATAATTACATGAAATATCATTAACCACTTTCATAATGATGGAATGCATAATGCCAGACATTCTGAAACATTTTGTCAAGGCCTCGGCCAAGAAGTCTAAAATGATTAAGGCCTCGGCCAAAACCATAAATCAAATTGGGAAAGGGCCTCGGCCAATTCCACGTCTAGTTGTCTCATGAGACCTACCGATGCATCGAGGAGCTATAGCGGGCTCCACCCGTCACTTATTTAGTCCAATGCATTCCTCATTTGAATAGGTTTAAACATATCATAAACCATAACATAATCGTATCACATGAAACATGCATAAATGAAACATAACATTTTTACATTTCTATCACAATATTTCAATACAACACATTGATATAATAAAAACGCTTTCAAAACCATTTTCAATACCAAAATAAAAGAAAGTTAAAACTTTGTATTTATTTTTCATTAAAAAAAGTGATGGCTTGTAGAGGAAGCCGAAACTCAAATAATGGTCACGGCGGTGGAGAATTCATTGTCGCCGCATATATACGGAAAGAAAAAAAATTCCCTTTTTGTCGTTTAGTAAAACCCTTCGTATTAAAAGATTCCTTTTGAATAAATGTAAAAGTCAAAGGGTTTTATACACCGTATAAAAGAAAGTTGTGTATAAAACCAAATACGCCTCAATGAAAAGAGATTGAGACGAAGTCCTTAAAAAGGACATTTTTAAAATAAAATAGATCTATTATGTGTATTCACTATAGGTACACATAAAGAATACAAAATAAGAAATAATAATATCATGACATAATTTGAAAGTAGGAGATTGACCCAAAGAATGGAAGTTGGGTTAAGAAATTCCCTTACCTCGTGTCCGACTTGACTCAACCGTTCTTTAACCTCCTTAATAATAAACTAGATTTAATATCTACCTTATTAAGAACCATTTTCAATTTCATTATCCTTTTTATATCACTTATTACAATGTTATGAACATTATGTAATTATTTAAGTTAATAACGGTAGTTTTGTCGATCTTTGGTACTTGTGTCAACAATAACCTTCTTATAATTACAAGTTGTTCATGTGGTGAAATATCCATTATATCCAGAATTATATTCATGATGTATATATCATATATATCCAGTATATACATTCATTCATAATATTACGTAACATTTAGAGGTAAGAAATGAAATGCACCGTTAATGGAGACGGTAAGCCGTACGTACGCATGAACGCTACTTTCGTTTCTATTTCATATTTAATGTAATGAAATCATAATTATATAAAGGTATAATATAGTTCCAGTATAATATCATATATAATATCATTTACTCCATCCTTTATACATCCCACATATGGCATTAACGATTCACATCACTTTGAGGGGGCGGTAGTCCGCACTTCCTAAAATGAAATTATCGCGTTTACCCATAATGGAAATCATAAAGTATGTCATAAATGAGAAACACAGAAGCATAAGTAAAATAGAAAAATATTATATATCATATATAAATATAGTGACATCTTAATGGCCACCTTTTAAGGTGTTATATGAGTGTTGAACAATCATCGTTTCGTGAGGCAGAAATTTTCCATCCACAGAAACCATATGTTCTTTAACCATTAGATGTAGGTGTGTGTAAGTGTAGCTCGAATCCTTCTTATAACAAAATCCTAGTATATTTAGGATAATGTTGTTTTTACAAAATAAATTAATAAAAAGAGTTTATGGGGTTGGAGAATAAAAACAAAACAAAATAACATTAGAGAAGACATTACCTCAAAATTGGGTAACTCTTTTTTGATTTGATCCAAAGGCTTCCTTGGGATGAGTTATGCCCAAAGTGAGGCTTCTAGGAGTAATAGGGGGTAGTTGGGAGAGTATTTGGGTAGAGGTTGGCCGATCCAAATGGCTTGAAAGTGTGAATGAGGTGGTAGAGGTGGGGGCCTTTTATAATAGGAGAGGAGGGGCACTCTTGGAAATTAAGGAACTTTGACATTATTATACAATGATTTTCGGATTCTAAAGGTCCCAAACTTATATAATTCGTGGCTAAGGTGATAAGGGTTAGAAAGCTACCCATACAATAGTTTTTGGACAAGTGTAAGCCTTGTATTTTACATTATCTTTTCATTTTATTAAAATCGTTAAATAATGAGGTCATCGCTGCATCATAATGATGTCATAAATAATTTAATTTATTTAATGTCTAAAAATTATAAAACAAATACTATGATGTAGGAAATTTTTTTATCTTTCAAATTACTATTTATAGTAAAAAATATGACTTGTATAACCCCATGTAAAAATTGTTTTAGTAAAACATTTCATGTTTGTGTCATTTTTTAATTTAACATTAAATAAAAGGTATTTATGTAATTTTCCAACTAAAGTGGCTCCATGGGGTCCCCAAGTTGACCAATGGATTGTCTTGGTCGGCCATGACTCATCCAATAGGAGTAGGACAAGTGGTAAGCTCATATCATATTATTAAAACATTATTTTTACCTTAAACAACACTAATTACCTCTAATCGCGATTAAGAACTTACAAGTTACTATTCACCAAAAAATTATTTTAATCTCATTGAACCACATTTTACTTCTTAATGACAACCATGTATGTCGGATTTTTGAAAATCAAATCACAGAAGTGGTAATATTTCATTTAAACAAAAAATCAGTTATTTAACTACCACTTAGTGGTTTCACTATTCATCAAAAATTGAAGTTTTTCAGAACAATGCCAAAATTTCACCCTAAGCTATAATTGATATTCCGAATTCAAAAATGATGTCTATTTAACAAAATTCCAAACATATAAGTTTCATTAATTAATTTTATAATTAATTCCCGCTGTCACAACAAATAGCGTGTTTTTAAGAAACAATTTATATCAAAAGATTGGCAATTGTTTATGTCCAATTTCAATGTTAAATTAATTCTAATGACCACCATTGGATAAAATGGTAAGAATATATTCTAATTATACTTTAAAACCACTAAATAGTATAATTTATCACAATAAATTATTTTGATTAAAAAAGTTGTTTTAAGTATTTATCACTATTCATAAAAAAATTGGAAGTTCTCAGAAAGTTACAAAAAATTCAACTTAGGATAATTTCGATATTACAAATACAAAAATGAAGTACATTTTGAAATATAAAATTTATATAATTTTAAAAAGTGGTTATTACTATTCATAACGGCTACTTTGATTAGTCGCGGTGTGTTAGAACTCGAACTTGCGTACAATGCAAGCTATTGCATTATTGAATGAGAAGCGTATCGTGGAAGCTCGTGGTGTTACAGAGATAGAAATTTCTATAAAATTATGATAAAAAAGTATCAGTATAGTAATGATATTTACATCCTATTAATTTGTTTATGTAACATTTTTAGGAGTTTAAGAATAAATTAACATAAAATATTGGTTAGAACATCTACCTAATCTTTAGTAATCCTCCTTCAAAGAGAACCTTAAGAGTTCTAGGATGGGTCATTTTGAAATAAAAATACTTCGAGATAATATATAGGTATATTGGGAGAGTATTTTGGTATATGTTGGTTGAGATAAAATTCTAATGTTGTGTAGACAATAGTGGAGATAAGGTTCCCATTTATAAGTGAGGGGAGAATCACAATTATAATTATTATGAATATTAAAATATAATAAAGTCACTATCATCGTAAAGTGGAGTAAAATTCGATCTAGTTAGAATATAGGATTATATAGTATTTAAATAAATTCATAAAATAGTATTTACCCATGTTTTCAATTTATTTTAAACCTTATTTATTTAGTGGAACCCCTCATTAACTCCTTTTAACCTTTCCGTAGAAATTAATTTTTTCATTACTTACTATTCAGAAATACCAAATATTCAGCTAATAATGTAAATAAATGTTAATTATTATTATTTTAAATATTTAATCCAATTTAGGAAATTAAATTTATATAATTTTTGTAAATTAATTTTAAAATAAGTGTGTAAATTATAATAAAAACTTTTTTTAAAAAAATAATTTTTAAGCATAAGACTATATTTATTTTTATTTTATACATAGAAAAAACCATTAGATAAATGTTAAAAAAAATATTGTATATATTATCTATATATTTCATTAAAAATAACCTATATATATTAATTTATTTTTTAAGATAAAAACACAATTCACACATAAAAATAGTTTTTTGTGAAACATGTATTTTACCTTAAAATGCTTTAATATTCATTTATAACTAATTAAGAATCCATTAATTCAGTTTATACATCTTTAAAAATTAATTTTTCATAATTCAGTATGACTATTCATACCCATAAATCTTGTATTCAGCAAATAACTATCACATTAAATATTAATATTTCAATACTATATCATGAATCATTTAAACATAGTGTTAAGTGTAAATAAAACTATCAAAGAAATAATTTTTTTTGGATATAAATATGCCATTAAATATCTATGTGTTACATGTTTATTTCCCCTTCTTATCTTGATATAAGAATCTTTATTTGGGTTTTTCATCCTTTGCAGCGCTTCTTCTAATGCTTCTTTTTATACATTCTTTTCTTATTTTTACACCTCAAAGAAGACATTACATTATTCATTTAATTACTCAAATTATTATTTTTGTTACTTCTTATATCATCAACATATCAGTTTTTCATGATTTTTTATACTATCACTCATAAATATTGTGACCACCTTTTTTGAAATTATCACAAAAAATTTCAAGACATTCAATCATTTTCATTGTAAACATATTTCAATTATTGTGTTAGATATGATTTTATATTGAATGTTTAATTTTTATTTTAGATTATAACTCCCTTAAATCAGAACATATATAATATTTAATGATTTAATTTTTTTTGTAATATAATACCTTATTCCCAAACCTCTAACGACACCAAAATTGGCCAATAAGTGCCATTCTCTTTCTTTTGGTTACAGTATGACTAGCTTGATTTCTATTTTGTTTTTAATTAGATGTGATATAATTTTTTTATTATTTGGGAGATTATCCTATTATATATTCCTAAACACACCCTTGATGATACAGTGATTTTATTAGTATTCTACACAACAGATGTTTCTTGAAATTTTAACTTTATTCTGAGATTATTAGATGAAATTTCATGAATAAAAAAACATCAATTGGTGCATGGGTTACCTTATTCCATGATATTGTATTATATGGATCATTGAAATGTATCATTCTATTTTTACACCTTATATAGTCCTCTTATAAGAAATATTGTCTTTATAATTTTCCATGAAAATACTAATTTACACAACATCCAAGGAAGAATCAATTTTTGTAACTTCTATGTTTCTCATTTTAACTTCAACCTCAAGACATATCTTGTTGAGAGTGTATTTTTCATCCTAAAATGATCTCAACCTATCTTCCCATTACATTTTTTGGTTTTCAATTTGATTCTAATGAAAATATTCATTAACATGTATAAACTAATCAAGATCATTTATTCTTCAATCTTTTACCTCTAACAAAACATCCTTGCTTTAAAGACATATCTTAATGGGATTATTATAATGCATGTACCTTCTATTAAGAAGAATTGACCACATTAAATTTAATATATTTACTAAATGACAATATGAATTTATCCATTCATATATATATTTTATTTCTAAGTATTTCTCCTTTGATTTCAGTTCTTTGGTGAGATAGTAACATTTTTTCAACTATCCTCTTAATGATTTTATCATAGCTTAATTTTAATTTACCTTCTATGATTTTTTATAATTTAATTACTTTATGATTTAAAATTTGAATGTGAATACTTTAGTAAGAAGTTAATTTATGTATTCCATAAACTCACTGTAGAGGACTTCAAAATATTTTTTATAACCATCTTCATCATAGTTATAATTTGTTTAAAAAACTATTAACAACAAGATATTTTTATGAAATAACACTACACTAAATACCTTTAGGTATTTATGGTAGATTCTATTTCTATTAGGATTACTTCCACATCTTCTTTTCCTCTATATTCTTATTCTTTTTTAGAGTTTCTATTGAAATCCTTATTTCTGCTTTGATAAAGAAGAACATTTAATTTTCAAACCAATTCAATTAAAAAATTATTTAACTATACACCACATATATTCAGATTAAAAACATTCAAGGATAAAAAATATATCCAACCATAAGAAGCTATTTTCCCCTAATTCCTAGTAATGAGAGTAATCACATTAGAGGGGGTTTAATCAAGTCTAATAGATTTTTTTTCAAATTCTTATCCACTTAAACATTTAACATTTTATGTTATCCTTCTCAATTTTAAAACTCAATTATATGTTTGGATAATAATTGAACTGTATATTATTTTCTAAACTACATAACCACACGAAAAGTAGTAATTTAATGAGTATCACATAGTATTTTTTTAAGGTTCATCCTTATAGAGGTAAAACTATATCTCCCTATGATCAATTATTTTCCCCAAGACATAGATTCTCCAATATATATAAAACTGATTAAAATGTGTATCAACACAGTAATAGGGAATTTCTCACACTCTAACAACATCTTACTATGTTACCATATATGTCCAATATCTCACTAGATTCACAGCATCCAACCCCCTGTTAGAATATTTCAAAACCTAACTAACTATATCTATATTGAGCTATGGGATTTCATTTCATTAATGTTATTAGATCTTTATCTTAATGTAATAGATATTTTACTACTATAATAATATCTAAAACAACGTATGATTTTTGGTCGTGTTCTATCAACTCAATCCCACTATAACTTTAAATCTTTCAAAATATCTCTCATATATCTTCTACAATATTGAAATTTCATATGAAAATTATTTATTCTTCCTCAATTCACTGGTCCATATTCATGTATTTAATCAACTTCTTCTTCTTCAATACATAGATGATCTATAAATAGTAGTTATATCTGGTTCTCTCTAACTTTTATTTTTGTATTATTGTTATATCATTTTAATCATATAAATTTCATGAATATTATTCTCTAAATTATAAATATAGAAACTCTACTTTAATCATTATTGAATAGTATCCTCACTCAATTTTGGTATATATTTATTGATATTTATTATCTCTATGACCTCATTCAAATCCTTTTCAATATCTTTACTCAAAAATATATGAGTTTTTGGACAGTATCTTCTCTATATTCCTTTAAAATATATATTGATTTAAGTATTTTGAATATCAACATTGAATCATTCAGACTAAAAAATGGTATTTCACCTCAATTAATGGACAATATCTAATATTCCATATTATTTTTCATCATTCAACTGATCCATATATTTCACCATTGAATAATATTCCTCTCTTATATACAACGATTATTTTCATATCCTGAGTTACACTTCATTGGGATATTTTAATCAATGAATCATAGCTCTTTCATGGACTACTATATATTCAACTCACTGAATTTTTGAGGTAACGTTATGAATTTATTATGCTCAACCTTGTGTCATATAATTTTCAGTCTTATAAATTCTTAACCATTATCAAGTTTATAAAGAAACATTATAATGTTTTAAGGTTCCTTATAAAGTTTCATAACATTATGAAGTTTCCTTCTCATCAGATATGATCTTTATAATGTCTAATTTTAACCTTACAGAGTTTGAAAAAAAATTATAAATATGAAAAAAAACCTTATTAATATTTTCATTTCAATTCTTTACATCTAATTTGTCCTTATGAAGTCTACACGAACTTTAAGAAAACTATAATTTAACATTAAGAATATTTTATTTTCTATTTTTTCATCTAATACAAACTTATGATGTCTTGGTGTTGCCCAAAACTATCCTACCAGTAGAACCGATTGTTGAAGTGCAAGTAGGGATCAAATAAACAAGATCAGAAGAAGTAACCATTAGACACTCAAATATGATAGAGGTTTCTCTATAAAGTGGCCAAGTTTAGTGTTGATTTAAATTGTGAAACTGAAATACTAATGTTCATAATATACCAATATTATATTTATGAATGAAATACCAAATTATTTTAATTGATATAATTAAATAAGGTGATTTTATCGATGGTTGATATTAGTAATATAAGGGATGTAATTGTTTTTCTATGAATTTTCCATTAAATAGTTAATGTGTTATCCAATCAATGAGATAAGTACCCAATATCATTATTCAATTTAATACATACACAAAAATAAGGCTATTCAAAAATGCACTTATATAACCACTTTCATGATCACTATAAGAAATTTGATCATACTTCCACTCAAAATGTGTATTCGTTGAAGTAGGCGAAGATAATGCAGAAAATAAGTCAAATAAAGGAACTATGAAACCAAAGAAATAATTTACTAATTTAATAACATTAAGAAACATCCAATACACACCCTAGAAACTTCAAAAATCAATCCAAAAATATTTTATCCTTCTATTAATTCAAGGCTCTCAATGTAAGGGGGAAGTCCACTTATAAATGTAGAATTGGAGAAATGAAAAAACAAAGAAAAAATGAACAGTACACCATTGTGTGAGAAATTTCACAATTGTTGGTGTGAATAAATTCACACCCTAATTCTATGGTAGAAATGTGATAATAAAAATGATATAAAATTTTAATAAGAATAATATTGTTAACATTTATTAAAAACTAATGTGACTAAAAAAATATACATGATAAGAAACACAAATTCGATTACAAAATGAGAGCATAACATTACAATTGAAATAATAAAACATGCATACCCAAAAAACATAACCACCCCCACATTAAGTAGGAAAATTATGAGCCTATAGGAGATATCCAATAAATAAAATACTTTACCATTAATTATGATAATAAAAGTTTGGTGATAAATCAAAGAATATTTTACTATTTAATGTTTCCCATTAAAATAAATCCATATCCTTCCCATTTTTTGACGTGACAATTAAACATTAAATATGGTGGAATATGAAAAGGTAATGTAATATAAATATTTACTTCTCGTTGTCCTCAAATATATTAAAAATATCATTATAATTGGATAATCCATTTGTATTTTATTATCACAATGGAGGACTCATTTTATGGGCCTTCAAATCAGTCCCAAAATTTAAATATAAACATTGGATCCATGGATATCCTTGAAATCATAATAATTATATCTCTCCATAAAGTACTTAAATGATACCCATAATTTTCTATTTCTACATTTAAAATTTTAGCTTCATTTGGCTTTATTTTTGGGATTCACTTTTATTTAATGGGACTAAGGCCCATTATGATTTTGGAGAATATTTCAAAACTCATATCCACAAATGATAAAATTTCCATTCAATTCATCCATTTATCCTAAAAGATAATTTTTTTAAAAAAATTGATTAATCATACCCAAAAATATCAATTAAAATAATAAAAATAAAAAATTCCACAAGAATATGATTTATGGGGCCAAAATTTACACTTTAAACATCAATTTCACAATGATGGGAAATGATGTTTAATTTATAAAATTCTTTGAAACCAGTGTTTATAGATATTGAAATTCATGAATATTCAAATATTAATTATGATTATTAGCCTATTTAAATGGCTAATCACACCCCAAACATTATTTTTTCTTTTTCTGATAAAAAATTTCCTAAAAAATATTAAATTAAATTACCTTTTTTAATAACAATTTAACATAAAATGATAAATTAAAGAGATCATTAAAAACAATATTTATTCCTATCAAAATAATCTCACACATGTTATGTTCAAAAGAATAAGCCAAGCCCAATCCCATTCCTTTGTTCAAATTCATCATCACAATTCATCCAATTTCAATTAATCATGATGATTTGTTGTGTATCTAAAAAGACATGGGCCCATTTTCTTCTTTCAGGAGGAAAAATGGAAGTTCTATTAGGGAATCACATTAAACATTAAGGTGATTTTAAAATTTTATATTTTGTTTCTTTTTTTGGATTTTTTAACCACAATATATAAGAAAATATTTAATCTAGGAAAGAAAAATATAGATTCATGTTTCCCAAGTTTCAAACTCCACATATATTTCTAATACAATAATCTATAATATATATGTAAAGCCTAACTCTAGAAAATACAACTATTCGATCTTGATCCCCAAGTGTTGAACACCATGAATTTAGAAAAAATGTTGGAATATGTGGTCATTATTTTCAATTATTTGGGTACTACAATTAAAATAAAATTGGCTACAACCCACATTCTATGATGAAATAGACCCAATAAATAAAACTTACACCGAAAATCCAATAGATGTGCATTGTGTCATTTCTATTATAAAGGAGGAAAATGGAAGTAATGAAAAATTGCATCGGGTAACGTCAAATTCTAAAAAATATTCTCATGAACATAAACATGAATTTATATCATAATAAAGGCATTAAAAATCATTTTAAATTCTATTTTATTTATTCCTCATGTAAATTAACACATTAAAGGATATTGAATTGATTCTTTTTTTATAAAATCTTAGATTTCCACTCCCAGCAACTCAGAATGACACTACCCTCCTTTTTAAAATAGAAGAGAATAGATTGTTAATATTGGGTATAAAATAGGGGATACAGTTATTTAAAACTAGATCATGTAATAAAATCACACGGTTTTATGTTGATGTCCCTTCAATAATCAACTGATTAATTTTGATTCATGTCACGTGTAGACTCATTGGGGTGATTAAAGGTTGGGTTTGAACTCTAGAAGTCATTCATTTTATTTATAAATTATAAAAAAAATCATCTTATAAATATAATATACAATAGAAATAAAATCACATTGGAAAAACCAATGGTGTTACCTTAAGAAAATAATACAAACACAGAAAATTTTAAATAAAAAACAACGCATTAGAAATTTTCCCACCCAGAAAGCATTTAGTTTAATGTCATTAACTCAACTTGAACCCCCCAACGTATCCAATACCAACCTTAAATATTTTAAGGATTATGTTTTTCACAACTTCTACAAGATTGATATTGATACTTTGGTTATAATCTATTTCAAGTATAAACATATGTGATCCAATGAGTGGGAAAATCCAAGGAATATCTTAAATGGTTGATCTAGTTGCTTCTTTAGTCCTTCCTAGGAGATCAAGTATAATATCTACATTATTGTATTAAAGATATGAATGATTGAAAACTGAAATATCATGGTTATGACTTATGTAGGTATACATGTCTATGTAAGGAAGGTAAAAAAAACGAGTTTGGGTGAATTTAAATTTCATAATGTATATTGAAAATTTCAATCAAAATCATTTTCTTCTCCAATTTGTTTATAGAATTAATTCCTTATGAAAATATGGTTCAGCCCCAAAATTGGCTAGGTGAATGTCATCATTGGGTATGGAGTAAATTTTTGTGATTTCTGCCAATGTTTTAGGGATCGGTTTTCCAATAAAATCAATAATCGATATATATTTAGAATATTCAATTCTTGAAGAAAAACTTATCCTCTTTAGAATCCAAAAAACAATTTCCTCCTAATTTAATGACTCATTAACCATCCTATGTTGTTACTTGAAATAAATTTCAACATTCCCTGACCAATTCAATAGATTATCTATCTATAATTTCTCATTTTCCAAAGTGGGTTTTTCATCATTTTCAGAAAATTATGAAGCCTCTGGTTGTTTGAGAATAATTACACCACCTTTTTAATTATTTTACACACTCGCATAAATATTCAAATCTAAGAGTTTTCCTAAAAATTATTTGTGTGAAAATAATATTCTACCAATTATGAGTAAGATACAACCTTAGTAGGAATGAGTTTTATAACCATTTCAATACTTTGTAGTTATACCCTCATTGATCAAACCTCGAAAGTTATTATATCCATTTTTTGACATAAATTATTTTTTAATGATTTTTGATCAAGTTTTACAAGGGTTTGATCCAAATGGTCTACTCTTGGAGGATAAAAATACGGTTGGTATTACAGTGGACAATGTTCAGTCTAGATTTTTGGCATTGAAACTCATTATAGGGTGGTTTGTTTTGTTAATAATAAGTGTTCAAACAATTTGGAAGATTAGTTTTTGATTTTCCCATCAATAAAAACTAGGACAATAATTTTACATCACACTTAGGTTGGGGTAGTAAAATTAAAGAGAGGTTCCCCAAGTTTGGAATTATTCAAAATGGCCATCCATTTCTATAAATTTGGGGGTGATAATAGAGAAGTGGGGTGATAATAGAACCAAAGGATATAAGTTTAACTACTTGGGTCCCCGAAAATGGAGCCAAAATTTGGTTGTTCTAGAATTCACCCATTTAATATGGTTAAAGTGGTTTCTTATAGAATAGATTGGCTTATTGAATCCTTGGGGACCTATGATAAAACATAAAGAAACATACATTTTATGGGTGTGATTTAAATTATGAAACTAAAACACTAATGTTTGTAAGATACTAGTTTAGAATTGTAAAATGAAACACCTAATGATTTTGATGTGAATAATTAACTAATATGGGTTGATCTATGGTTTTTTGTTAGGGATATAATGGATGAAATTGTTTTTTTTAATAATTTTATTTTCAATAGTTTCAGATATATCCAATCAATGTGATAAGTCCCCAATATCACTCTTCTATTTTATCCATACACAATTCCAAAAATAATCACCTATGAAGATAGAGTATCACTTTCATGATCACTCCAAAGAATTATATCATATAAGAACTCAAAATATGTAGTCATTGATGTCGAGGAAGAGAAATAAGAAAATAAGTCAAAGAAAGGAACTCTCAAACCATAGAAATAATTTTAGAATTTAATAACATCAAATAAAATCCAATCCAAACACAATAAACACCCAAAAATCAGACCAAAAATGGTTTATCCTTCCATTTATTCAAGTATATCAATAGAAGGTGGAAGTAAACATATAAAGGTGGAAATTAATAAATAAAAAACAAATAAAAAAAAGAACATTCAATTATTGTGTGAGCAATTTCAAATTTTTTGGTGTGAGTAAATTCATACCCTAATTCATTGGTATTAGAGTGATAGTAAAAATGAAATAAAAATTGAATATTAATAATATGATGAACATTTATTAAGAAAATAATGTTTTTGAAAACACATACTTTATAAAAAATAACATTCTGTTACAAAATGAGGGCATAACGATACAATTGAATGAAAAAAACAATCATCCCCAAATCCCTTCACGATACCCCACCTTGAATAGTAAATTTAGGAGCCTAGATTAAATACCCTATAAATAAATATTTTCCTAATTAAATAATGATAGTAAAAGGTGGATGATAAATCAAAGGGTATTTGACTTTTCAATGTTCCCCATAAAAATAAGACTAGTTTTATCCCTCTTTTTGACGTGAAAATTTAAAATGGTAGATGAAAAAATATGAAGGAGTAGTATAATGGAAATATCTACTTCTAGGTGTCATATAATATCTATATAAATTTCATTCCAATTTAATCATACATTTGGATGTTATTCTCTTAATGGTTGGACGATTTTATGGGCCTTCAAATGTGGACAAAAAATTAAATTTCAATTTTGGCTCCCTGGATCTGCATCAAAATTTCAAAATTAGCTCTGATCATTGTTTAATTAAATTATCCCCATAATTTCCTCTTTATAAAGATAAAATTTTACCTTCAATGGGATTAAATTTTGGGATCCTCTCTTATTTGATGGGACTATGACCCATTATGCTTTGTGCATAAATTTATATATTCAATGACAAAATGCGATTCATACATTGATCCTAAAAGATAAAAGGTTCTAAATAACATTTTCAATCATATCCCAAAATATAAAATTAAAATGAAAAATAATAATCAATTCCATATCCATGTGATTAATTAGACCCAAATCAAAACATTAAACATGAAATGCACAATGATGGGAAATGAAGATCAATTTATAATATTCATAAAAACCAGTGTTTATTGACATTAAAATGCATGAATATTCAAATTTAAATAACTTAATATTATCCTATTTCATTGGATAATCAAGTCTCCTTGAATAACCTTATTAGGCCCAATGGAGTTCAGTGCATTGAAAAATTTAACATAACCTATAAATTCAATACTTATGTCAATTTATCTTAGAAGCTCTTAAAATATCCAAAAGAATTTTGAAATCATTAAAAAACATCATCTAAATGTTTTATCTTCTATAATTGATTCAACATAACTCAAATAAATTTAATTTTACCAAGAACATTGTCAAACCTACACCCAATGGATATTTATAATTTATATCAAATCTAAAATTATATAATAATATAAATAGACTTTGTTCAATTAAAATAGATTTTGTTTACTTATGGATTCATATGTTGTTATAGTGTCCATATTCTTACAAAATCTCTCAAAAATAATGAATACAATGCATCCATATTTTTTCACCACTATAAATTAATTTATCAGATGATCAACTCTAAAATTAACTGATGTAAATTTGTTCTTCATTTAATCTATCTATAATATTGTTGGTCATAGTGAGTATCTCAAGAGGGGGAGAATTTAGTGCCTAATAAAAGTGTCTGCTCAAAATGGATTAAAATAGATTCTACCAATAAATTTAAAATCGTTCAAGTTAACCAAAACCCTAGATCATTATATGTTTCAATATTCCAAAAAATTTCTTAGAATATTGATTAGGTCTAAGATAAATAATATACAATATTAATTATTCTTTGAAATAAATTTACATAATTAAATTCATATAAATACACAAATTATGATTAACTATGAATGAACTAATGTTTTTATAGTTTGAAATAATTTTTAGATTTAAATAATAAATTAAAAATAAAAGAAAATAAAAGATTTAACCGAATTTTTAATGAAGGAGAATTATTCTCAAGCTGAGACTTAGTCCTTTGCACTTGGTGATCACATTCCTCCAAGAAGATGATATAAATAAAATGTTTGATCCAAAAATCTGATCATGTTTTGACAATATTATACAAATGTGCAGACCACACATGGACTCTTCCATTGTTATTGATGGGAGTACAAATTATGACAGGTCACACAGGACCACTGAAGGTTTAGGGCGCAGTGGAAGCGTGTTAGTGGGTTTGCCCAACTTAATTTTTCGTTAAACAATGTTCAATCCGAGATCCATCAAGATATAAAATGCTAAATCTTCAGAATAGAATGAAGAACGAAAAGAAAAAGGAAGACTCCCAGAAACCTTGAGGAGGATCATCATATGTTGATTATAATTAATTTAATTAATGCATAAGAATTACCTCGTTGGAATTATTTCTTCGTTGATGTGTTCGGTCATGATTCGGTGATCCGTCGTTGTGTTGTAGAATCCAAGTGTAGGATTCCTCTAGCGGTGATCCACACGTGTGTCACGTATCTCTGGATGTCGCCGAAGGGATCTTCGAGTGCTAGTGCGGAAGAACCTTCTCTTGTGATATCCACCTTTGACCACCTTGATCCGGTGGAGGATCTTGCTCTCGTAACTTGAGAGCGTTCTTGGTGGAAAGGGAATTCTCTCTTGGATTGAGTGTATTTCCAAATCCGTTGTGCACAACCAATGGCTCTTCAAAATGTTGGGGTTGTGAGGATATTTATAATCATGTTTGAGGTTAATAGAGCTATGACAATAAATAAACGCGTTACGCGTTTTATTTATTTCATTAACTATTATTGAACCCCCCCCCCATGTCGAATTATTAATTCCTTGACATGCGCCCACACTGATTATAATAAATATCATTTAATAAAATAATATTAAATCCTCAAAATCCCAACTAGAAAAACTACACGGCGTGTAATAATTAATACACGGTGTGAACTTGTTTTCCATAAAACTACACGGCGTGTATATTTAATATACACGGCGTGTACTTTTATTTTCCATTTTTTTTCTCCACCACATTTATTAGACCTTGAGTAATGACTATTTATTTCTTAAATAAATTTAACTGCATTACTCGCTAATGAATATATTATTTCTTCCACTATATATTCTCTCGAATAACTAGTGTCAAAATAAATGCGATCATACATCCTTAAATAATTATTAAACCACAGTCGGGAATAATATTTATTTAACTTGTTAAATTAATATTTAACTGATATACATGGACACACTTAGTGTGTGACCCTCTAGGCCTCTTTCTTAGTGGAATTAGGCTGAGCCTGCCTAATGTCCAAGGTTAGCATCTAGCAACATGCCAAGACACCCATAGAGAAAGAAGTTAACGCCGCAATGACGTGTTACCTTCTACGAACGCTTACCGTGTAATATAATCCCTTTGTCTCGATATCTCCAATCAAGCGGGTTGCATTCTAGTGCCATCAACCCATGTGCTTGATTATTCTTTCTTTGACATCCCGGAATTGAACTTGCCCATACCTTACCATGGCCATGGATTTATTTAGGCTATATCAATTCCATCAAAGGGCCTGAGATATCTACTTCTGTTATGGAACGGAAGGGACAAATCCTTTCTCTCATTATCTATTAATGTGGTATTACTCGTGACACACCCAACGTATCATACCTCGCTACGAACAGTGTGTCGTCACAGTTTTCGTCAATACATCTAAGTGCACGAGTTGTAATACCCATTAATGATAATCTTAAAGTCTAAGGATCAATACACACGTTCGTAGATAGGAACATCCAATGACACTATGAAATGTGGATTTCCTACTGGCGGGTCTCGTTCTCATAATATCCTCCTCGATATTACCAAGGGCGCACACCATGTGAAGGTGCCTCAATGTTTTATGAGTCCTCACCCCAAATGACCTGTATTATTTGTATCCCTCAAATAATATCATCTGGCCATAGAACATACATTCAAGAACAGTGTTATGGAACTTCCAGGTTCTCATCATAGCAGGGATCTGCTACGACCCTTTAATGAAACAGCTATCCTTAGCACATTATCACATGACATGTTACGCAGAAGAACAATTAAGATGTGATAAGGGTTTTATTTAATGAATAAAGTACAAAGTAGTTGGTTCTAGACCACCAACTCCAACAAACTCCCACTTGGACTAGATCCAACTGCTAACAACATTTAACCTGCTAGCTCTCACTTGATATTCATGCTTCTGCTGAGATAGGCCTTTAGTCATGGGGTCCGCCACGTTATCTTCCATGGACACTCTACTCACTGCAACTTCACCCCTTTGATAGAAATCCTTCAATAGGTGATACTTCCAGAGTATGTGCTTTGTCCGTTGATGTGACCTTGGTTATTTTGAAAGAGCCACCGCTGCAGTATTATCACAATACAATGTAATGGGATCTTTACTGCTAGGCACCACATCAAGCTCCTGGACAAAGTTCCGAATCCAAACAGCTTCTTTGGCTGCATCATAAGCCGCTATATACTCAGACTCCGCTGTAGAATCGGCGACAACTGGCTGCTTTGAACTCTTCCAGCTCACAACTCCTCCATTGAGACAGAAAACATATCCAGATTGCAACTTCAGATCATTCAGATCTGTTTGAAAACCAGCATCAGCATACCCTCTGATGAAAAGATCCTCGTCTCCTCCATACACCAGGAACATATCCTTAGTTCTTCTTAGATACTTAAGGATAGTCTTAACAGCTGTCCAATGCTGTTCTCCTGGATCTGCTTGATATCTTCCTACCATGCTCAGTGCATAGGCAACATCAAGCCTGGTACATAACATGACATACATGATGGATCCTATATCCGAAGCTTATGGGATCTTGCTCATCCTATCTTTCTCCTGTTGTTTCTGGGGACACATTTTCTTAGAAACATGTAAGCCATGTGACATTGGAACCAATCCCCTCTTGGAGTTTTCCATACTAAATCTCTTTAGTATCTGGTCAATGTATGTACCCTGACTTAGTCCAAGCAGCCTCTTGGATCTATCACGAATGATCTTGATCCCTAGAATGTAGGCTGCTTCTCCTAAGTCCTTCATTGAGAAACACTTGTTCCACCAGTCCTTAACTGACTGTAAGGCTGGTACATCGCTTCCAATAAGTAATATGTCATCAACATATACCACAAGGATGACGACTGTATTCCCATTAAACCTCTTATAAACACATGGATCATATTCATTCTTAATGAAACCAAATTCCTTTATGGCTTCATCAAATCGAATGTTCCCTGACCTGGATGCTTGCTTCAATCCATAAATAGATTTCTGCAACTTGCAAACCCGTTTGGCTTCACCGGGTGTCACAAACCCTTCTGGTTGTGTCATATAGACATCTTCCTGAAGGTTCCCATTAAGGAATGCTGTTTTGACATCCATCTGCCAAATATCGTAGTCATGGTAAGCTGCTATGGAAAGTATGACACTTATGGATTTAAACATGGAAACTGGAGAGAATGTTTCATTATAGTCAATTCCTTGACGTTGTCTGAATCCTTTAGCCACTAGCCTTGATTTATAGGTGCTAACTAGACCTTCCATGTCCAGGTTTCTTTTGAATACCCATTTGCATCCAACAGGCTTTACATCAACTGGCTCGTCGACCAGAACCCAAACTTGGTTCTGATACATGGAATCCATCTTAGAATTCATAGCTTCTATCCATCTTGCAGCTTCTGAGCTTTCTACTGCTTCCATGTAGGAGAGAGGACCATCATTGTCCAACAATAATGATTCACTATCCTCGGTGACTAGGAAACCAAATCTCTCTAGTTCCCTTACCTCTCTTGATCTCTTACGCAGTACTTGTGTTTCTGGAACCTCTTCCACGGGGACCTGTGGAACTTATTCCTGTACCAACTCCTATGTATCATGAGCATCAACTTTGTCGAAGTCAATCTTGCTCCCACTATCCTTCTTGAGGATGTGCTCCCTCTCAAGAAAGACGGCTTGTCTGGCGACAATCACTTTCTTGTCTTGGGGGTTATATAGGTAATATCCTTTCATTTCCTTGGGATATCCTATAAAGATGCACTTCGTGCCCCGGGGTGCTAGTTTGTTTCCTGAGAAGGCCTTAAAAAACTCCTTGCATCCCCATACACGTGTGTGCGACAAAGTGGGTTTCCTTCCATTCCACAACTCGGATGGAATTCCATTTTCCGCCTTAGTTGGTACTCGGTTTAATGTGTATGCTGCAGTTTGTAATGCATATCCCCAAAAGGATAATGGAAGATCCGCATGACTCATCATCGACCTCACCATGTCCAACAAGGTGTGGTTCCTCCTTTCACTAACACCATTCCACTGTGGTGTATAAGGAGTAGTGAGCTGAGATAGAATCCCAGACTCCCGTAGAAGATCGATGAACTCTTGGTTCAGATATTCTCCACCTCGATCCGATCGAAGCTTCTTTATCTTCTTACCAAGTTGATTCTCTACTTCATTCTTGAATTCCTTAAATTTCTATAAGGACTCTAACTTATACCTCATTAAGTAGACATAGACATATCTACTCAAATCATCAGTAAAAGTAATAAAGTAAGAATTTCCACCTCTAGCTTCTACTGGAAATGGTCCACACACATCTGTGTGTACCAATCCTAGAAGCTCTGTGGCCCTTTCACCTTGTCCACCAAAAGGCGGCTTGGTCATTTTTCCTTGTAAATAAGCGTGACATCTATCAAGTAGTTTTAGCTCAGTAGAGTCTAAATAGCCATCTTGGAAGAGCTTTTTCAAGCGCTTCTCGTTCACATGACCAAGGCGGTGATTCCATAACTGGGTGATGTATGAGTCATGTGAGTTTGTTTTGTTATCGATTGGCAACACTTGGTTTTCGTAATTTAATACATACAAACCATTATTCCAATGTGCCATACCATAACATAAATTGTTCTTATAAAATATACAACCCTTATTTCCAAACATAAAAATAAATCCATCCATATCCAAACAAGATATAGAAATTATGTTCTTGGGAACACTAGGCACAAAATAACAGTTTTGTAAAACCAAAATCATGCCAGTTGGCAATGAGAGGTGATAGTCGCCAATAGCCAACGCAGCCATCCTTACTCCATTGGCAGCTCGAAGATCCACCTCTCCTCTGGCGATCTTTCTAAATCTACTTGGTTCCTGAATTTGAATACAAATGTGAGCCCCACAAGCTGTATCTAATACCCAATGTGTAGAAATAGAAAGATTGCACTCGATAACAAATGCACCTTTAGCGTCCCCACACTTTTGGGTGTAGTTCCTCTTCCAGTGGCCCTACTTTCCACATGCAAAACACACTGCATCCCATTCCTTTCCATGCCTCTAGATCTTCCCCTTCTTGGAGGGATGGTGCTCAGGGGCTTCAGACCATTTATAAGTCTTTGGCCCCTTTGCCTTGTCCTTCCTTTTCTTATTCACCATAAGTACCGCGGGGTTGTCATGCCCCATGTACTTATCTACCTGGAGAATCAAGGTCCGAAGTTTCGATAGACTCTTCTCATTACCGCTCATGTTATAGTTGAAAATGAAGCTAGAGAAGGTCTTGGGAAATGATGATAGGATGAGATCTGTACGCAACTCATTCAGGAATTTAATCCCTAAGATGTCCAGGCGTTTAATGTATCCAATAAGCTTGACTACATGAGGCCCAGCTGGCGCAGACTGTCCAAGCTTCATGGTAAACAAAGCATTGGAGATCTCATACCTTCTCTTGGTAGAGATCTTTAAGGTGAGACATCATGCTATACGCGTCCATGTTTTCATGTTGCTTCAAGAGCTCATTAGACATGGCCGATAGCATGAAACACTGGACATCTGTGGCATCATCCATGTGTTTCATGTAGAGAGATAATTCCTCATCACTAGCCTCTTTCCCAGGCGCAACTGTAATAGGCTCTTCCAGCACATATAATTTCCTTTCGTGGCGAAGGACGACGCGTAAACGCCTCTGCCACTCTTGGAAATTGGTCCTGGTGAGAAGTTTTTCTTTTTCGAGTATGGTGCACAATGATATGTTTGAAGTCATTTTCTTTTCGTTTCTACAAATTAAGATGAGCAAAGATTTAGTAGTTTATTACAAAATTTGAGACAAATAAATAAATTAATAATTATTAGTCTCCGACTATTTTATCGAAATCTAATAGCCCTCACTATTGACTTCGGAATATTCTGTTGCGTGAATATTCTAGTGGCAAGGATCCATATTGTCCTTCACATTACCCCAACTAGGGTTGGTAAAGCAACTTGAAGGGTTCTATCTAGGCATTCCAAATTCCAACTGCATTAACTCGTAGTTCCTTGATCCGCTGAGTGGAATACCCAATCCTGAAATCCTTTTTGGATTTCTCAGCCCTTGCCTCTTGGTCACACCAAGTCCTGCTGTGGCTGTCAAACCTTGATTCGAACCAAGTCAAGTCAACCCAAAACCTTGAATTAGAATTCCCCGATAATTGAAAGCACCCCAACTAGGGTTGGTCAAGCACTTTGAACTATGGTTCGATTCTAACCATGATTATGGAAGGCTATGCTTACTTAATATTTATTTTGATGGATTTTATCCTTATACATAAATTTCCATTTTATTATCTTTGATTACATGCTTGTTAATATTAAGTGGGATATACTTAAGTGATTAACCATGTCTAAGATAATATTTACATATAAGCCAATTTTATTTTAGTTCCATCTTGCATGCTTTTTTAATTCATTAATTGTGTGATCGTGACAACACACCCACAATAAATAAACCATGAAACTGACAGAAATAGAATAAATGGTATGATCATGAGCTTTTCTATTGGTTAGTTTATCTAGCGGTTGATAAACTAACCCAAGACCTAGGGGAGAAACACCTTGAACCTTTTGGGTTCGTGTTTACAACTTTCACCTATCCACCTTTGTATCTCCTTGGATTGGTTTCACCTTGGCTCCTGACTTGAGCCGCCTCCACTAGCTTGGGAGCTCCATCAATTACATATGCATTTATCTCACACGCAGATGAGGGGGAAAAAGGGGGTTTTACATAAAAGAATCCTTGGGCGCGCAGGCCCTACATATTAATGAGGCGATGGATCACAGGCCAACAAATTTAATTTAAATAAATAAATTAAAAGAAACAATTCACATACAAAGGTCTTGGTCTAGCTCATGATCATCCATACATGAAACGATATTTATGCATAAATAAAACGAGCATTCAATTCTTTAATCGTTCTTGTTTAAGATAAATCACGCTCGAATCAATTAATTATCTTTCATTAATCAATCCTTTTATCTTAAATCCCTTTTTCTGAATTTCCTTGAGATTATCATCCATCATAATTTTAAACAAATAAATTCATTTAAAATTATCCTTGTACGTAACTTGCACCTTGGAGGCAACCCGATGAATTCCCATTTATTACGCAGATGTTAAATTAAACATATATATATAAAACACCTATCACGTGTTGTGACTTAGCTTTACGCCTGCACCATGGTACAAGTCTCAAGGGTTTGTATAATATAATAATAAATTTTAATAAATCTGCGTAATTTGGGTGAGTACACGCCGCGTAGTTCCGACTACACGGCGTGTAATTTTTCTTCACCGTCCATCCGAAGTACACGCCTGGGGATAAGGCGTGTTAATGTACTTCAGAAATTTTTGGAGTACACGGCGTGTACAGTGGTACACATGCCGTGTAGTTTCCGCGTTACATGGTTTCCAGCTGGGCAGGCCGTGTACAGAGTACACGACCCAACCCTAAGCCGAAGAGACTACACGCCATGTTCATTGGACCACACGGCGTGTATTCCGGAAACCATGTGCCACCTGTTTCTGGTCAACACACGATGTCTTAAATTCTTAGAAAGAATCCAATACACGACCTGAATTAGCGGATCAGTCAATGAATTGAACCTAGACTACATGGCGTGTACTTCTGAATACACCCCGTGTATTCTGGTGTTATATGGCCAGAAACGTTTGGCACTTCCGGATGAGTTACTCTATTTTATTTTAATCAAAATTAAAAAAAAAATCTGTTTCTGTGAGGTGAACGAGAAACGAGGGAGGAGGAACAGATCTCGAGATTCAGATTTCCAGAACGATTAAACATGAATTGAAATAACTAAATTATTAAATTTGTAAATCACCAATGAAAAAACTAAATAATTATAACCAACGATATGAACCCTCTAATACCACTTTAAGGATCCGGGCGCAGCGGAAGCACGTTAGTGGGTTTTCCCAACTTAATTTTTCGTTAAACAATGTTCAATCCGAGATTCTTCACGATATAAAATTCCAAATCTTCGGAATATAACGAAGAACAAAAAGAAAAAGGAAGAGTCCCAGAACCCTTGGGGAGGATCATCATATGTTGATTATAATTAATTTAATTAATGCATAAGAATTACCTCGTTGGAATTCTTTCTTCATTGATGTGTTCGGTCACGATTCGGTGATCCGTCGTTGCATTGTAGAATCCAAGTGTAGGATTCCTCTAGCGGTGATCCACATGTGTGTCACGTATCTCTGGATGTCGCTGAAGGGATCTCCGAGTGCTAGCGTGGAAGAACTTTCTCTTGTGATATCCGCCTTTGACCGCCTCGATCCGGTGGAGGATCTTGCTCTCGTAACATGAGAGCGTTCTTGGTGGAAAGGGAATTCTCTCTTGGCTTGAGAGTATTTCTAAATCCTTTGTGCACAACCAATGGCTCTTCAAAATGTTGGGGTTGTGAGGATATTTATAATCATGTTTGAGGTTAATAGAGTTATGACAATAAATAAACGCGTTACGCGTTTTATTTATTTCATTAACTCTTATTGAACCCCCCCATGTCGAATTATTAATTCCTTGACATGCACCCACGCTGATTATAATAAATATCATTTAATAAAATAATATTAAATCCTCAAAATCCCAACTAGAAAAACTACACAGCATGTAATAATTAATACACGGCGTGTACTTGTTTTCCATAAAACAACACGACATGTATATTTAATATACACGGCGTGTACTTTTATTTTCCATTTTTTTTCTCCACCACATTTATTAGACCTTGAGTAATGACTATTTATTTCTTAAATAAATTTAAATGCATTACTCGCTAATAAATATATTATTTCATCCACAATATATTCTCTCGAATAACTAGTGTCAAAATAAATGTGATCAGACATCCTTAAATAATTATTAAACCACAGTCGGGAATAATATTTATTTAACTTGTTAAATTAATATTTAACAGAGATACATGGACACACTTAGTGTGTGACCCTCTAGGCCTCTTTCTCAGTGGAATTAGGCTGAGCCTGCCTAAAGTCCAAGGTTAGCGTCTAGTAACACGCCAAGGTGCCCATAGAGAATGAAGTTAACGCCGCAATGACGTATTACCTCCTATGAACGCTTACCATGTAATATAATCCCTTTGTCTCGATATCTCCAATCAAGTGGGATGCATGCTAGTGCCATCAACCCATGTGCTTGATTATTCTTTCTTTGACTTCCCGGAATTGAACTTTCCCATACCTTACCACGGCCATGGATTTATTTAGGCTATATCAATTCCATCAAAGGGCCTGAGATATATACTTCCGTTATGGAACGGAAGGGACAAATCCTTTCTCACATTATCTATTAATGCGATATTACTCATGACGCACCCAACGTATCCTACCTCGCTGTGAACAGTGTGTCGTCACAGTTTTCGTCAATACATCTAAGTGTGCGAGTTGTAATACCCATTAATAATAATCTTAAAGTCTAATGATCAATACACACGTCCGTAGATAGGAACATCCAATGACACTATAAAATGTGGATTTCTTACTAGCGGGTCTCGTTCTCATAATATCCTCCTGGATATTACCAAGGGCGCACACCATGAGAAGGTGCCTCAAAGTTTTATGAGACCTCACCCCTAATGACCTGTATTATTTGTGTCCCTCAAATAATATCATCTAACCATAGAACATACATTCAAGAACAGTGTTATGGCACTTCCAGGTTCTCATCATTGCAGGGATCCGCTACGACCCTTTAATGCAACAGCTATCCTTAGGACATTATCACATGACATGTCACGCAGAAGAACAATCAAGATGTGATAAGGCTTTTATTTAATGAATAAAGTACAAAGTAGTTGGTTCTAGACCACCAACTCCAACAACCACTACCACATTTTCCATAGAAAATAGATAAGGAATGGTTGAGGAAATTTCGATGTATCTTCTAGTCATACCAGGAGACAATGTTTTTGATATAAACATAACATCACACACTTAATATAATGTATAAATAAATAACAAAACATGGATGTCTAAAAGTATGCAAGAAGGAAGATGCTCCGTTTTTTATATAGTTCAGCATGTGAATCCTTGAAAACATTTTTAAAATTTAACTAAAGTTGGAATCATAAAAAATTAGTAAAACAATGTTTTGTGGAAACTTTTTTTCTTGACTTTAGGAAGGCAGTATATGTGTATTGATCTTTGGATTCTGTAGTCATGTGTAGTAGGATATAGTAGGTAAGTTCTTTTTGTTCTTGTAATCAATTTCATATCTATATGAGAATATATTATTGTATATTTTCTTTAGAGATTTGCATTGCACACCCTTCTTCTATATCACATGAGGGAGTCATCTTCTCCTTTTGTCATCATCATTCACCCATATCCACATGGGAATCTTGATATTTTGAAACCTCTCACTCAGGAATGAAAAAATGTTTAATGTATTCAGCAAATCATTTAAGAGACAAACATTAAAATAACAATCATCATTAAATTCAATAATATATATGTCAGATAGTTATTTCTAAAGGATAATGTATTAAATAATGATGGTGATTCATGAACAGTGAATCATAGTCTACCAATATCTTATTCTAGTGGTGCCTCAGGATGATGGTTTCTCATTTTGGCAGTATGTCATGCTGGTGGTGTGAAATGTTTTACTTGTCCAAAATTTATTTTTTGGCAGCGAGTCAGCTGATGGTGATTCATCCTTTTAGTGGTGGCTTAGCTGATGGTGAGTCATGCTTGTGGTGTCTCAAACTTTTTAAAAGATCCATTCTAGAGGTATGACATCATGAAAGTGAGTCATTTTAGTAGTTGGAAAATTTCCCTTGATGGTGGTGTATTGTGTCAATAGAGACTCATCATTAGCAGTGTGATATGGTTGTTGGTGAGTCATCCATGGCATTGTAGTGTACTTAGAAATTTTTCATCACCTGTCTCAGATTGTCTGATGCTTACATTAAACTTTTTAATATCATTATAAGAATAATTTATTGATCATTAAAACTATTAGGACAACAATCTCTCTGTTTTTTATTATCAAAAATTAGTGTGCAATGGTAAATAAATAATGGATTCAAATGTAAGATCAAAACATGATATCACATAGAAATTATAACAGTGTAAATATATTTCTGTGTAGTTTGGTACCAAATAAATAGAACAAATGTTATTAAATAATGATCACTACAATAGTTAGAAATAAATGTTATACTTTTATCCATCTCGCCCTTTTGGGATAATCAAAAAGTTAAAACATAACAAAAATAAAAATTGGAAAAATATATGGAAAGGTAATGTAAAGAACATAATAATAAAGGATTAAGAAATATAATTAATAAGATGAAAAAAGATTCAATTATAAAGTTGTCTAAAACCTTATCTTAATAGAATGTTTAATCCAAGAACATTTTTAAGGTTGGGCAGAAGGATCGATATTAGTTTTTATTTTATCCTTGGCTTTACCCTTATTTGAGACAGTAGGTTTAGTAATGTATGGAGATCTTAGAATGTTGGTTGGAACACCATTAGGGAGTCTAGATATAGCTTGAGGAGGTTGATACTTACTAATAACAACCAATATATGTTTTCTCATAGATGTAGTAAGAGAAATGGGAAAAGTTTAGAGTTTGGTAAGCATAGGTACATTTGGATCCCATGTAACTCCTAGTCTAAATTATATCTATGGGGTAATAGGAATTTCTTGTAGGGCCGCAATAGTCATGCCGTTTATAAATAGAAACTATTTCATAAGGTCTATTAAATAAAGTATTTTATGTAAACCTCTCTCTATGCCAATAAATAATTTTATTTCTCTTTAATAAACAGATTCAGCTCGAGATTCATCTCTTTAAACTATCTGACTTTCTCTTTAAAGGCTGGTGTAAAAGGTGGTATCCTAAAATTGTCATCACAAAACATGAAATTATAATCCATAGAATGTTTGTTATAAATTATCGGGAGATATTATTTGATGTATTTTTAAATCATTTCTCTATTTGAATTTATATATTTGAAATAAATACTTATCATCATGTGATCATGTGCAGTACTCTGCTCAAACAACCTCAAAATTTCTAAATAAATGATAGGTCCCCCACATGAAATGTCTATTGGTCACAACATTAACTTCTTCTCTAACCACGGTTCTAATCATACATTCAAAATCATAAGGAGAAGTAGTTGAAGTATCCAAGGATTCATCTTTATATATTTTAGGAATTCAATCCAAATAATATTTAAATAAGACTTTAGATCATCAAGAATATATTTTAATGATTCCATATCATTATTTATCCTCTTATTCTCATTCTCAATCTCTTGAATGTGATGCATGATCTTTGGTTTAATATGGTGGATCAAAAACTCAAATAAATACTAGGTTTCATTTTCACATATTTTTGTGAGAAGGGGTTCTTGAGTCTTCAAAATCATATCAAAATATGAAATTATCTTCTCTCGAAAGACATCCAAGTCACCCTTGGTGACTAAATCAATTGGGGCAGTAGGGACCAGAGCAGTGGATGCAGGTTCACTAAGTGAATAAAAATCACCTATCCGACAAACAACATCAATAGGATGGACCATTGATCCCTTAGTATATCCCTTATCTCAATGATCATGTCCACCACCCTTTGGTGGACCTACAACTTCACTTGAGATCATTTCTAATTCCTCTTACATATGGTGAATCTAACTACCACACACTTGAACCACAAAGGATTCAGCAATGGTCGGTGCAACTATAGTACATACCTCAAATAGAATTTAAAAATTTATTTAAGCATCTATACACTATACATAAACATCAGACTCATCAAAAATAGTTTTTATATCCATCTAAACATCATATTTCTTCAGAAGAAAATAATATTCAATTTCTTTATTCCCGTCAATATAAGGCTCATCATAATCAGTTGCATCAACTTATTATACCTCATCATTATCCTTATCACTATAAAAAACTATTTCTTCATTGCTTTCAGCCCCATGAAGCTCAATAGTAGAAATCCCTGAAATCTTATCAACCTCATTAGAATCCAAAATAATCTTATCAGCTACAAAAAACTCAACACATGGAGATTTCTCCCACTAAACAGATGCATCATTTTACTTGAAATTTGGTTCCACTTCTACTGGGAAGATGGGAATATATGTAGATACACCAAATGGAGCAAGTAGATATAAAGGTATTTTAGATCACTCCTTCTAGTTTGAACAATTGAACCATCAGAGTCAGAATCATCATCATATTCATCTTCACTATCACTATTATTACTATTTACAACATCTCCATTTCCAATATTATTACCAGTATCATCATCATATTCTATTCTTCCTCCTCATCATCATCAAACATTGAACTTATTTTAAATTTTTCTTCTCTAAAAAATTCGGTTTCTCCTTCATCACTCTTCACTAACTTTTATCTTTTGGGAAGTCTCCTATGAAAGATAAGAGATCTATAGGTAATAGGTGGAAATTTGGGAGACAGATCGGAGCCACTCCACTCATTAACAATATATTTATATTATTATTCCCCACCAATAGAGACTTCTTCCTTTTCATCTAAATATACCATAATATCATCTAGTTAAAACCAAAATCAACAAGGACTTTTGTCCTTGATATATGATCGACCGGTTGAAAATACACATAAATTGTTTCACCCTCAACTACCCACTACTTTTTATTGGGGTTCTAGCTGATTTTCATCCTTGTAAAATTTATTTATAAATAATAAAACCATTTTGGTATATGATAGATCCTTCATCTTCATAAATTAACCCTTTATCTTTAAAAAATTCTAAAATGAACATTGGTTAAATTATGAAATTAGATCTGAAAGCAGGTTTGATCATTTCATAAATTTAAACTATAAGGTATCTACAAAAATTAATATTATATCCTTTTTCACAAGATATAGTAAGTAGATATCAAGATACATCAATATGGAATATTCAACTTTTTTTGGTGCACTTCATGTGTTGTATAAACTTGAAGAGAAGTCTATATTCCCCATTCAACCCTGAAGCCACTAGTCTTATGGTTATTCCATCACCAGTTAGTTCGGATAAATCATACTCATGTATAAAAACATCACTTTATTTAGGTATAGTTCGTTGATAGTCATCGAAAACACCTTCATGTGACACACTAAAACATAGTGTCCACTATTTGGAGTAAAATACAAGTATATGACCATTAACATGGATTCTTATCTAGTACTCTTCTTCTTATTCAAAACATAACTCGACAAACTGATAGAACTCATAAACTAGCTTAAGATAGAATGGTATCTTGTTTGAAGAGAACCAATCTTACCATCCTTGTTTCTGGTGTACTTTGAGAACCAAAGAATTACTTAAGACTAACAACTATTCTTCAACTTATATTTCATCTACAACGACTCTTATTGATATGTTTGGATGAAATGGTTATACAGTAGAAAGAACACTGATATAACCCTTTTGTTTATTAGATGGTCGTGATTTAGATGGGGACAACTCAAAAGGGAGCTTCAAACTATCCATATTGATTGGTTTGGTAAGCTCAGTCGAAGTTTGAGAGAAAGGTTGAAGGTTAGATGGTTGAGAGATGAAGGGTTCCACTAAAATCAAGAGATAATATAAGGTCATGATAAATAAATTATGTTGGAAAAAGATAAATCTTTTATTCACATCATTTGAGATTTAAGTATTTGAAAAATCCACATCGAAATAATACTTGAAAACTGAATTAAAAAACTGCTAAAATATTCATATTGTCTTACATAAATAAAATAAACAGTAAGAATAAAAAACTAGATATTAAAAAAATATAGAAGTAATTAAAATTTTAAATGGAATGAAATACAATGGTGTGATAAACCAATGGTGTGAAGATCACAATGGCGAGACAACCACAATGGAGAGTCATACCCAATTGTGTGTCACAACCAATGGTGTGTCATAACCAATGATTTGTCATAATAAAATTAAAAATAATCAAAATTAATCATGACTATCTCATTCTTGATGTAATTCATTCTCTCATAATTCATTTTCTTTTTAAATATATCATCCAACTGATGATCTGTACCAATGTATTCAATAGTGATATCACCTTTTTGAAAATGGTCTCTTAAAAAGTGATTTATTACATCAATATATTTTGTTCTATAATGTGATACTATATTATTAGAAATATTTATAGATTTTGTGTTATCACAAATTCTATAAATACATGTTTTAATTGATAAACATAGTATAGTAAAGTGTTTTTCATCGAAGAAATGTGTTCACAAAAACTAACAGCAGCTATGTATTTAGCTTTAGTTATATACAATGAAAAAATATATTTATTACTACACCATAAAACTAGGTACTTTCCTAAAAAGCGACATGTTCTAGAGGTTCTTTTTCTATCTAACTTATATCCACTAAAATCAGCATCAAAATAACTAACTATATCAAATGATTGTCTTCTATGGTAAAACAATTACTACTATTAAACTGGACATTAACAATGAGGGTATTTATTAGTGCTACAAAAAAATCAAACAAATGACATATTTATCAGCACTAAGAAAGGAAATGATAAATTTAACCTTTTATTAATGTTTTTTCACTAATAAAGGGTACCTCTATCAGGGATTTTTGTTAGCGCTGATAAAGGGTATAATTTATCCCCAATTTATTTTTAGTTCTGATAATGGTTAACATTTATCAGCCCTTTATTTTTAGTGCTGATAAATATTTATTTCATCATCAATTTTTTTGCACTGATAATGGTCCAAACAAATAAACTAAAATAAATAAATAAGAAAATAAAAAATTATTTTATTACAACAAAGATAAAAATTTTATTAATTAAATAATTATTTATTAAAATGAATAAATTAATTACACATTACTAAATCATAAAAAATTTATTAATTATATAATTTTGATAATTATTGTTATTAATGTTATTAAATTTTATTTATTAAATATATAAATATATATTAATTTATATAAATATGATATATATATTACAAAAGAATTCTGTTCTTCACATTAAATATTTATATATTTATTGAATAATGGTGTATAATTAAAAATTACTACGAATTAAAAATATTGAATAATTTCAAAGTACTCGACATATAATTGAATATTGTTTGCTTTTTCAATTTAACATATATTGAATCAATTTTATGTTGATTTCAAATATACTTCATTAATGATTTTTTGTATACAATCTACCCACATAAAACCTATCAATTTTTCAGTATTTTTAAGGTGTAATTATTCCTAATTTATTCAATTTCACTCATTTTTAACAAATACGCATGCACTTAAAATTTGATATTCATTAATAATGTTCAAAAAATAGTTGTAATTTTTTTTTTCTAAATATAAATATTTTTAAATGTACATTTTATACATTTATACAATTATATATTTATAATTATAAAAAATATATTTTTTTAAAAGTATTTTTATATTTTTAAATAAATAATTATATATATTTAAATAATTATTAAATTTATAGTACATTTACTTAAATGATGAATATATTTAATATATTTCTATTTATATATATTTATTAAATAAATAAATATATATATATGTATGTATAATAATATAAATATATATAATGACATAAAAATTTATTTTTTAAAAATATTTCTACAATTATAAAAAAATAATTACAAAAAAATAATTATAAAATTATAATAAATATATTTAAAAATGAAAATATAAATCTATTTATATTTATATATATTTATTAATTATATATAAATATTTACATTTTTTATTTATAATTATAATTATCAATCCTTTAACAATGTTAAAGTAATAAGCACTAATAAAACCATCTTTATCAACGCATATCTCATACTGATAAAAATTAGGCTTTTTCAGTGATAAATAATGTTCTAATAAAATGATAATTTATCAGTGATATATGTTTTATGCTGATAAATATTGGTTTTATTAGCACTTTTTTAGCACTGATAAATACATACCTTTATCATCGCTAAAAGTACTAATAAATAGACACTTTATCATCACTATTTTAGAAGTGCCGAAATAAGTGTCCCAATAAAATTAAAAAAAACCTAACTATTTGTGAAATCATCGTGATATCTGAAGATTTCTATGGAATACACACACTGCCATCACTCCTCGGTGAATCGAACCTCGAATCAAACCACTTGACTGCCACCAGTAGCCCAAACATCTAGTTTGAAATCTGGTGTTTGATAGTAATTAGGGTTTCCAAAGAGGGTCTCATGTTTTCTTAAACGTAGAAAGGTATTCCTTATGATTTTCTTTGTGTATTTTGGTTTATTTTTTTGATTTATTCTTCGATGATGTCGTTATTTATGGTCTGGAGATTGTATACAAGCGGGGTAGGCCTTCTGGTTTTCTCATCTTGCCATTTTGATTCAACTTTTAATCGATCATAGAGAGTATATTTATTCTGGACTTGATGTTGACACATGGAGTCACATGGATTTTATTTTGTTTTTTTATTTTGTTTATGTTTCCAAAATTTATCACCAAACATTATCATAAATATTTTTGTTTCTTTATTTTATCAATGTATTTCATACATGTGAAATTTTAGATATTGAAACTGGGGATTTTGTGTGTGATGGCGTAAAAGTTAGGTTAAGGGATTTATTTTATATTTTAATACTTCAAATATTTTTTTATAATGATCTATGTTGGTGTGATAATCCAATGAATGGATTCATCATGTAAGTTTTTATTTAAATTTTCATTCTAATTGTTTTATTTACTTTTCGGGTCAAATTATTCCCACTTTGTTGCTTCTCATGCCCTTGTGCTTATTTTCCGCTTGAGGGGGATTGAGAATGTCCCTTGGACACTATGACGACATCGATTAACTTTCCACCCACAACATTTAACATTGTTTTTCAGTATTCAATGGGTTTCAACAGGGGTTTTCAATAATCATTTTTAAATCTATAAAAAATTCCCTCACATACATGTATTGGGAAATAATTACCCCAAGAATTCCATGAGTCTCCTATACATGAAGGAAAATATTAACTCACTAATAATAAAATTTTAAACATTTTCCATTGTTAATATATATAATTATTATCATTATTCATCTCTTGAGCCTCTAAATATTATGTCATCTACCTTAATAAACACTTTCAATCTATAAATTAATTTATTTTTTATGTAATTATTATGAATAATTATTCATTTTTTTAAATTAATGTTTCATGAATAATTCATTAATCCTTAAATACTAATATCTAAATTATTTTTTCAATTCACACATTACCTTTTTCAATTTTCAAAAATTATTCTCATATTAAATAATTAGAAAACTATCTTTTTGTTTGATGTACTTATTATTCATGTAATCCATTAGTAAAAGTTAATTTTACATCCAGCTGAGTACCTTGAATTTCCATGGGATGGTTCGGTGTGGTGATATGAAATCCCATGGGTAATGAGATGTTTTGTAATATTGATATACTATTAATTTTAAATTTAATAATTCCTTACATTACTGCTTCACTTATTCAAATACATTTTTATATCTTCTAGTTGATTTAATGAGAGTTTCTTATTACTCTTTAATATCCTATATTTTTTTTATTTGTTTATGTTATTTAAGAAAGATTTAATGTGGAGTAATTATTTTCTATAATTTAATTACCCATTTTATTCAACATACAGAAATTCATTGAAATAATCAAATATTGAGTTTTACTTATTATAATTTTTTTATAACTTTGACTTTGGATAATTAATATCTTATGTGCATTTATTTATATGATGTATAAATTTAATCTTTGATGAACCTAATTTGATGGATATGAACTGAAAATGAATTCATGCTAATAGTTTAATGAATGAATATGAAGAAGGAGTTAAAGGGTTCACCAAGTATTCAAGAGATCATGTAGACGAACCTTCTAAAATCCAATGTCTGTGTTTACATTGTTGTTGTTAAAGAATTTTTTTTGGAAGAGTTGAAAGAATATTGATGTCTATTTGGCTTCATTGATCAATGGAGACAAAAAAGGATTGGGTTTTCATCACTCAAAAGCTAATAACAAGACTAAGTATTCTCTGTGAAAATAACTATTGTTGGTTAACTACCGCTTAGCATATCATATGAACTAAATATCCTGCTCGACATCCCTGTGATTCTATCATTCAAAACCTAAATGAAAACAAACTAATTAGGTTCTAGAACATAGATATAGAATTTTATTGTATAATATAATTCACTGTGTAATGGTTTTATAGAAAACACATATGATTTAAGAATAAACATGAGAATCAAAAAATGCTGTGAAGGAAAGATATTCCCATATCTTTAAATAATGAATACAATTTCCAGTAATAAAAGTAAATGTGAATGATTAATGATGATATGATAGAGATGGTGGTGAACATGTGTGGGATGAGAGGATCATAGGGATGCCAGAAAGGTTGTTTAAGCCAGATGTTATGCTAAGCGGTAGTTAACAAATAGTAGTGAAGTACACCGATAATCCTTAATTTTGTTAGTAACATTATGAGTGATGCACAACGAATCCTTGTTTTGGATCCATTGATTTATAGAGCCAAATAAGTATCAATATCATTAATTTTATTGAAGTTTCCTAATTTCCATATAGTCTTCTAAACCGTAAAGAAGTGCACAATGAATCATTAGTTTTTTTATTAGCTTATATTTGGACCCAAGAAACCCTTTAAATATTTAAAGTTAATGTTACGATATACATTCTCTATTTTATAAAAAATTTATGTAATGAAACGTTGATTCAATTTTAATTATTCCTTGCACATTTTGTTTATATTAGAATATTTCTATTCATGTGTCATGCCTTTGAAAAAAGAGGAATAGTGCCATCTCTACTCAATCAAATATGCAATCTTGATGTTTTTGTAATAAAATAAATTTCCAAAGAATTAATGTATTGTATCATATTTATGATTAATTTATTTATTTTTATTATTAATCACATATAAATTGTTTTCTTATGTAGGTGGATTATTTTTTTGAGTTGGGGTACTCTTTCCAACTTTCATGTTTCTTGTCCCTTAAAATCATTTTCATGCCTATAGTTGTTCATTTATCACATCCTTCAAAATTCCCTCTACTATATTTATAGGAAGAGAAATGGTGCAACATCTTCTCAATCATAGAGGTATTCTTGATGTTTTCACAATAAAACCATTTTCCATTGAATTAATGTATTTTTTTAAAATTCATGTTTTATTTATTTCTTTATATTATTACTCACATAATAATTGTTTTCTTATACAGGTGGATTCATTTGTTCAAATTAGGGTTTTCTGTCCAACTTTCATGATTCTTATCCCTTAAAACCATTTCACCCCTCCAGTGGTTCATTTATCCCATTATTTCAAATTACCTCCACTACCTTTGTAGAAAGAAGAACGACGTAGACTCTACTCAATCACAGTGGTAATCTTAATTTTTTCTCATTAAAATTATTTTCTATATAATTAACGTGTTGCTTCATATTAATGTTTAACTTATTTATTTTTATTATTACTCACATAATAATTTTTTGTTATACAGGTAGATTATTTGGTTCGATTTGCGGTGATCTATCTAACATTCAATCTACTTATCCCTTAGAAACATTTCACCCATATAGTGGTTCATTTATCACTTTGTTTTAAATTACCTCCAATGCCTTTGTAAGAAGTGCAATGATTCCTCCTCCGCTTAATTTCAAAGGTGATTTTGATGTTTTCAAAGAAAAATCATTGTCCATAAAATTAGTTTATTGTTTCCTAATTATGGTTATTTTCTTTATCTTTATTAATACTCATATAATAATTGTTTTCATATACATGTGGATTCTTTTGATAGATTTGGGGTGCTCTATCCTTCTTTGATGCCTTTCAACACCAAAACCTCCAAATAATTATTCCCCCTTAAAACCATTCACCCCGACAGTGTTGACATTTGTCACTTTCTTCCAGGTTCCCTCTACTTATCAATCATATTGGTAATATTGATACTTTAATAGTAAAAAATATATTCATATAATGAATTTTTTATTTCATATTTAGGGTTAATTTATTTATTTTTAGTATTAATCATAATAATTTTTTTCTTATACAGGTGGATTATTTTTTTCATGTCGATGCGGTTTGTTTGAAGATGCTCATACAGTGTTGGTAGTTCGATTAAAAAAATTCAATATAAATCATGGTAACATTGACTATTAGTATTGACTTGAGACTTTGGGATGTGTATAAACTAGCTACACCTCAATCTGAAACACGTTGTGAATGGTATGACTCTATGTACTTATTTATATTTTAAATTGACCTTAATTATATTAAAAAAGAGAACTAACTCAATGATTCCATTATCTGTTTAAAATGTATATTTGACCTTAAAAAGTTTCACTCTATGAAAATTAAGAAAATGTGCTCGTATATCCTTTATAATATATGGCATCGATTCATAAATCCTTTTGGACTTTTAGGAATTTGTCTCACATAAAACTGACACATGATGTGATCTATATGAGTCAAATTACGTGTTTCAAGTTTAAAACAATATTTTAGTAAAAAAATACAAGTGACATACTCAAAAATGAGTAAACAATTCAGATTGTTTTGATACTTTAGAAAAAAACCACTCAGTCATTTGGAACATATAAGAATCAGACACACCTTAATCTAATTCACAATGTGGTCGGTATGATTCTAAGTGCATATTTATTTAAAATTGATATCAATTTCAGAAAAAAAATACAAAATAAACAGAAAAAAACTAAACAAAAACCTTTATATTGTTTTTATACATTAGGAAAACAATAAATATGTTATTCGATACATGAAATTAATGACCCACACCTCAATCTCATGAAAATTGTAACCGATATGACTCCCAATGCAAGTTTTTATTTAAAAGTGGCTTCAATTTTGGTAAAAAGGCCAAATGACCTATTAAAAACTGATAAAACCCATTAAATTATTTAAATAATTCTGGAAAATGATCCATACATCAGTTTTTATGCTTAGAAATTAAATTCACCTCAATCTGATACACAATGTGATTGGTATGAGTCAAAGTACATCATTCAATTTTAAAAATGACATTTTAGTAAAGAACAAAAGTGACATACTCAAAACTGATAAAACATATTAATATTATTTTTATACTTTAAAAAAAATTATCCATAAATCATTTTAGAAATTCTGGAATTATCCTCACCTCAATATGAATCATGGTTTGATCAGTATGACTCAAACTACATCTTTTTTATTTAAAATTGTCTTCAATTTTTGTAAAATAGAAAATTGTCCAACTCAAAATTGATAAAATGCATTCTAAATGTTTTTATACTTTATAAAAATAATCCATAAATTATTTATTACATTTTGAAATCTGTCTCACCTAAATCTGATACACAATGTGCCTAGTATTAATCAAAGTGTTTGTTATCATTTTAAAATCGACATTTTAGTTCAGAACGCTTCACTCACTAAAAACCAATCAAAGAGGCTCATATTTTCCTGATAATTTAGAATAACAATTCATAATTAATTTGTGACATATAATAATCTATTTACCATAAATCTAAGAGATGAAATGTTCTGAATTAGTCAAAAGTGTTTGTTTCTAGTTTAAAATGACATTTTAGTAAAAAACAATTAATATACTCAAAACTAAGAAAACACATTCGTATTGTTTTTATAGTTTAGGAAAAATGATTCACAAGTCATTTATGACATTTTAGAATCATTCTCACCTTAATAGGATTAATGTTTTTGACTATTATGACTCAAAGTGTGTCATTTTATTTAAAATTGACATCAATTTTAGAAAAATTAACACTTTTTGTTAATTTATTTCTTTATATTAATACTAACATATGAATTGTTTTATTATATAGGTGTGATATTTTGTTTTATTAGGGGTGGTTTGTTTGACAATATCATGAGTTGAGTCATAATTAAAAGATAAAGGAATACTGATGATTTAGAATGTATATAATAATTTTTATTTAATTAATTGTATGAACAAAGGGTTGAAAAGTCTTATAATATAGTGTCTTATTCCTATGTTTGTTTTATAAATTTCATATAATTTATATAATATATTTGGACTTGTTTGTTTTTTGATATCTGGTGTGTTTCTGGTGTTGTGGTGTGTGGTTGCAGCAAACTACAATGTGGCCCTTTATCAGTGCTTTTGAAAGCGCTCATAAAGGCCACATTTATAAGCTCTTTTACAAGCACTAATAAAGTTATACATTATCAGTGATCATAGAAGTGCTGAAAAAAGTCTATTTTATTAGTGCCCAAAAATCATTGATAAATGGAACCTTTATCATGTTAAATTAGAGTGCTGATAAAGGACACCTTTATCTGCTATTTTTCAGTGTTGATAAAATATCAATGATTTTGAAAATTCCCATGTAGTCAGTGGATTTTTACTACTGATAAAGGTCATTTCAAGCATTGTTAAAGGCCAGTTGTTTAGTAGTGAATCCTATTTTTTTATATATTTGTGATATTTGAAAATTCTTTTTACATGAACCAAATTTGAATATTTTAGATTAGATTAAAATACATAACACATACACACCCTAAATATTATATCAGGATAGATAATAGTAAAATAGATAATACTTCCAATCATACATCTATAACTAGTTTGATCCACTAGTTTCCTAATTCCATCAAGATCCAACTTACAATTGGTACACATAAGAGTATCACTACTCCTTGTGTGATCAAATTTAAAACATTATAAAGGATATTTTATATATTTACATGGATTTGAAATAATTCCTTTTTATTTTGAAACATTTGAAAACCAAATATTTACTTAATTTCACCCATCAAATTCATTGTAAACTCATTTTGCATCATTTTAGAAAAGAAAAAAAAAATAATTTCAGGAATATGTAAAAATAATATCCTAAACATTGATTATACTACTAAAAAATCTTTTGATTTTGTTTTGAAAAAGTGGTAAGATTAGATATACCTTTAAAAACTCGTTTTTAAATAAAAAAATTGGTTATCCTATAATACTAAGATCTAGGAGAATGTTTCAAACCATACAAAGAATTTATTAATTTTAAAACATTATTTGGAAAATGAGGATTTTAAAAACTTGGGGTTGTTTAACAAAAACATCATCATATATAAAGTCATTCAAGAATGCACTCATGACATCCATTTAGTAAATATTGAAATCTAGATGTGCTACATAGGCTAGAATAATTATAATGGATTCAAGAATGTCTACTTGTGAAAAGGATTTCTAATAGTCTATTCATTCTTCTTGAAAATAACCATGTGCAATAAGTGTTGCCTTGTTTATAACTATTATACCCAAATCATCTATCATGATTCTAAACACCCATTTAGTTACTATAGTAAATGTGTCCTTGGGTCTACCTACAAGTTCCAAAATTTCTTTTATTTATAATTTATTCAATCTTGTTGAATTTTCATCACCTATAATTTATTACTAATGGATTCATTGAAATTTGTTGGTTCTAAATGAGAGAGGAGTTCTTCAGGTTCAATCTGATTTTTAAGAAAATCTCTTGTCTGTGTACCTCTGTCTATATCTCCTACAACAACATCTAGGTTATTATAATTGAGGGTTATAACAGCTCTATAATAGTTAGGTCTTATTAATGTTGGATTTTCTCTAGGTTTGGGTTCATGAAGTTCAGAAAATTATTCGAAAATGGATTAATTTTATGGTTGTTTACCAGTAGAATAAGAAGGATTATATTTTATGTTAAGTGAAGGCAGATCATCCTCATGATTTTCTAGGGAGGTCTTAGGTTCATGTGGATCTGTCTCACCAAATTTGACAGGGATAAATTCTTCCAAAGTCTTTCTTCTTTTATTAAAATACTTAAAGATATTAATTGGAATTGAATAAACTAGTAAAATTTAATCATCAATTTTGGATGAATTTTTTTCAAGATTATCTTTAGTGTTAATAATAAAGACTTTGCAACCAAAAATAGAAGGTAATTGACCTAAGTATTTCTATTAATTTAATGTTCATAAGGGGTATTCTTCAAGATGGGTCTAATGAGAACATTATTTATGATGTAGAAGGTTGTATTCACTACCCCTGACCAAAAATAAATAGGTAGATCATACTCAATTAACATAGTATTAAATATCTCTTGTGAATTTATAATTCTTCCCTCAAGAACTCCATTCTTCTAAGGGTTCATAGAAGTATAGAATTTATGATTTTAGTCATTTATTGAGCAAAAATATTTCAAGTATTTATTTTCAAACTCACATCCATGGTTACTTATTATGGTCATAATTATAATTCCACTTAGATTCTCTACATATCTATAATACATGGTGAAATAAGAATAATATTCACTCTTGTTTGATAAAAATAATACCCATGTATACCAAGAAAATTAATCTACTAAAACATAGACATAGTGCCTCCCCTTTTAACTACAAACTATAGATGGTCCAAAAAAGTCCATAATAACCAACTCAAGTGTTTGATTAGAGGACACTTCTTTCTTAAATTTAAAAGAAAATTGGTGTTTCTTCTCTTTTAGATAGGGGTTACTCCATTTTAGGAAGATCCTTGAATAAAAAATTCCTTGTAAGCTTCCTAAGAGATTAAATATTTCAATGGCCTAGTCTCTTATTCCAAATCCAAGATTCATTGTCAAAAATCATTCAAGAAGTAATTTTTTTGAGAAATTAATGAATTTATATCAATAGAATAAACATTATCAATATATAAAGTAGTAAAAATTAAACCATTATTTGAATCATAAACATTTCAAGAATCATATAAAATTTAACATAAAAACCATCATCACATAAATTTGAAATATTAATATGTATATATTTAAAACCATCAATAAATAATACTTTTAAAATTAAAATGAAATTAATGTTACCAATTTGGAAAAGGCTAATCATTTTACTATTAAAATTATCACTAAAGGAGACATGACCACCATAAACGTTAATAAGGCTCTTGAAGTAAGAATAATCTCCTTTAATATGAATTGAACACCTGTTTTCCATGTACCATAGAATTCTAAAGGAGGTATTGAAATATTTTTATTAAAAATATAATTTTTGCAAGAATTGAATTTGGTACCAATATTTTCATTGGTTGAGATATGTTACTAATCATATCTTTGGAAAACCACATTAACATGATTTGTTTACTATAAATAGATTGAATAATTTTTTAAATAATGACTTTATTAGGTTCTCTAGAAAAATAAATGCCATTATAACTTTCTATTCTGGACTTAGGAAAAAAAGTGTTTTTGTTACTCCTCTCTATCCAGGTTATTATTCTAAACCTGTTACATATTTAGGTGAAACTTTATTTCCTAAAATATATGCAAGAGTTCATATACCACTAGTGAACAATTATAAATTATTATATATTTGATCATTTGAATGTGTAACTTCATTATTCACTTTCAATAGTGGAGCATTATTTTCCTTTTCAATAGATGGGTCAGATTTATGGTTTGTAGATAAATCATGTGGTCTTTTTAGTGTTTTGTATTTTTATTTTAATCCATTAAAAGTATCCTCTATCATTTTACAATATTTTAAAATTTCTTCCTAATACATTTCATCATCATTATGTTCAATCTCCTAAATATCATAAACATGATCACTATGTAAAATTAAAACATTATAAGTAGTAGGTACCTCATTAAATTTTTTAATGAGGTATATGTTTTCTCTATATGATTTATCTTCAAAAGATGATTCAAAATCACTGGACTTATCCTTATATTAACTCCAATTAGATTTTATTTCATTGTTATATATTCTATCCTTTTCATCATATTATTAATTAAATATTTTAATGCAATAATTTACAAGACCTTTCCTCTTACACTCATAGAAAAAGACCTCATTTTCATCTTTCTTACAGTATTTCTTCTAGGTTCCCTTTGAATTATATTTTCCTTTTTAATTGGACTTTCTAAAAAAATACTTTTTTCCTACAAATTATCATAAAACATCTAGATAGATTGTTCATATCCTCATCACTATCCAACAGTGACTCGCTATATCATGAACTATCTTCTTTAACTTTCTCATTTTCCTTATGTTTAGATGTTGTAATTTTAAAGGCTATTGATTTTCTCTTTGGATCTACATCAACTTCTTAGTTTAATTTTAACTATTATTCATAAATCATCAGTTTATCAATCAAATATTTCACATGTAGTTTTCTGATATCATAAGATTCTCTAATTGACATAGATATGCCTCTCTATCTTTTAGGTAAAAATTTAATAAGTCAAATGATATGTTCCTTGTTTGATACAATATTTCCAAGTCAACCCATTTTTTTCCATAATACCATTGAACCTGAGGTACAAGTCACAAATAGGTTCATCAAACTTCATCAGAAAATTATCATACTTAATAGTATTTTTTTAAGTCTCATTTACATAGAATTAATTTTTTCCCTATGTGAAACTCATAAGGTAACCCAAATTTTATATAATGTTTTGCAGGTAGATATTCAATTGAATTATTCATCTCTTAAAGAACAATAAAGGGAATTTACTTCATTATAGTTATTATTGTAAGAAATAATTGTTGAATTATCCCAATCTATTTTAATAGCATCAAGACTAGCATGTTTATCTTCTACAACAGTCCAAATTTCGAAAACAAAACTCTCACTGTGAATTTCTATTTTAATTTACAATTGAGAATAATTTTTAACATTGAAAAAGGGAGGTCTTTTAGTAGTAGAAACATATTTATTAGAATACATTTAAAGTACTTAATTTAGAAATAATTTAAATTTAAGATCTTTATTGTGAAACTAAAATCTTAGTTGAAAATATTTTGAAAACTCAAATATCAAAGGAATGTCATTTGATACCAAATTTTGGTCCGAGTTATTATCTTAAGAGGGGGTTAATTGAGTACCAAATAAAATTTTCTATTCAAAATGGATTAAAATAGATTCACCCAATTAATTTAACATCATTATAGTTAACCAAAACAAAATATTTTTATAAGTCTCAATCATAAAAATATTTATTAGAATATTGATTAGGTCTCGAATAAATAACATAAAATGTTACTTAGTCCTTTGAAATAAATTTACTTAAATAAAATCATATAAAAATTCTAATTAAGGTTATCAATCAAAGTATTAATTTTTTTTAAAGATTAAAATATTTTTAGTTTTAAGGAATGGATTAAAAATAAAACAAAATAAAACATACAGTGGAATTTTGAATATAAGAGGTTCAATATCAAGCTGATACTTTGTCCTCTCCAAATGTTGATCACCATCAACAAATAAGTTTATGTCAAATAATCTATTTGATCTAGTACATGGGTCTAGTTTTTATAATAGTATACAACTGTCCAGACCACACATGACCGCTTTCACTATAATCCATGGGAGTATAAAATATAATAGGTCACATTGGACATCTAGCATAGTTTCTATGAGAAACCAAATAAATAATGGTTGAGATTATATCTATGTATCTTCCAATTATAGAATAATACAGTGTTTGTGATTTAAGCATAATATCACACATTTCTAGTAATGTAAAAAGAAATAAAAAAACTGAGCAATCTAAAAGTATGAATTGATAGAGATGCTCCATTTTTTCTACAGTGTATCTAGTGACTCCTTGAAGGAATTTTGAAAATACATACCATGTTAGAGTCTTGAATCTCCAATAAAACATAGTGCCATGGATACATCTGTTCTTGACCATAGGAATGCAGTAGACATGTTTGAGCTTTAGATTCCTTAGACGAGTGTAGTAGGTTGCAGCAGGTAAGTTTGTCGTGGTCTTGAAATCGATTTCAGCACTATATGTTAATTTTTTTTCGTTTATTTTCTATAATTTTTCACGTTTTTCCACCTTCTTCTATATTAAATGATGGAGTCAACATTAATTTTTATTAGCAGCATGCAGGAGTATCCATGTGAGAATTTAAATATTTTGCATCCTCGTACTCAAGGAAAACATGATATTTAATGCATTATATCGAGAATTTAAGAGACAATCATTAATATAAGACTCAAAATTAAATTCAATAATATAGTAACTATATAATTAATTCAAAATGATAACGAAATAAATGGTGATGGTGAGTCCTGAACAATGACTCATAATCTGGTGGTATCTTGTTCTAGTGGTCTCTCGGGCTGACGCCGCCTCATTACGGTGGTATGTCAAGTTAGTGGTGTGATATTTTGTACATATAGAAAATTTCTACACTATCAATGACTCAATTTATGATGATATATTATGGTGAAGTATCATATATTGTAAAAATAGAGTTCTTATGTTATGTCATCCATCCAGTGAGTCATTTCAATACTTCACTAATTTTCCATGCTAAAGGTGTGTTGTGTTAATGGTGAATCATCTTTGGTGGTGTGAAATGGTTGGTGGTGAGTCATCCTTGGTGTTGAATCATCATTATTTATCTCATATAGTAATATTTTTACATGAAACTTGTTAGTATCGTTAGAATAATTATTTAGTGATCAGTAAATAGTGAGGTCAACCACCTCCCCATTTTTAATGATCAGAAATCATGGAGTCTAGGTTAAACAATTCATGGCATTAGATGTAAGGTCAAAAAATAATACCAAGGGAAATTATAACAGTTTGCATGTATATCAGTGCAGTGTGGTATCAAAGAAAGGGATGAAATGTTAATAAAGAAAGATAAATGTAATATGCAGAAATAAATCAGAAATAAATCCCAAACTTGTCACCTTATCCCTCTTTTTGAATATCAAAAAGGTAAAACACAACCAAAATAAAAATAGGAAATAAAGTAAGAAAGGTAATAAAAAGAACAGAAGAATAAATCCTTGTGGCAGAGAATGAATAATCATCCAAAATATTCAATTATAAATTTAGTACAAATTGATCCCATCAAAACAAAATGTATAATCTAAAAACATTGTCATGTCTTGGAAGAAGGGTCTATTTTTGTTTTTAATTTGTCCTTGTCCTTCTCAGGATCTTAGATAGTAGGTGAAACAAGGTATGAAGGCGCTGTCATCATTGTAGTTGGTACACAATTTTAGAGTTTAGTTATAGCTTGAGGAGGTCTATACTCAATAACAATAATCGGCCTAAGTTATCTGATAGGTTGAGTAGGAGAAAAAGGTAAGTGTTGTAATTTGGGAATAAAACATGTAGTATGATCCCTGGTAACTCTTGGTCCAAAAGATACCTATGGGGAAATATGAATTAATTCTGAGGTCACAACACTCATTCCATGACTATGGATAAATTGTTTCATATGGTTTATGAAATCCATTATTATTTTACCACCTCTCTCCATGGAACTGAAGAAAACACATTTCTCTTCCATAAATTAATTTCGCACTAGATTCATCTCCTTAAACAATCTTACTTTCTCTTTAATGGCTAGGATAACATGTGGAATCCTCAAATTCTCCTCTAAAAACATGAAATTAGCATCCTTGGTATGTTTGGTACAAATTCTTGAGATATAATATTTGATGGATATGGTAATCACTTCTCTATCTTAATTCATATCCTTGGCATAACTCTTCATCATCATTTGATCATGTGATGTACTCTGTTCAAACATTCTCAAATTTTCTAAAAGAATGATAGGTTCCCCACTTGGCGGTATTGTGGTCACATTTTTTACCTTACCATGATTCTAATCATATCAGCATCAACTTGAGGGGAATCAATTTAAGTATTCAAGGAGTCATCTTCAAGGATTTTACAAATTCCATCCCAAGAAGCTGTAGAAGATGTTTTTAAATATTCAAGTACAAAATTTACTAATTTTATCTCATTTCTTATCCTCTTATTATAATTAGTAATATATTGAATGTGATGGTTCACCATTGGTTGAATATGGTGGATCACCAACTCAAATAAATATCATCTATATTTTTCAATTATCTTTAGGAGAAGGGGTTCATGACTCTTCAAAATTTTATCAAAATCTGAAAGAATATTCTCTCTGAAAACATCTAAGTCACCCTTAGTGACTAAATAAACTAGGAAAGATGGGACTAGAGTAGTAGATGAAGGTTAACTAATAGAAGGAATCTCTTTCAGTTGACTAGAAACATCAATTTGATGGAAAATTGATCCCTAAAGATCTCTCTTATCTCAATGATAGTGCCTGCCAACCTTTGGTGGACTCAAAACATCCCTTGATAACTTTCCTCATTCCTATGTCTTAGGATAAATAAAAATACTAGGAACATTAACCATTAAAGATTGAAAATGGTCTGTAAAACTAATAAAGGTGTTCTAAGTGTAATTTTAACAATTCATTGAGAATATGCACTCTGTGAAGCAACAACAAACTCATCAACAACTCATTATTTGTTTATATGAACATCATATTTCTTAAAAACAAAAGTAGATTCAATTTCCCTATTGCTATAAATATAGGGCTCATCAGATTTAGTTACATCAACTAAATGTACATCATCATCATCTTTATCACCAGAAACAGGAACTTTCATCATTTTTTAGTAACATTCTGCTCAACTATATAAATCACTAACATCTTCTCAACCTCGGTAGAATCCAAAATAGTATTATCAACAGCAACAAACTCAACACTTATAGATTTCATTTCCTCAACAGAAGCTTACTTTTCCTTAAAATCTGCATCCAATTAGACTAGAAATATGGTTCTATCTGTATATACATGAGGATAATCATGTAGATCAAGAGTTATTTCCACATCTCTAATTCTAATTTGTCTAATTGAAGCATTAGAGCTAGAATCATCAACATATTCTTCTCTAACGTTACTATTTTTACCATTTACAACAAACTATTTCCTCTATTATTATCGTTATCATCATATTCTTCCTATTCTTCATAATCATTATCATTATAATTTGAACTACTTATAAATTTTTCCTCTCAAAAAACTTCGGTCTTTTCTTCATCACCTTTCACTTACTTTTAACATTTAGTAAGTCTCCTCGATAGGTTAAGAGCTCCATAAGTAATAGGTAGAGATTTGAGAGATAGATCAGGGTCAATCACCTCATCAAAATGATATTTATCTTCTTCTTTTATGAAAAAAGAGTCTTATTCATTCTCGTCAGAATACATGAATATCTCATATGGATCTAAATCATAGTCAACAAGGTATTTTGGCCTTTATGGATGATCAATGGGGTTAAAATACACATTAACATTCTCACCATCAACTTACCACTACTTCTTGCAGGTGTTCGAACTGATTCTCATCATTGTTTTTTTAGAAATACATAAACTATTATAGTCTATGATAAAGTCTTCATCTTTTGAATCTAACCCTTTAGATTTTAACAAGGCTGATATGAACATTGGATAAATCATAGAATTAGATCTTGAAGAATGCTTGAAAATTTCCAAAAATTAAACCTTAAGATATCTACACAAATTATTATTATGTCCTATATTCATAAGATATATTTAATAGACATATTGAAACCTTAAGGTCAGAAAAATACTCTTTTATGGGGTATAGAATGTGTTGTATAAACTTGAATATTAGTCTTTATTTCCCATCAAACTCAAAATAAACAAGTATTCTTGTTATTCCACCACTAGTTAGTTCGGTAAAAACATCCTCATGCATAAAAAATTATTTTCTTTATGTATTGTTCCATAATAATCATTTAAAACACCTTTATTTAGAACCACAAAACATCTTTCACACTATTTTGTGGGAAAGTGAAGTTTACAAACTTTGACACAACTTCTTATCGAATATCCTTTTTCTTATTAAACATCAAACTCCACATAATGATAAAACTCCTAAACTATATTAGGATAAAAGGGTGTATTTTTTTAATAGAACCAATCTAACCATCCTTGGTTCTGGAGTACTTAAAGCACAAAATAATTACTTAATACTAAACTCTATAATTCATTTTTTTATCTACAATAACTCTTATTTACAATTGTAGATGAACTATTTCAACAACTGTAGGAACACAAAGTACACCCTTTTGTTTCTTAGCTGGTCACATCTTTGTTGGGGATCAATGAGAAGGTTCCATCAGTCATTCCATGAAGATCAGTTTGTTAATCTCGGTTGAAGGTTGAGCTGAAGGTTTAAGGTTTTAATATTGGCAGATGAAGGGTTTCACTAGGCTCGAGGGATAATAGAAGGGTATGGGAAATAAAGTGCATTGAAACTAGAAAAAAATATTATTCATATCATTTGATATTTATGTATTTGAAAAATAAAAATCAAAATAATACAAAAAACTAGAAAAAACATCGTATTAATTTGGTCTCTTCAACTTTCACTTCTCATAGCTAAGGGGCACATGAATTTCATATATAGTATATTATAACTAAGGTTCTCCCACCATAGGAAACATTTTTGGGGGAAATAGAAACCCCCCGGACACTATGGTTCCATGTTAGTTCCCTCAATAACAAAGTCCCCTTAAGGAAATGGTGCCTCATATTACCATCAACTACTATTTATGGATCCATTACCTGGAGTTCAATAATGACATGTTCCCCTATGATAATGGGGTAAGGTACATCCATGTCATGGAAGACCTCAATACCACCACAAAATCACTAAGGAGGGATCCCAAAACTCACCATCGTAATCATTATAGCAACACCTAGTAGAAGGTCAAACATTTTGAGCCAACCCATTCTATTGATAATATGATCAAGACTGTATTTCACCTACACCCGGGGAAGGTTTCCACTCATACTCCAAAATAGATCGCTCATAATGAAACCCTTGTATATCATGTTCTCAATACCATTGTGTAGGGTGATGTATTGATCCCACTATGATCAAGATCCCAACAGAAAAATGTGAATAATGGGTTTAATCTCCCAGTATATGAAACCAATAATAACCATGGTTTAGGTCCTCTCTATGATGAATACGAATACTACCATAAAGGTCCTACCCTAGGTATAGGGGTTACTGAAAACCATGTTGGTCTTACCCATGATATAATAAAAAATCCCTATGGGAAAAATCCTCATGAATCAGAGAGGCTCACACTCATGAAACTTGTATTCTAACACTGGTGGTAGATTAGGAAGAACCCAAGATAGGTCACCCCCTATCTATTAGAATCTAAATATATAAAGGATTATTGAGATATGTTTCTCTATCCAACATCCCAAATACTAAAATCATGAACTTAGTGGATGAGGACTTCCATTAACAAGGTCACATTATATAAAGTCTCAAAGGCCCTCTATAAATAACCTTATATAGAGGATGTTTTGAATTATTTTTGGGTATTGTTTATATAGACTCATCCAGAATTATTAGTATCTATTATCTCCACCCCAACATTATAAGTAGGGTAGATATTTGGATCTACTCTAGAACCCATATATTGTGAGTGAAAACTAGTTAATCCATAGGTACATGATTATCTCCCTATACAAGGGGATTTAAGCTCTCTATACTACTTGGAGATGCTGGCGAGTCCTGTATCACGTCATCTGGACACCTCGTCAACTTAGGGAAGGACATCTTAGATGATGAAAACCCAATTAGGGTGCTTCAATAGAAGGGGTATTTTTTAATTCCTTATGTGGATCACAACCAATTAAATGATATATAATAGGATTTCCCCTCCCATATATGTGAAGATAACAGATACAATATATGGTAATCCTAATAGTTCACCAAATTCTACTCAAGTTCTGGCTACATGTGACCATTTCACTATACTAGAGTATCTTTATTATAATCGCATGTCATATATTTTGAATAATATGTGGAATAAATTTAACTAATTTCAAGGACGATATATTTTATATTTGGGAATCTTTTAAGACCTTTAATCCCTTGATCAATTCTATTGAAGGGTGAATCTTTCATCGCTTAAAGTTGACAAATATCCTATATCTTATTGATATCACAAGATCTTCTATAAAGTGTGTAGAGAAAGTCTCACGGCAATGCACCAAATTATTGAAGAGGGATATTACATTGTGAAAACAATAGGTTTGGGTTAGTATACCACTTTATAATTTAGTCCATTTGGAATTCAATAATGTATTCATCAAACTTTTACATTAAATGATTCTATAAACCCTCCACTGATGACCACCACTATGGTAAATGTCACCAACACCGATCTCTATGACACTCAGGGGTGGGACATATTTGATGTGGATTGTGAGGAGAAAATTCCTAAGGGGGGCCATTAGATATATGTGAAAACAACTTGAGGCATCAACTATTATCATCAAAGATATGTCATGAGACTCAAAATTCTACCTAACTTTCCACTCCAAATTACCTTTTGAAACCTTGACAAGGGTAAGGTCATGGTTGTTGTCTTATGATATACTAGTAGCCATAGATAAAAACATGGAAGATTACCAAATTTACACTTTAATCTAGGTTCTTGAGGTTAGATTATATCTCATTGCATAATCCTATGATGGTACCATATTGATTGAGAGGATGTTTAAGATGGCCCTATAACACTCCCTATAAAACCCCAGTAATATATAGTCCAAATTTAATCAAATATGATCAAGTTATAATTTTATGATCACTTGATAACATATCCCATTTTTTCTTATGACTTCCTCTCTAATTTATCACCATAACTTCCCACCACTAATCATTACAAAATTTATTCATGAGTTATCTAACAAGTCAGTGGTAAAAACATGGAGAATCCCCCTATAATGAATTGATTATCACTCTCACTTCTCAAATTGAATTATTAAATATATTTTATGATTTGGTATAGACTTAATTGAATCCATACCTCTAGTGGGTGGACCAAATTACCCTTCCTCAAAATTTTGACAACCCCAGTTTTTCCTATTCTAATGGAATCAATGATCTAGAGTATCACCTTTCCCATTAAAACTCTTGGTGTATCCCAATAATGTGTATCCTGGAGTAATAACTAGAAGAAAATACCTACTATATCATCTAAACACTATAAGGACCCACATTTATTTGGTACAAAATCATAGTTCCAAGATCCATAACCATCTAGGATCTTCTTTAGCAATTACTCTACCATTTTAGCTCCGCCATTCATAGTACTAGTGTCACTAGCCTCTATAAATACTAGAAGTGGGATAAAAAACATGTATTCAACATTATATTTTATTTGAATAGCCTGAAATATTTCTTTTATAAAAAACATACCAAGGAATAGTTTTTGGGGATATATATGGAGAATATATGGGATTATGTAGTACAAAACATAATCTCTCTAAAGTATTCATGTGGATTCCATGAATTCCCAGAGAGAACTCAACTCCTAGAGGATTCCATACAGAAAAAAATAAAATGTATAATCTGACACCATTTATGCCTACATGAAATCTTGGTAGATCAAAAATACATGGTATGATTTAATCTTCGACCCCTTTTTCAATCCTTCTTCCAGAAGCCCCATAGAAAAAACCTCATCAAACGTAGACTGGCACAATGAATACACATCAAATCCATCTTCATGGAAATGTTCTCATACAAATTATGGGATATAAGAATATGGTTTATTCCATTAATTATGATAAGGAACCTATATTCTTCATATGTTTCATGGAGATAAACATTCCCATTATTCTAGATATTAAGAATCCAAAAGATGATAAGCTAAAGAATGACCCCAACTACTACCCATGCCACAGATTCTTTAGACATACCATAAAAAGTGATTTCATTTCAACTATGAGCTCCAAGATAATTTATATTGAAAAATAGTGGAAAATAGAGACCCTCTGATGAATTTCATCTTCATCTCCACCACCATTGATCATGATCCGATGTGATAGCTTAGTAAAAATTCATGGACAAAGATGAAATAATTTCAAAAATTGTACATCATTAAATTCAATTACATGATCTAAAAGGATCATTTTTGCATGTATAAACATTTAATACCCCTCCTTAGCCCCCTCATACACTGCAATGGAACTGGTATCTTTTAATCCTTTCAAACCCAATAGAGTCAGCACCAACATTACAAGGATGATCAAGATCCTCTACAGGTGATAAAGGCAATGCGCACCCACTATTGGAAATACTAGAAATACCAATTCCCATATCCTAGTGGTTCTTTATAATCATTGGGATATGAAATTTAATATAATTATATCCCAATGGTTTTTTAAAATCATCTGGATAGATCCAAAAAATTCAGTTCTTGTCCCAACAGTTTGAAAAACAGTTTGCATTGGGGGTCCTATCCCAATGGTTCTTAGTAACTATTGGGATAAGACATGTGATATTAGGATATCCAAATGGTTCCATAAAATTATTGGGATAGATCAAGACAATTTGGGTTCTAATCCCAACATTTCTTCCAAACCATTGGGATATGACATGTAATATTAGGGTTCCTATCCCAACAGTTTTGATAACCATTGGGATAGGTACCCATATTTTGGTTAAAATATTTTATCAAATATCACCAACGAAATCAATATATAAATTATATATATATCTGAATATATTCACAAAGATAATTATAGCATAATGGTTAAGTCTTTGATATATAAGGTGTTGATCATCAATTAAATCCTCGACTGTGTATTTTATTTTATGTTATATATCGAATGCTTATGGTAAAATCGTTGGGATAAACCTTTACCAATGGGTTTAAAACCTTTGGGAAAGGTCTTTCATAACACTAAATCAACCTATATCCCTCGAAAACATTTTTTTAGGCTATACCAACATTTTTGGGACCTATAGAAATGGTTTAAAACTAATTGTATAGGATATTTTTCAATAGGGACCCTTATGGACTGTATGCCCCACAAATTGGGGAGAATACCCATGATTCATCTAACACTGGAGGAATCCTCTCATGAAGAGAATCATAATTCCTCTATAAATGTCATCATATTAGTATACCACTATATAGAGATACAAAGCACACATGAAAAATCCTCTAAAACCTTACAAATTATCTCAACTAAAGGGAGAATTTCTCTTCTAATAAGAACAATTCCCATGGAGTTATCTATAAAAACACTATTTATGTTACCACTAAAAGAAGTCAATAAGTGCTCCAGGATCAGCGAGAGTTTTCTCTACAGTGGTGTCCTCCATTACATCTCTAAAAAAAATTTTGGTTAACAATTTGTCTCATACAAAACCATCCAATTCATTGACACAACCACCCAATTTATATCTAAAATCAACATTTTTTCATTTTTTCTCAGCCACAACCATCCAATTATTGGACACACCAACAAATTTCCATCTAAACTCTATAGATTCCAATAAAATATGTCTTCCCAAGTTAGTGGGTCCCATAATGTTATCTATGAAAGAAAAACCCATAGAGATAAAAAAATATTCCCTAAAGTCAGAGGTACAACATACTCAAGTGCCTCATCAGTTTCCTTGGTAGGCTCTCAATCATTAACACGCATCACCAATCAATGACACTTCAGGAGGCCCTCAAGAGTCCTCTCAAGTTTCAAACTGAACTATTCACTGCTAAATCCAGATATGAATTATGAGGGTAAGAATAAATACTATCAGGATTATGTATCCGTTACTGGGTAAGATGATGGGGGTGTCATCTAGGACCATATACACAAAATATACCTTTAAAGGGAGATCAATGATATCGATGTATGCCGGTTATTTTTGGGAACTACATTTAAAATCAATCTCATCATGAATTGGATACTCTATAAGTTATGGTATAGGGAGAGTGATCTATCCTCATATAACCCAAATATATAGGAATAAAACAAGAGTAATCATAATCTAGTCAGTATGATCCAAATGAGGGTCCATTGTTTTTGTGTTTGTACCCAATATTTAATTCATGGTTATCTCATATCATAATACATTCAACTTATTACTAGGGAGAAATTACCTCCACCTACATGAAAAAATTCCTTTATCATATCATTAACACCTCAATTACTATCTCAGAAGGTGAATAAGGGTTCTCCATATTGATTTTTCTCCCTTTACCTCCTGTGAATCCCATTACATTGATATCGAGTAATATAATAGGGATAGAAATTAACCCTTTTGTCAAGGGATTTGAGTGTTTAGAAACTCCTGAAACCTAAATACCACCTCAATAAATCTTTGGGATGATTTGGAGAGAATTTTCTGCCTGCCTATCCATTATATGGATGTATAAACCACAAAACTTTGTCACTATTTCAATGTTCCCAAGATAAAGGAGTGAACTCAAATAACATTCTCCTCATATGAAGGGTAGGTGCCTCTTAAACCATGAAATACCTCTCCCATTGCACTTTATAAATTTTATCCTCTTCCTGGAAATTAATTTCTCCACCATGTATAAAAAAGAGATGGATTAACCCATTGGTTTTCAGTCGAGTGAAGGTTTTTCCACATGGTTGGAAGACTACACCAGTGAAGGCCATATGTGATAGATGATAGAACCTCCATCAGAATCGTCTCACTGGAAAAAGTAATATTGGAATATTATTTTAAATAATCTAACCCCACATAGAAAGTTGATTTTTCCCTACAAAAACCTATTATTTAGGATCCATATTCCCTCTTAAATGCTCACACACATGATATTGAGGACTTAGATAAGGACCAACCATCCTTTTAATAACAATTTTATACTACTATATATGAGATGGTATAGGTGAACCAAGGAACTGAGGAATATTTAAGGATAGTATTTATCAATGTCTTCATGCCTCCCAATGAACCAAATAACTATGTTTTATTCTTTAAAAATAGAAGGGAAATTTTTTGTGGAACTACAAGGAGATACTATGGTTTGATCCCAAAGTTATATTCTACCAAGTTAGACGTTATATTTTTGTCCATGGATATAAGTAGGCACCACTAAGGATGTATCCCTATCATGTTTACAGAGAAAAGGTTGGAGTTGAGAAGATGATCAAATCTAACTTATTTATGGAGGTTCATTTCCCCAAGTGGTTATCCAACTATAGGGTCTTGAAAATTCCACCAGGAGGAGAATATCCCTCCATGATCGCTTTAATGATGGAAGAAAGTGCTTCTACAAGTCTATCATGGAAAAGAGACTCATATTGAGTGGAAATTAATTAAGGGAACATGATGGAATTCATGTTTCAAGGTTTTTAGGTGACCCACATACAATCACAGGGAAAGGTACATAGAACTGATGGATCACAAACTGCCAGGTATGTGAGATGATCTGCGAACTGCTAGGCCGCGAGCCGATGGCAAGCGTGTGAGGAAAATTGTGAACCATGTCAACTGAAGGAGTTGTACGTGTAAGACCAGTCTGCGTACCATAATGTGAACCCATTAGTTTGTGGATGATGTGAACAGGCAGGGTTTTCTACCCTATTATTATGAACCAAAGACTCTACAAACCCCTGGTTGATCATGTCTTCTGTGGTTCAGGATATTTCATCAATGGGCGTATGCAAATGGTGTCGTGTTCCCAATAGATATGATCGCTATGGTGCTTTATAAACTAGCATAGTAAAAGAACAGAGGGAGATATGGATGGAGAGAAGTATAGACTAAAAAGCTTGAGGGAGACATAGAGGTTGCACTCTGTCATCCACTATGTTTCAATGACAAATCAAAAACCGCGAACCACACCTCCACAGGTACATCCAGATGCAAACCAAAAAATGAGAGAATTGAATAATAATAATAGAATTGCAAACCTAATTGGTGAACCATGAACCAAAAACTTCTAGCTGATGAACTTCCCATGAACAATGATCCCTCAGACCCTCCTCCAATATGGGGCTCCATATAGCATACCTCTACAAAGACTAAACCCGACACTACGTACCAAATCGATGCGTGGATGTAACCCAAAGTGACACGGTGAGCCGTATAACACTTTGGTACGTGGTGGATGAAACCCATACCCATGTAATATTGTGGTACATGGATGAACCCTCTGCCCACATAACACTATAGAACGCGGAGCCTCCCCCGTCGCGCATTGAAAACCAGTATGCAGAATAGGGTGTATTCAGGTATTATTTCCATCGGTTCCAACGTCACCCCTCCACTACCGTTCATTCCTCTATGTTCCCTCTGCTAACCAGTCTGTTGAAATCTGGCCAAAGCCTTCTCCAAATCCACTAGACCTGTATGATCAGTCCATCAGGTGCATCTGGGTGCCCTATTGAGTATACATACCCATGGTAAGTGGATTCACAAGGTCCCTCCCCCCAAAGTTAAGGGCTTTGGTAATGACTGTGAGGCTACATCTCCATGGTAACTCAGTGCCAAGCCTTGGGACACCAATGTGAAACTCCTTATTCTAGGGATTAAGGGTGATCACTTACTTTTCCATTCAATGTGTGATAGTGATCAATCAAAGGTATTATGTTCGCTCCTCCCTTTGATGAGGATGAAACTCCTCCCCTTCCCATAACGTGCTCTGGGCCCTCTCGCTGAGGTAATTCCCCAATCTACCGAGGCAAGGATGTGTGACACTTAATTCCATCTCAAATGGGAATGTTAATTTTTCGACACACTCACTCACTATTGCCATATCCTCTTCCAATGTAGGCTCTCCCTCCCCCACAAACAGGGGAGGAGGCATGTGCATTGTTGAATCTTTCAAATCATTTTGTTTCTCACACTGAGTATGACTCACGCAGGCTTAGAGGTTTGTGAAGATTACAACATCCACAAAATATGAACTACAAGAACTCTAATTTCTGATCAAAATAGGATTCATAGGTCCCATGCCAGAAGGCCTAATCCTAAATGGGGGCCCATCCATAAAGGGTCCATCCAATCATGTCTCGTCAAATGGGAAGCTTCTATGCGTAAGCCACACACATTCCGAACTACGTGGGTTCTGATTCCACTTTTGAGGATATGTAGGATACCCTCCTTGTGGGAATGGTCCTCAAATCAAGTCACCTTTAGTTCCGCTTGGATGATGATAAACTCCAATGCACCTTGTAATATGGATCAAGTCAGCATCATCTCCATAGAATCAAATATATGCATGCGTACAATGATTTTGTAATCCAAGGGTAGTCCTTGGACACACTCTTCAAGAATGAACCAATGATTAACAAACATATGAACACAACATAAATCTACAAGATATTCCATGAACAAGAAACAATCCTCCCCCTGAAGGGTGCAGTGAGCCTAACCTCCCATCTTCTTGACTAATCAAGTACTAAAGTGTCATTGGACAAATCGCCAGCCGACAAGTTCCTTCCTTTGGAATGAAGGTTCATGAATCACGAATACCTAGGACATTGGGAATTTTAGGCATGAAGAATAAACCCATTGGAGACCATCTGAGGAAGATACATCCAAGAAAGACCGATTTCAAGAGTGCTTGATCCCCATGCAATCGCCTTCTGGGGCCAACAGTTCATGCAGAGTTAATTCCGCCTCATTTAAAGGATAATGATGTTAAATGGGTTTAAAGAAACTAATGGTATATTCAATGAAAAAATTCCTCTATAGAAAAACGGATGGGTGACGATCCTCCTCTAACCATTTCCACACTGCCCGCTAAATGCGCCACCTCGATGGCAGAACAAAAATAGTGAACCCGACATGAATCCTTAACCAAGGTGGCAGTTCTAGAAAATGATAAAAGAAAAAAGGATACTACACATTAGACCACTTTGTTCACCCCGATATGTGATAAATGATCCACCTTGGGGGTGGAACAAAAATGGTGAACCTGATGTGAATCCTTAACCATAGTGGCAATTTAACTAAACGATAAAAGACAAAAGGATAATGCATGTTGGACCACTTTTTTCGCCATGGTATGTTCTAAATGTGCCACCTCAGAGGCAGAAAAAAATGGTGAACTCGACATGAATCCTTAATCAAGGTGGAAATTTCACCCCACTCAGACCCCTTCACCCCACAAAAAAATAAAAGGGGTAGGGGCCAAGTTGAATCACTAAGTATGAATATGTTTAATGGAATGCTAATTTGATGATGTTTTGTAGTATGTATGTCATAAATGTATATTTTAGGTTCCTAAAGAGCATCCTTTGATCCAAATGACATTCCCATGGTCAATGAAGACATGCATTTCATCAATCCCACAGGTGTTCGGGCCCTCAACGAAGAGAAAGACCCCCTTGCCTACCAAGCCTCTTCAATGATTGATATCCAGTATGATGATCAAATAGTACCACTGAAATGGTACTCTCCCTATGTTGGAGGCTGCAAGGCAAGCCCTCCATTCTTCAAAGGTCCTCCAACCACCTCTTTAGCCGTTGATGGTACACCAGCATAAGGCAGCCCTGATGGTCATCTCAAATCATTTGAAGAGCCTATCCCTAGAACGCAATAATGAGTACATCCCTTGTCTTAGGGAGGAAGATTAAGTCAGCGATGGAGACTTCATCTCAACTGTACATGGGTCGTACTCATGCCCCCCAGAGATCATATTCGCCAATACAAGACAACAAGGTCACCTCTGGCCAAGGATGACCTTATTTGAGGGAACCAGCCAAAATCTAGAAGACCCAGGCCCCTCAGGCAAACCACCAAGAGCGGTGAATATATAACTAGGAACATAAAATCACCCTGGTTCCTGAGGAGAAGATCCTCTGTACTAACGTAGTGGAATTCAATGGGCTGACACACTACTCTGCCCTCTCCATTCAATCCCACCATAAAAATATGGTGGCATAATAAGAGAACATGCACATTCCTTCTAGTGGACACTGGTCTCTTCGTGCAGATAGAGTAGAAAACTATAGGAAGATGCAGATATCTGCTAACGCACAACAAGTCCACCTTCAAAATTGGGTGGGAACCAACTACACATAGGCACAATCATCTACTAAATCATTCCAAGCCTTCCATCTAAATAGGTTTGCAACCAACTATACGCAAGCACAAATACATACTGATATATATCTATCCCACCATCCAAATATGGAGACAACTAAATACGAGCAGATTCAAATACCTATAGATGCATACAAATATCGTGAGACAAATAAAATGTCATGTGAGTGGTTGAAAATCCCCACTCATGAATATGAAGACCAGCAATCAAATACTGTGGCAACCAGAGAAGAAAACCAGCGACAGACTCGTTCCTCTATCATGATATAAGAGAACTTCTAATATCTACTGGAAACTCCTAGAGGATTAGGTAAGGCACAAAATCTTTCCCCAACATTGAAATGGTCCTTCATACATATTCCATCCAAATATGTATCTCATCACATCCTAGAAATTATAGAAGATCAGTCGTCGATTCCATACCAAATCCTCCAAACATGCCACAATGTCATTCAATCGAAGGAAATGGTGAGAAATCGTCCCCATGACCTTGTTTCCACAAATGGAATGACTCACTTGAAAAATGAGTTAGTCACTCTAGAGCAGTTATGCATCCCTTCTCTAGTCCTAGAGGGTATATTGCAATATCCTGCGACATACGGACAACCGGATCGAGAACAATTACTCGTTCCAACTGGGGGATGCCGGTCAAACGTGGTGACCACTCCAGGGCAGGCATATATCCCTTCCAAAACTCAATATGCTTTTTAGTGTATCCTGACGACATCACATGAATATCATATGGACCTAGTTACCTATAAGAGAGCGCCCAAAAATCATAGGCACCAAAGGCAACCAGAAAATGAAGAGCACATACATGACACTGCTCTGTTGGTATCTTGGGTTCTTTAGTCCCTTAAACATATATTGAAAAAGTCTCAAGACCCTGTCATTCCATTACCAAATTATGGAAGTGGCAGTACCAGTTGTGAAGGTCCTCCCTACAATGTCACTACCAGCAGCTCTAATTGTCCTCCACAGAGCACCCACGTTGGCTCACTCCAGGGGTCAAGAAATATCGATCTCGAGAGCCTATCTCCTGATTTTTGTTGTGGTAACCCTCCCCTTGAACTGAATATAAGAGAGCAAGAAGGTACTCCCCTTGCTGTCGTCCACCCTGATGGTCCTCCCTAGGGTATACGCTGCAGATATTATTCTCCCTATAGCTGGACGTCAAGTCATGATGGTAGTCCTCTCCATGATGATAGTCATTGTGAAGTCCCTCCCCAAAATGAAATTTGTTCTGGTGGTCTTTCCTATTGTAACATCAAGCAATGATAATGTCCTCCCCTCATTGTATTACATCTTGAAGGCCCTCCCTAGGATGTACACTGTAAAAAATTCTCCTTGCAGCCACTTATCAAGTCGTGATGGTAGTCCTAGCCATGAAGATGAACATTACGAAGTACCTTCCCACAATGATAGTTGCTGTGACGGTCCTCCCACCAGTGATATCAAAGAACAAAAATGCCCTCCCCTGGATACATCCCACCCAAAAGGTCTTTCCTAGGTTATACATCATAAATAGAATTCCCACGGTTAGGCATCCATTTGAAATTGTAGTCCTCGCCATCGCAACACCACTTGTGAAGGTCCTCCCCACGACCAAAATCCATGCTAGCAAGAAGGTACCCCCTTTAAAAAACAAATATATGAAATAACACTTATTTTAAGGTGCTCGGATAGTATTCAGACACACCTGGAACTCCGTCTATAATGAGTGATATAATTTCTCAACTAGAGGATAGCCCAGGGCCACACACATCTTCCAAGCCACCCCCGCACCGTCCACAAATCAATAAGGCTCCCACCATCCCAGTTTCATGGAACAAAATTATTAAGAGGCAGTCAAGCTGGGAATATCAAGTAGAGGAGCCTCTAGAAGAACAAAAACTTGATATGTTGCTTCTGAGAAGACAAATGGTTAGGGATAATGTAATAGTAATGTATTTCTCTACGGCCACTTCTCACTTAGACATACCAGGAGAGTTGATGGGGGAATAAACACATGACATTCGTTTCAACATATGGATGACTCTATAAAATCTAAAAGAAAAATTCAAACCCTTAGAACGATACGTAGACCATGTCAGCAAAATAGGGGAGCTTCTCCATCTGATCAACTTGGAAGACCTCCCATTCGCAAGAAAATTACAATTAGAAAGGCAAGAGAAAAACCTTGAACTACCTTTCCTCTATGTACTGCATAAATTATGTCACCTCATTGGAAATGCCCCAGCTGGAGTTCACATTTGGGATGGGTAGAACATGCCACTTTCCACTTCACCCCATGTCCCGTTCAGTAGGCCCCATTAGAAATAACATCTTGCAATGTCATCACCCAAAGGTAGAATTCATGTGAAACCCTTTCTTAGAGAATATAGGATAATCAAAAAAACATGATCCTGAGTGAGTCTCAAAAGTGTGAAGCCAAAGGGATCAAGCCATTGATATTTCTCTGAGCCAAGAAACCAAGAACATTCAGTAGGCTTCACTCTGTAGGGAATCCAATCAAGAAGCAGTTCCCATGTCTTCAAAAGGTCCTAGAATCAACATAGGCCCAATGTCTTACTCAGATCACACCCTTGCAGATGTATGTGAAATTTAAAGGGTGACAATAGTGGCGAATATTGATGTGATATGGAAAAAACCCCAGCCCCAAGGGTTGGTGGAATTTTTAAATCAAAATTCCCCCATAAGACTAGCAATCCTAGTCCGTAATGCATCAACATGTGAATGAGAATGAACCCTGCCCCTAGGGTTGGGGGTATTTTTACCTCAAATCACCATACAACGACCATCTATCTTTCACCATCTATGAAGAATAATGGATAGAGGAGTTACCTATTCCACCCCTTCTCATAGTTCGCACCCTTTGAGAGAAAAGCGTGTTACGAGGTCAGACCAGGGCTCCCTTTGGGTCAATCTTCTTCAATAAACCCAAATAATATCGCAAAAATGAAGGAGAAAGTGTATAAAATGGTGTAGAAATCCTTCTTACCATTCGGCACTAGGTACACTACCCCCAATGTGGTACGCCTTAGTGAACTTGGTAAACATAAACCCCACAGATTTCACAAGAAATGATGCAGGGGGAGATGACACTGAGGGAGATGGTTCCCTCCTAGATCCATCCCACAACGAGCCTAATGGTGTGAATACCTGAAACCAGAGGGTGATCCTAAATTTGGGTGCCCCTTAAACTGACCCATTGTTACCTCCCCCACGAAAATCCAACAAGGATAAAAATAAATCCAAGGTCATCTATGACCCACCTCTTCCTGCACATTAGAATGCGTCCCTCACTCCTGAAGAGAGGTTCACCAAGAGGGAGGAAGAAATGAAAGAGATTGGGTGAAGTAATTTTGAGATACATCTTGGGAGTTACCTCATCGGATGTGTTCCCCCCATGGAACGTCAGCAAGTCCTCCCAGAAGAGGTGCCCATTCCATAGGCACTTATTCTGGTGAATGAATCGACGATTAGAGGACCATTCAACCCAGCCCTGGAAGAACCTCAGGACTTCCCCCACTGGGAAGGAATCCATAATATATCTAGGTAAACCCTCAAATGATACCTTAGGCTAGGTATCGACCCCATGATCTAGTAGCATCGGCACACCTAGTCATGGCCGCTGCCACACCATCACAAGATTAAGTCCAACCAGACATGAAGCAAGGGATCTTGAACACCATATAACAACTATAAGCATGACTAGAATCCATAGTGGGGTGGCACGCTCTGATACAACTAGAGAACAAAAACTACCCCTAATGGGTGACCAATGTTCCGCCACTGTCAAACATAGGGAACCTATTATTCTCAATATTCAGCGGATTGGGGGACCGAGAACAACATTTGATGCACTTTTCCTCTTATAGTGATCCCATGAGGGGCACTCCAGAGTATCAAGAATCTATAAAGCTCATGTGCTTCATATGAACTCTATAAGGATTGGCGTTATTATGGTATAATAGCTTACTAGACAATTCAATTACATGCTAGGAGGACCTCCAGTAAAATTTTCCATTCCATTTCAGTTCAACGTTGCCTAAGACAATGATTAGTGATCTCATGAACTGCAAGCAGTGAGAGAACGAAGGAGTCTCAGACATCATTTCTAGATGGAAGGGCCTAACATTTTCCTTGAACCGGACACTCCCCAAGGATGAGATACTCGTCAAGTGCATTGATATCCTTTGGGATGAATTGAAAACACCGCTCATCCTAGTGAAGTACAGTAGTGGGTTTAAGAAATTCTCTACCATTTCACCAAGTATAGAAGACTCCTTGAAGTAGACCAATTATATGTCCTGAGTGGCCCCATCAGACCCTGGGAAAATAATGGGAAAAGATGAAATGTCTCCTATCACCCTTAAGACAACCCCGACACCAGCTCTAGTGTTGAGGCCCCCACTGAACCATGAGGGACCCTCTGGATGCCAACACCAACCCCCACCTCAGCCAGATGAGCTATGGGGTGCCAAAAGAAGCCTGTTCGAAGAGAAAAGAAATAAATTTTATTCATCCTGAGATGATCAGCTTCGAGGCTATTTCCTAGCCTCCAGGAATTGAAGTTTTCTCCAACTTCCAATGCCAAAGCGAGCTGATGAAGTAGGTCATGACAACCATCCCAATTATTGTATGTATCAAAGAATACTAGGACATACCATCTAGGAGTGATTTTTTTCAGGGATCTCCTAAAAAAGATGGTGGATTTCGGGAAAGTCAAGTTGGGCCCACCACTATCACATGTGGCATATGTTTCCGCCTTATACTCAAGAGATAAAGCGGAATGGAAAATAGTCGCAGGTGAGAAGGAGTAAAAGATCAATAAATATATGAATCAGAAGATCATCAACCATTTCCATGGAATACTCCGGTCGCAGTTGAAACAAACAACTATACCCCCAAAATCTCTTAATATAGCACATCCATCCTCTTCGTCCTCACAGTCCTCTAAAGTCTAGAAGGGCATAAAGAAAAAATAAGAAGAGGAGTTAACACCCAATAAAAAGTTAGTATTGATGCTTTCAGAATTCATGGAAGCAGTCTTGGAAAAATGGGCACTACCCCAAAAAATGGTTAAATGGGCCTCACCCCTCCAAACGATACAATGGGCGTCGTCCCGCAAAACATCACCATCCGAAGGAGACAATCCAAAAGAAAAAGTCACATATCAAGAATTGATCATTGGATCTGTTAATTTCATTTTGTTTATGGACCCCTTTTCTAATGAAGACTACGGCCACGAACCCAAATTCTTTGTGCCCTACTAGAGATCAAGTGGAAGAGGCCATAAATGATAGAGGTTTGGGATGATATGATCATGGCCAGAGTTGAATTCCTGGCTGTAACGACCCGAAATTTTGAATAAATCTTGTTTCCTAATTTTATGTGTTATTTTATTTTATTTTTAAACTCAACAAAAATGTTTCATTTGATAACATGAGTATAATTAAAATGAGACCGTTGGGTTTTGACTGTTATATGACCATTGGTCAATATGACCACTGGAAACTAAACGTTTTGATTATTGTCTCTAAATACTAGTAATCTTGGTAAATTATTATAGAAAGAAGATTCGATGGCCTCACCCAGTAGTCTTGGACCGATCAAATCCCATCTAATAGAACTTGGGAAGGAGGTAGCACCACTGGGCTTTGCTCTGGACCAAACCAAAGCCGAACTTCATCGTGTGAAGCTAGAACGGAATCACCTTTGCGAGAAGTTCAAACTGATAGAAATTACTACTCGTGCGATGTTGGCTGAGCCTCCCTCAGATTCTCTCACCTTAGCACACCTTACACTTAGGTCCTATGCTGGTGTGACAAGGGGCTATATAAGGAGACCGCAACTGCCTTGTGTAATCCTTTTGTTTTAAATTAAAATTGGGATTTCTTCTTATGATTATGTTTATGACTTTCCAAATGTCCAGATAAATATAGTATGCATATTTTTGGTGAATTTTAGAGAAAGGATATTTTAAAAAAATGTTTATGTAAACCTTAAATAATTAGAAATGTTTAATGATATTCAAAAAATGGTCTTCTACAATTATGTTCAATACGAAATTTAGAGTCTAATAATGTCAACTTAATTTTTGATGAATAATATATTATGAATAGTGATTTTCTTCTTAGGATTAGTAATGTCACCAAATGGATTAGTAATCTCACTTAAAGAAAGTATTAATATAATCTAGGAACCTTGATTAAGTAATGTGATTCAATAAAATGGTTAAATAACGGTTTCATAAATTATTATTCAAGTATTATTTTTTTCAGGTGAATAGTGTTTTTAATTAAAAATAAAATTAAAAATATTTAGAAAATTATTTTTATAAAATAAATTACATTTATGAACTCAGAGCATTGATATTATGTTAAGGTAATTTTTGTGGATTTTTCTGAAAAACAAATGAATTTTCGGTTAATAGTGTATTTATTTAAAAAATAAATTAAAAATATTTAGAAAATTATTTTAATAAAATGGAGTTCATTTTTGAAATCAGACCATTGATATTTTGTTAAGGCGGAAGTTTGGTATTTTTCTGAGAAAGTTGAATTTTCAGTGAATAGTAAAAATACCGTTTTAGGGTTTCAATATGTTTAATGACATCATAACTGTGTCATGATGATGTCATGAGATATTGTATGGGTTTCCCGACCAAAGGTGATGCAGTATTGTATGGGGGGTCCCATGTGGCCTAACTCCATGGAAAATACCATGGGAGAGCCCATGCTTTTGAGAAAACCACTTGTGAGGTGTCCCTTGACCATTAATGCCTTGTCCCCTCACTTTCCCTATAAATACCAAGCCATCCTCTCATCCATTTAGACTCCCCAAAATCCCCCAAAGAAGTTCTGGTCTCATTACCTCCCAAAGATTCCTCCCAAGGTTCCCCCAAGCCCCCAAGACCCCAACCTTTGAGTTTTAAGAGTTGGGTTTTAAGGTAAGGGATCTGACCCCTCTCTTTCTTTTCAAGTGATCTCTTTTATGTCATTTCTTTTATTCTCCATGTTCTTATGTTGGAGGAGGTTATTTTATATTCCCCTTAATTCCCTTTTCATGTTCATATAATGAGATATCCCATCTTACTCTCATTATTTCATTTTATGAATGTTTAAGTGGTGTCGTTAGGCTGCCGAAGTTTTTGTAACAGATTCTTTCTCCCTTCTCATTTTTCAAGATCTATTTTCATGTAAACTCTTTCATGTTACTTTTTATTATGTTGGGGTATGATCTCTATATTTATCATACAAATATTTTATGACCATATGATGAGAGACCCCATTTGATCTCTTCAATTCAATATTTTGATGTTTTAAGTGGCGCCGTTAGGCTGCCGAGTTTTTAAGTGGTTCTTTCACCCTTCTCAATTTTCAAAGTTCTAATTCCATGTCAAGTTTGGAAAGTTCCTTTTAATTATGTGGGGGCATGATCTCTATATATATCATTCTGAACTTTTATGATCATATGATGAGAGACCCTATTTTTTCTCATCAATTCATTTTTGTTGAAGTTTAAGTGACGGCGTTAGGCTGCTGAATTTTTAAGGGATTCTTTCACCCTTCTCATTTTTCAAAGATCCATTTTCTTGTCAAGTCTTTCATGTTCCATTTAATTATGTTGTGGTATGATCTCTATATCTATCATAGTGAAATTTTATGTTCATATTATTAGATACCCTATTTTATCTCATCAATTCATTTTTGTTGACGTTTAAGTGATGCCGTTATGCTGCTGAATTTTTAAGGGATTCGTTCACCCTTCTCTTTTTTCAAGTTATATTTTCTTGTCAAGTCTTTCAGGTTATTTTTATTATGTTGTGGTATGATCTCTATATCTATCCTAATAATCATTAATTTTCATATGATTAGAGACCCTATTTGATCTCATCAATCCATTTTTGGAAGTTTTAAGTGACGCTGTTAGGCTGCCGAATTCTCATAAGAGAAATCTTATTTTTTGTCTTCCTTTCAAGTTCTTCGTTTCATATGGTATATCATTAAAATTTCATTACCATGTCCTTTAATCCTTTATATTCTACTCACCTACTATTTTATGGATCATTTATGAGTGGGTGACCCATATCCCCTCTCTTTCCAATGTTTTCTAAAACCCCGTAACGTAGCCGTTATGCTGCAGAATTTTCGTCTCAAAATGCCTCTCTCTTTTTCTCAATATTATTTTATGTTATTAAGTGAATACTCAAAGCTCTTATTTCTACAGGTGTATTCACATATATATCAAAATTTTCTATTTTAAATTCTGGGATTTACATACATGAAACCCGCTTTCCCTTTCTGTGGGTTTAAAGTGACATAAAGATCATGCCTTTAAAGCAGTTTTTAAAACGTTATGATTATGAAATGAAACCAATTTATTTTATGCTATATGGGTTTTTTATTAAATTATTTATGATGATATATGTGGATCAAATGATAATAAAGACATTTCAAGGGTGCGCCTGGATAGCGCTCCAATGCATTGGGTAAAGACTTAATCTCTAGAGATGACCTTTTAGACTGATACCTTGGTGAATAACCTTTGTAATTTTTAATGACACATTGGGGATGGACCTTGGTGAAACGAAATGATTGTCAATATTAAATGTTGTAGCCACATCTTCATGTTATGAAAAATTTCATTTTTATTAAGATATATCTCATGATTATTTCTCATGCCTTAAAGTTATTTTCATGACCTTATTGAAGTATCTCAAGTTCACATGTAAAATGTTTCTCTTGTTTCCCTTACTGGGACTTCTGATCACCATTTCTTTTGATTTATGCCCCAAGGTTTTGAGATGCAGTAATGAACCTAGGATGAGCATGAGGAGAAGCATTTCAAGTGTTTAATAAGAATATTTTATGTTTTCATGTTTTATGTTCCTGGTTTACAAGACACTAAACCTTAAAGATCCACGGTTTTGTAAAATGAAATGAAATATTATGTGATAAAAAAGAGGGATGATATAGTTGGTATCAAAGGATGGTTTAGTAATTTGTGTAAATTAGGATATGAAACCTTTAGAAAGAATCCTATAGAAAATTTTATATATAGGAAATCTTCCTGGTATTTTGGTGAGTATTGAGTAATGGGTTTCCAAGCAAATACATCCCTGTCTGGATACGAGTATGTAGAGGTGGCTCAGGCACAGATGTACATAGGGGTAAAACCCGAAAACACTTCTTTGAGCTAGACTCAAATGGGAACTGGTACACGACAACGGGCCTTGCTGTACTCTTGGTTACGACAATCTCGGGGATATTCTTTGTTAAATTCATAAACTTATTATGAACCATTGTTAAAGGAACAAGGATAAAATAAAATAAAGATTCACATAAGAATATATGATCATGGATAACCTAGATGTGAACCTAGGGGATCAAAAGTTAGGGTATACTTTTCTTCTACAAGTTATCCTTATATGCTTGAAGTTCCTTTTCATGATTATTGGATAAGTATTTAAGCCCCTAATTATACTTTCTCTTCTTAGTTAATGGTGGGAAATGTAAGAACATGTCCCAACAACCAATGTTATAGGAAATGTGACGATTTCCGTATTAATCTGACAGAGATGATTAGGGGATTAAAAAAGGATTATTATTTGGGAAGACGTTCACTATTTTGGGGACCCTATATGATCGAGGTAAATATATTACTATGGTATTTTCATTGAAGAGTAAGGTTGACTTATATTTTGAAGAATCAATGAATTTAAGGTGGACTTATAGTAATTTAGGTTAGTTATGGGAATGATTAACCTATCTTGGGTAAAATATGTTTAGGTTAGCTACTTTTTTTATAAGATGTCAGGAGTGGTTGATGTTGTTTGGAGATAAACAATGAAGTTTATTTTGGAAGACTATGTTATCAAATCATTCTTGTATTTGGGTATCAATCTTAGTTTTGTTTATTTTGAGTAATTTTAAGGACTGTTATTTATGGAATGGTCTATGATGAACTTTGGGTAGTACCATGGAACTTTGAAGATTTAAAAGTAGTTTCCATTCTTATGGTATTATTTATTTTTGAAGAGTTGTTTTACCTTACCCTTTCTGTTTTTGGGATAATGTTTAAACATAGAAAAAATATATAGTTAATCTTTTGTGGATTATGTGATTCTCTAGAATATTATTCTTGTGTTTTGATGAGACCAAGTAGTTTGGAATGATCATCATCTGGAAAAAATATTAGTTTTTCTAGAAACTTATTAAAGGATAAAACTCTACATGAAGGTAGGTATATTTTCTTATTTTTTTGTCCTATGTAGTAAATGAATTCCTCAAAATTATGAAAAGGAACGTAAAACAAAAATGTTGTTGGTTTACGTTTCCTACTAGTTAATCAAAGACCTTTTAAACACATCAGATGTTTGGGATTTTCTTATGGTTAACTTTCTCCTAATCATTTTTCCTATCACTCTCCCTCAGAACATGACCCTTTTTTTCTCCTCCATGTCCATGTTTTCCTACATGGAATCATAGTGTGGATTAACTCAGGTGACCTTTGTACTTCCCTTTCATTATTTTAAAGTAATAGTTTTACTGACTCCTTTTCCGATGTGAGACTTTCAATGAAATTTAAAAACCCAATTTTAAAAATTGTGAGGATGCAATTTCTTAAGGGGGGAGTATTGTAACAACCCGAAATTTTGAATAATTCATGTTTCCTAATTTTATGTGTTATTTTATTTTATTTTAATACTAAACAAAAATGTTTCATTTGATAACATGAGTATAATTAAAATGAGACCGTTGGGTTTTGGCTGTTATATGACCATTGGTCAATATGACTGCTGGAAACTAAACGTTTTGATTATTGTCTCTAAATAAAAGTAATCATGGTTAATTGTTATAGAAAGAAGATTCGATGGCCTCACCCAGTAGTCTTGGACCGATCGAAGCCCATCTAACTGAACTTGGGAAAGAGGTAGCACCACTGGGCTTTGCTCTGGACCAAACCCAATCCGAACTTCATCGTGCGAAGCTAGAACGGAATCACTTTCGCGAGAAGTTCAAACTAATAGAAATTACTACTCATGCGATGTTTGTCGAGCCTCCCTAAGATTATCTCACCTTAGAACACCTTACACTTAGGTCCTATGCTAGTGTGATAAGGGGCTATGTAAGGAGACCGTAATTGCCTTGTGTAATCCTTTTGTTTTAAATTAAAATTGGGATTTCTTCTTATGATGATGTTTATGACTTTTCAAATGTCCAGGTAAATATAGTATGCATATTTTTGGTGAATTTTAGAGAAAGGATATTTTAAAAAAATGTTTATGTAAACCTTAAATAATTAGAAATGTGTAATGATTTTCAAAAAATGGTCTTCTACAATTATGTTCAGTACGAAATTTAGAATCTAATATGGTCAACTTAATTTTTGATGAATAGTGAATTATGAATAGTGATTTTATGCTTAGGATTAGTAATGTGACCAAATGGATTAGTAATATCATTTAAAGAAAGTATTAATATAATCAAGGCACCTTGATTAAGTAATGTGATTCAATAAAATGGTTAAATAACGGTTTCATAAATTGTTATTCAAGTATTAGCTTTTTCATGTGAATAGTGTTTTTTAATTAAAAATTAAATTAAAAATATTTAGAAAATTATATTTATAAAATGGATTACATTTTTGAACTCAGAGAATCGATATTATGTTAAGGTAATTTTTGGGGATTTTTCTGAAAAAAATGAATTTTCGGTGAATAGAGTATTTATTTAAAAAATAAATTAAAAATATTTAAAAAATTATTTTTATAAAATGGAGTTCATTTTCGAAATCAGAGCATTGATATTTGGTTAAGGTGAAATTTTGTGATTTTTCTGAGAAAGTTGAATTTTCAGTGAATAGTAAAAATACCGTTTTAGGGTTTCGGTATGTTTAATGACATCATAAATGTGTCATGATGATTTCATGAGATATTTTATCGGTTTTCCAACCAAAGGTGATGAATTATTGTATGGGGGAGGGGGGCATGTGGCCTAACTCCATGGGAAATACCATGGGAGAGCCCATGCTTTTGAGAAAACCACTTTTGAGGTGTCCCTTGGCCATTAATGCCTTGTCCCCTCACTTTCCCTATAAATACCAAGCCATCCTTTCATCAATTTTGACTCCCCACTGTCCCCCAATGACGTTCTAGTCTCCTTACCTCCCAAATAGTCCTCCCAAGGTGCCCCCAAGCCCTCAAGGTCCCAACCATTGAGTTTTAAGAGTTGTGTTTTAAGGTAAGGGATCTGACCCCTCTCTTTCTTTTCAAGTGAACTCTTTTATGTCATTTATTTTATGTTCCATGTTCTTATGTTAGATAAGGTTATTTTATATTCCCCTTACTTCCCTTTTCATTTTCATATAATGAGATATCCCCTCTTACTCTCATTATTTCGTTTTATGAATGTTTAAGTGGCGCCGTTAGGCTGCCAAAATTTTTGTAACAGATTCTTTCTCCCTTCTCATTTTTCAAGATCTATTATCATGTAAAGCCTTTCATGTTCCTTTTTATTATTTTGGGGTATGATATCTATATTTGTCATACTGATATTTTATGTTCATATGATGAGAGAACCCATTTTATCTCTTCAATTCAGTATTTTGAAGTTTTAAGTGGCGTCGTTAGGCTGTCGAGTTTTTAAGTGGTTCTTTCACCCTTCTCATTTTTCAAAGTTCTAATTCCATGTCAAGTCTGGAAAGTTCCTTTTTATTATGTTGGGGTATGATCTCTATATCTATCATACTGAACTTTTATGTTCATATTATTAGAGACCCTATTTGATCTCATCAATTCATTTTTGTTGAATTTTAAGTGACGCCGTTAGGCTACTGAATTTTTAAGGGATTCTTTCACCCTTCTCATTTTTCAAAGTTATATTTTCTTATCAAGTCTTTCAAGTTCATTTTAATTATGTTGGGGTATGATCTCTATATCTATCATACTGAAATTTTATTTTCATATGTTGAGAGACCCTATTTGATCTCATCAATTCAATTTTTTTGACGTTTATGTGACGCCGTAAGGGTGCTGAATTTTTAAGGGATTCGTTCACCCTTCTCTTTTTTCAAGTTATATTTTCTGGTCAAGTAATTCAAGTTCTTTTCATTATTTTGGTGCATTATCTCTATATCTGTCATACTGATCATTAATGTTCATATTATGGGAGACCCTATTTGATCTCGTCAATCCATTTTTGGATGTTTTAAGTGATGCCGTTAGGCTGCCGAATTCTCATAAGAGAATTCTTATTTTTTGTCTTCCTTTCATGTTCTTCGTTTCATATGGTATATCATTAAAATTTCATTACCATGTTCTTAAATCCTTTATGTTATGTTCCCCTACTGTTTTATGGATCATTTATGAGTGGGTGACCCATGTCCCCTCTCTTTCCAATGTTTTCTAAAACCCTGTAATGTAGCCATTATGCTGCAGAATTTTCGTCTCAAAATGCCTCTCTCTTTTTCTCAAAATTATTTTATTTTATTAAGTTAATACTCAAAGTTCTAATTTATAAATTGGTATTCACATATATATCAAAATTTTCTATTTTAAATTCTGGTATTTACACACATGAAACCCGCTTTCCCTTTCCGTGGGTTTAAAGTGACATAAAGATCATGTCTTTAAAGCAGTTTTTAAAATGTTATAATTATGAAATGAAACCCAGTTTTTTATGCTATATGGGTTGTTTATGAAATTATTGATGATGATATATGTGGATCACATGATAATAATGTGATTTCAAGGGTGTGCCCAGATAGCGCTCCAATGCATTGGGTAAAGACTTAATCTCTAGAGATGACCTTTTAGACTAATACCTTGGTGAATAACCTTTGTAATTTTTAATGACACCTTGGGGATTGAACTTGGTGAAATGGAATGATTGTCAATATTAAATGTTGTATCCACATCTTCATGTTATGAAAAATTTTATTTTTATTATGATATATCTCATGATTTCATTCTCATGCCTTAAAGTTCTTTTCATGACCTTATTGAAGTATCTCAAGTTCACATGTAAAATGTTTCTCTTGTTTTCCTTACTGGGCCTTCTGATCATCCTTTCTTTTAATGTATGCCACCAGGTTATGAGATGCTGTAATGAACCTAGGATGAGAGTGAGGAGAATCCTTTCAAGTTTTTAATAAGAATGTTTTATGTTTTCATGGTTTATATTCCTGGTTTCCAAGACACTAAACCTGAAATATCCTCAATTTTGTAAAATGAAATGAAAGATTATGTGATAAAAAAGTAGGATTCTATACCGGCCACACCACAAGTCAAACCGTTAACATCGCAGAAACTTGTGGAAGGACCCTCCTATAGACTCAAAAAATAAACGGAATGATCTTTCACCCCCGTAGAAAGAAATTCAAGCCCAGTTATCTTGGAATATTCATCAGGGGAAGAAAAAATACCAAATCACCAAAGGATTATATGTGGACCAATTCGGCCAAACGTGGAAAGGAATGCAGCACCTTAGGTCCCTAATATAGAGGCCAAACAATCTATATCAAAAGAACAAACCCCTAAATTTTCTATAAAAGAGAAACCCTGAGCCAGTAAGAACTGATCTTTAGCGTAGAAATTCGACATTTGGAAGAAGATGACTTCAATACGAGTGAAGATTTCAATCTTGGATGTGGTGGGCTCATCTATAGATCTTAGGGAGGCACTTATCAAAGCCTTACTAAGTCCTCAGGAGTTTAAGGCTGAAGTAGCAGCAGATAAAGTCTACTAGACATAGACTAGTCCTGAAGAATGTCCCATCATCATCTCCTTCACAGACAGGGATAGAGATTCCATCATGCAAGGACACATCAAACCCTTATATGTTTCTGGAAAGATAAATGTAATTGATGTTTAGAGTATCTTTAACAACAATAGCTTTGAAGTTAACCTCCTCTCACTATGAACGCATCGTCGGCTAGAATATGATGAAGAAAACTTGACGCCCTGCACTAAAACTCTGATGGAATATGAAAAAAGTGAGCAGAAACCTTTAGGACGAATGGAGCATAAAACTTGGCTAAAAAAATCTCATATCAGACTCTGGGTTCTTCGTGGTGTGGAAATGTATGACCTTCAACACCCTATTATGGAGGCCTTGGTTGCATCATCACACTTCAAATCCATCCTCATACCATGAGTGCATCAAATATTTCACTAATGGGTAAATGGAATTTTTCTTGCTGATAAATCCCAGTTTGAGTTTTCTGAATCACATTATATCGACACAGGGTTCTATGAGTTGAGAGAAAAACATAATTTGGTAGAAGAGGTTGATTGGATTAATGCCTCGAATGGATTGGAGATAGCTCCTGATAACCCCCTCTAGCAACTTGGGGAAGGGTATGTACTACCCATAAACCAAGTTGAACGCATAAACACAATCCCATATGAAGACTGAGTTGCCTACATGGTCTCTATTACGACCACCAAGTTCAAAGACACATAAAATTGGGTTGACACTGATGTTTTCAAGAAAATCCCTTTCAACGATGCTCTCATACCATCCTTGGGAAATCAAACTACCCTTACCTCACACAGTAAGGCAACATATGATTTCACTTCCAACATCGGAGAGTTCATCTCAAAAATTATTTCTCTATCATAGGAGGATGAAGAAGAAGATGGTAAAGAAGAAGAAGATGAAGAGGGAGAATACCTTAAGGATGCCCCTCCGACATTTGAAGATGGTGTCTCCACCATAATCTGTGAACATAAGAAGATAAATATGGGCACCGAAAATGACCCACGACCCACTCTGATAAGTGTGGCCATGTTGGTCGAGGAGCATGATGCATACACCTCCTTCCTAAATATAAATTGTGATGTGTTTACCTATAATTACATAGAAATTCCATGTCTCGATCCTGAGGTTTTCACTCATCATATGGGCTAACTAGAAGATCACTGAGGCTATAATAAGGTGGCCAGAAGAACCCACCTAACGCATGCTTCCAAAATAGAGGCTAAAGTTGACAAGATGGTAAAAGAAAACTTCATAAGAGAGTTCCAATATGTAATCTGGTAGGTGAACATAGTCCCTATGAAAAAGAAGAATAGAAAGATTAGTATCAACATTGAATTTAGGGATCTTAGTCAGTATTTACCAGAAGATGACATCCGGGTCCTGATCATAGAATTTTTTATCAGTGACACAACTGGATATGAATCCCTCTCTTTTATGGATGTCTATTCTAAAAACAATCAAATCTGGATGGCCTGAGGATATGAATAAGCCACTTCTTTTAGGGCCACTCAAGAAGTTTTCTGTTATAAAGTGATGCCCTCTGGTCTAAAGAATGTCAGTGCCACATATCAGTGTGCCATGCACCACATCTTCATGTCGTTCTTGGGGAAGTTTGTTGATTATTATGTTAATGACCTGGTGGTTAATCATGAAAACATTCGGACCACCTAACTGATTTTGAAAATATCTTTAACAAATTGTGACAAAATAGTTCATAGATGAATCCCCTTAAATATGCCTTTGGTGTTACCTTAGGAAAATTCCTTTCCTTTGTTGTATTCCGTCATGGAATTAATGTCAACCCTGAGAAGACAAAATCCATACTTGGAATGTCCCCACCTCACAACCTCATTATGTTGAGAGGTCTCCTGGGGAACCTCACCTATATTCGACACTTCATAGCTAACCTAGTAGGTAAAATTTACCTTTCACTAGGCTCCTGATGAAAGAAGTTATGTATGAGTGGGATACTTATGGTTAAGAAGTGTTTGACAATATTAAAATATATCTCCTAATACTTCTAGTTCTCATGCAACCAGTTGAGAGGAGACCTCTCGATTTATATGTAACTGCCCTAGAATGGTCATTAGGCACCTTACTTACATAGAAGAGTGACACCTGCTATGAGAAAAACCTATTCTACCACAGTAGGACAATGATTGATGAAAAACTCAGTATTCGAAGATTGAAAAGAACTACCTATTTCTAATATTCATAGTTCATAATCGATGGCATTAACTTTAGCATCATGAGGTCCACCTGGTCTCTTAGTTCAACCCACTCAAATATTTCCTCAATTGTTCCATGCTGAACAGATGCCTATCATGATGGGTGGTCATCCTACAACATTTTTACATTCCATACATTCCGTAAAAGGCCATTAAAGGACATGAATTATCAGAATTTATTTTTGAGCACCCATCGGAAGAAAAAACTTCATTAGATGTAAAAACTTTAGATGAATAGGTTTTTTACATCCGGGAGGACCCACAAGCATGGGAAATGTACTTAAATGGTTCTTCCCAATTTTCGAAATGAAAAAAGGATGGTGGACCCCATGATCAACAAATTAGGGCTGGGAGTTATACTCGTATCTCCCAAAAATACCACCTTGCCTTACTCTTCCCTTATTTTGGGAGGATGTACGAAAAATAAAGTAGAGTATCATGCCCTTATTGCTGGTTTAGAATTGTCACTCCATTTTCAAGCTAAAAACCGAAAAATTATGGGTGATTCAGAGAAACTAATCAAAAAGGTCAATAGTGACTATGCTATATACAAATAAGTATTGGTTCCATTGATGAACGATGTTCGTGCAATGATGACAAAATTTCCATCAGAACCAATGTTGACTTATGTCCCTCAGTCACAAAATGCTCAAGAACATGCTTTGGAAAATTTAGTCACGACTTTGGCTGATCCCAAACAGGGTGAAATAGTCATTAGCATTGCTCACCGTCAGATGGTATTATCGTTCATCTAGGGAAATACATAAAAAATCAATGAAATTAGTAAAATTCTTGGGCCTTATATTCATACAACCGATTGGATGGCTCCCATTGAAAATTACCTTCGGAATGAGGAACTCCCATCAGATAGGGCATAAAGGGAGCCCATCCAAAGAAGAGTAGTCAAATTTGTCCTATACAATGGGGTAAACCAAGAAACGGTTATCTTCAAACAAGGCCTTGATAGAGTCCTTATCAAATGTATTAATGGATAAGTAACTATTGTCATCATGAAAGAGGTGCACGTCAGAGCTTACAGAGAACACCAGTCAACAACCAAGCTCTCTCACTAAATCTGGAGGATTGGGTATTACTGGCCCACCATGATATAAGATTGTTCCATATTCAATAAGAAGTGCCATTCCAGCCAAGTTCATCCTAATTTCATACCCCCCCGGAGTTACTTCATATAGCTATGTACTCGTTTCCATTTTTCGCATGGGGGATGGATGTTTTGGGACCATATCCTCCCACCATAGCCAGAAATTTCTTATTCATACTCACGATGACCAACTTCTTTTCCAAATGGGCTGAAGTCATACCCCTTAAGGAAGTCGAGGAAAAAAACATCCTTATCTTTATGAAGGCCTACATCATCAGCATATTGGGTGTCCCTCATACAATATTGACGGACAACGACACCATCTTATTCTCTGCTAAGCTGGACAAGCCCTACCAGGAGTATAGAATCAAAGAGAACCATTCATCCTGTTACCATGTAGTGGATAATGGTCAGATAGAGGATTTAAATAAGAATCCGTCCATCATACTTCAAAATATGGTCATTAAGGATAATAAAATGTGGCCAAACAATCTCTTTTATGCTTTATGGGATCACCAAACCACCACCCGCACAACCACAGAGGAAAACCTGTACTCGCTATCATACGGGGTAGAGGCGGTGTTACCTATTGAAATCCATCTTCCATCACTTCATTTGGACATTTTTGAAAAACTATCCACAGACGATAAATCACATAGATTGTTTGATGAATTGGAATATCTAAATGAGAAAAGGCTTCATACTCTACACCATTAAGAAATCTCACAAAACCGGATTCCACGAGCCTTCAACAAAAAGTTTGCCTTCGATATTTCCTCGAAGGATAAATGGTGCCAGTCCTTAGAACCCTTATGATACTCGGGATGAATCCCCTATAGCATGAACCAAATTGGAAAGGACCATATTTCATACATAGGGTCTATTCCAATGGAGCATATTCCCTGATATCAATGGATGGACAGCTCATCACAGCACCTAAAAATGCAATGTTTTTGAAGAAATAAATTGTGCAAACAAAATGATAAGGTCCCAACTCTAATAACATAAAATACAAGTTAAAAATGATACCATTTCAAGGTCCATTATCTATTACCCTAAACTATGAGTCATAAAAAATGCCCCCATTTCATGGTCCAAACTCTAAGACCTTCAAATGTGAGTAACGAAAAAACACCATGAAGCAAAGGTCTGAGCTCTAAAACCTTAAATTATGCACAACATCCAACCAAAATGCTAAGGTCCAAACTCTAATACCTTATAATATGAGTTAAAAATACTCCTATATCATGGTACAAACCCTAGGACCTAAAACTATGAGTTAAAAACTCCCCACAATTCTAAAGTCCAAACTCTAAGACCTTAATCTATGTGTTAAAAATGATCAGATTTCATTGGCCAACTCTATATCTTAAAACTATGATTCTTCATCCTTTACACTTGATGATAAACTATAAGGAACTAGTCCCTAAAACAAGGCATTAAATTGTTACTCATGTTTTCATTGTAAGACATTAAACTACATGGCATAAAACATCATGATCACATGAAAATAAACTGCATTATATCTCACAGAACTACGTGTGGCTCAATTTATTCCCTCGAAAGATACACAGAGAGGCCTAAATCCTTGATCCTAGCCAAGCCCCCCCCCATCGAAAAAATGCTTCCATCACACCCCCTATCTACCCATATTCGTAGAGAAAAACCTTATCACTCTTTGTCTCTTACATCGAGTATAACTACTGTGAGATTAGGATGGGTGGTGGAGGATCTCATTGGAAGGAAAAATATGGCGAAACTTTGAAAACCTGCTAATTGTGGTAGGTTTAATGGTTATTCCCTTACACATTGGATCAAGCCAAATCTGTATGCGGTACACACAGAACTATGTGCAGCTTGATTCCTTCCCTCACATGATACATACCGATGCCTCAATCCTCGATCTTTCCTCCCCCCAGGAAAAAGAAAATACCCCCATCATGTTCTCTACCACCTCATACTTGCAATGGAGACTCTATGGAAACTCGTTGTTTCTCACACTGAGTATAACTCACATGAGCTTAGGATCAGTGGTGAGGATTCTCCAATGCAAATAAATTGTAGGGGAATATGATAGGATTGGTACCCTTATCAAGTGAAACCAAAAATCCTTCAAGGGACCCTAAAAAATAAAGAAAAAACTTATAGGGAACATTTAGAAATATGTGTGGCTTGATTCCTACCTTCTCAGTATATGTTGTGACGCTTGGATTTTGCATCCTGGCCCAACCACCAGCAAAAAAATCCTTTTTCCCCATATGTAGGTTAGACTTGTATGAGGAATATCTGAAGGGTCCTATTGCGTGAAAATAAACTGTGAAATTCTTCGAGAGTTATGTGTGGCCAAGTCCTTGGTATTATTAGATTCTACATATGCCTCTCACTCATGAGAAGTAAAACAATCATTATTCCCCTTATACATATGGGTCATACCTATGTGTATGCTCCAAGTAGTCCACAATTAACACTGGTCCGGGTATTCTAACATTCTATTGAACATCTTTCTCATTTTCCACACTCCATTACTCAAGAAAAATTGGGTCCCCATAATCATCCAAGGCCATATGAGATGGAAGGACAATGTCCTGTGGACACCTTTTCTTGACAGTGCAAATCATGTCCCGGTGGCTCTGTATATATCGGCAAAAAAGGTCCATCAATAAAAGGAGAATTCATCCACATGATATTCCTCTCCTATCTCAGTATTCCCATTGGCTTACCAGCCCCATTTTATCCCTCCTGATTCAAGTTTCCCCGGGGGTATGGATTACACTATCTATCTTCACTCACATCTGTGGAATGCTAGGAATATCCCGATTGTGATTAGCCTGAAACTAGTGGAGATGTTTTTTATAGTAAAATCATCCTCACCACATGATGATAAACTACAAGGAAAAAATCATCATCACCACAAGATTATAAACTTCTAGGCCAAAATCACCATCACCACTCGACGATAAACTACAAGGCCAAAATCTTCCTCACAACACGATGATAAACTACAAGGCGAAAATAATCCTCATCACACGATGATAAACTGTGAGGCAAAAATCATACTCAACACAGGATGATAAATTTCAAGGCCAATTTCTTCCTCACTGAATGGCGATAAATTGTCAGGAAAAAATTGTCCTCACCACACGACAATAAACTGTGTGACCAAAATCATATCCATCACATGACGATAAACTACACAGCCAAAATCGTCCTCATTAGATGAATCTAAACTGCATAACTACGGTTTAAACCCAAAATTACCCTATAATGATGATTTTTATATTCCTAATAAATAACATGAAACCCTCATAATCCCTTATCTCTCACACTGATCATGACTCACGTGAGCTTAGGGATTTCAATGAGAGATCCACCGTGGCATTATGGAAATGTAGTCCAAGAATTTGGTCCTAGCATCATGACCCTTAAAGGAATTTCATGATTCCATCACCCAGGAGGAACTGTATGTCATGGCCATGTGATGTTAAATAACCAGGCATCCCAAAGGTGAAATGAATTCCTCACCCTAAATACGAGTCATATCTACGTAAGGGACACCTGATTACATGAGTAAACCGTATCCCAGATATCCCCAATATGTCCGGATACAATAATTCCATATCCCCAACTCTATGATTTCAGTGATATTGAATCCCCAAAACCCTCTAAGGCCATCTGATATAGAAGGCCAGTGTCCTACAGACACCTTTTCTTGACTATGCACATCATGCCCTGGTGGCTCTACAAATGTTTCCCACAAAAATGGTCATCAATCAAAGTAAAATTCTTCCCTAGGGGAGTCCTATCCTAACTCGGTACTCCCTATGTATTCCAAGCCTCATCTCATACCTCCTTATTCAATGGCCCTTAAATTCATGGTTTACACTTTCCTACTTACATATATCCTGGATATATTGGAACATACATGCCTAATTAATCTATGGTCTCTTTGGAGGATTCTAAAGATATCTCATCCATATGCGTGAAGTTGATCCACATATAAAATGATAGTTCTCCAACTTGTTTTCAGTAATCCCCGAAGAATATCAGTTAAAACGCCCCATTTTGATGCTCAGGTGCACACCTCGTTGAAGGTCACATACCATGTCTAGAATGATCTGAATCTCCATAATCCTCAATAGCCATTGGAAATGGAAGGCCAGTGTTCTAGGGAAACCATTTCATAACTATGCATATCTTTCCCTGGTGGCTCTATATACATTTCCCACAAATATGGTCATCAATCAAAGGCTAATTTGTCCCATGGAGAGTACTTTACAGCTTCAATTTTCTCAAATAACACTAATGTCTTGTCACACCCTCAGATTTGGGAGACTCTTGGATGTCGAATTATGCACCTCCTTCTTCCCAAGTGCCCCTAACCTAGAAAAGACTCTTAATTGACATGATCATTCACTAGATCTCTCTCACACAAGAAATAAACTTGTAGGAATAGTTTCCCACTCAAAGCCAACATGAATGTTCCTAATGTATTCAGACACCACTACTCTGGCCAACCACCCTCTGTACCTCCCAGTTTCAAAATAATTTCAAAATATTGAAAATCCTATCAAGACATTAGGAATGGAAGGACAATATCTTGTAGAAACATTTTCTTGACTATGCATATCATGCCCTGGTGGCTCTTCATATGTCTCCCACAAATATGGTAATCAATCAATGGAAAATAAATCCCAAAGAGAGTCATTTTCTACCTCTGTAGGCCTAAAGCAGCTCATGAGCCTCATGCATGTCCAAAATCCATAAATTAAGGGTCAAAAAAATCTCTAATCCATGGATAAAGGATATTAAACCATCCGAAGATGATGTTTCTGAGTCAGTGACCTATGCAGTTATGTCTCGTCGATGTTGTTTGATTGAAAACATCATTAATAAGTTTGGGTGTTAGGACAGTGAACTACTAGTAAAGAAGACGCCATACTTTCCAGAGGAAAAGTCTACAAAAGGGAACCTCTAAGGAAAAGTCAATTATTGGGCTATTAAAAAAAGAGGGAAACATTGAGCCATCACAAAAGGCATAAATGTTTTTAGGTCTAAAACCCACAAAGGGAAACCTAAGAAAAATTCATGTTAAACCCACGAAGCCCATGTCAAGAAGAAATAAGAAAAAAATTAGGGTTATATTGAAAAAGGAAGAAGTGTTTGTGGGGTGGTTCATAAAACCTAATCAGTAGTCAGACTATGCTCATTGAGACCCGTGACTCTGGAAAAAACTAGAGCTCGATACGATCATTTCTATTTACTGATTTCATGTCATGGTTTAAAATTAATGCTTGATTGAAATGGCGTTCACAAGAAGAGATGAAAAAGAGAAGTTTAGTAGCCAAATCTATTCCATTGGATTTAGAAAAAATAGAGGAACATCCCCAATTCCGAGTCTCTCCAGAGTATTAAAAAATAGAGAGAGTACATATCATAATTTGGGATGGAACTACAATAAGGCCTCATTATCCCATTCCAAGAGGATGGTGAGCGATTGTCACGAGCCGTCGATGGTCTATTCCAAAGAAGTTCCTTCCTCCATTTATGCTTTAATCATTGGACGCACCCACTCTAGAATAGCTTTAAGGTCCTGCCCCTTCTTCTAGATGGATTCATAGTTAGCATACAATGGGGCCAGTTTTCCTCTCAACCTGGATAGTGGGCTTCACACTCCCACATCTCTTCCTCTTGGGTTTCCACCAAATCATGAGCCTTTACCTCCTCAACTATTAGATGATCAAATTCTTATGAAATATCTCTGAAGGTCACCACCTGGTGATGGGAAGAATTGAACATGGCCAGCTTGTCCTCACAGGAGGCTAGGCCTTCTCAAGAAATGAAAATTTGGTAGAGGATGAGGTGTAAGTGCTGAAAATCAAATCCACTAGAACCCAACTTAGTGAATAAATGTTGAAAATTTTCACCCTCGTTAGCAAAATTTTTTAGGGGTGTCTCTACTGCAAGAGAACATAGTTGCTGCCATGCCTTTTTGTGCACTGTTTTGTGCCTTGACACATCACCATTACATGGATCCCCCTTGATTACACATGTTTGTAAGCAGAAAGTGTCCCCATAAGAGTGGGGAGTGACCTAAAGCAGGTCACCCAAGTTGGGAGAAACTATTTTTTGTCAGAGGGACAAGCCACTAGAGTCAGATGCTGAAGATTAATTATGGCTTCTGGGAAGATTAGGGATACTCGGCTGGTGCTAGTCTCATTGAGATCTTGGGAAATATCTGCAGGAGGGGAGTAGTCTGAATTACATTGCACCGAAATGGGTTGTACTAATGAAACCACTCCCAGACTCTTTTGATGAAGGGCTGAACGCCTTCTTACTATAAGAGTAGGGGCATGAGGTGTATCCACCTTCGTTGCTACAGGGAAAAAAGTAGAAGACGTAGCTATTGGACTATCTACAATGGAAGAAATGTGTCACATAGTTGTTGGGGAAAGAATGGGGAAGGAAATGGTTTTGTGTTTTTGGACCCACGAAACTGGTTCTTTCAGCATCCCTCCAGGGTAACAATCTACCCATAGTTGGGTATACTCTATTGATAGAAATGTGGGACCCATCATGTTAGGGATGATAATATCTCAAGAAACCCCTTCATGCATCATAATAAGCCACAATTGGTAGAGAACCATGAGATGATATTCTCCCATTAAATATACGACTATAAGTAGTGCGGTCTGCTGAAGGAATCAGAGTTTCCTGGAAAATAGTTAGGGGACGTATGGCTCGCAAATGAGTACTCGGTCTATACAAGAAGTGAGCATGTCATCTCAAAGATTGATGAGGTATGAGAATTCCTCCAAGGAACTATCGTTGTAACCACTAAATGATCCATGAGGGGTAGGATGTGGTGAGAACAAGAAATGAGAGGCATGATTCAATAGTCAACTGTATTAGTAACACTCAGAATCCTAGGAAAAATAGCAGAAATGTTGAGAAGAACATGATGAAAGTCAGAATGAGGATCCTTGGCAGTATGTTGGTATTCATAATAGGGGAAGTGTTCTACCATCCACCCATACTGGATTTGGAACAGTTTGGAGAGATGATTCGGAGTCCTGCCTTCCTATATTTGTCCCAGAAATACATAAGGATGAGAGAGGGTGGGAAGAGCTAAATTAATGGGTCAATCCTCTTCCATCATGGCCACCATCATCAAGGTATAGGCCTAAAACCCAGTGTATATGTCGAGATATGGTAAGATCATTTCACTTATTAGCATGGTGAACAAACCTTCTAGTCTAAGAATAGGTGAAACGTACGGCTGAATCTTATATCCCCATGTGGTTTATTTCCCTACTTCAAGTGTAGCACAATATGAACCTAGGGTTTGACGAGACTGGATAGTATGATGATTTTGACTATGGAGAGCCCTCGACATGGGCATGTTCATCCTCAATAATTGCATCATAAATGTCTCTAATGGGATAAGGGAACGAGCCTCAAGGGGGTGATCTAGTGATCCCACTTCCATGACCAGTAAGCTCCTTGTCAAAGGAGACATGTGATCAGTGTCGTTCCATGTGGCAGCTACCGAGAAGAACTCGTCCTAAATTTCTCCAAGTATGGGGAGTCCCCAAAGCTAATTTATATCCCATAGACTAATTCTCACTTCCCCATGCAGTAGGTGGAAGGTGTTGGTTCCCGAACACCAGTGGATTAGAAATTCCATAAAGATTTCACCAAGAGAAAAGATTACAAGCTGGGAAACCAATGCTGCTTGGTATAATCCCACCACCTCCAGCTGGTCAGGGTACTCCAGATAGGTCTGATGCACCCAGAATTCCCAGGCCCACTCATCATAGAAACATAATTCGGCCCACAAATCCCACTTGGTTCTCCATCCACTACTAGGATTCTCTCGAGTGATGTTAATGATCGATGGATATTCCATGACAAGACTCACAGTATAAAATATATTCTCCTAAAGTGGAGTGGAGATGATTTCCCTTACTAGGGAAATTTTGGCATGGTCATGACCTTGTGGTGCCTCCAAATGGATGAAAGGGATCTCGGGGTCAGTCCATGACAGAGGCATGTCCGAAGGAAGACCAAAGCCGTAATGTGACAACTGTATAGATAATAGATAAGCTAAGAGATCTGGAATCAATAATACCATCAAAATGATGTCATGGGGAATGATGTGGGCACAAAAAAGGTCATCCTTATCCCTCTCCATGGTTTCCCTTCTCTTCACGGGCTTTGTAGTAGCCTGTGAATAAGTCATTTTAGCTTGCACAGGAAGATCCAGAAGCCAATGAGAATTCAATCCAATAACAATTGTTGGGAAAAGGTTATGAAAAAAATGGAAAAAGGCTAAAGGACATAAAAAATTTTGGTAAAAGGCTCTGTTCACGGTTCATATAAATGGTATGTGGAAGAATCATTCAACGTAAAACATGATACATGGAAGATACTTCACCAATATCTAAAGTACACAGATATAGTTCACTGTGTACAACCATGGTAAAGGAAATAATTGTAAGGAGGAGGCCCGTAAACAGTTGGCCAAGAAACAGAATGATTTGCAGAATGAAGAAACCTTGAACCTGGACCTCTGTTAAGTTCGCGTTCAAAGGTGCTTGATTAAAATTTATGTTTGTATTAATAGTTTTTGAAGATTAGTTCCCTAATCAAAGGTCGGTATGCGAACAAGATAGACACCTAGCATTATTCTATGTGTAATCCAGATTTTTTGTTTTAAAATTATACAGTCCCATTAGTGAAATCCAAACTATGGTATGTTAATGAAGAATTGGGAAGTAAAATAGTTTGCGGAACATACGAAGCATTTCGAGAACAAGGTTTTTTCAAGGATCATGTTATGTGAGAGTGAAGGAGTCTGGTAAATCAGGAGTGATTTTTTCCGTAAGAAATGGTAAAAGAAAAATGACATGGGTCTCTATATATTGGTGTGGTCCCATCTTACTAGGTATTCCTATTCAACCATGAACCATTTTAGTTCAGGATCGCTTTAACATCAGAATAGTATCCTTTTCATTACAAACATACACTATTCCGATGGGGGGGGGGGAATCTGTAGGGTCCTAAAAATTCTTCCAAGAGGAGAAAATCCCCCACAATCTCTTTTTAGAAGGAACGAAGTTCTTCTACAAGTCTATCAAGGAAAAGGGACTCAAATTGAGTTGCAATTCTTTGTGGGAACATTAAGGAATTTGAGTTTTCAAGGTTTTAATGTGGCCCACATACCATCACTGGGAAAGGTATGTAGACCATATGGATCACAAACCGCCAGGTATGTGAGAAAGTCCGTGAACTGCTGGCTTGCGAGGCAATGGGCATCAAGTAAGGAAAATCATGAACCCCATAAATTGAAGGAGTAGTGCATGTAAGGCCAGTCTGCATTCCATACAAATAACCCATCAGTTCTGTTTCGGTGCAGATGTGCGTCGGGTTTCTGTTCTGACGCTGTTCCGCCAGGACGCGTTCGCGCGTACACCCGTCGACCCGAGGGGATGGGCGCGCGGCTTGTGGCCCCGCAGTCCCGCTTTCCAAGGGCGGGCAGCATTCGTCCCTTATTCAGGGTTGTCTGCTCCTTGATCGAAACCGGGATGATGGGATGTCGGCTCCTCCTTCCGTGGACGTCTCCTCGGAACTCGTCGCCTAATCCGGGTCTCCCTCATAGATTTAAGACGTGCTCGTGAATCTCCTTCCCGGCGCCATGTCTCCATGGACACCGGTTAATTACGCTGCATCCGCCCGGACGCTCCAAGGAGTCTAGTTGGGGCAGCAACCTGCGGTGAGGAGACCGGGTAGCTCTGGGTGTTGGGGGCGTGTCTTAACACTGCGGCTCTGCATGTCTGCCTTCCGTCCCTAATAGGGCTTCTCGAAGGCGTGATGGCCTGAGGCATCCCGCGCTGGGTGCGGGGAACTGCATTACCTGAGGTTTTCCTCAGCTTCCCATGTTTAACACGGGGTATGCCGCAAGTTTAACGTCCAGCGGGGACGGCATCAGACTGATCAACACGAGAAGTGGATCAGGTGAAAGAACCCCTTGTGGGGAACCTCCGACGCTGGGGCCAGCACATGGGCGGCTTCCCGAGTGAAGTGGAGTGGAATGAAATGGCATGACCCCACCGGGATGTGGCGGCCCGGGTAAGGATCAGGATGGATGATGGGGTGAAGATCTTGGACCCCGTGGAGGCTTCCTACGTACCGCGTGTTAGCACGGATCAAAGTCAACGTAGTTTGGATATACAGTTTAACGTCATGCTGGACGTCGGCAAGCCGACTCACGAAGAGGTCGAGGCCGTCGGGTGGAGGATTGAACCGAACCACCTCGCACAGAGGGGGATGGAACGGCCGAGTGGATCATAGTTTCACGTCGTGCTGGACGCTGAAAAGAGAAAAAGGTAGTGGGGAAGCACAATGGAGATAAACATGTGCAGTGTCCCATGAGGGCAGATTCATAGGTGAATCGACGCAAGTGTGAACCCGGGAGGGGTCCACTGATGGACGAACCGACGTGAATACGACCGGGACGACCAGGTGGTGGGATTGAACTTCGGAGAGGCTTCCTACGTACCCTGTTTAGGAGACAGGGATCAAAGTCCACGTAGTTCGTTCTGTCAGGACTTACGCACTGAGGCAGCCCGGATGCGGCAAAGCTCAGTTGGAGAGGGACTTGGGCTGAAGGTGAGAGACCTTGATCCCTGTCACGCCCTCTACTGGCTTCGGCAGTGGGGAAGCACAATGGAGATACACATGCGCAGTCCCCCACAAGGAACTAGGGGTTTGTAATACCCTACCCCCGTGGGCGAAGGCCACTCCAATCCCGACATCCCTGCAGAGACGAGCGGGTGGGGGCCACATCCGAACCGGGAGGGACCCTGCGTGCGAGGCACGAGATCGGGTGATGCGGACGGTTTAACGTCTTTCCGGACGAAGTACAGTTTAACATCGTGTGTTGAGGACGAAGATGCTTGGCAGTTTAACGTCTTGCAGCGCGGACGTGGTGCAGTTTAGCGTCATGCAGGACGAATGATGAACGGTTTAACGTCTTGTAGCTCGGACGAAGTACAGTTTAACGTCATGTTAGATGAATATGCTTGGCAGTTTAACGTCTTGCAGCGCGGACGATATGCTAGGCAGTTTAACGTCGTGCAGCTTGGACGTGGTACAGTTTAACGTCATGTCGGACGAAACACTTGGCAGTTTAACGTCTTGCCGCGCGGACGATATGCTAGGCAGTTTAACGTCGTGCAGCTTGGACGTGGTACAGTTTAACGTCATGTTGGACGAAACACTTGGCAGTTTAACGTCTTGCCGCACGGACGAGTGTGGTGCCGCCGATGGGTCCGTGTCACTTCGCGCAAGCCTAGGGGGCCGCACGGGAAGACAATGCACTGTGCGGGCACCCGGGATGAGGATCATCGAGCGTCACGCAGGGGGGTACCCTCAGGGGGTCAATGGGGGCGACCACGGCGGATTGCGTGCAAAAGAGGAGCTTGGCGCGCAATAACGCGGGTCGGCGCGCAATTGGACGGGCTGGCGCGCAATTCGGCCAGCGCTTTGCGCGCAGAAGAGGGAGATTGCGTGCACCGGGCTTCGGATAGCGCGCGAGGGCAACGACTCATTCCTTAACGAATGACCACTTTGAAAAGGGGGGGGGTGCGCGCAATCGGGCTGGATTGCGCGCACACCGGGGGCAATTGCGCGCAAGAGTCTTCTTTTGCGCGCGAAGGCCTTTGGGTGAAGAGTTAGTTCAAAAGAAAGGAGCCAAAGGGATTGTGCGCGAAGGCGAACCCCGAGGCTTTCTTGCACGAAAGAAAGGAGGTTACCTGAAGATCGGCATTGCGCGCAGAAGGGGTTGGATTGCGCGAACGAGCGACTCTTCGAATTCCGGCAACCTTCAAAACGTCGAGGGTCGCCTTATATTTATAGGCAACCCTGGGCGCGGAATCTGGTCCGCGGGCGCGCCATTTTCTTCGCGGGCGCAGAATCGGGCCCGGCGTGCAAGGGAGTCGCGCGGGCCACGGGCGCGCAAAATTGCGCGCCGGCCCAGTGCATTGCGCGCATCCCGGGAGGTTTGCGCGCGACACTACAACTTTGCGCGCGGGTCTCCAAAATTCCGCGCAAGGCCTCCGAGCCCTCCGAAATGTGCTTCTGACTCCAAATACGACCTCGCTTTCCGCATCCAGAGCTTCGTTTGAGGAGCAACGGACTTTTCCGGCATCTACAAAAGCCCCCCCTCGGAATCTGATCGGCGAGAGGTCGCAACGATCGGGTTCCGAGGGAGACGCCGGAATGCCGAAGTCCTGGGCGGCGCGGGACTTTTGGCTTAACGTGCTCAACCACAATTCATTGTCTTGCAGGAGCGTTAACCAAGCTTCAGGCATCAACAATTGGGCCTGGATTTCTAAGGAAAAAAGGGAGGTCATTCCTAGGAAAGGAGACCTCAGACCTAATCAATGTATCATCCCCCCAACTTGTTCCGACACACGAGCGGGACAACGCTAGGGGCGTTAAGATTTTATCCGAACATAGGGAAATGAGAAAGGGTGAATCGCGTGTCCCGAATTCAGAAATCCACGACGGTCGGCCTTCCAGGAAATTCCCAATACGGCAAGCAGACAATGGATCAATCGACCATAATACTGCGATAGACGGACCGAAGGTCATCATTCATATTGCAGGAGGTGGATCACATGTCATCATCAATGCCGCTTTGGAGGTTCCTTCAGGCATAAGGGTGGAAATCCAGATCAACAGGGCATGCGAAGCGTGGGGCGAAGTGACGATTTGTTCGGACAGAATCTAACGCTCTCAAAATTGCGCCACCGTGGGGAAAGCATATTAGGCGGATGCACTAATCTGGCCGTGAATCACCACAATTCTCAGACAGAACCTCTTTGACGAGGAAACTGTCGCTTCCCATCATTGCAATGGGGCATCCCGAACTGAATCGGGGAGAATATCACAATCGCACCACTCTACCGGAAGCCAGGCCAGCCGGCCGGCGACGAGGAGGGGCGGGACTTAGCGATCCCTGAGGCTGGACCCGAGCTGAAATGCCCGGGCGTTCCTACGTACTCCATCAGGCTGGAGATCAAGCCACACGTAGTTCTGAAAGTGCAGTTTAGCGTCATGCAGGACGTAGAACCCCGTTTGGGGAGATCTTAGTTTAAGGTCGTAGAGCTTGGACCATAGGGGTAGATCTTAGTTTAAGGTCTTAGAGCTCGGACCATAAGAACCTCAAAGTACGCCACATCGTGGTCCTATCCCCTGAATATGTGAAGATGCACTGAGGGATAGTGTCAAGAGTTTCGAGGTTTTTCCTGGTCAGAATGGGAGGTGGAAAACGTAATGTGAATCATGCGGCCATTCACTCAAGGACTGGGGGCACCGGCGTAACGATATGGGAGTACTGCCGACCGTGGTGGAAAAGCAGCATCAATATCGCACTGACCGTTGATGGAATGAGACAGCAAACGAGCATCAACCGCTCAAGCGCAGGATTCATATCGATTTGCTGCCCGAGGCCCTTGGGGGCACCAGCCCGAGTCGGTGGGAGAGCACTGAGGCATTGTGTCCAGACCGCTCACGGGGGCTCCACCCAGGGCGTAGGCGATGGGTCCGAATGAAAGGGAGCACAAAGCCTGAAAAGTGGAAGAAACCTGACCAAGCTGAACCTGACCCTCCTGGAAATAAACCAGAGTACTCTTGACACCGGTGGACCACTGCAAGGGGTCGAGGGACACGCCTTGAGGGTGACCCGAAGGCGGCAGATTCCCTGGAGAAGGGGGAATCTCTAAGAGGTGGGGGGCTGGACCCGAAGTTTCAAACATCCAGGCGTTCCTACGTATCCCATAAGGATGGGAATCAAGCCACACGTAGTTCTTGAAGCACGGCGCAACACAATCAGGCACCAGCGCGGGGAAGGGTGCGGGTCTGACCCTCGCACACAGAAGAAGCGGTATTTGATATTTCTTGTTTGTCCTTAAAGGTGGATGGTTTTTCTTTGTGCAGTGACATGCCTGTGATTAAGAAATCCCTGGCGTCGCCACAATAATCAATCCATGAAAGGCATTGATAAATGGCGTGGTTATTAACCAGCACCCAACGTGAGTGTCCCCTGAGGAGAACATCACGATGCAGTGCCGTTTCTCGTCGGGTGGCCAAGACGATCACAGTTTACGGTCGTGTGGTAGGACCAGACAACACAGTTTAAGGTCGTGTGGTTCGGACCATGGAGGAATCCGCTTATTGCGATATGGCGGACCCAGCGGATGTGGGAACATACCCAGCCCTGCGGTCACGCACGATTCCAGGAGAAGGATCCTGGGATAGGGGCCTGCGTATGTCCATCACCCGAGGGGCAGAGATGCTAGCCTCCAGTTATACTGGGCCCAGAAAGCGATTGTTCGGGTGACTCCTTCCTCCTTATGGGGACGAGGGTCCAGCTCCACATGGCCCTTAGGGAGGACATCAGCATATATCCTTGGTGCTCAGATCGTGGGAGCCTCGAAAGACACCATTACCCTGGTTGGTCTGCCTAATGTGTAAAGGTGTACTGAAGGTCAGTATGAAGAGAGTGTCGAGATTCCACTACAACGCACAGAGGCGGAGTGTGATGAGAACTGCGCAACCAATGTTCAGAGCCTGAAAGAGCCGACATGGCGATCAAGGATGTCGCTGACCATATTCGCAACACAACATCCGATCGCGTCAGCATAGGATGGGGCAACCAAATGAGCATCAACCGCTCAAGCGCAGGATTCATATCGATTTGCGGCCCAGGACCCGCCGGTAAATCGACCCGGAGCGGTAGGAGAGCACTGAGGCATCGTACCCAAACCGCTAACGAGGATCCCTTTGAGTGAAGGCTCGAACAAGAGGAAGCACGAGGCCCGACAAGCAACACAGGACTTGTCGGGATTGAATCCGACACTACGGGTCATAGACCGAAGTACCCAAAACATGTTAACAGATCACCGGAAAGGGTCGGAGGACTCTCCCTGAGAGCAACCAAAAGACGGAAGATCCCCGTGATCAACCAAGAGACGAGGCTGGACCCGAAACACAAGCGTCCAGGCGGTCCTACGTATCCCATAAGGATGGGAATCAAGCCGTACGTAGTTCTTGAGAGGCAGTTTAACGTCAAGCAGGATGATGGGGGGTGTGAGGTAGTCCCACACACGGGGGAGGCGTATGGCACGGCCAGTAGACCAACGGGATTGAGGACATGATCCCCCGCTCACGCCACACGCCTCGCAAAAAAGGAGGGGAACTTGGGCCAGAGGCCCAACGCGGGATAGAGATTCCCGAGAAATGGGGCTGGGCCTGAAACATGGATGTCCAGGCGGTCCTACGTATCCCATTAGGATGGGAATCAAGCCGCACGTAGTTCTTGAGGGGCAGTTTAACGTCATGCATGACGAAGAGAGAAAAAAGGGGGGAGCGGATGGCATCCCCAAACGTGGGGGGCGTACAGCATGGCGAGCAAACCGACGTGCATGAGGGCATAGCCCCGCGTTCACACCATACGCCGTATACCGAGAGGCAAATGGGCCAAGGGCCCGAGATGGGATGGAAATTTCCGAAGGATGGGGCTGGGCCTGAAACATGAATGTTCAGGTGGTCCTACGTATCCCATAAGGATGGGAATCAAGCCGCACGTAGTTCTTGAGGGGCAGTTTAACGTCATGCAGGACGAAGAGGCTTGGCAGTTTAACGTCTTGCAGCGCGGACGTGGTACAGTTTAACGTCATGTTGGACGAATGCTGAACAGTTTAACGTCTTGTAGCTTGGACGAAGTACAGTTTAACGCCGTGTTGGACGAAGATGCTTGGCAGTTTAACGTCTTGTCGCGCGGACGTAGTGCACTCAGGCAAAGTACTGCTTGAAGAACCTAGCATTGGTGGGAGGAGTGACACGCTCACCATCCATAGTCGCTAGGGAGTACGCGCCATTGGGATAGACCTTGTGGATGACAAAAGGTCCCTCCCACTTGGGCTCCAACTTGGGCGGCTTCCTGCCGGGGATCATTGGTGCTCTTAGGGCCAGTACTAGGTCACCCTACAGGAAGGAGCGGAGGCAAACCTTCTTATTGAAAGCTAGAGCCATTCTGCTTTGATGCCTCTCCAAGTTGTGCAAAGCGCGAAGCCTACTCTCATCCAGTGCTTCCAACTCGACTAGACGGGCATCAGCAGCTCTGTCCGGCGCTTGCTGGTTGTAGACCGCAGTGCGCAAGGACGGTAACTGGATCTCGATGGGCAGGACGACCTCAGCTCCATACACCAGGGAATAAGGGGTCATCTGGGTGGAATTGCGAGTCGTCGTCCGATAAGCCCAGAGGGCGTTGGGGAGCTTGTCCGGCCAACTCTTCATGTTCTGACCAACCATCTTTTGCAGAATGTTAGAGAGGGTCTTGTTAAACGCCTCAATCTGTCCATTCGCCTGCGCATGATAGCGAGATGTATGGTTCGAGCGAATGTTGTACTTGGCGTACAACTTATTCAACTCGGCTGCTCGGAAATTGGCTCCGTTATCCGTGAGGATAGCGTGAGGCACTCCAAATCGATAAATGATGTTGGAGGTCATGAAGTCAGCGATCGAACGGGATTTGACCTCTTTGAGCGGAATCGCCTCTGCCCATTTGGAGAAGAAGTCCGTGGCGGTCAGAATGAACCGGCACTGGCGAGCCGTCGCCGGCGGGTCAGGTCCCACAATGTCCAGACCCCAGACTGCAAAGGGCCAGGAATACCTAGTGGTATGGAGAGGCTCCGGCGGCCGATGCACAAAGTTCGCATGAACCTGGCACGCATGGAACCTCCTAGCATACTCGATGCAGTCATGGATCATGGAGGGCCAGAAGTACCCCAACCTCCGAATCTGGTGGGACAGCTTCGGCCCAGTCTGGTGGGCACCACATGAACCAGTATGAACCTCTTGCATGACTCGTGGGATCTCAACTCCTTGAAGGCAACGGAGGAGAACACCATCAAATCCGCGTCTATAGAGGATCTGCTCTAGGCCGGGACTGCTCTGGAGGACAAACTGCGATGCGCGGCGTCGAACTCGCTCACGCTCGGCCCGATCTGACGGGAGAATGCCTTGTTGGAAGTACTCAACCAAAGGCACCCTCCAATAAGGGGCTGATTCGACTGCCATATCTGGGGTACTCGGGGCTCCGGGCACAGGGGCAACCGTGGTGAGATTACTTACCGACGGGCCGCAATCTCCCTCCGGGGTAACGGGGGCGATGAGCCTGCGGTGCGTCACACAGACGATCAGGTTGTCCTGTTCAGGCTCTGCAAGTAACGCAGCAAGGCTGGCCAAAGCATCTGCTCGATCGTTCTGCGACCGGGGAATATGGACAATTTCTGGCCGAGAAGGGAACTGGGCCATCAGAAGGAGGGTGCACTCCAGCAATGGCACAAGTTCCGGCTTCCTGACAACATAGTCGCCATTGATCTGCTTAACGACCAGCTCGGAGTCCCCTTTCACACACAGATGGGGCACGTCGATCTCGAGAGCTAACTCGAGGCCAGTGATGAGGGCATGGTATTCCGCCTCATTGTTGGTACAACCCTCTGACAACAAGAAAGAGTATGGCAGCACGGCTTGCTCCGGGGTAATGAAGACGATACCCAAGCCAAATCTGTTGAGCTTAGGATTATCGAGCCTTCTACCGGTGGGGCTCCGGGAGGCACCGTCAAAGTGCATCTTCCAGCATGGATCGGCATGATCGACCGAGAGAATGGCCTCATCAGGAAAGCCTAGATCCAGCGGCTGATCCGCGGAGGTCGGGTGAGCAGCCAGAAAGTCTGCCAATGCTTGCCCTTTGATGGCCTTCTGAGACACATACCTGATGTCGAACTGCTGGAGAATCACATCCCACCGCGCTAGACGGCCAGTCAACATAGGCCGGCTCAGGATATACTTCAACGGTTCTACCTGAGAAACCAACTGTACCTCGTGGTGCTGCAAGTAGTGCCGTAATTTATGTACGGCAAATACGAGCGCCAGGCAGCTCTTCTCGATGGGGGAATACCTAACTTCCGCATTGAGGAGCATGCTAATGAGGTAATAGAGGCTATTCTCTGTTCCCTCGTTGTTCTTCTGGGCGAGAAGGGCACCAAGGGACCGTTCCAGGGCGGTCACATAAAGGACCAGCGGCTTCCCGGATACAGGCGGCATCAGGACCGGAGGTTGAAGCAGGTACTGCTTGATTTCCTCGAAAGCAGTCTGAAACTCTTTATCCCATACATAGGTGGCACCTTTCTTCATGAGCCGAGAAAAGGGCTTACACTTGCCAGCCAGATTCGCAATGAATCGGCGTATATAGGCTAAGTGGCCTTGGAACCCTTGCAGTTCCCGGATGTTACCTGGGGGAGGCATCTGGCTAATCGCCCTGATCTTCTCTGGGTCGATCTCAATACCCCGGTATCTTACCACAAATCCAAGGAACTTTCCGGAGGTGACCCCGAAGGCAAACTTCAACGGGTTCATCTTCAGGCAGCGAGACCGGAGGAAGCCGAACACTTTCTCAAGATCTTTGAGATGGTCCTGACGCTGGCGCGATTTGACCACCAAGTCGTCGACGTAGCATTCCACCAATGTGCCGAGAATTGGCTTGAATATGCGGTGCATCTCCCGTTGATAGGTGGCACCAGCATTCTTCAGGCCGAAGGGCATGACCTGGTAACAAAAGATACCTTGGGGGGACCTGAAGGCAGTGAAATCCTCATCCTCAGGGGCCATCCGGATTTGGTTGTATCCGGAGTATCCATCCATGAAGGAGAGGGCTTGGAACCCTGCCGTGGCGTCAATCAACAGATCTGTCACCGGAAGGGGAAAATCATCCTTCGGACAGTGGCGGTTGAGATCGCGGAAGTCGATGCAGACTCTGATCTGCCCGTTCTTCTTCCTCACCGGCACAATGTTGGCCAGCCATTTGGGGTACTGAACTTCCCTCACGAAGTTGGCTTTGATAAGCTTGTCAACTTCGGCCTCAACCATGGCACCATGGAATGGGTGCATCTTCCTGGGAGGCTACTTGAACCCGCGATGGTTCGCCGGGAGACCAAGGCGGTGGACGGCTACCTGAGGATCTAGCCCCGGCATCTCGTCATAGCCCCAAGCGAACACATCACGGTGCTGTCTGAGGAAGTCCACGTACTGCTGCCGCTCCTCAGAGGGCATGGCGGCACTGACCAATGTGGGTCTTGGATCTGCTTCGGTTCCAAGGTTCACCTGTACTAACTCATCGACCGTGGCGGAGACGCCCTCCTCAAAAGCTGGGGGTGCATCTTCCACGTCCTCTCCACTCAGGGAGGGATCGTCCACGAGAGAGACTGCGCTGGGAACTGCATTGGGGCTACCAGATCTTGCTGGGCCGCTGGTGCTGGCACGGGCAGTCGCGGTCATCTCATCAGGAGACTCACAGGCCGTCGAGACCATGGCTACGTCCAACCGATGGATCGGGAGGACGTAAGCGTCATCCAAACTTGCCCAGGGATCACCTGCAATAGCGACAGGCTCAACCTCACCTGCCAGGATCTGCTTATCCTTGCTCTTGTAATAGTCCACATCCAGATAGCGGGCTTCACATGAGGCAAAAGGAGAGGCATCTCCCTGAAGCACACCTACCCGCCCGTTAAGGGAGTATTTGAGGCATTGGTGGTATGATGAGGGAACCGCCGCATGAAGGTGGAGCCATGGCCTGCCCATCAACGCGTTATACACAGTGTCCTGAGAGACTACCATGAATTCGGTGTTGGCAACCAGGTCACCGAACTAGGTCTTCAAACGTATCTTGCCGACCGGGGTTTGCTCGGTGCGGTCGTACCCCTGGATCCTGAGGTCGGAGGGAATCAAGTCATCCTCAGACAACCCCAATCTCCGGAGCGTCTGAGTGGGAATCAAGTTAATCCCGGACCCCGTGTCGATAAGACAACGTCGGACTTCAAGACCATTGAACTGTCCAGTGACATACAGCAGACGAATGTGCCCCTGTATAGGAGGGTCTTCATCCTTACCAGAGAACGAGATAACTGCTTGACATTCGGCGTCCTCAATCGTTTCGGCGTGAAAGGCCTCTGCAGCCACAACCTCTGTCTCAAACTGGAGGGGGCTTTTCAGGGCTTCAGCGAGTGCCTTGCGCATCTCAGGTGACATGCCAAGAGCCTCAAGGATGGAGAGTCTCGCTGGGATGTCGGCCAAGTGCTTCAGGACATCATTTTTTTTTGCCAAGCACGAGCCCCTGGTTGCAGGAGGTTGCTCTGTGGTTGGAGGCATGACGGGCCTTGCCGGTTGGACCGGCGGCCGACTGGTTCTTGGCGCATCTCACTGTTCATCGGTTGAAGCCCGGGAAGTAGTCACCGTATTGGGGTCAGGAGGCCGGGATGGACTCGTGGCAGGGCGGAGCTGATCGCGACGCGGCTGAGGCGGTTCTGCCTGGTCCCACACCACAAACAGTGGCAGAGGCGAATCCGCCATCCCCGGATGGGGGGGGGGGGGGCTGCGCACGTTGAGCTCGGTTTTGAGCCTGCTGCCTAGTCTCAGTGGTGTGCACGGCCTGACTGGAGGTACCAACTGCTGTACCCCGGCGACTCCTGTTGTTGCGGTTCCTCCGACGGTGGCGACGACCGGGGACACTAGGGAGGTCCACCTAGTGTTCTTCAACGTCGGGAACCGAAAAGGGATTTACCAGCTCGACGGTATTAACCGAAGCGTACCCAACACTGTCATCAGATGAATCATCCACCGCCGGGCGGATCCGAGGAGGGATCCTCATCTCCGGGGGCATGAAATCACCGAGAATGCGGGATAGTGGCGGAACTGGCGGGGCGCGCTCTTCCTTCTTGCACCGCCGCCGTTTGCTCTTCTCGGAAGAGGCAGGCTGGGACGACGATGCCGAAGCAGCACTCGCAGATTCTGGTGGTTCAGGCTGATTCAAGCGCGCACGGATGATTACATGGGCGCGAATGATCGTCTTTCGGGCCATCCAGTTATTATACTTCTGGGATCCGCGGTCGGAGACCAGCTGCCATTCGTCCTCATTGCCACTATCGTCATCTGATCCCACGAACACGCCCGCCACTTGTGCTGGAGCTGGGCCCAACCGGATTACATTGTTGTTAATCTGGTCTTGGAGCCAGTCCTTAAACACGTGGCACCGCCAGATGGTGTGCCCCAGGGCCCGATGGTAAGGGCAGTAGCGGGGGTTATCCATGAGATGTGCCTCCTCTGGCTTCCAACACTCAGGCAGTCGCACAATCCTCTGCTCCAGGGCGCTCCGGAAATAATCGGGGACCTGATCCTCATGAAATGAGTAAGTCAGGTATCACGGGCCCCTGGGAGCGTGGTCTTGACGAGGGGCTGGAGGGGCCTGCCGAGGAGGTGGACCCTGATTATCTCACCTGGGTTGTGGCGGTACATTACGCGGAGGGGCCAGCTGGTTCTGGGGCTGCCGCTGCTGGGCCGGGAACTGAGCCCGTGGAGGCGGATTCCTGTGAGGCTGCGGAGCTGGCCTCGCCGGTAGCAGCTCCAACTGCCTGGGGGCCTCTACCTGAGCAACAGCAGCGGGCTCAGCCCTGCTGACTCTCCTTGTAGGAATCATAGGGGGCAGCGGGTGTGCCTGACTGGCCTGTTGCAGGGCTTCCTCAAGACTTTGAGCTTTGTCTGAGAAGTCCCTGAACCCTCCGAGGTAATTCTGAGTGATCAAGGAAGGGACCAGCTCGGTCTTGACGTTCCCGACGCACATTGTCAGCAACTGCTCCTGAGTCAATGGCATGTCAAGGGAATACGTGAGACCCTTCCATCGGGCGACGAAATCCACAACTCGCTCATCAGGCCTCTGCTTGCACTTGAAGAGGTCTGCGATACTCGTCTTCCGGGTCGTGGAACTGAACTGGTAGAGGAATTGTCTACGAAGGTCCTCCCAGCTAGTTATCAACCCGACGGGGAGCTGGCTGTACCAGACAAATGCTGGCCCTTCCAGTGTCTGGACAAAGCAGCGAAGCTTAGTGGCCTCCTGCTACGCCGGAGTCCCAAACATAGGCCCGCACCTCGAGTTGAAATGGGCCAAATGCTGTGGCGGATCTCCAGTCCCGTTGAAGTGGGCGAAAGTGGGGTTCCCGAATCCCAGAGGTGCCGGCATGTCATCCACCCATGCTGGGTATGGCTTTCCGTCCGGTGGGATTGCCACTTGCCGAGTCTCCAAGGCTTCCAAGCGGGCGATGAGTGCCGCCATCGGATCGTCCGGACATGGGTTCCAGTCCTGACGAGGATCTCTAACCACGAGCGCATTGCATGGCCCTTCAATCGGGTCGTCGAACTCGGCAGCTCGTGGGATGGCGGGCGGAGCGGCCCTTGGGGCAGCGGGAGGAATCCGAGCGGGGTCTCTCAGGTAGTCACGCCGCTCGGGAGGGTGTGGTGAAACATACCGCGCCCTCTTGCCATAGGCAATGGCCTCCCCCCTGTCGGCGAACACGGCGTAATCACGGTTGCCCGGGAGAGTCTCGTCGAGGAGTGGTTGTTCCTGTCCCTGCTGTCCTGGCCTAGGATCACCGTAGTCAGGCCGCTGCTCTGCAGCGCGCTCGGCGAGGAGCTGGTCAACTAGCTTCTTCTGCTCGGTGAGCTGTTGACGTAGCATAGCCTTCTCGAGATCCTCATCCGCCCTATGCATGGAGGCAAATGGGTCGGCGGGCTTTATAGCCCCACCGTGCTCTTTACCTTTGCTGACGTTTCGACTCAACGTCAGTGCTTCAGTGGGCGTGGGGAGACCCAGGAGGTGCCTCTGGTGACGAGTAACTCTCACCGATGGATCCAAAAACGGCTTGTCTTCGGGGGGAGAGCCCCCGTCGAGAAGTTCCATACCGTTCCCCTCTCCGGACAGGTCAGCCATATTGACCGTTTCCGTCCCTGGGGATGTACCCTCAGGGCCACCCAGTGAATCGGGCTGTCGGCGAATCGCACTGAAGCGCAGGTCAGCGTACTGCCCCCATCCACGGATATACACGTGGGGGTGGCTCCTTCGATAACCTTGCAGAGTACATGAAAACACTCAACACATAGTTGTTGGAGGGCCTCGTGGTGCCCAAATGACCTGGGGTGCCGAACCGCGGGGAGCGTGGCCAGGTCAATTTGACGGCACTGCTCACCAATATCCTCCAGGTGTGCTTGAATCCCGGGATATGGCATTTGTAGGCAGTGAAGATGGGAGTGAGTCTCCCGGAGAGTTCGGCGGAAGCATTCGAACTCATCCGGGGTGAGTGATTCGGGTGCATCAAAGTCCGGTCCTGCGACTGGCCAAAACTTCTCAGGGAACTGGCCCTCTGCAAAGACGGTCCAGAAGCTCCACGACTCAAACTCGGGACCCAGGTCTCCTTGGTCCTCTTCAACGACTGGGAATGGACGGGGAACCGGCAGTGGTGCCGAGGCGGGCCGCCGGGCCGACAGGCTGGCCGGCGGCGAATACGGCGAGCAGGCCGATTGGCCTCCATATCCCGGGCCGCCCCCTGAGGGTGGCGGTGCCCCAGCTACCACATCACGAAAGGACAGGCCGACGAGCGAACATCCTGCCGTAGCGTCGGTGCTCGTCGAGGGTGCACTGGATCGTGGTTCGACCGTCGGTCCCCAGAAAAGGTCTTCGGCTTCTCCGATCGAGGCAGAAGGCGCTTCTAGAGGGGCCGGTACCAACCGCAAGCTCGATCCTTGGGGGTCTATCAGGCCCTCGCTACTCCGGATATACCTTCGGAGAGAAGCGGGGATCATATCGATCTCTCTCTCGGGAATTACGAGGCTGACGTGCCGCATTCCTACCCCTGCCCCTGACTGGCAGGATCGGGGGGAGGGCTCTGTCGCCGAATCATACTTCGCCTCTGTATCAGAGAAACGAACCGGTCAGATCTCTGTCTGGAATTCCCTAACATTCTTCCCTCGACGTCGACGCCTCACCCTCCTGCCCCTGGGTGGTTCTTCGGGGCATGGCTGATCTCTGTCCTGGCGTCCTCTGGCCGCACCGGTGTTGGGGCCAAGAGGACTAGAAACCAAGGTGCGAGGAGCACCGGGACAGATATCAAAGGGGACACGGGGAGAGATGCTTCCGGGCAGGCCTCCGGGCTGGGATCGGGAGGTGGGATGACCCATGCCTCTTGGATCGGCCACACGGAGTAGACCCTGTTGGTGAATAGCGCTACCGCGAGGTGGTCCGCGGTGGCTATTGCCTGTACCAGCAACCGGGAGAGTCAACCCAACCTGCCTTTGGGGTGGTCGGGGCCTCGATCCAGGTCGGGCATAGAAGTGCCCCTGCTCAGGATGCGCAGGGGCCTGGTGACTGGAGCCAGCAGTGGCTTGAGCCAACGCGGCCGCTGTTGCTAGGTCCCCAAGGTGGGCATCCTCTTCCGCTCGTGACCGACGTTGGCGTCGGGACAGACGAGTCGGGATGAGCAGCGCGGGCAGGTGGAGAGCCTGTTCTTCGACTTGAGAGGCCTGGCGGCGATGTCGCCGTGGCCTGACAGGAGCCCTTATCGCGGATCCCTGGAGTGAATCCCGGATAGGGTGGTCCCGGGCATCTTCCACCTCATCCGCATAGGGGAAGGAGCTGTCGGAGCGTTCTGGGGATAAACTCCCGAAGCGGTTGGACGTCAAGGTAGGCAGCGGTGCCTCCCTGCGCGGCCCTCGGGGGTGGCGTTGGTGGCGAGGTGCAGCTTCCTCGAGGTCTAGGCGAGCCATGTCCCTGGTGGGGGTGACTCCCTCTTCCTCATATCTCCGCACTAAGTTGTTGATCACCCTTCTCTGGATGACCTCTGAGGGGGAGAGAGGGCGTGGTTTCCCCGCAGCTGCGGCTGCTGGGACAGCTGTGGAACGGGCGGGACCGCGCGGAGTAGCCGCGTCGGTGTTTCCCCTACCCCTGCGCCAGTGGGCGGGTGGCGATCAGGCACTGGATTGGGCGACTTGATTCCTGAAAGCAGGGAGAAAAACCCATTAACACTGACAGGAAAAGGAATCGACAACCAACCATTAGTGCCACGACGCCTTCCATGGGGGGAACCCAGGCCATCGACGTCGTGAGACGGAGTGCCCGATTTCCCTTCCCCAGCCCCTAGTGGGTTCCGTGCCCCGGTGTTGAATGCTCGGTCGAGCAGCATGCTGGTCTTCCAACACCTCTGAAAGTCATCGGTCTTCGTATTGAGGAGAAGAGATTCACGTCGGGTTCACCATTTTTCTGTTTCGGTGCGGATGTGCGTCGGGTTTCTGTTCCGACGCTGCTCCGCCAGGAGGCGTTCGCGCGTGCACCCGTCGACCCGAGGGGATGGGCGTGCGGCTTGTGGCCCCGCAGTCCCGCTTTCCAAGGGCGGGCAGCATTCGTCCCTTATTCAGGGGTGTCTGCTCCTTGATCGAAACCGGGATGATGGGATGTCAGCTCCTCCTTCCGTGGACGTCTCCTCGGAACTCATCGCCTAATCCGGGTCTCCCTCATAGATTTAAGATGTGCTCGTGAATCTTGTTCCCGGCGCCATGTCTCCATGGACACTGGTTAATTACGCTGCTTCCGCCCGGACGCTCCAAGGAGTCTGGTCGAGGCAGCAACCTGCGGTGAGGAGACCGGGTAGCTCTGGGTGTTGGGGGCGTGTCTTAACACTGCGGCTCTGCATGTCTGCCTTCCGTCCCTAATAGGGCTTCTCGAAGGCGTGATGGCCTGAGGCATCCCACGCTGGGTGCGGGGAACTGCGTTACCTGAGGTTTTCCTCAGCTTCCCATGTTTAACACGGGGTATGCCGCGAGTTTAACGTCCAGCGGGGACGGTATCAGACTGATCAACACGAGAAGTGGATCAGGTGACAGAACCCCTTGCGGGGAACCTCTGACGCTGGGGCCAGCACATGGGCGGCTTCCTGAGTGAAGTGAAGTGGAATGAAATGGCATGACCCCACCGGGATGTGGCGGCCCGGGTAAGGATCAGGATGGATGATGGGGTGAAGATCTTGGACCCCGTAGAGCCTTCCTATGTACCGCACATTAGCACGGATCAAAGTCAACGTAGTTCGGATATACAGTTTAACGTCATGCTGGACGTCGGCAAGCCGACTCACGAAGAGGTCGAGGCCGCCGGGCGCAGGATTGAACCGAACCACCTCGCACAGAGGGGGATGGAACGGCCGGGTGGATCACAGTTTCACGTCGTGCTGGACGCTGAAAAGAGAAAAAGGTAGTGGGGAAGCACAATGGAGATACACATGTGCAGTCTCCCACGAGGGCGGATTCATAGGTGAATCGACGCAAGTGTGAACCTGGGAGGGGTCCACTGATGGACGAACCGACGTGAATACGACCGGGACGACCAGGTGGTGGGCTTGAAGCTCGGAGAGGCTTCCTACGTACCCTGTTTAGGAGACAGGGATCAAATTCCACGTAGTTCGTTCTGTCAGGACTTACGCACTGAGGTAGCCCGAATGCGGCAAAGCTCAGTTGTAGAGGGACTTGGGATGAAGGTGAGAGACCTCGATCCCTGTCACGCCCTCTACTGGCTTCGGCAGCGGGGAAGCACAATGGAGATACACATGCGCAGTCCCCCACAAGGAACTAGGGGTTTGTAATACCCTACCCCCGTGGGCGAAGGCGACTCCAATCCCGACATCCCTGCAGAGACGAGCGGGTGGGGGCCACATCCGAACCGGGAGGGACCCTGCGTGCGAGGCACGGGATCGGGTGATGCGGACGGTTTAACGTCTTGCCGGACGAAGTACAGTTTAACGTCGTGTGTTGAGGACGAAGATGCTTGGCAGTTTAACGTCTTGCAGCGCGGACGTGGTGCAGTTTAGCGTCATGCAGGACGAATGCTGAACAGTTTAACGTCTTGTAGCTCGGACGAAGTACAGTTTAACGTCACATTGGACGAAGATGCTTGGAAGTTTAACGTCTTGCAGCGCGGACGATATGCTAGGCAGTTTAACGTCGTGCAGCTTGGACGTGGTACAGTTTAACGTCATGTTGGACGAAACACTTGGCAGTTTAACGTCTTGCCGCGCGGACGATATGCTAGGCAGTTTAACGTCGTGCAGCTTGGACGTGGTACAATTTAACGTCATGTTGGACGAAACACTTGGCTGTTTAATGTCTTGCCGCGCGGACGAGTGTGGTGCCGCCGATGGGTCCGTGTCACTTCGCGCAAGCCTAGGGGGCCGCACGGGAAGACAATGCACGGTGCGGGCACCCGGGATGAGGATCATCGGGCGCCACGCAGGGGGGTACCCTCAGGGGGTCAAAGGGGGCGACCACGGTGGATTGCACGCAAAAGAGGAGCTTGGCGCGCAATACCGCGGGTCGGCGCGCAATTGGACGGGCTGGCGCGCAATTCGGCCAGCGTTTTGCGTGCGGAAGAGGGAGATTGCGCGCACCGGGCTTGGGATAGCGCGCGGGGGCAACAGCTCATTCCTTAACGAATGGCCACTTTGAAAAGGGGGGGGGGGGGGCGCAATCGGGCTGGATTGCGCGCACCCGGAGGCAATTGCGCGCAAGAGTCTTCTTTTGCGCGCGAAGGCCTTTGGGTGAAGAGTTAGTTCAAAAGAAAGAAGCCAAAGGAATTGCGCGCGAAGGCGAACCCCGAGGCTTTCTTGCGCGAAAGAAAGGAGGTTACCTGAAGATCGGCATTGCGCGCGGAAGGGGTTGGATTGCGCGAACGAGCGACTCTTCGAATTCCGGCAACCTTCAAAACGTCAAGGGTCGCCTTATATTTATAGGCAACCCCGGGCGCAGAATCTGGTCCGCGGGCGCGCCATTTTCTTCGCGGGCGCGGAATCGGGCCCGGCGCGCAAGGGAGTCGCGCGGGCCACGGGCGCGCAAAATTGTGCGCCGGCCCAGCGCATTGCGCGCATCCCGGGACGTTTGCGCGCGGCACTAAAACATTGCGCGCGGGTCTCCAAAATTCCACGCAAGGCCTCCGATCCCTCCGAAACGTGCTTCTGACTCCAAATACGACCTCGCTTTCCGCATCCGGAGCTTCATTTGAGGAGCAACGGACTTTTCCGGCGTCTAAAAGTTCACAAATGAAGTGAACAGGAAGGGTTCCACGAACCATTATCGAGGACCAAAGCCTCTACAAACCCCAGGTTGATGAAGTCTTCCATAGGTCTGAATATTGCTTCATTGGGCCTCCGTAAATGATGTCTTGTGCCCAATAGATACAATCACTCTGGTGCTCTATAAAAGTAGCAAAGTAGTCGAACATAGGGGGAGACAGACAAAGAGAAGGAGGGATGACGAAAGCTTGAGGGAGACATAGTGGTTGCACTCCAGCATCCATCTCGTTTCAATCATGAAGCATTATCTGTGAACAACACCTCTACATGTACAACCAGACATGAATTAGAAAACGATGGAATTTAATAACAATAATAATATAACCAAGAACATAACTTGTGAACTACGAACCAATTTCTTATCACGGATGAAATCCCCATGAACGATGATCTCTCAAACCCTCCTTCTGTATGATGATCCGCGTAGTGTACCAGTACATAGACTGAACCTGTTTCCACATACCAAATCGGTACGCAGATGTAACCCAAACCGGCATGGTGAGCCACGTACCACTTCAATACGTGGTGGATGATACCCATGCCCATGTACCGCAGTGGTACACAGATGACCCTTGTTCCCACACACCACTATGGTATGAAGAGCCTCCTTCATCCCACATGGAAAACCAGTAAGCAGATTGGGGTGTTTTCAGGTATTATTCCCACCAGTTTCAACCTCACCCATCCACTACCATCTAGTCCTATATGGTCCCTTCGCTAACCAGTCCTCCAACATTAGGCCAAAGCCTTCTCCAAAGCCACTGGACCTGTATGATCAGACCACCAGGTGCATCAGCACACCCCATTGAGTCTATATACCCACAATAAGCGGAGTCACGAAGGACCTCCCCACAAAGGTCCATGAGTCAGGAATGCCTGTGAGGATACATTGCCACGGTAACATCGAGCCTAACCTTGGGACGTCGACGTGAACCTCCCTATTCTTGGGATTACGGTTGATCACTTGTTTTTTCATTCAATGAGGGATAGTGATTAGTCAAAGGGGTTATGTTTCCTCCCCCCTTTGATGAGGATGAAACACCTACATTTCCCAACAGGTGCTTTAGGGCCCTCCCACTGAGGTAAGTCCCCAATCTTTAGAGTTCAGGCCGTGTGACCATTAATTCCATCTCACATGGAAAGGTTCATTCCTCTACACCCTTTCCCACTGTCTCCCCGACCTCTTCCTCCATGGGATCTCCCTCCCCCACCAATAGGGGAAGAGGCTTGTGCATTGTTGAATCTTTCAAATCCTTTTTTTCTCACACCGAGCATGACTCATGTGGGCTTATAAGTTTGTTAAGATTACAACATACACACAATCTGAAATATGAGAACACTAATTCATGTTAAAAACAGGATATGTAGGACTTCGGCCAGAGGTCCCAAGATCAAATGGGTGCCCATCTGTAAAAGGTCCACCCAAACATGTCCTTTCAAATGGGTAGATTCTATTCGTAAGCCCCACACATTCTGATGTATGTGGGTTCTGATTCCTCTCATGAGAATATGTAGGAATCCCCCCTTTTGGGACCTAACCCAACATCAAGTCACCTTCCATACCCCTAGATGATGATAAACTCTAGGGCGCCTTATAATATGGCATAGGTTAGCATCACCACTATAGCATCAAATATATGCATGCTTGCAATGATTTTTCTAACCAAGGGTAGCTCCTAGAAACACTATTTGGGAATAATGCAAGGATTCACGAACATATGAACATGACCTAAATCTATAAGACAGTCTTGGAACATGCAACAATCCTCCACCGGAAGGGTGTGGTGAGCCTGACCTCCCATCCTCTCGACCAATGGAGTCCTTAAGTGTCGCTGGCCAAATCGTTAGCCAATGAGAACCTTCCTTTGGAAAACATGCTCATGAATCATGGATACTTGGTCTGTTGGGAATTCATGGCTCCACGGATAAACCTGTTGAAGATCATCTGAGGAAGTTACATCTTAGATGGACCAATTTCTTGAGTGCTTAACCACCATGCAATCGCCCACTAGGACCATCTATGCTCATAGGTTTTATTCAGACTTCTTTAAAGGATAATGACGATGAATGGGTCGAAATAAGGGAATAGTAAATTCAACAAGAACCCACCTCTATAGAAAAAGTGATGGGTGATGATCCTCATCTAACCATTTCTGCACCACCCTCTAAACGCACCACCTTAGAGTCAGAACACTAATATTTTCTATTTTTGTAAAAATAACTGACAAATAAATTAGTGTGTTGTCTCCCATGACCTTAACCATTGTTATCCAAAGGATGGATTCCACGTTCTAGTTATGGTGTTGTTAATTGAAAAAAAATTGGTTTCCAAGCCCTATACATCATGGTCGGTTATTTAAATTTTGATCAAATCTAGATGTACACTATGATAAAGAGGCCACTACAATAAGGACACCCTAAGTAATATACTTTTTCTGGGTAATTCCCTCCATCTTGAAGAACTCTTGAGTAACCTAACAGTAGGTTATGAATCATAACTTCAATCCCCACCTGGGAATGATGGTGGAGTGATATGTGGATGATTTGGCGGTCAAATCATACTAATTCGTAGACCATATTAAATATAATGAGAAATTGTTTATCATGCTTGTCAGTCAAAACCTAAGGATGAACCCTATGAATTGTGCATTCAATGGTCGCATTTGGGAAGTTCCTATGCTCTAGTTTCTAAAATATAGGTGTCGAGATCAACCCAAATATGATCAATACCATCATTAAAATTCCCCCTCCATAAAATCTATAAGAGTTTCATGTCATTCAAGGATTTATAGATTATATATGACATATTTTTACCAATCTAGTGGGAAACTCTATGTCCATTACTAAAATGATGATGAAAGGTTCTTCCTACCAATGGGATGAAGAGACCCAAAGTATATTTGATAAAATCAAGAAGTATTTATTATTTCATATATTTTAATGCTTCATATCCATGGGAAACGTTGTTTCCACAACATTACATCTATATATTGGACTATAGACGACTTCTTAGAAAAAATTAACAAAAAAGGGAACGATAACGATTTTTAATAACTTATTCCCATTGTTCTAAACATTGAGGCTATATATTGTCTAATTGATAAGAATTTACTTGCCTTGATCTTCATTTTTTAATGTTGTTTCATTATTTATAGTACCATTAAATCCATCATATATTTTATATTTACCAATTTTATTAAATACAACCATCCATTTTTGACTGGATTATTTGTAAAGTGGGAAATGATCCTTCAATAGTTTAATATCAAGTTTATCCCCCATAAGTATATCATGGGAAACACACTGGAATGTTTCCTTACTATACACCCATCCCTAGGGGAGTTTCCCATTGATGTATATTCTCTATATTAGTCTATTATATCCATCCAATAAGTGGAACCATATAATAAATTTTACTTTGATAGGGAATTTTGAAGCCCAACTAGGTGAATAATGAAAAACTATAAGCTCAGAAAGGTAGACATTAGATTTATATTTATCACACCCTTAAAGGACCTCATGTAATAATTGATCCTCCATTTAAATTGTTTTACTAACAATGAAGTTTAATATAAAATGATCATTACCAATATTGAATTCTCCATCAAGATTTAAGGTTCCCGAGTTACATTTGAAAAGTAATTTCAGGAAAGTCACCAAGAAAATTAATAGTTACTGCACATTCAAGAACTGGGAACCCATACCCTTAATCAGTCACACTTAGGATTTAATGTCCTGATTTTCCAATTAGATAAATCTTCCTTAAATCATGCACTCCCAAACCAATCAAGTGGACACTATGTAAAACTTGTTTGTGTCCCTTTCTGATTCAGACTAGGATGACATGGTGATCCATGTGGCACATCGGAAAGTGATATCCCACATTACTCATGATGAAGACAAAGAAAAGGTGAATCATATCTCCATAAGTTAACCTATGGTAGGACCCACAAATTATCATGAGACAGAAGAACCTAATTGTAAAACTCCCATGGGTGAGTACCTCTAACATGGAACTATTCCTACAAGTAGGTCCAAGCATGATCAAATCCACCAAAGGTATGTGATTTGTTTCCTTTGTGATGGCCCCAATTCTAAGTGAGTCTTCTATATCACATATTTTATATAATTATTCTCCATTGAATACAGGGGAAGTAAATTCCACATTCCTTATAAAGGTTCGCATTGATACACACGGAGCTCATCAGTCAGTATTGATGAACTCTAACCAGATATAAGGTCTTTTCTATTTCTAGCCCACCATGGTTCAGGATTGTATAGAATTTACTTATAGGTGTCATACATGCTTCATACATGATTTTTTTCCATTTTCCACCAGATCCTCTCCATAACACCAACTAATATTTCCTCTTTTCCACATGGTGAATTGAAATCTTGGGTTCCTACTAACCAGTGTCATCCTAATAGTTCACATTTATCCTTACTGTCACCAATTTTTTCTCAAATTCGGTTAATGGCATTACCCTGAAGGTGGTAAAGACTATGTTTCAGATCAGTTTTCTAAAATACTATAGTATTTATTGGTTTAGGATCCCTAATACTATTCTCACAAATAATTATGCCAACATTTGATCCTCAGAGTGAAAGAAGATATACATCAATTACAACATATATTCCAATCATACCTCATGAAATCATTCTCTACAATTGAAAAAAATCATGGTATTCAACAATTTGATCTCTAATATTATATAGAATATGGTGAATAAAAATGACAATTTTGTACTTATAAGATCTCTAATTACCTATGGGTATATCAGATGGAAAATAAAACATCCACCTAGGTAACCCCTTACTCATTAGTGTATAAAACAAAGGAAATACTTCCCATTTAAGTTCAACTACCATCATTTCAGATATCCATATATGAATAGTTGAAACCCAGAAAAGTTCCAAATCCCATATTCCTAAGTTAGAAGCCCTTGATTAAAATAGATAAAGGAATTACACAAGCCCAAGGTCAATCAAAATTAAGTATCATGTGTATTTTACAAAAAACATAGCCACTACACGTTACTATAATATGTTTTTTGGTATTTCTAAGGGATCCTATAATAATTGGAAGGAAACCACCAAACATAGAATCCAAATATGAAGGCTCCTTCACCATTCACAATGTCTACCATAATGGTTCATACTCATTAATCACCAGGGATATAAAAAAATCACTCATCCCACCACTACATGGATCCTAAAGAAGATTTTTTCATGACTTCATTTTAGTTGCGACATCATCATCTCATAAACATAAAATAAATGATATATATTTTGTGTGTTATGAAATTAAACTATACAACATCAGGTCTCAACTACAATACCTTAAACTGCATAGTAGACTGACCTCTCCATATGATGTTAAAATGCATATCTTACTTCCTTATGATTATTATTTTTTTGAACTTAAACTATATAGCTAATATACTTTTGTATAATGATATAATAATATAACTATGTTTGATTCTTTTTTTGAGAGGATGCCTACCAACTTCAGTGTTTTCCACCTACCAAACTATCTTCTAAAACTATATGTCACTTGATTATCACCTCATAGGATACATAGAAACACTTGGACTTCCTACTTAAGACCATTAAATAACATTGAAATGTATCAAACTTTTCCACAAAAAAATAATTGAAATATATCTAATAATATATATGTATCATGACACTGAGACGACATGAGATTTTGATACTCAGTGAGACCAAAACTGATATTTTTAAAATATTACATATATTAATAACATGAATTCATAGTTTTCATAAAAATGTGTAATAAATCTTGAATTTTTTCTCATATCACAAATATAATGCCACCATTTAGTTTAGAATGTAGGTTTTACCATAGGCATGATATAACCTTTTAATGAATTAAGTGTTTTTTTAAAAGTCATTATGGGTGAAAATAATAAATAAATTTTTTGAATCAATTTATTTATTAGTTGTTGATGATGTGTCTCCATTAATTATATATAAATACCACATTATGTGTGACGCTCAGGGTTAGTCTCGTAATCATGGAGGTCTAGAGTGGAGCAATTGGAGTATGGTTGGTGAACAACATTATATCAGAGGATCTGATCAAAACCACAATGATCATCTATGCCAAGAGAGTTTTTGGATCTCACCAAAAACATCATCATAGAATATTTATTAATTAGTTATCAATATAGACTCAAATTAGTTCATTTGTATTATTTGTATTCATCAAATTTATTTATGCTGTTTTGAACATAGATCAATTCCATAATGAATAATTTATCCACACATCGATGGTTGATTTAAATACGGTTGATATATTTTTATTAGATTTTTATTTATCATTTTAGTCCTCATTAATTTATTATATTAAAATGGATTGAGGACAAAACCAAAAAGTTCATAACTTTAATCCTCATGTTTATTGATTTATTGTTCTCTCCCCTATTTTGTTGCACATTCATCATGGCCAATTTCTTTGCCTTTGGTTCGATAGATACCTGGTATTAGATCACTAAACAAACATTATTTAGTGAAATTGATTGATATGTGGGTAAGGATTTTGATTTAGGATTTTATAAAGGATCGAAAACAACAGTGGATTAATCGAGGAAGATCAGATTGATGGTTCTTATTTTCCCTATTAGCTATACAATGATTAAATGAGAAACAAAGATATTTCTAATTGATTTAGATGGTCATAAAACAATCTCCATAAAAGATAGAACACCTTTGAACCATATCAATGATTCACATGAGGTATTTTCACTAGATCTATTGTTGGAGGCATTATAAATGAAAAATGTGTGATGAACATGTGGGTTCTGAGAATTTATGAACTATATGGCATGTAATCCACAAATACATGCCATGTAGTATCCGGGATTAAGTACTGTGATTTCCATAGATGAGATAATGATCACATGATGTGTGGTCCCTATAACACACCATGTAACCTGTTGATGGTGAATCAACATGTATCTCAAAGGATACACAAGTATGAACACTGGTGGAGTACACAAGCATAGTCTGGTACTTAGACATGGCCGGGTAAATTGAACAAAATTAGTACTTGAACACCATCAAATGTAAATGATCATAGGAATCAGTATTGATACATGGACATGTATATGTCCATGGTTAGCAGTACACACCATGTACCATACTTGCACTCTATGTACTCCTTCGAGTATAACTTATAGACCTTGTTCTCCTTATCATGGACTACTTTATATAATGGTGTAATCCCTAGACCCATCCATGTTATGGTATAATATTGAACTACATCCTAAACATTAAATTTTGATTCTATATATGGATTTAGTTTTTCATATAGTTTTAGGAATCCCTCCATGTGTCTCGATATGGGATCTTCTGTCTTCTTCTTCCCTATGTGGGGTTATTGGATTCGACATGACAAACTATATATAGGCTTTGATCCTCTACATAGAGTGTAATCCATATTGGATTATTGGTATACCCCATGGGCCTAGTTGTGATCATTATATGAGTATTTATCTCTTCATACTTCCATCATGTACTTCTTTATGGTAAGAATCATTGAGCATTATATCTTGGATGGGTGTTATTAGTGATATCAGGCTCATGGTGTGAGTTCTGTCAGGCGAGTGTGGTCATGGACTCTCGAGTATAAAATTATAATGGTAGTGTGGTTTTGAATTTACCTTGTTAATTAGTGCTTAATATATGAATGATTTATTACACATCTCATATTATTATTGACATTTCTTATGACTAACTGAATACTTTTGATGCATTATGTTTAGTGGTTTTAGGGTGCACTTCTAGGAATTGTTTAGCTTTCCAATATATGGGAACTTCCAACTAGGGACATGTCTAATGTATAAGACCATCGATTAAATGGAGCTCTCAGTGGATAGGGAGTAGATAGATCTTAGATTTGGGATTGAATTAATGTGGTTCATTCAAGGAGACACATTTCATTACAGTCCTCTATTACTAGAAGGTTGGACTTATTTCTAGTTTTAATGTGCTCATATTTTTATTTTTTATGATTTACAATATTATTCTTCATAATCTGGTTATGGGGTTTATATTTATGCATGAATTTGGTATCAGTGTTATATTTTATTTTATTATTGTGTGGGATTGGGGATGTGTGTGTTTGTACATGTATTTTAGACTAAGGCCTCCAAGGTGAGTGTTATTCCAACTCGACGTTAGTTTCCAACAACTATCCTATTTTTGGTTGTATTGTTGTAGTCACACATGGATAATCACTATCCATGACAGACTCAGTGGGTAAGGTAATGAAATATTATATGCACATACCCCCTACAACTCTTATTTTTGATACTTTTGTTAATCTCTATTAGGTTTTAGTCTTCCTTTTCTCACCAAAGAACTAATCTATTTCTTTCCACCCTTCTATACATTAGTTGGATCTATACATATGCCTCTCTCACCTATGAAATAAATGTGTATGGATTCACACTTTTCATGATATTTAGTGATGTTTGGATCTCCTAGTATATGTCCAACCATAAATCTCATATCACCCCCTCCATGTCTTAGAATTCAATACCACTTCATCAGGGTCTATTTATTCATTTGACATAAATTCATCATGGTTTCTCAAAGATATTGTCCATGAATAATGACCTTAAACTTGGTGTGTCTATTTGTTAGGTTCTCTATATAGATATTGGGATCCCAATTCACATCGGGTTTCACCTTATATATTGTTATATAGACTATATCACACCCATGATCGGATTTCTATGACCATAAAAAACGAATAGTCTCTATTCCTAGTTCAAAGACCACAAAAGGATTGTTCCATATTTCAAAATCCATGAGCTTGAACTGCTAACATAATATGGTGCATGATATATGAGATTAAACGATATAACATTAGGAATCAACACAATTCTCCCTCAGGAATTTTCAAACCTTTTCTCATTTCTATTGTGAGTTCATTACTCCATCAGACCTAGTATTCTCTATTAGAGTAATCAATACATGATGGTGTTTCTACAAGGTACTAAAAACTACCTTTGATAATTTCCCTTCATCTATTCACTTTTATTCTCTGGAGTTTTAATTTCCCCATGAACATTTCAAGTGAACTCCCCTATAGTGAGGGCATAATACCTCTTTCTTGAATAGTCTCAACAACATTTTTTACCATCTCGTGAGTATTTTTACAATGAAAAGTTAAATTCATATTGCAAACCACACCATAACTATTTTCCCCACCTTCACAGATCTCTTTGACGATCGATGAAACATTTTGTTCCCAACCCATAATCCATATAATGGCCCCTCATGTAATTTATGTTTTATTACATTTACCCTTATTTTCCACACAAATGAGTACTCACATAGGGTTAGAGGATTTAGTTGATTATTTTTATGACATAATAAAGACACATCTAGATTAAGGTAGGAAATTTTCATTGTTTATCCGCACCATACATTGTTAAACATTATGTCCAATATCCTCTGTCAATAATGTCAAACATTATTGTCTTTATCCTAAATATACAATGTTAGACTATGAATTAAGAATCATCCCTTCATTGTGACAAACAGTGTCATATTCATCTTCAATTTCTGATAATAAAATTTATGAAAAAATTCATTTTCACATGAAAATAAATAGTCTGGTACATTTCCAATCACATGACTTAAAACTATTTGACATTATGGTCGTCGCATAAGAGGAAAAAACCTCCTTTAATTTTAGTCACCTATCGAACCCCCCCCCACAACTACATGTTAGATAATTACTATCTTGTTGGATATGTACTATCACCTAGATATCCTATATCGGGCCTAAAAAAATTTATTCCCTTGTCTACAACAAGATTTCGGCACTTTATTTCTTCACCGGATATCCTTTTTCCCCCACCTCGATCATAGAGATATAACTATATATTGAAGGAGATAGTTAGAGATACCCAAACATAAATTAGTTCTCTATCATGGACCAATAAAAATGGAATTATATAATGTTCACGTGATTAAAAGGTTATTTATATTGGTGATGGGATCTCCAAATCAAATTAGTTTTTGTCCCTACTATGTGCTATGTAGGAAACTTAATCCAACACATTTTGAGCATCATGACCCAAAAAATAGTAGAAACCATTGCTTTGAGGTCCATTACCTTAAACTAGTAATCATTATCCATAGGAATTTTTATATAGGAATTTATTTTCAGGCCTCCATTATTAGTTTCCCCTCTCCACTTACTATATCAACTGCCTCACCTTATAGTCCACGAAATATAAACAATGACCATGAAACATAAGGAACAAAACTGGTGCTCTCTATGTCATGATCATGATTCTCATATGAATATCATGGGTTTAAAATTAAGTCATTTGTGGTTCACCCTATTAATATGATCGATTCATGACAGTATTTCCCCAAGGTGATCAAATATCTCCTTAGTATTTTTCTTTCCTTCACCTCAATATTTTGTGTCTTTGGAGATTGAATATCCCCATAATCCTTTTATTTCTCAAAAATATATCATGTGGTGACAACAAAGTTCTTCATGGAGCACCTCCCTTACATGGTACATGTCTTAGAGTAATCATTCATTGTTACACCATTAGTAACCCCATGTTTTGAATGTGGTCAGCGTTCAACCCTAATTTTTTTGTTCCATTCTTTATAATATTGAAATGGAATACAAGTTTGAAACTTGATAAAAGGTCATACATAGACTATATTCCACCTATTATTTGATACACATTATATAATTTAGGATTTTACCTTTATCTACTTCCCTTTGATTTTTGGATGCTTATCACCATTAGTGTTACCCTATCATACAATTTTTTTAGTGTTGGTAGGCTGAACTAGTCTGATGAAACCACCCAACTAGTTTTTACTATTTGAATGGGTTTACTTATTTTTTGATATATTATTCCAACCCAAACCTATCCATTCTCATATAGACTTATCATATAACATAGGTAAACATCCATTTCCCTATGTTTCTTACATAGATCATGTATCACATGATCTTGATATTTTTCATTGGATACCTCTATTACAAGTTTTAGATGACCCGTAGTCAAAGAAGAAAAAAATTTAAAATATATAGTGCTACATACTCATCATAAAATGTTTAGTTGTTTCGATCAATGTTCTTATCACAAGATGTTAAACTTTATGGTACCACCCTATAGCATGAACTTAAAAGAGGTGATGTTTTGTTCCACTCCTAAGAGGAAACCCCTATGATATTTTGGTCTCCTATCATGCCTCTTTTTAGTGTTGGTAATCTATAACAACCTCCTCATAACAAAAAGTTTCTTGATTCTTAATCTATGGTATATGGAGTGACATCCAAATGACTTGTCAGAGAACTAGCCACAAACTCTATCTAATTTCTTCCCAGTTCTTAGTATACCCCATAAACTAATATAAATAAAGTAATGAAGTAACACAAGATAATCTAACACATCACCCAACCTAGTCCACCACTGAGTATGATGGACGTTCTCAATCCCCTAGGACGGGAAATTGTTTCTATATGTCAACAGAATTATGATTAAGAATGGTATCACACAATAAATTAATTACAAACTAAGGAAATACCACTTATAAATATTTTATATCCATTTATATTGCATAAGTAAATTCCCAAGAAATATGTAAAAACCCTGAAAATGAAATCAAAATAAGGGATATGCAAAAGAAAATAACCCATAAAAAATAAATAAATAAAACTGAATAACCTGAATAACTCAAAAAAATACTCATTTTTTGAGTAAATTCCATCGTAAACCAATATAAAAACAAACAATATAAGTTAAAACATTGAAATAAATAACATACAAACCAAAAATAAAAAATAAAATAAATAACCACAAAAACATGCCCCCTACACTAAGGGAATCATCCTCACTTGTTTCCACCAATGTAACCAAACAGAAACCCAATGAACCATTCTATAAAACCAAGTAAAATGTGATAAACATATAAAATATTGGAAAAAGTATAAATCATGAAAATTATGCTCCCCACACCACACGCATAACCTTTAAAAAGAAACAAATGTCATGTTTGTCTTAAAATTCCAATATAAGTGTAATATTTCTATATTTATTAAAACCCAACAACAAAATATTTCTATTGAAAACCATTTACATTAAAATTAAGGAATGAATTCATTTCAAAAGAAATAATTCCTTCAAACCATTTAAAGAAAATATTTTGTTTCCGTAATAAATACCTTTTCTACAATCTATCTTTAAAAAATAATCACGTACAATGAAAGATATCAATAATTTTCAAACTATATAATTTGAAATGAAGAAAATTTATTTATTATCTATTTGGTAAACATACAAAAAGAAAATTATAATAGGGTATAAATCATAAGAAAATCATAAACTAACGAACATTGAAATAAATGTTCCACAGGCATCATGAAAAATTATAACAAAATATCTTCGTAATGACCAAGATATCTAGGAAAATATAATACATTAATAAATAAAATCTATCATATCAGTGCACCTAATTAAAATCAGCCACCCTATAACACAGTATTTCCGTACCTGGGAAAATAGGAGGGGAAAACTAAATTAGGGTGAACAATCAACCTAATCATAATCATAAATAGTGCAGTATATAAGCTTGGGAATACTATATAAATATTTCTGGCCTCCCATGAAATATAAAACAGAAGTTATCCAGTAAACAAATGTCAAAAAGAAATGATACTACTTAAGAACCACAACACAATCTCACCTCTTAATACCCCTAACTAAACAATCCCCCATTTCCTTTAAGAAAATACATATAATAAAATATATCCTATAATAAAGAAAAATATATCCATTTTAAATAAAAAAACATGTTTCACACATTTTGGGTTCATTCATATTTACAAAACCATTTTCAAAAGTATTAATCTTGCATTTATAACATTATTTTGAAACCTATTTATAAACCCTTATTTTTAAAAAAAACTTAGGTAATGATAATAAAATTCAATCAATCAATCAATACAAGAAAAAAATAATATATTTATAAAAAATCATTAACACCATTTTCATAAACAAATCATTTTGTAAAGAGTTTCTGAAGTACATAAAACAAGCACTTGTTGTGCCTCATTTGTACAAAAATAGGTTTTAAGAAATTAAATGTGAATAAAACAATTTAATTAAGATATATTCATCGAATTTATATATTATAAATATAATATAACTTAATATTTTGGTTAATCAAATAAATATTTAAATGGATTTAAATTTAATGATTAAAACAAGGCGTAACCTACCTAAACATGTCTCTTAAAAAATGTATGGTGATAAACCCTAAAAATGGTTCATAAGGGACCCCTAGAAGACTTAAGGGAACCATTAAACATGGAAAACACAAATAAAAATCAAACCAAGACAAAAATATATGTTGGAAGACTATGCTAGATTTAAAAAATAATGGAAAAAAATGAAGAATAAGAAGATAGGGAAGAGTCTATAAGAGAATACTTGGAATAACTGTCCTTTAATATTGAAAACATCTCATGGAAATAACTGTGGAAGGAGGAAGAACCAATGTATAGGAGTACATAGGTCATGATAATTGGATGGGAGAGGATATGATGTGATTTATGGGTAAAAATGTAGAGGTTTATAAGGGTAAGTTTGATTTTTTTAGTGGCCTGGATACTTTTTATAGTTTAGAGACATGGTTTGGAAAATAATACACCAAGAAAGAGTATATTAGTGGTTAAACCTAGTCACAATTAACAATTTTACCACAAAGATTGGAAAATACGCATCAATCCTAAAAAATAATTATTTTAAAATAGAAAAAACATATGCATGGTTGTCTCAAGATTTATACTAACCATGTAAAAACAATGAAATATCTATAAACTCTCATTAATTCTAAAATTCAAATAATTTCGTCCTATAATAGAATAGAAACCCTAAAAACACTCAAAAAATAAAATCATAGGTAAAATGGGTTTTTGTTTTGTGGAAAATTCCTCACCATAATGATTTTTGTCCCAAAATATCCATAGAATAATTTGTGGATCATAGGTTGGAGATAATCTTAATTCATCATTTACTACTCAATTCTAAATTAATAAGAAACACCATGAAATAAAATGATATTGAAGTATTATAGATGACCTATATTATTCATATCATTTAATACATAAAAATATCTTTAATAAATGAAGGGTTAAATTCAATGGCTATATAATAGATCATAAAATAAAGATTGATCATACCACAAGAACCTCACCTGCATAAAAAACTAGAAACTATATAAGAACCTAAATTAGATTCCCAAAAAGGATTCAAGGACAATGAAACTAAAATTTATAAAAGTTTATTTTCATTCCAAAAAAACTGAGACACTCTATCTGGTCATCCTACACTATTGCCTTCATTGGATAATGGGAAATGAACCATCATCCATGGTGGTCTCCCCAACATTTACAAAATTCACTAATGCATTTATTATATATGGGAAACTAATAATCTTGAGAAATATAAGGATATACTTATCTTTCTATAAAAGGATACCCAACAATGTATAAAAGTATCCTTAGGTAATTCATCAACACCCAAACAATCCATGGATGTTATCACCAATCTTGAAATTGATTCTCACATAGACAATAAATAAGATATCTTAAAGGCAAACTACCCTTAATTTATTAATACTTTTTTGAGTCAAATAATAATTACCATAAAAAAGGAATTAATATATTCATGTTTCCTGATTATAATCATGTTTTACCAATATATAACAAGAAGTAATTATAGAAACACAATCCCCCAAGATATAATACCGTTTAAAAAATTCCCTTTTTTCTTTAAATTTTCAAACATAAAATTCAAAGTTAAAAAATAAATTCACAAAAACAATAAAATATTTATAAAATTCCTTCTATAAAAATTATTTAAACTCAATAATAAAATCAAATTGTTTCACATAAACATTATTAAAGGAAAAAATCCTTTTTCAAGAAACCTCGTGATACTTAAAATGTAATCAAGTGCATCGTGAAAACGTTTCAACTCCATAAATAAAATAAAGTCTCACAACACAAGTCTTCTATGAGGTAAAAGTTCATCCTACTTACAATAGAGTATGAAATTTTTATAAAAATTAACATCATTTTTTAAAAAGTACCCAGTTTATATCATAAAAATCAAATTTTTTAAAACACCTCCCAAAAATCAAAACCATTACATATTTAATGTGTAAACCCTAATATTCATATTTTGAATATTTATATGTAGTTTCTAAAACACTCACAAATTTAGTATTTTAAAATCCAAAATGATGGATTTTATACAACCCTAGTTTGAATCCTATAAGTTTTTTTTTACAAATCCTCCCTTATAAAAATAAGGCCCTTCCAAATCCATATTCTGTTTCAAATTCAAAGTTTAAGAAAATAGAAAAATCATTACCTTATATTCATTTTTTTTGATATATTCAAAAATAAAAATTCGAAACAAAAAATTAAATATTATAAAACTATTGATGAAAGTTATTAAAAAAATTATAAACCCAACTTAAGGTCAAAAATTTTCAAAAATATTACCAATTTGATTTTAACATTTCATAATTATAAAACCCACACATCCCCTTCTTAGAATAAAACCAAGGTTTTAATTTTAAAATTTCAAAATAAATTAAAACAAAAAAATGTCAAGATTATAAAATAAAAAACTTCCATTCACCTCAAATAAAAAAAGATGAAAAAAATTATAAATTAAAAGAAACAAAACAATAAAATAATGAAAATTCACAACTACACATAGTTTGTTTGCATGGTCTGGAAAAGCATGTACTAACCCTGGAAGTCCCACTGGAGTCACATCAAGTTTTTAATTTCATATTTTTCAAATGATTTTAAACAACATGCATAGTAACTGCGTACCCCTGAATTCTTCCCAACATTTACTCCAAAGATTAGTTATATATAAAATAACTCATAAATTTTCATTGAAAAATTTAAATACTCATATGAAAAAAACATCCCAAAAATAACTAAGAACAAATATTGAATTCATTTCATACTCATCTCGAATATCCCTATTAACGAAAGAATAGTAGTAAGAGGTGGTGATCCAGAACCAACTAATGACCATCCATTTGAATTCTAATGGTAATATATTTTATACATATGACTCACAAAATAATATCTGGGATTTGATACAATTTGTAATGGACCAACCCAGGATGTCCTAACATGTCACATAGCCTAATCCACCACTTTTCCAGAAGGGTGTTCCGGATCCCCACGAGTTTGAAATGAGGGAATGGACATTAAGGGAATCATTCTTGGGAATAAGTTCACCCAATAAAATATTAAATAACTATGGTATTAAAATTTGGAGATATGTATTATTCAATCGAAACATTGTAATTACACACCACATATATCAGCATAAAACATAACACGCAAGGCCAAACAAGGTGTAAGTAAAAGAACATAACCCATAAAAAATAAAAATTTAAGACCAAAGTATCTTACATATTCAATATAAGGAAGACTGATTTAGTAAAGAAATTTAGACCTAATAAAAAAATTCATGAAAAAAAGTGCCAACATGAAATTATACAATTTATGAACCCAAAATATAACATAAAAAATAACCACAAGAACTCATCCAGATGCCTGAAGTGAATCATCATCAGTTTTTTCCACTACTAAATATAAAATAAATCAAATAATATTTTCTTCTATAATGATGTAGAACTATTAAACCTATAATATTATTTTATAGATTATAAATCTTAGTAGGTTACCATGACACACCTCTATGAATGATATTTAAAAATAAATCCATTTCATGTTAGATTGAAAATACAGATATAAATGTAAACATTATAATTTTATTCAAAACTCTTAATAAGAATTATCCATTTTTATATATTATGTTAAAAGTAAATAATTTTTAAATTCCAAAATTAATCAGCCCTATAAAACCTTTAAATAAAATAACTAGTTTCAAAAAAAATCTATTTTAAGAAATCCTTCCATTTAAAAACCCTCACATGATAGGGAATAATCCTAGACCATTGAAATAAAATTAATTTGAAATAAAGAATAAAATTTTATCCTTTATAAAATAAATATACAAAAAGAAATTTAAATAAAGGATCATTCATAAAATAATCATTAACTAACTAACATAGAAATAGAAGTTCCATAACCATTGTAAAACAAATACGAACTAAAGATCATATAAATACCTATAGGATTTGGTAATCTTTTGTGCACTACTAAATAGAATTTATCCAACTAGTGTGACGAATACAACCGAACCAGACAATCACTTGGCATTTCCCAACCTAGCCTAATCAAGGGGAAATCAAAAATCTAGGAGAACACTATACTCAAGTCCAATATCAGAAGAATAGTCATAAGTAGTGTAACTTATGATCATGTACATCTGATATAAGTATGACTGATTTACCATGACATATAAAATCTATGTAATCCATTATAGATTCCAAATATCAATGATACTATGTAGGAACCACCACACAAGCCTTCCATTGAAAAATCCTTACTAACATATTCCCTTTTTCTTTAAAAAGGTCCATATAATAAAACATGTATTATATAATGGAAAATACACCCATTGTATACAAAAATAACATATGGAAAACATCATTTTTCCATTCATATTTGGAAAACTTCTTTAGAAATTGTTATCCTAGACTTTATAACATTCTTTAAGAAACCATTTTCAAAATACTTATTTGAAAATAAACTCATGTAATTATTATCAAACATATTCAATCAGTTAATCGAAGAAATAAAAAAATATATCTTTTAAAAAAATCATTCACACCTTTTCCTAAAGAAACTATTTTGTAAAGATCCTCTTGGGAATTTTAAACAAGAACAAAGTGTACCTCATTTTTACAAAAAATAGGTTTTGTTCTGAGAAAGATGAGGAAAGAAACATGCTTTGGATATATTCATCGAATATGAATATTATTGATTTAAAATAAATTCAAATTTTCATTAAAATACGAAAGAAGTATATAAATGTAAAATTAAATGTTCAATCATAGACCAACCAACCTCAATCATGTTACTTCTATAATGCACAGTGTTAAACCTCCACAATAAGGCATGAGGGACCCATATAATTCCAAAGGGGACCCTAAAACAAGGAATCCCAAAACCATGAAAAACCCTAATTAAAATCAATAAATGAAAAAATAGGTCTTTAGACCATTCTAGGGTGGATAATAGAAGAGAAAATGAATAATTATATAATATGAATGAGTCTAGAGGATATTAAAATATATAGTTATGCGTGAATATTAATTAAATCCAATGTAAATTACCGTGAAAAGAGAAGTAACCATGGGAGATGTGTTCACGGGCCAAGGGAGTTGAATAAGAGAGGATAATAGGTTATTTGGGGGTAAAACGATTAAGGGTAACGTGGGTAAATTCATGTTTTTAATGACTTGGACAGTTCACATGATTTTAATGTACAGTTTCACTGTACTGTTTGGAAAATCATCAACCAAATATGTGAGCCTTATTAGGAAAACCAATGAAAATATCTTGGTTTTTTCATATGGTTTTGAAAACCATGTGCTAATCTTTCGAAGGAGTGTTATAAAAATTAATAACATAGATGCCCAATTTTCACACAGTTTCTACAAACTGTAAAAAAATCAATAAACATTCTATGAACTCCCATTTCTTAAACAATTCAAATAATTTCTTCATAAAACTCAATATAAAGGACAAAATTCACTCTATAATTAAAATCAAACATGAAAATATGTTTAGGGTATGAAAGAGTTGATTTACTCATACAGCTCGGTGGTGATTCCCTTTTTCTTATCTATGATCCAAAATAATGTCGGGGTCACCTAAGAACTATGTGTGGATTCATTCTCATATCAAAAGATATATAGTGATTTTAGGATCTTCAATATTACTCTTATCATCAAATTCCATATAGCTCCCATCATTTCATATGTTGTGGCTCACTTATCAAGTTGCCTTCACCCACGAGGTTCCAAGATGATGCTACTCTTTAATGTAATGGTCCATGCTCCATGGTCCTAAATTCGGAACCATGGTCCAAACATCATGAAATCAAACTACATTCACTCATATTTGAGATTGTATATACTAGTATATGGGAATTGAATCCAAAATGGGTTTTACATTGGCCCCTATAGTGATGAAGACTACCTCAAGCCCCTTTTCTCTATATCACATGATATTTAACTAAATGGTATTTCTCCTGGGTATATGAGATTAAAAGTTACCTCATGTTTTCCATTTATCATGAACTTAACCTGTGTGAACTCCCCCTCTAATGTTTACCATAATTGCATTGTTTTTTCTTCACCCTAGTTAGATAGGTTGTCTCACCATATGGTCTGAGCTATATGTCCCTAAACTATAATGCTTGAAGGATCATATTAGTTCCCCCTTGGTATGATTTAATTCCATTATCCTTCACTATCATAGTTTTGGAACTTGATTCTAATCCTAAATCACACTGGACCCCATTACACTCTACTTTCATTGGTATGCCTTGTCACGACCCGTCCTCGGGGCCCGTGCCGTGACTACCCCAAGCCCGCCTTCCATAGGCCAGGGGCTGGCGACTAGCACCAAGGCGTAAAATCCCAGTAAACAGGGAAGGCATTGCCTTCATAAGTAACAACCACACAGAGTCAGCAAGCGGAAAGTAAAGTGCAGAAAAGTAAAGGGGCCGGAAATACAAGCCCAACTGTAAAGTACAACTGAAAAGAAAAAGAACAGCAACTGAAGAAAAGACGGCGGCCTCGTGTCGTCCACTGGCAATCCCACCTGAAGGGTGGGTACAGATAGCCTCCAGGCTCCTCGGGTCCCACGTCCGCTCTGAGCACGTCCCGTCCAGTGGTCCACCTCCAGGTACCGTCCTGCTCCACGCCCCAACCGCGATCAGCGCTGTCCGTCGTCTGCAACCAACACCACGAAGTGCGGGCATAGCCCGTGCAGGGGTGAGTACAACTACTCAGTAAGGACCCCGAGACCCCCGAAGGTCTCTCGAAATCCACAAGGATATAGCACAAAAGAAAGATGCAATCACGAAGTAACATCTGACTCGACTTAGGTATATGCCCATACATATACCTAAGTCCCCAATTCCAGCTCTGCTCACGAGCTCAAGAACAACTCAATCCACAAAGGAAAGCAAGACTCAAATCCGCAAGGAGAGTAAACAGTAAATCCACATAGGATAGTTCAACACAATCCACAAAGGAGAGTAACATAAGATTCAGCTCAACCAGGTATACTTTTTCAGATGACGTCAAAGACGATCACTGATCCGTCTCAGTCGTCGGACCCACGAAGGATCGATAGGTACTAACCCCCGCAAAAAGACCCACGTAGGATCGGGCTCACACAGAACCTGTAGGCAGTGGCTCACACAGAACCGGTAGTAAGGACCCACGGAGGATCGGGCTCACACAGAACCTGAAGCACTGATCCACGTGGGATCGCTGAGTGCAGTAGTCGACGCAGTCCACTGAGGTCCCTGCACAGTCGTCGCTGCAGTCCACGAAGGATCTCTGCTCTGCCGTCGTCGCAGTCCACGGAGGATCTCTGCTCTGCCGTCGTCGCAGTCCACGGAGGATCTCTGCTCTGTCGTCGTCGCAGTCCACGGAGGATCTCTGCTCTGTCGTCGAGGTCACAGCCAGCGCTAGGGTTCCCGCACGTAGCGAGCTCGTTTAGGAGGGTCCGCTCCACGAGCCGAGGGGCTGATACATCAACTGACACGTAGTCCGAAGTTGATGTATCCAAAAGTTCCGTATCGACAACAGGATCTCAACGCGACAGACGGCGCGTCAATCGGACGCCCGGTCTGAGAGTTATTGGCATTTTCGTCCCAGGGGCCCGGTTGGTTTTTAGGGCAAAACCAACCCGACCGTACTCCGCCTGTATCCGATCCTCGGGCGGAGTATGCCAAAAGTTCCGTCTCACTTAGAGGAAACCACCACAGCTGACGGTACGTCGTTCGGACGTCCGTAGCTCAAGTTATGAGCGTTTCCGCTCCGAGGGCCCGGTTGGCTTCGTGTACGAACCAACCCGGCCGAACCCAAAGTCTTCCGAAACCTTGAGTATAATATACCGAAACGACCGTCTCGATCCAAGGATCGCGTAGCCGCTGACGGTTCGTCAATCGGAGGTCCCAGGCCCAAGATATGGGCGAAAGACCGTAGAGGGCCCGAAACGGGGGTACTGGGCCCGGGGCGACCCGGCCCGAACCCCCCCCTGGGGTCGGCCGAACCGGGTCGGCCCGAACCGGGTCGGCCCGACCCGGCCCGAACCGGCTCGGCCGGGTCCGGTCCGGCCTGGGCGCGGCCCGACCGACCGGACCGGCCGGCTCGGTCTTCGGCCGCGCGGCCGAAGAGCCGCCGCCGCCGCGGGTTGAACCCGCGGCTTGAGGGAAACCGCGGCCCCGCGGGGGGCCGCTCGTCTCGCGGACGCGGCCGGGCCGCCGCGTCCGTCCCGGTTCCGCGCGGCCGCGGAACCGGCTGCCGCCGCCGCCGCGGCTTCAGCCGCGGCGGAAGGTTTCCACGGCGGCGCGCCTGGCGCCGCCGCCTCCGGTCGCCGGCGCCGCCGCGCCGGCGACCCGCGCCGCCGCCTCCTTCCGCGGGCCGCCGGAGATGCTCCGGTGGCCCGATTTGCCTCCCGTCTGCGCCGTTGTTCCTCCCGGGATGCGTCCTCCACTGCGGAATCAACATATGGCCCTTGCGTCGCGCTTTTGCCGTCGCTCGCCAAATCCGCACACAAAGGAAGATCGACGGAGGGTTGCCGGGTCTTGTTCGTTAGACCCGCACCCTCCGCGTTAGCCATAAATCACGGGAGGAAATAATCAACAACAATTTTTAAATAAATTAAAAATTGTTTCGATCGGGTTCTTTATTTAAAAAGATTAATCACGGGAAAAAGAATCACAATCAAATCCCTACCTTGATGATCGTCGAGCGCGGGCGTTCTTCGCGGAAGAGATCGTCGCGGAAGAGATCGTCGCGGAAGAGATCGATCGTCGCGTCGTCGCGGGAAGGTGTCGCGTCGTCGCGGAAACCGGCGTTGAGCCGGCGAGCTCAACAAAACAAGAACAACAGATTTAAATTATTAATATTTAAATCTGTGTTTCGTTTAAAACCAAAGAAAAGAACTTGAGAGGAAATCCGAAATCACTCACCTCGAATGGTCGGTGATCGGAGATCGGAGATCGGAAGAACGTCTCGGGCGAAAGCGTCGTCGACTTCCGGGTTCGGCGTTCTTCGCGTTCTTCGCGTTCTTCGCGTTCTTCGCGTTCTTCGCGGAGAGGGTGGAGGAACGAAGATTCTCTCAAATCCTTTCCAAGGATTTTTATGTTGGTCTTAATTTATAAACATGCCAACACGAAACCGGTTAAGAAACGATTCATCAATTCGTTGAATTAATTCAACGAAAGAAACGACCCATTTAATTCACGAAGAAACAGTCCGTTTAATTCACGAAATAAACCGCCCAATTAAATGGTCTGTTAAGAATTAAAGAAAACGCGTCGGTTGACTTTTCAGTTACTTTGACGGGTTTTCGCGGGTGCGTTACTTAGCGAAAGAAACGGCGGGGCTCGTGCGGGTCCCACCGCACAAATATCCTACCAAAGGGGGTAGGATATTTCTGGATAGCATCCTATCCAGTTCAACTCAGTTCAAGCCGTCTTTAAGTGACTTCAAGTGGCTTCCAAGCAGCTTAAGTGAAATAAAATAAAGTTGTCGCACAAACTTTATTTTATTTCTGACTTAAAGCCGTAAAATTTAAAAACCACGTCTGAGCAAACGCAACTCCGGAAGAGGCGTTTCTAAGCAAAAACCGGCGCTGCGATTTCATCGGTGCCCTCAGAATTCGATTCCGGGCACCGGTTCAAAAGATAGAAAAACCCGCTCGTCCGTTCACTGAACGTACCCGAGCCAAACTTCGGAAATTGATTCCGGGCACACCGGGCCTCGGAATCAGGTGCCGTCTGAAGCTGCGCTCTTGTAAAATTCCAAAGAAAATTAAGAAAAAAAATTTCCTTGAAATTTGCGGGTCTTTACATTACTCCCACCTCAGGGCTTTACGTCCCCGTAAAGATACATCAAAACTAGGGGAACAAATGGGGGTACTGAGCACGCATCTGAGCCTCCCGCTCCCAAGTGCTCTCCTGGAGGTTCCCGTGCTGCCATCTGACGCGCACAAGAGGAATCGACCGCCCACGTAGGACCCGCTCCTGTCGATCCTCGATCTCCACTGGAACCTCCGCAAAAGTCGCCCCATCGTCCACGTCCAGCTCCCCAAAGTCGATGATGTGCGTCGGGTCGTGCACGTATCTCCTCAGCTGAGACACGTGGAAGACGTCGTGCACCCGGTGCAACTGAGGTGGTAGAGCCAGGCGATAAGCCACCTCTCCTATCCTGCTGAGGACCTGGAAAGGCCCGATGAAGCGGGGAGACAGCTTGCCGCCTCGGCCAAATCTCCGTAAACCACGTCGAGGTGAGACACGCAAAAAGACGTGGTCGCCATCCTCGAACTCTAGTGGCCTCCGCCTCCTGTCAGCATATGACTTCTGCCGGCTCTGAGCTGTCCTCATCCTCTCCTGGATGATCTGGACCTTCTCTGTCGTGGCTCGGACCATCTCTGGTCCCACGAGTGCTGACTCCCCAGGGTCTGTCCAGCACAACGGTGATCTGCAGGGTCTGCCGTACAACGCCTCGTATGGTGCCATCCCGATGGTGGAGTGGTAGCTGTTATTGTACGCAAACTCCACCAAGGGTAGGTGGTCCTCCCAGCTGCGACCAAAGTCGAGAACACATGCACGGAGCATGTCCTCGAGTGTCTGTATGGTCCTCTCCGTCTGTCCATCCGTCTGAGGGTGGAAGGCTGTGCTCAGATGGAGCCGCGTCCCGAACGCCCCCTGCAACCCCTTCCAAAGCCTGGAAGTGAAACGAGCATCTCGATCGGAGACGATAGACGATGGCACACCGTGAAGCCGTACGATCTCCTGGACGTAAAGACGTCCCAAGCTCTCTACTGAGCCCTGCTCTCTGATGGGTAAGAAGTGTGCCGACTTGGTGAGTCGGTCGACAATCACCCAAATGGAGTCGTGACCTCTGGAAGTGCGTGGAAGTCCAGTCACGAAGTCCATAGATATGCCGTCCCACTTCCACTCCGGGACCTCCAAGGGCTGTACCAAGCCTGCTGGTACCTGATGCTCTGCCTTCACCTGCTGGCAGGTGAGGCATCGTGAAACGAACTCTGCCACAGCTTTCTTCATGCCCGGCCACCAGTGCTGTCGTCTGAGATCCTGGTACATCTTTGCCACTCCGGGATGTACCGCCAAGGGAGAAGTGTGAAACTCTCTCAGCACCTCCTCTCGTAAAGCGACTGGTACGAAGGTACGTCCTCTGAAAAGGATGTCGTGCTCTGCTCCAAGGGAGAAACCATCAGGCGCCTGACCTGAGGATATCAGTGCACGCCGGGTCTCACAGTCAGCGTCCCCACGCTGAGCCTCTCTGACCCGCTGTAGAAGTGGAGGAGAGACTGTGAGAGACTGAAGAAAGGCTGCTCCGTCTCTATCCACGAAGGATATCTGCAAGGAGGCTAGCTGCTCCGTCGCCTCCTCAAGTAGCTGAATGCCCGTCCTCCTGCTGAGGGCATCGGCTACCACGTTCCCCTTCCCAGGAGTATAGACTATCTCAAAGTCATAGTCCTGGAGGAACTCAAGCCATCTCCGCTGTCTCAGGTTCAGGTCCTTCTGAGAGAAGATATACCTGAGACTCTGGTGGTCAGAAAAGACTGTGAAGCGCTCGCCCATCAGATAGTGCCGCCAAGTCTTCAGAGCGAAGACCACTGCTGCTAACTCCAGGTCATGAGTGGCGTAGTTCTGCTCATGCGGCCTCAACTGACGTGATCCGTAGGCGATCACGGCCCGCTCCTGCATCAGGACGCACCCGAGTCCAGTCCCTGATGCGTCGCAGTAAACTACGTACCCAACTCCCTCCTCAGGCAACCTCAAGATAGGTGCGCTGGTCAATCTCTGTCTCAGCTCCTGGAAGCTCTGCTGACATCTGTCTGACCACACAAAGGGTTTCCCCTTCTTCGTCAAGGCTGAGAGTGGTGCCGCAACTCTGGAGAAGTCTGGCACGAATCTCCGATAGTATCCCGCTAGGCCCAAGAAGCTCCGCACCTCTGTCACGCTCTTGGGTGGCTCCCAAGCTAGCACTGCCTCGATCTTCGCGGGATCCACTGCAACTCCCGCCTCAGAAATGACGTGCCCCAAGAAATGGACCTCACGTAACCAGAACTGGCACTTTGAGAGCTTGCCATAAAGCTGGTGCTCTCGGAGTGTGTCTAGCACAACTCGCAGGTGGTAGGCATGCTCCTCCTCAGTCGTCGAGTATACCAAAATGTCGTCAATGAAGACAACGACAAATCGGTCGAGGTATGGCTGGAAGATCCTGTTCATGAGGCTCATGAACACTGCTGGAGCATTGGTTACGCCGAACGGCATAACCAAGAACTCATAATGGCCATACCGACACCTGAAGGCCGTCTTCTGCACGTCCTCGTCTCGAACTCTGAGCTGATGATAGCCTGACCGGAGGTCTATCTTCGAGAACCACCGCGCTCCCTTGAGCTGATCGAAGAGGTCATCAATCCGTGGCAGCGGATACTTATTCCTCACTGTCACCTGGTTCAGGCGACGATAGTCGACACATAGTCGCAAGCTCCCGTCCGCCTTCTTGGCGAACAAAATCGGGGAAGCCCAGGGTGAAACACTGGGTCGGATAAACCCCTTGCTCTGCAAGTCCTCTAACTGTACCCGCAGCTCTCGAAGCTCGGCGGGGGCCATCCGATATGCTGGAGTAGATATCGGGGCTGTCCCGGGGTACAAGTCGATGTAAAAGTCTACCTCTCTACGAGGAGGTAGCCCTGGAACGTCGTCGGGAAAGACGTCCACGTACTGGTCCACCACTGCAGGAAAAGCCGGACTCCGCACGTCCACTGCTCCTAGGATGAGGCTAGCCAACTGATGTGAGATGGGCTGCACTCTCCTCCGCGGAAGTCCATCCTGTGCTGCAAAGGTTCCCTTCTCGCCGGTGAAGGTAAACCTGCTCCCGTCGGTACGAACACATCGCACCTTGCGCCTAAAACAGTCGATCTGGGCATGAACCGTGGATAGCCAATCCATGCCCAAGATGACGTCGTAAGGCCTCGACGCCGCTACAAGGAGATCCCAGCCGAAGCTCTCGCCTCCTAGAGTAAGCTCACACCGCCGGCACCAGTGCGTAATCGTCGAGTCTGCTCCCGTAGGAGTCTCTAGCCGTAAGGATCGAGCCAACGGCTCAGTCGGAATCTCCGAGCTCCGAACAAGGGCAGAGGCTATGAAAGAGTGACTCGCTCCTGTGTCTATAAGTACTGCAGCAAGGGTGGAATAGACACAGATCGTACCTCGAATCATCTCTGGCAAGTCGGGGTCGTAGGCCTCCACTGCCTGGAGCTGGGCCTGTCCCTGCCCGCCGGCTCCCTGTGGTCGAGGTGGCCCTCCTGGTGGTGGTGGGGGTAGAGCCTGAAAGCGTCGCCCACCACCCGCTGCTCGGCCAGCTCCTCGGCCTCGTCCGCCTCCTCCCTGCGGACCGCCACGGTCGACCCTCTGCCTCTGCCTGGGTGGCCCCTCCACCGTCTGCTGCTCCTCTGATCGGCGAGTCGGGCAGTCACGAGCCATGTGACCCTGCCCGCCGCAAGAGTAACACAGCCTGCCTCTCGAAAGGCTGGCACTCCGCTGTGTGCCTCGCACCGCTGAGCTGGTGTCCTGAGGCCGTCTGCGTGGGGGTCTGGTCTGCCTGGACCCGTGAGTCATCCGTCGGCTACCAGCTGCCGATGACTCAGCTACCTGCCGCCCTGCGCTAGGTCTCGCCGCTGAAGAAGGCTCTGCCAGGAAGCTCTCGATCAGGAGGGCTCGCTCCAGCACTCCTGCCTGGGTCGGAATGCTGAGGGAGATCAGCGACGCCCGAATCTCCTGTCGCAAGCCCTGCTCGAAGGTCCGGGCCCGGAAGAAGGGGTCCCGTACCATGTCGGTCGAGTAGCGAGATAGGTCCGTGAACCTCGCCGCGTACTGAGCGACCGTCATGCTGCCCTGGCGCAGCTGGAGAAGCTCCTGGATGCGCACCGCTCGGAGGGTGGCCGGGACGAACTCAGAGCGGAAGAGGCTCTCGAAGTCCGCCCAGAGCAAGGATGCCTCATCGTGAACCTGGAGCATCAGGCTCCACCATCGTCCTGCCGCCGCCTGCAGGAGGCTCGCTGCGAGGATCACCATGAGATCCGCTGGTGTCCTCACTAGCCTGAAGATCCGTACCACCGCCTCTAGCCAGTCCTCGGCGGCCTGGGGGTCCGCCTCACCGCGAAACCTGGGCGGTCGCTGGCTCTGAAACTCGTGCAGTGCCCTGAGGCGACGTGCATCGTCGGCGTCTGGTACTGGAAGCATCGGTGGCTCGGCGGGTAAGGCTACCGCCGGTGCCACTGCTGGCAAAGGGCCCTGCACCGAGGCCTCGTCGCTCGGTGGGCTGCCGTCGCGCCCTACACTCGGAACCCTAGCTGGCAGTCGTCGCGGGGCCATCCTGAAAAGGAGAACAAGAGCACCACAGTCAGAACAGTATACCTGGTGAGCTGGCACAAGTAATCACAAGGAAAACTTGAGACTTTCATAAAGCAGATCAGTATACCCGGTGAGCTGACATAAGTAATCACAAAGAAAACTTGAAACACACACGCAATCAATGTTTTCATGCATTAAGTCGGAAATCAGGAGTCAGGGTCCTGGTGTACGGATACGTCGGCCGCCGCACCAACACTGGGCTCCCTGAACTGATAACCACACTCAATACACTAAACACTATTGCTTCACATAGAAAGAAAGGACGATCAGAGTCTGCGGTAGAACCGACCGCCTCTGATACCAATTTGTCACGACCCGTCCTCGGGGCCCGTGCCGTGACTACCCCAAGCCCGCCTTCCATAGGCCAGGGGCTGGCGACTAGCACCAAGGCGTAAAATCCCAGTAAACAGGGAAGGCATTGCCTTCATAAGTAACAACCACACAGAGTCAGCAAGCGGAAAGTAAAGTGCAGAAAAGTAAAGGGGCCGGAAATACAAGCCCAACTGTAAAGTACAACTGAAAAGAAAAAGAACAGCAACTGAAGAAAAGACGGCGGCCTCGTGTCGTCCACTGGCAATCCCACCTGAAGGGTGGGTACAGATAGCCTCCAGGCTCCTCGGGTCCCACGTCCGCTCTGAGCACGTCCCGTCCAGTGGTCCACCTCCAGGTACCGTCCTGCTCCACGCCCCAACCGCGATCAGCGCTGTCCGTCGTCTGCAACCAACACCACGAAGTGCGGGCATAGCCCGTGCAGGGGTGAGTACAACTACTCAGTAAGGACCCCGAGACCCCCGAAGGTCTCTCGAAATCCACAAGGATATAGCACAAAAGAAAGATGCAATCACGAAGTAACATCTGACTCGACTTAGGTATATGCCCATACATATACCTAAGTCCCCAATTCCAGCTCTGCTCACGAGCTCAAGAACAACTCAATCCACAAAGGAAAGCAAGACTCAAATCCGCAAGGAGAGTAAACAGTAAATCCACATAGGATAGTTCAACACAATCCACAAAGGAGAGTAACATAAGATTCAGCTCAACCAGGTATACTTTTTCAGATGACGTCAAAGACGATCACTGATCCGTCTCAGTCGTCGGACCCACGAAGGATCGATAGGTACTAACCCCCGCAAAAAGACCCACGTAGGATCGGGCTCACACAGAACCTGTAGGCAGTGGCTCACACAGAACCGGTAGTAAGGACCCACGGAGGATCGGGCTCACACAGAACCTGAAGCACTGATCCACGTGGGATCGCTGAGTGCAGTAGTCGACGCAGTCCACTGAGGTCCCTGCACAGTCGTCGCTGCAGTCCACGAAGGATCTCTGCTCTGCCGTCGTCGCAGTCCACGGAGGATCTCTGCTCTGCCGTCGTCGCAGTCCACGGAGGATCTCTGCTCTGTCGTCGTCGCAGTCCACGGAGGATCTCTGCTCTGTCGTCGAGGTCACAGCCAGCGCTAGGGTTCCCGCACGTAGCGAGCTCGTTTAGGAGGGTCCGCTCCACGAGCCGAGGGGCTGATACATCAACTGACACGTAGTCCGAAGTTGATGTATCCAAAAGTTCCGTATCGACAACAGGATCTCAACGCGACAGACGGCGCGTCAATCGGACGCCCGGTCTGAGAGTTATTGGCATTTTCGTCCCAGGGGCCCGGTTGGTTTTTAGGGCAAAACCAACCCGACCGTACTCCGCCTGTATCCGATCCTCGGGCGGAGTATGCCAAAAGTTCCGTCTCACTTAGAGGAAACCACCACAGCTGACGGTACGTCGTTCGGACGTCCGTAGCTCAAGTTATGAGCGTTTCCGCTCCGAGGGCCCGGTTGGCTTCGTGTACGAACCAACCCGGCCGAACCCAAAGTCTTCCGAAACCTTGAGTATAATATACCGAAACGACCGTCTCGATCCAAGGATCGCGTAGCCGCTGACGGTTCGTCAATCGGAGGTCCCAGGCCCAAGATATGGGCGAAAGACCGTAGAGGGCCCGAAACGGGGGTACTGGGCCCGGGGCGACCCGGCCCGAACCCCCCCCTGGGGTCGGCCCGAACCGGGTCGGCCCGACCCGGCCCGAACCGGCTCGGCCGGGTCCGGTCCGGCCTGGGCGCGGCCCGGCCGACCGGACCGGCCGGCTCGGTCTTCGGCCGCGCGGCCGAAGAGCCGCCGCCGCCGCGGGTTGAACCCGCGGCTTGAGGGAAACCGCGGCCCCGCGGGGGGCCGCTCGTCTCGCGGACGCGGCCGGGCCGCCGCGTCCGTCCCGGTTCCGCGCGGCCGCGGAACCGGCTGCCGCCGCCGCCGCGGCTTCAGCCGCGGCGGAAGGTTTCCACGGCGGCGCGCCTGGCGCCGCCGCCTCCGGTCGCCGGCGCCGCCGCGCCGGCGACCCGCGCCGCCGCCTCCTTCCGCGGGCCGCCGGAGATGCTCCGGTGGCCCGATTTGCCTCCCGTCTGCGCCGTTGTTCCTCCCGGGATGCGTCCTCCACTGCGGAATCAACATATGGCCCTTGCGTCGCGCTTTTGCCGTCGCTCGCCAAATCCGCACACAAAGGAAGATCGACGGAGGGTTGCCGGGTCTTGTTCGTTAGACCCGCACCCTCCGCGTTAGCCATAAATCACGGGAGGAAATAATCAACAACAATTTTTAAATAAATTAAAAATTGTTTCGATCGGGTTCTTTATTTAAAAAGATTAATCACGGGAAAAAGAATCACAATCAAATCCCTACCTTGATGATCGTCGAGCGCGGGCGTTCTTCGCGGAAGAGATCGTCGCGGAAGAGATCGTCGCGGAAGAGATCGATCGTCGCGTCGTCGCGGGAAGGTGTCGCGTCGTCGCGGAAACCGGCGTTGAGCCGGCGAGCTCAACAAAACAAGAACAACAGATTTAAATTATTAATATTTAAATCTGTGTTTCGTTTAAAACCAAAGAAAAGAACTTGAGAGGAAATCCGAAATCACTCACCTCGAATGGTCGGTGATCGGAGATCGGAGATCGGAAGAACGTCTCGGGCGAAAGCGTCGTCGACTTCCGGGTTCGGCGTTCTTCGCGTTCTTCGCGTTCTTCGCGTTCTTCGCGTTCTTCGCGGAGAGGGTGGAGGAACGAAGATTCTCTCAAATCCTTTCCAAGGATTTTTATGTTGGTCTTAATTTATAAACATGCCAACACGAAACCGGTTAAGAAACGATTCATCAATTCGTTGAATTAATTCAACGAAAGAAACGACCCATTTAATTCACGAAGAAACAGTCCGTTTAATTCACGAAATAAACCGCCCAATTAAATGGTCTGTTAAGAATTAAAGAAAACGCGTCGGTTGACTTTTCAGTTACTTTGACGGGTTTTCGCGGGTGCGTTACTTAGCGAAAGAAACGGCGGGGCTCGTGCGGGTCCCACCGCACAAATATCCTACCAAAGGGGGTAGGATATTTCTGGATAGCATCCTATCCAGTTCAACTCAGTTCAAGCCGTCTTTAAGTGACTTCAAGTGGCTTCCAAGCAGCTTAAGTGAAATAAAATAAAGTTGTCGCACAAACTTTATTTTATTTCTGACTTAAAGCCGTAAAATTTAAAAACCACGTCTGAGCAAACGCAACTCCGGAAGAGGCGTTTCTAAGCAAAAACCGGCGCTGCGATTTCATCGGTGCCCTCAGAATTCGATTCCGGGCACCGGTTCAAAAGATAGAAAAACCCGCTCGTCCGTTCACTGAACGTACCCGAGCCAAACTTCGGAAATTGATTCCGGGCACACCGGGCCTCGGAATCAGGTGCCGTCTGAAGCTGCGCTCTTGTAAAATTCCAAAGAAAATTAAGAAAAAAAAAATTTCCTTGAAATTTGCGGGTCTTTACATGCCTAGTAAATATGCATTATGCATTAGGAAATATCCTCCATAGTGCCCAATATATGCTTGACCATCTCAATTTCTTTTTAAAACCCACTTTTAGTTTCTGAATTTAAAACAACCATCAACATTCCATGTCTATATAGACTCTGAATTGTGAATTAATGGTTCTCTAAGTCTTTCCTCTCATTTGGGATATAGGTCCAAGGGGATTCTTAAAAATAATGTGTGATTGAACCCATGTTTTAAGTGTGTTTAATTGTTATTTTTTGGATTTTATCCCCCATTTATAGTAGTGTAATGTAAATTTTGATGATATGGACAATAGTTATCCATAATCTATCAACCTCTCCCCTAATGCTTTGATACATGGAGGTCATAATTTACCTTGTATTTTCCATTCTTTATTCAAGTAAAATTCTAACACCCTTAGTGTTATCTCTTAAAGAAACATATCATGTTAGAAAAGAAAATCAGTCCCATGGGTTTATATTGAGATAATTTTACCCATATTTACAGATTTCTCTAATGTATAATGTAGTTTTCTATCACAATCCCATCTACCCCTCCTATATTCTATAATGCAACATGGCATACCATCTATTGCCATTTTTTACCACATTAATCATGACTCATGTGGGCTTAGGTGTTTCATTTGGTCATTTATAGGCATATTTGTGGTGAATCATAGCAATAAAATGCCACTTCTTTCATAGAATCATTCCATTGAACAATGGTGCCCATTAAAGTTGTAACTATGTCACTTTAAACTAATCAGTTATGTTTTTCCTCAACAAATGACATTAAACTTAACGGTCCGAATTTTGATTACATTTACTTAAACGTAATGCATCCTAGTATTGGTTACAGAAAATTAAAAGGCATGCCTCTAATCCAAGTTTCACAAACTTCAAAGGAACAACTATGATCCTAGTTGAATGATCATAAAATAAATTTCACCTAGTCATTGTTTCATGACACAAAAAGGCATTCCCCTTTGTTCCACACTCTATGACCTTAAACTAGGAAAAACCCCATGGTAAAATACATATGTCCTTAATATCTAGCACTCTAATAGTCTAATAAATGTGGTCTTAGATAATTAACCCTAAATTAGTCAAAGTTATCTGACCTTAAACTAGTAAACCTGGTATCACATTGGTCACCTTCTAGGGATGTGATCAAACCTCATTCTTATATACCACACTTGATTGGAATTTTTTTCAGGATCAGTAGACTGAATGATTTCTATCTTGAGTTTGTAATGAGCACTTAAAATTTATGGTTTCCCATCATCATCACCTCCTCCTTCTACCATTCCACCTTGGCTCTTCTCTACTTCTCATTCTCGATGAGCTTGTAATGATGTCTTCTTGGCGTGGTGGTGTCGTACGATTTCGTTGACTCGGTTGTCTTAGAATTTTACATTCTTGTTGGCCTACTTCTTTCTCAACTCCTTTATGTTGGATAGGGATTCCATGGAGGTGTGGTGTTAGTCCAATGGTTGATATCTAGCTTCTGTAGCTCGAGGGTGGAAGTTCATCTCCAAATTTTCATTGGGAGGTGTTGGGGTCTTCACGGGTGACCTGGCTAGCGACGATAGGGTTTGGGTTTGAATCATGATGGGGTTTATCTACAGGTGCATTACTGATGGTTTCTAATTCTTCCCTTTTTTTCTTTTTATTTTTAAGTCTTCTTAGTGCCTATATATAAGGATTAAGTTTCTCTTAATGATGATTTTGATGGTGATTCAGTTCGATATGGGGTCGATTGTTGTTGGATTTGGGTTCTTTGAAAGGTTTTGTTTGGCTTTCGGGCAGTGTTGTTAAGCTCCTTAAAGTGGTGGTGAAGAAGCGAAGAATTTTTTTGGATGGTGGTCTTGATCTGTGGAAGCATTGGTGGTGCCATGGATCCAAAACATTGGTTTTGATTTTTTAGTGAGGGTATCAGAGCATTTTTTTTGATCATGGTGTTCTATAGTAGAGGGTTCATCAGCTTTTGGTCACCAATTTGGCATTGTGGAGTTGATTTTTTTGCATCATCAGAGGTGGTTCTTGTCAATGGAATTCTCAGACAAGGTAGTGGGGGGTTGAGGTGTGCTTTGTGAATGTTTCCTCATTGTTACTTTGATTTGGATGTTGTTGGATTCAAAATCAAGATGATTAAATTGGATTGTGGTTTTTTCTTGCTATTATTTGATGATGGGGATTAGATTTGGAGGTGGTGGAGCTACATCTTGGTTATGGAGTTTCTCTGGTTCTCTGGTTTTGATTGGATTAAGTGTATAAAAGTTGGGAAATTTTAATCATTTTAGAATTTGATGGTTTGTAATTTTTGGATGATGTCATGGTCCAAACATTCTACAAGGAAATTCATAATATGAGGACTCAGAGCGGGTATCTTCCACTATGAAGGGCTATTTGGATTTGAAATATTGAGTGGGTATCTCCTAGATGTTAGTATCTGGCCCATGTATCTTTTCATGGGATAGTTTTTTGAGTTTCTATGCGTTGATGGAGGCTTTCCATAATGATGTTGATGATGGGGATGGGAATTTCCAGTAGTCTTATTTGTGTACGGTTTTATGTTTATCTATCCATTTCTTTTATTTCATGTGAGGTTTTTCAATATTTCCTTAAAAATGGGGTTTATCTAAAAATAAATAAAAATTGAGGTCTTCTGTCCATTCAGTTAATGCATGAAGACAAAACCATAAGAGTTTCCAAACTCTTATAAAGGATTATTTTCTTCTATTGGTTTAATTTTTGTTCCTTGATTATTATATATATCCCCAATAAATTTTTAAAAGACTTTCCACTGGTGCTGACATAACCTCCCATGGTCTATCTCCCATCAAGGGTACACTTCTTAGAGGATCCACTTTGATTACCTTTGAACAGACTCCCCTATAGTGCTGGAATAGTTCTCCATGGACATCCTCTCATCCAAGGTATTTGTAACACCCACAATTTCAGGTATTTTACCATTTTTATGCATTTTTAGGATATATTATACTTGGGTTTAGTTTCTAGAGTTTAAAGTTGCTTTTGGGGATCTTGGGAAGGGTTTTTAAGGGTGAACGGTTTGATCAAGGTTGGGTTAAACCATGAATAATCTCCAAGAAACCATACAATTGGTTCTAAGAGTCATTATAAAGGCTCACATTTAATGCACTATTTGTACAAACAATATTAAATCCCAAGAAAACATAAAAAATTATAATTTTTAGGATAGTATCTATATATTGTTGGTTCAAACTTTTTTAATCTATGTGGAAGAAATTTGAGACCCCTAGGAAGATATGTCTTATAAAAATTAATTTATGGAAAACAATGTTTCAAAACAATACTATGGGTGTTATCAAGTAGCATGCACATATTTTTGAATGGTTTTTTGAATTCTGTGGCCTAACCATTCAATGCGATATTATTGATCTAAAAATAAATGTTTAACTAGATTCTACACCACCAAAACTCTCATTTTCCTCTCATTCTCTTGATATTTTGAATTAATATCCTTCTCTATGAATTCGTGGAGATTTATTTTTATCCAGAAGCATTTTTTGGTGAATAAAAGAGTGTTGGATCTCTAGAATAAATAGTAAGTCCTCATTATTGATTCTTCTCTCTTTATCTTCTCATCTTCTCTCGCCCTAATCATTAGATATAATCCATTATAGATAGATATATGATCTATGATGTTTTGTGATGAGAAATATTTCTAATCCATTGAAGGGAATAATTTTCAAGGCTATATCCAAAGGCTTCATGCGTTTTTTTATTTTCTACACCGATTGTGATGTAGGTGGATTCTTCCCATTATAATCATTCTTTAACTTGAATGATTGATGTCTAAATCTATAACCATTATTTTTTTGTAAAAATTTATTGGTTTTAATTCTGAAATATTTGGTATTGAAGTGATTCAGATATAGTTCTTAATAAAATGTTTTAAATAAAATGGTTCTCAAAAGATTTTTTTAATGAAAACATGGATTTTGTGGTTGGTGTGAGTTCATGAAATTTCTTTGGGGATCCTTTTTGGATTGGATATGGAGTTATATCTAATTTGAACATGGTTTTGCATTAAATGATGACTTGGTGACAGGATGTGTCACCCCTCATGAGTATCAGGACTATCATTGGGCATACATGGTTGATTTTGTGTGTGGGTGTGTGCTTGAGAGGAATTAGAATGAATATTCCAAGCAGAAGAAGACATTTAATAACTAATTTAGTATAATGGATTTTACTAAACTATTTTAATTATATCATCTTCTATTTTATGAAAATGTGAGCCAAATTATTCTTCTCACTAGTGGCGTGTGTTGGGAAGTATTTTGGGAACACCTATTGAGTTTTATATTCACCCCTTTCTTGGGAAATTATGTACATATTTCAAAGTTTTGTATTGAGATATAGGTAAAGTAAAAGTGTCATAATTTTCTAGTGATTCGTCTAGATGTAGTAGGCATAGGACTTGGAGTTAGAGATTTTATCTTATTTATGATGTTTCTTGGGTTTATTCTGTAATAGTATCGTTGATTTCTATTATTTTTTTTATATATTGTGTTGTGACCTTTTTATTTCTTCACTATATTGATATTAATTTATAATTTTTGTTGTCTTTTATTACATTTCATGTATCATATACCTTTTTTGGTATTTTTATCATCATCCGTAAGTTTTTCCCCCTTCAGGTAAAATCATCCACCAATGATCTTGTATGATGTTGGTACTTGTTTCCATCCTTTTGTGTCCTAGAGATGTCACTTAAGGTTATTATCACCTCCACCTCTTCCAAAAAAAATGTTTTAGGGTGGAATATTACAAATGGTATCATCTTTGTCATTCTTCCATCTTAATATGGTAATAATGAGATAGTAATGTCGGAACATAAAATCTGTCAAATAAAAATTTCATCTAACCACATTATACTAAACTTCAAGTTAACAGGGTGTTCTGGTCATAAGAAATTCAAAAAAACCTATAGATGTGTTGAAATATTAGGGTGGTTTGCATCTAAAAAAGTGTTCTAAGACACATATTGATGTGATGAAACTCATTATTATGGGTTTAGCTAATTAGTATAGTACACCATGAATTGGTAGTAAAACATACCAGTATAAATAAATTTTTTAATTTTTTTGATGATTTTTTTAAAATTTGTAATAATGATTTTCTATTTTGATGATTTTTAAATATCAATCCTTCCTTTTATAAAATTTATCAGTTGTTTTTATCATTTTATTATGATATTTTTGAGAATGAAACTAGTATAACAACTGAGGAACCTAGAAGATAAAGTAGCTAATAAAGTTATTAAACATGAAACACAAGTAAATTAGAACTTTGTAAATAGCATTGTTCATGAATTTCAAGGAGTGGATATGGAAAATTAGAATCTAGATCCATGCTAGTGAAATTATTCCCAAGAATTTCAGAAATAGAATCCATAAAGTTTTTATAGATATTTTGGTCCAGTATAAGTTTAGCGATTAGTTGTATAGGTAAATAATATTTTAAATTTCATGGGAACCCCAGAGGATAATAAGGTGATGTTAGTGGTTTATATGATTTAGGATATTATAAGAATGTTGTGGGATATTGTGTTCCAGACTAATAAAGACAAGGACCTGATATTGAAAGGTTTTTAGAAAGTATTAAACAAAAAATTCTATCCCCACACATTCAAGATCATAAGAAAAATAAATTTATTCACTTTAAATTATGAAAATATATCTATGTTAGAGTATGCAGTTCAAATCAAGTGGTCGATTCATTTTTCTTTTGACGTTCCCACTAGTGAGCACTTGAAGGATATGAACATTGCAGCAATTATATGATCTAACATATTCTATAGGTTTGTTTTCTTCTTTATTGAAAATTATATAAAGATAGTGAATAAGGATATGATCATATAAAATGATATCATGGGACCTATGTTATGGGTAATAGTTTTTCCTAAAAATCTATAGGTTGTAACTCCAGCATGGGGAACAAGTGGGAGAGGGGGAATATAAAAAAACCAACAAAAAACAACTATGCTGGTTAATTATCCTTTCCACATCACCTTAATAATCATATAGGATGTTATCATTATGGACATTATTATCACAACAAGTTTTATTTCATGGTTCCTCTGTATTAATTCCACAACTGGGGAAAACTGGGTCATTTGAAACATTATTGTATATTGATTTTGAGGATAAATTATAGAAATGTGTCAAACATGTCAAGGGATTTTTATGACCATACACGTCGATTGAGATATAGTGGTAATAATTCCAAAAATGATCTACCAAAGGTAAATATCATGTCACATAGACACCCCAATAGTCATCATATCCATAGTATAAAAATTAAGAGTTATTTGGTGCACCTATCAAGTAGTTGTATAGTACGGAGAATATGATCATATAGGACCAATCTGGTCCCTTCACGGTGAAAGGTATGATTCTAGTGAATTCTCTATCATGTAATATTTTTTTTATATAGGTCATACAACTCTTTTATCGTTGATCATGTTTTGTATCAAATGGTATTTCATGCTTAAATGTTTCCTCAGGTCTAGAAACTTCGAACATTTCTTGTCCAATGAGAGTGTCATGACCTCATGTGGGAAGTGTGTTTTATAATAATCATTGTGGTAAAATTTGTTTGGGATTTATCTATTGTTGATATATAAATTTGTAACCAATTTTTTTGAATGGATTTGTTAGTGTCATTAAAGTTCGAAAATGACTATTGTTTCAGATGGGTTAGTTTCACATCCTTTGATGGCATACAAAATCTATTTAAGGGATATTGTGATACAAATACAATAATAGAAAGACCTTTGGAATCAATGGTAAAAAATACTGCTTACCATAATGGAAACGTACACCTTATAATACATTGAAATAATCAAATAAACTTAGTTTCCAACCATTGTGGATCAATTTTCAGATGTTTTCCTTGATAATTTCTTTGGATTTCCACATAAGAGAGAAATGGAATTTACAAATGATCTCTTATTAGGAACCATTTCTATATAACTAATACCTTGAATTATAGAACCAACATAATTAATATAATTAAATATCCATCAAGAATAGTTGTAAATAAAAAGTTTCATTGGACCTAGTACGTCTCATTAGGAAGAACTGATTATTATTTTTCAAGAAAGCGGATGGAACTCTTCGAATTTTTTATTAACATAGAAAACCTGGTTATTCTAATGAATAGATATCATATTCCAGGAATTAATTATCTATTTTATCAATTAATGGGATCCAGATTATAATGTTTATTTTTTATTGGGGTATCAAAAAATATGTGCTCAAGAGGAGGATTTTCCAAATACAGCTTTCTAAAGTCATTATGGACATTAGGAATATGTGGTTATTCCATTCGGTCTTATGAATTTACCAAGGTTTTTTATTTCATTGATGAATATTATCTTTATAAGGTATCTTAACTCCATTTTGGGAGTGTTCTTCAATGATTTTCTCATGTATTTTATGATTAATTCTTGTTTAGAATGACACTTGTCTGTGGTTTTGGGTGTCTTGCTGGAACATCACCTTTATTCAAAATTTCATGGGTGATTTATGGATATTAAAGGTATATTTCTTTTTCCTCATAATTTCTAAAAGATGAGACTCCATACATTGAGAAATAGAAAATATGTTATCTCTTTTAAACCATCAAAAACCATCTTTGAGATACGTAGGTTTTTAAATTTAGTAGGGAATTACCAAAGTTCTTCTTAAGGATTTTCAGGACCTTTCTCACTGATGTCATATTTGAAAATTAACAACATTCCATTCTAATGGATTAATGAGTTCCAAAAATATTATCAAGAAATTTGGTTTTTTCTTAAATCATCAGCCATCCTTATATTCATTAAGGGATGATGAGGCTATGTGGTTTATTGTGATGCTTCTAGATATGGGTTAGGATTTGGTCTCATGCAATGAGATCAAGTTGTTTCTTATGGATCATGATTGTTATGGTTGAATTAGAAGAATTAAAAGACACGAGATTTAGAGGTATCTGGTGTAGTCTATACTCTAAAATCTTTAAATCATTATCATTTGGGTGGGAAATTAATGGTGTTTATATATCATAAAATCTTGAAATATATTTCCTTATAAATTGATTTGAATCTAAGGTGATGATGAATGGATGGAAAATTTTAAGATGTCTGAATATTACTAGATATATAGACAGAGTATAGGGAATTTTTGGGTTTTTGAATTTATTGGGAATTCAAATTTTAATTTGGCTAAATATTCGTCGGATCACTAGGAGAAGATGATGGTTATAGCTTAAATGAATATTTATTCCATTAACAAAGTTGATGTTGTGGTTTTCTTTCCAGTTTCATTTGTTCTTAATTTGATTTATTAGGTTAAGATACTAAGGCCTCAAATCATGAATCCCTAACTGTGAGGTCAAACCACATTAGTTCATTGAACATTAAGTGATGGTCTCAAGATAAGATATCTATGTTGTGTTTTATAGAGCAAATTTTGGTTCTTCATACTAATAAGGAAAATCTTCATTCTTCCTACCACCATATGCAATGGGTGACTAATCTTGGTATTGAAATGTTTTATAGGTAAATTAGAATATATTTTTGGTGGGATATTAAGAAAATAAAATCCATGGGTTATTCCATGAAAAGCCTCACCTGTCAATATATCAAGGTAGATCATCAATGAACAACTAGTATGTTGCAATCCATACCTTTTCCCTTGTGGAAATGGAAGCTGATAACTATGAATTATTTTCATTTTTCTTCAAAAATTGATTTAAATACATGATTCAATATTGGTGATTGTGGATCAACTTAGGAATCTAGATCACTTCATCCCTATTCATAAATAAAATATAGAGTAATAATTTTTCAAACTCTACATGTGGGAAGATTTAATTTTGAATGTTGTACAAGTTACAATAATGTCTTATTGAAGCCCTATATTTACATCTTGTTTTTGGATGTCCTTGCAGAACTACCTCAAAACCCTATTGACCAAAAGAACATATTTTCATCCTCAACAATATTTTCTATCTAATAAGATGATCAAAATTTGGGAAGACATTATTAGAGATTTTTTTATGGATTTTGTAGGCTCTTGAGATGATCATATATCATTAGTATACTTATCATGAAATAAAAGTTTCCAAACCCCAATATATATGGATCATTTAAAATATATTTATGTTATTACTTTTTATTCTCCACTTTTTCAGGTGGAATTGGTGAGAACTCACTTATCATACCTAGCCTTATGCATAAGCTAGTAGGGAAGATTCAATTGTTCAATAGGAGGAAGGAAATACCTTTATGGTATCAGAAATCATATGTTGATAATATTCTTCAATTGTTCTAATTTCATGAGGGTGATCATGTTTTCTTGTGAATACCCTAGGTTTAGGGAATTTTTTTTGGAAATCAGGGTAAAATATATACTTAGCACATTTTCCCTTATAAACTTCAAATAATTGTTAATCTGTCCTATCGGTTGGCTTTACTAGCAAGATTAAATTCTATATAGAATTTGTTTCATGTGTCTCAATTGAATAAGTAACAGCTTGGTCCTAAAAAAGTTATTTTATGGGACAATATTGATCTTTATCTAAATGCAATTCTAATTCATTTGTCGATACAAATTTTTTATTGATAAGAGAATCTCTTGTATGTGAAAAGCAGCCGTTTGGTATGGGTTTTTTGGCATCATGGTTAGGTTTTGAACAATACAAGGGAACATGAGAAGGAGAACCTTGAATAGTATTCTAAGATCATACAAAGAAATTAAAAACTCCTACTTTCTTTGTAAGGAAAGGCCAATGGTGGGTAGAATGTAACACCCGCAGATCCATGTACTTCCCCATTTAATTATCTATTTTTATGTAATATAATACTTGGGTTGATATTTTTGATGTTTTTAGTTAGTTTCATGTAATTTATGAAGAGTTCTCAGAGGAATATGTTTTTTTGTAGCTATGGAAGGCCATGTACTATCTCCAAGAAACTATGTGGGTGGTTATAAGATTCATTGGGGGGTTTCATGGTTGGCGCACAGTTTTTCCAAACTTGTGGATTCCTAGGAAACCATATAATATTAGATTTTTTGGGATAGTGTGTAGGAGTTAGTTCCTTAGAATTAGGTTTTGAGTACCTCATTATTCCTTTTATTAATATTTCTTAATATTATGAAACTACTTTTCATGTTTTGAAAATTATTCTATATGATATAGTATATGATAATGTACTTACAGTAGTTGTCACACTGAATGGTCATTCTAGTTCCATACTATAATGAAAACCTAGAAGTGTCATAATAGTATTATAAAATATATGTTCTATATCCAGATGAAATAATTTAAGGGTCACAGATGATATAGGTTATTAGGGGTGGAGACTCATAGGACTTTGAGGCACCTTCTCATATTGTATGACCTTGGTAATATATTGTGTAGGGTATTTTTGATAAAAAGACCATTTAATAGGAAATTCATATTTATATGTTTTATTGGATGTTCCTATCTACAGATGATTGTACTGATCTAAATACATAAGGAATATTATTAATAGATATTACGACTCACATACTTTTGATTTATTGATGAAAACTGGGATGAAATGTGTTCACAATGAAGTAGGATATGTAGGGTATGTCACGGTTAATATTTCATTAACGAATAATGTGAAAAAGTATTTTTCCTTTACATCATTAAATCGAAGTAGATATCTCATACCTTTTATGGAAATGATATAGCCTACATAAATACATGTCGATGGAGTTCTCTGGGAAATTTCAATTACAGAAAAACTCAATGAAATAGACATCAAGAATATATGTTCATGGAACAAACATGCAACCTGCTTGATTAGAGATATCATGATAAATGGAATTATATTACAATGTTAGGTGTCTCTATGAGGTTTTATTTCACTGAAACATTATATTCTTTCATTATGGGTGCCACTCTATATTGTTATATTCTAACCATGGACATTGGGCTTCTTCGCCTAATGACATTGAGAAAGAGGTCAATAGGGTTTTCAAAAAAGGGTATCTAGGACCTTAGTTAAATAATATTGTTATTGTATATGTGAAATAAATTTTATTCTTACACATCATCTAATAATTATTCATGTTTTCTTAATTTCAAATATTCTGTCACAAATCATTGAAGAGAATATTTTGTGACAATATTATTTAATAATTAATTAATTTTAAATTAGTAAATATTAAATTTATATATTTATTAGTGAATAATGAAGTCAAATTTCTTATTAAATATATAGTCATTACTAAAGGCCTAATAAATATTTTGTAAGAATGGTGGACTGAGTTTAATGGTCCCGTAAGAAATAATATATATATATATATATTAAATATTTTTTGAATGGAAATTATTTAATTAATTTTTAGCTTTTTTCAAGTCAATAATAATAATTATTATTATTATTATTATTGATATGGGGTTCAGTAGGGACAAAAGAAATAATAAGGGCATATGTGTAATTATTATTTCCTAACAATAAAACTGTTTAAACACAATTATATTATTTATAATCTAAGGGGTTTCCTTTGTTAGGGTTGTGCACCACATCTTATGGATTCTATCCAAGACATATAGATATTCCTCTCCATGAATTCTCTCAAGGATGGAAAGTGATCATCCCCTAACCCCACTCTAAATTCTATATATATAAAAGAGAATCCTTCTTAAAGTGATTCTCATGGAGATCAATTATGAATGATGTAAGTGTTAGGATTTGATGCGATAGCACCCATAGATTCCAATAGCGACATTCCATGGTTCGTAGAGCATGTTTAGATCACTTTTGAAGGGAATCTACACATGATTCATGTAATGTAATGATGGTATAACATAGATACATTGTGATATTCATCAATGATGAGTGAATTAATCCGAATATAATTATTTTGTTGTATAAATTAATTATAAATAATTATTTTATGGTCTGAATTTTGCTTCCAATATTATCTATTAAATTAATCTTTGATTCAAATCTATTAGTTAGAGAGTTTATCATCAATGTACATCTTAGATCAATCATTTATTATGACAAAAAACCATGCTGGGGATATGTCATCTGGCGCTTTCACTATTCAAAAAACCTTATAGTGGATCAAAGTGGTCACATAATTATTTATAATTATTTGAATATCATTGATTAATTTTTATATTTATTTCTAGTTTTCAATTCCATTTTTATTTTCCATTAATATAAATTGTAATATCTTCTATTATCCCTTTTTTATAAAAACAATATAATCAAGATTGATTATTTTTATAAACAAATAACATGTTAAGAACTCTTCTAGAGGTGATGAGTATTCTAGCAAGATATCACAAGAGTCACACTATATGTCCTATAGGTATATGTCATGTACTCATGTTTAAGTCACTAATATTATTCACGAATTAATATATAATTAATTCAAACCATGTTCTTTTATTATATGATTTTTGTATTTAAATACACCATATGTTTATTAGGAAATCCTGGAACATGGTTATCAAGAATGCATGAGGTGTAACATTCATACATGATGTGCTGTATTTTAGTTAAAGACGGTTCATGTATTTACTTACACAACCAACATGAATGATGATCATGAAACTCAGAGAATAGAAAACATTTATCCCATGTACACGTTTTATACTCCATTAGTTTATGTGGCATTATTACATGGTGAGTCCATATACGCGTTCCATGGACAGAAGGTGAGAACTTTACATGATGTGTACCTAGATTATACATTACATGAATATTAAAAATTCACATATAATTAAATATTATTTTATTTTACGTCTTAAACCTTGTCATCATGTTTTTCATGTGTTATTTATTTGATTATGTACATGTCATGTTATGGTTCATATATATATATTAAATGACAAATTAATTTATTTGTAATTTTTGGAATTGCATGTCATTTATAATTCACAAAAAATTCATTAATCTATGATCATTGAAACATAATATGTTACTTAAATAACATGTGTTCTATGTGTCATTCAATTGACTATCCTCTATGAAATTATTATAAGTTGTTTATTCCACCTGTCGTATGAGTATACACCATACAAATATAACACATGTTGGGTGGTTTGGATGGGTAATCACATTGATTCCTCTAAGGTACAAGTTTTGTACATAGTTAATTCTAAATAAATTTATTTAATTTGTATAAAATATGATGGATGATAATATCAAGAATGTATAAGTGTGAATTAAGATAAATGAATTGATTAATTAAAAAAGATAATTAATTGATTTGAATGTGATTTAACTTAAATAAGAATGAATAGAGTTGAATACAAATTTTATTAAATGCGTAATTTGTCACATGTATGTGAATGATCTTGAACATAGACTAAAATTATGTGTGTTATTTTTGTCCTATTAATTTATTATTAAATTAAATTTATTTCATGTGTGTCAGATGCCCACCTATCATTGGTCATGGAAAAAATTAATGTTTTCCTATTGCAGCACAATGGCTGACCAAGGTCTTCTCACTTATGGAACTTTCTCAATTTGTTTAAATAATTAATATAATTTAACTAACAAATAAATATTAATTTTATTGTTTTATGAAATAAATTTTATTTAATAAAATAAATTTAATGAAAAAAATATGAAATTAATATTCAATTCTAAATTACCATGCAATGCTAAACATAATGAAATTAAAAAAGAAAAGAAGTTCTCCTCAGATAATTTTCAAGGAGAACCGTCATTGACCAACTTCACATATAATTCAAGAACACAATACATCATATGTGCCAATGCATAAATCTAACCCAATTATTAATACAATGTGTACTCAGAGATCGCCATGTACAACCTCCATCCACCTCCATATTCAAGGGAAAATGGTTGCAGATTAAGAAGATAAACCTTAGACAACCACAATAAGAATTACAACCACTATAAATTATCCTTATAATTAACTAAAATATGAAGAAACAAATTTCCTCAAGATCAAGAACTGGACCAATCCCCTAGGATATTCCTTGGGTCAGTTACTCATAATCATGAGTATAAGAGTTCACAATGGTAAGATGACAAGAAGAAAATAATTGAATAAAAATAAAGTAATAAAAATAAGGGTAAAGAATATGATCAGAGAAATAAAAAAAATCATGAACTAGAATTTAGTTAAATGAATATAAATTAAAATTACATTTAAAAGAAAACTAAAGTAAAATAATAATAATAATAATACATGAAAAAAAATCTGTACAGTAGCTTCCCCTCTAGAATTTGTATTCCAAAAGTTGGATCCTATTTAGTCTATTATAACATAAAACCACCCCAAGGTCCCTTCTTATAGGATTACAAAACATTAATTTTCTATGATAAATCTATATTTATAATCAATTAGATGAGTCTAAATGAATTAATGGAATTTATATTGAGTATGACTTTTTCTATGGTAGAATATTAGGAATAGTCCTTCAAACTAAATTGTTCAATAGCCAACTTAGAAATTCCATAACTCCATTTTATTTACATTTAAAATTATAGAAGTTTCCCCCTTTCATATATAGGTAGAATCAACTCAATTTTAGGTGTGTATCCAGAGTTATACAATAGTTATGGAGGTGGGGTCCACACTACCCTCTCTAATGTTTTTCCATCTTCATTGATTCTTTTGGGCCTCTAAATATTCGAATAAACTCTTGTACCAGAAACCAAAGTTGAAGAAAATGAATGTTGGAATCCTAGAAAAAATAATCATTTCAATTGGATATATATAGAAAAATTATGGATCAAAATATTGATGTTACAGAAAACTATTTAATTTCCATAATTAACCAATTTTCACATTTTATCACAACACACCATAAATCGAAGATTGTTGTAAATTAACACAAATAGATAAATTGGGATGGTTTAAATAATTTAAATTCATATATAAAATGAGAAAAATATTAGATCTATAAATTCTCTATAACTTAAACTATGCTTGTCCTCAAGCGTAAAATCTCAACATGGAAGTCAAGAAGTGCCAATTTTACCAATATTCAAATTCCAAAACAACAAAATAAAAAAATTATCAATTTCAAATCAGTGTTTTAAAAATTTACATAAAATATTAATTTAATTTCCTATTTTTTAATGAAACAATAAATTCATCATTTTAATTTTCCCTTATGAAAAATGATTGTACTTCTGTTTTCATTCATTCAAGTTCTTTAATTCATTGTTGTTAGACATGTTGAGTAATGATTTAACACACATGGATATTTTTTCAAATCCAAAATGATAAAATTTAAGTAGAGTTTTTATCATATCATGAGAACTTTATTTTTACCCATGAACTTCTAAAGGAACTAATTTCACCTATTTGTAAAGAAAAAAGTCACATAAAATCATGAGGAATTTCATTAAAGGTTCAGATGGCTCTAAGGCTTACGGTTGGTTGGAATTGATGTTTGAAAATTAAGTCTCAAGAAATAGTTTTATCTCTTAAGTACAATGAATGATTTCAAAAATAAATTTTTAGTTAAATTATCCCCTTCAATGTACCAACTCCTACTTCCCATAAAACAAAAAAAAGGTGATGATCAAATAAAAAATAATGAATTATTTATAGACCCTATTTAATGATTTTTTCACTTTTATAATTTTCTTTCCTTCAAAAAACCTTTTTAGTTTTTACCTTTTTGAATGTTTTGATTAGAAAAAACCTCAAATCTACCACCTAACCCTGCTTGAAAAACATAATAGATCTATTAATAGTGATATTTTTAGTTTCCCAAAACACAACCCAATTATCTATATTTTTTGGTTCTTTATGTTATTTCTGATTTTTTAAATTAAAGAATAGAGACAATGAAGTATCGTGAATGTATCATAAACATTGTTATATTCCAGTAATAATTACCCTGAACATTTTTCATACAATTTAATTCATCCCTTCTTGCATGTCACCCTTCACCCCCACAAATCAATCTAAAAATATCATGAAAATACTATGTGGAATGTATAAATGGATAAAAATGAGTGAACATAGATCATTCCTATAAAGATCATTCACAGTATCTATGGGTAAATTATTATAAATGTAAATGTGGTATTTTATAGATAAGTGGTTTATGAAAAGACAACTTGATTATTTTATCTAAGTGTTACACAATAATATCATTGATAAGTTAGAATTCATGTTTTTGTCAATGACATATCCCAATATCACTCAAGATATATAATCAAGAATAAATAGGATGTAATTCATTTAGAAATACTCTTCGGAATTCTAATATGATATTTGAAAATCATTGAAGTCCTGATTAATAATAAAAAATAATTTCAGATGAGTTTTATAAATTCAATGCATGAAAAATGTTAGGCAAATTTCATTTCCATGAACAAGCTGATTCCCTCAAATTCTAAGTCCTCATTTCAATATCTATGTTTCAATGTAAACAATAAATTCTTTATTTTACTCATTCAACATCATGAACATTGAAATATAGAAATTGGAATCATATTATTTCTATGAATCTTTAGTCACTTAGATAAGTCATGTGAATCATTAATTCTATCATGGATATACAATTCTAGTTGAAAGATCAAAATAGGATGTAGAAAAAAAATTAAGTAGTTTAAAAGTTTAAAAAATAATAATGAAATCACTTTAGAAAACAATATTATTAATATTTTTTCCTTGGCTGTTTGGAGAATCATTTTTTCATCAGGAACCTAAAAAACAAAATTACCCAATGAAACACAAGGATCATTTCATTTAATCTCAAAAATATAAGTGGGAGTGCGTTTCGTTCTAGAATAATTATAAAAATGAAATTAAAATCTAAATTTCAAAGTAATATAAATATGGTAAAGGATAAATCTTAGTATGATTAGGCCCTAAATTTTTACTGCCTACAAAGTTGTGGTAGCAGCTATTATCCATAATCTTCCAAGCGTAGAGTTTCTTTGAGTTTAACCACAACACGTTATTCATCCTAGATTTTATTTCTTTATTTTTTTGAGTAGAATTCCAGGTATAGAGTACACCAGATCATCCCCCATCTTAATTTGGTACAAATTGTATAGAGGGGGTATGGTGAAGTATGTAACCTCAACCTTTTTGGTTGCTACTCATGAAACATCTTCTTCTATGTCTAGTCTTTTCTCAAGGTGTGATGGATCAAAATAATAACCAAAGGTAATGTTAGTGAGTAATTATATTTAAATAAAATTAAAACATGAAGTATAAAAATAAAATTCTTCTCTACAAATTTAAGAATATCTTTTCTTGTTTTAATTAGGAAAATCCACTTGGACCTCCTCTTGAAATTCCTCATAAAAATATTCTATATATCCATGGGGCTCCATATATTACTCAACAGGTGATGGTCCTGTTTCTTCATCCTCCTCTAAGGCTTAAAAAATATTTTATGAATATGAATATTAAAAATAGTGGGAATCAATACTCAATTATGATTGAATAATATCAAATTAAATATAGTTTTATAAAAGATTAACTCCCTTAATTAGTTCAGATATAATATCTTCTTCCGTAGTGAGTGCCTCCGAGATTTGATTCTCAATGGATAGAGGAACATAGTTGGGATCCTATGGATTTTTTAATTTCAAGTATGAGAGTTGAAAATTCATCCACCATTGTCTTTGGTTCTTTGAAAGGAATATGGAGATTAAATTCTTCTTCACTATCATTCTAGAAGTCATCCCTATCTTTTTGATCCCCTATATATATCTTACGATTTATTTTCTCTTGGGTAGGATGGAAATATTTTGTTAGTATTACTACTTTACCCCATAGACATTATATTCAGTCTTTAAGTTCCTTTATTTGTGCTATGTTTTACTATAAAATAGTTTCTTCTTGTTATTGTTGCACTTGTGAGTAGTCGTTCCATGCAGAGTAATAGCAGTTTGGATACATCAAGGAAAGAAATTAATTTTTTAAATTTGTAAAATAATGAATATATCTAAAAGGTGAAAATAGAAAAAATAAGTAAAATACCAATTAGCTCCCTAGAAACAGTGCTAGTTTTGACACACGTCTGATTTAGGGACTCGAAAAAGAAAATTATAATGCTTTCCCAGTGCAATACAATAGATGACTAGGGTCGTCTCACTTGAGGATCATTCTCGATTTGTTCACCTAATTAATATAATTTACTTAAAACATAATTATTTGTTTTGTTTTATGTTTTATTAAATTAATTTAATTTATGAAAATAAATTAAATGAAAAAATAATATGAAGCTGACATTCAGTTCTAAATTACCATGAAATGCTAAATAGAATAGAATCAGAGAAGAAAGAATATTCTCCCAAGAGAATTTTCAGGGTTTACCTTCATTGAAAAACTTCAAATATACTTAGGGAACACACTCCATTGTCTGTGTGCACACCATAATCTACCTCAGTTATAAATTCGAACTTTACTTAGTGATCTCGAAGTACACCCTCCATCCACCACCTCAATCATGGTATAACACTTGCATATTAAGAAGATAAACTTTAGAAAACCACAGTGATAATTATACCCACTATAAATTATCATTATAATTATCTCAAATATGGTAAATATGGCCTATGTTTTGAGAACCATATTACACCCCCGATACATTCCATGAGTCAATTACTCGCAATCATGATTATAAGAGTTTATAGTGGTATGATGAGAAGTAGAAAATAAAAGAAGAAGAAATGAAGAAAATGTAGCGTGATGAAGATGAAGAAAATATAAAAAACCTGAATTAATTAGAATATGTTTAAATTAATGTAAATTAAAATTAAATTTCAAGTAAAACTAATGTAAAAAATAATAAAAATAGAAATAAAAGAAGAAATGAAATTTGTGCAACAGCTTCCCTTCCAAGACCTATCTTCCAAAATATATCTTATGTTAGTTCCATAATAGCTTCTAATAACTTCAATATATCTTCTTAAATAATCTGAAAAAGTTAATTTCTTAGGATCCCTCTTAATTTTACATTAATTTGATTTATATAGATGATGTTATGGAATTTATAATGAGTATGACTTTTTCTAGCTGAGAATCCTAGGAATCTTTTTTCAAAGTAAATCATTCAATAGACACCATAGTGATTTCAAAACACCATGGAATATCAATTTAAAACTCCAAAATTAGTCATATTTCATATCTAGAATGAATCACCACAATTTTAGGTGTGTATCCTATGTTATGAATTTTTTATTGAGGTGGGTTCCATGCTATCCTCCTAGAAGTTTTTCCAGCATCATTGATTTTTTGAGCCTCTAGATGTTCTAATATGATCTTGTACAATAATACAATGTTTAATACAATGAATGTATTAATAATATAAAAAATATCCATATATATTATATAGATATTTTAAATTTTTTGGATTGAAATACCGTAGTTATAGAAAGCTATTTAATTTTAAAATTTAACAAATTTTTACATTTTATTACAAAACAAACCATAAATCCAAAATGATAGTAAATAAGTTCAAATTAATAAATTGTGATGGGTAAACCAATTTAAATTAATATATAAAATTAGGAAAATATTTTCTCTATTAGTGTAATCCCTCCTCTCATTATGTATGGTCCTATAAGCCCACAGTTTAATTTTATGTAAACCCCTTTACCAATCCTTTGGTTCACCCCACATGTGTGTGAATAAATGTTTTTAATTGATTGAGAAACATAATCAGTGGAGGTGGTTAAAGTTTGGTTCCATGATGAAAAAAATCAAAGAGGAGTATGGTTGAATGGGTTGAAATCTATAACATGTCCCATGTCAGTGTTTAATAAGTTTTTTCCCCAAGTTGACAGTTAGTTTATCATCCTCCAAATAAACTAACCATTAATATAATATCACGATCATAACACACTATTATTTTATTTATATCATGTTTTATGGTTAATTTCATTATGGGTGTTTTGTCTTAATATCATGAATTAATTAATTAACAAGCATAAAAGAGATAACTAAAATAAATTGAATTATGTTTAATATTTATCTAATACATAGCAAATCTATTAAGTCATTCCACATAATATTAACAATCAAGTAATGAAGATAATATGAGAATTATTTTTATAAAGATAAAAATACTTCAATTATATATGTTATGTTTTTATATCTTTCTACTACTTAAGTTAAAATCAACCCATGGTTTAAAGTGCTTTGTAACACCCCGAAGTTCTAAAGTATAACTTTTTATTCCATAGTGTTTATGGCATGCAACATCAAGTGTAAAATCGGAATATATTTACCAAATATATTATAATATTAAATAAATTTAATATATTCTACATATTTAATCACATTAAACACTATGTAATATAGCATTTATTGCAAAACATACCATCTTTGATAGCTTGTGTTACATTCTAGAGCGATGTTCAACGATTGCTTGCATTACACAAAGACCGAGTTTCTCTAAATTGTAATTTATTATTAAAATATTACTATTAAATATAATATGATATAGACTTGATATTATTATAATACATACAAATATATTAACTACCTTATGAAAATGTAGGGTTTATATAAATATAAAATGATTCTATTGGCAAACAATTAATGAGAAACAAAAATAAGTACCAATTGGAAATAAAAAGAATTATTATTAGTTATATGTATCCAAAAGAATATTTTATTAATTAAAATTATTAATTACAATTATTTAATTATATTAATGAAATATTTATGTTATATATTAATAAAAAAAATTTATATTCATCCATTAGTTTTGATATGCATAAGATAAAAACAAACCTAATTTCACACATAAAAACATATATTTTTATTTTTAAACCTTATAATGACGAACTCATTTTAAATATGAATTATGACACATAAATTGATTTAATATGTAAAAATAAACATCATATCTAATATATATAAAAAAATTATGTTTGGGGGAATGTTTGATATTTTTTGGAACCATAATGTTGTAATTAATAGTTACGAATATAGAAATTTAGTTCAAGACTAATTTTTCATCTAATTTATTTATAATAATAAATTATACTCTTAATTTATTTTATAGTATAATTAGATCATATTTTAATCTTTTAATACAATATATTTTATTTTAATCAATTTTACTTTGAAACTGATTATAAAAAAATTGCAAATATTCGGTTGTTTTTACTTTAAAAACCTGAATTTTCATCCCCATACAGAATTAAATTTAAATATATTTCTTCAACTTTTATAATTGTAATTTGGAAAAATTGATTCAATATTTTTAATCATAATAATTTATAATGTATGATAAGAAAGAATATTATTTTTCAAAAATATTAGTGAAAGTGATTAAAATTAATTACAACGACTGAGGTTAAATTAAGATTAATGAGGGAATAAACCTTAACTTTATGGACCAAAATGACCAATACACTTATACAAGAGACATTTATATTGATATATATTTACCCTATCCTCTATTTTTCATAATTGGGGCCATCATTGGATCCAATTTCAATATGAAATATGTGGTAGGAATTCCTTTATCAAAATATTACAAGAGTGTAACTCATCCTCCACTACAAAATGCCACCACTTCTACCCATTACTCAGACCTCTCAAAACAAATAGGTTTCAAAAAAATAATCCCAAATAGTTTCCCAAAATCCATACCCTATACCTTTAATATTCTATTTTTTCCTAAATACTTCCATAGAATCCCTTTGTTATAAACCAAATGCATTTTCAGGATTTTTAGGGTAATGATTTCAAACAATCATTTTTCTTTCATTTATTCCCCCACCACTTCAATTATTTTTTAAATAATTATTATATAATGAAACCAGTATAATAAATATAATTTGATTTTGTTTTATTAAGGGTTATACCTACACTTACACACACTTCCATCTAATGGGTAATAGACATATTGTTTACGTGTACGACGAACTATCTCCTCACGAAACGATTATTGTTCATATATTCTTTACCACCTATCATGGTAGAAATTATGATAAAAACTACTTATATATATGAAATATATAATATTAATTATTTCTTTAATATTATATAATACTTTTATAACACATACATTTAATACTTTCCATTTTATGTTAATATGATAACATCGGTTGTGGAAGTGTGAACTATCGCCCCCTCGAAGCGATATGATTATTTAACACTATACATGTAACATATTAAGTGTAATTTTAATAAAAAAATATTTCAAATATATTAAATAAATAGGTTACTATAATTATAATATAAATTTTGATATATATCATTTACTTTTCATTCTCTTAAAATACAACAATAAAATGAAGGTAGCATTCATGCGTATGTATGGACTATTGGGTGCATTTCATTTATTATATCCAAACATTACAGATTATTATAGATACATATATAATAGATATATATGATATTAACATAATTTTTTTAATTTTTTAAATGATGAAACCCTTATATATTTAATAATAACATCAAATTACATGTTAAAACATACTCTAAAAACTTGGTAATTAACACCCAAAATAGTTAAAATAGTTAAAGGTTATTAAGAAATTGGTAATAAGATATTAAAATAGGATAATATATGATATAATAAGTATTAATATGGTTCTATAATAAGGTATTAACATGTTTATAATTATTATATAGGTGGTTAAAGGATGTTTAGCTGAAATGAAACATAAGGCATGGGATTCTTGTCTCATTTTCTTTCTGTGGGGCATACTTAATTTTTATACACCTTATTTATTTTATAGGGTGTATATACTACCCATTTTTATATTTAATATCATGTAAAGTTATATATTCATGGTATTATGAGTTTAACTTGAAATATTTCTTTTAAGTGTATTTGAGTTAAATGTTACCAAGTGGAATAGAATTGCAGAACTCAATTCACATTTGTTGAGTTGTATTACTTCTTCCTTGTAGTTAATATTCTATGATTATGTGGGTAATAAAATTTTACAATATATTAACATATTTCAACTTCCCATATGTTTATTTATAGTTTACATAGATAATCTACTCATTTATTGATTCTCACTTTTATGTTATATCATTTTAAAGGGTCTATTTCACAATCTTATTTCATTCGAGATTGTTTGTATTCGAATTTACATTGGAGAAAATTACAGGATAATTGTTCAATAACCCATTAATTTTAAAATAATATAGTTATTCATTAATTTTATTTGGTATTAGTATAATTGTTTCTTCTCTTTTTTACTCATATGTTTTAGAAATGTTTTTATGAAAATTCGACTTGATTTATCTATTTAGTCAGAGAACCTGTTTTCATCTAAAAATAAAGTCTCAATAAAAGGTTCTAAAAATGTTTTTAAAATTTATAAATTTTTTTTAATAATGTTTTACCCCTTTTCATTTATGAATATTTTCAAATGAATATTATTGTCTCTTTCTGAACAAGGAATTTTTCTAACCCTTTTTATCTTGCAAAAGGAATGTATCTTTTTACCTCGTAAAACATGCATGGATTTATCCACCATCATTTAATTGAAGATTAAATTTCAAGATTAAAAAGTTTATTTTGAAATAAAATGTTTTTCAAAGTTATTTTCAAAGAAAAATATTTTCAAAAGTTTTTTCAATATAATGTATAGTTTCCTAGAGAATATTTTTTCAAGTTATTATTTTATTTCATCAATGAAAAAACACTCTATTTTTACTTCACTTAAAATATTTTTTGTTCATTCCATCTATATCCTTTATCCAGATGGTTTTTATTTTTTCTTCCCAAGGAGTGTAATTTTATTCACTTCCTTGACTTCCTAGAAATATATCTCTCTATGGATACTACAAGTTGATATGGTTTTAGTATAGATTTCTATAGGAGTAATAGATCCAACAAGGTGTTCCGAGCCTAAATCGGGGTATCCTGGTACATGAAAGTGGTTCTTATTGTGATCCTAGTTTGATACTCCTGGGGGATATGCATAGGATAATCCATGTTTTATTTATAATTAATTATGAAAAATTTGTATAGCTAATGAAAACGAATGATTAAGGTTAAACCTAAGGTGTTGTAGATTTAAAAATAAGGTGTCATTATAAGGCCCCAACCTTAAACCTTACTTAATATTGATTTAAATGAATAATTCACATTGAGGATCTTTTCAGGTTTAGAGTTTTAGAGAATTAGAACATAACTATTACATCTCAAAAGATTACAAAGTAGACACTTCTACTAAGTTTCCATAAAATAAAAACTCTTAAAAAGAATCATGTCTAGTTCCATGTTTTAGGTAGCATGACTTTCCCTTGATCCCATCCTTGCCCCTATTCCACGTAAAGTCCTGTAAAAAACATTTCAAAAACTTGGGATGAGCATAAAAAGCTCATTAAGGGATACACAAAGAATAAAAACTGTTAGTTTTTCAAAACAACAAGTAAACCATGTATACTTTATCAAATTAATACTTTTCCCCTTCTCAAAGTAGTAAAAACTCTTCACTGAATAAAAGTTCATTACTTACCCTTCTGTAACCAAAAGATTACCATAAAACTCATATAAATATCACATAACATATAAAGGTAACTTGGGACATAAACATACTTAAGTGGAATAACCAAAAGGCCGACTTCCACACATATCACATAATGGAATAGCCATTTGGCCAACTTCCATACATACTTAATGGAATAGCCATATGGCCAACTTCTATACATACTTAATGGAATAGCCATACGACCAACTTTCATACCCAATGCATTGGAGGTTTATAACGTAACCACCCGTCCTGGTATTCACGACACCACCCGTCATATGGTTTATCACGTAACCACCCGCAAAATGTCCAAGTACCATCATTACACATAAAATATTGAAAATATAAACATTTCAATAACAAAATTTCATTTGAAATCACAATAATTAATTGCCAGATATGGAATTAATCAATCCATTTTTAAAAACCATTTAAAAGATATTTTTTAATCAAAGTGTCCCATACCACTTTGAATATTTTAATGGAATTATAATTTTAAAACATTAATGTGAATATAAATAAATACTGAAAACCATTTCAAAAACATGGACATTAAAGATAAAGATTTAGAATAATAAATCTTTAAAACATTTAAAATGATATTTTTGTTAAATAGTTTTTAACAAAATGAGAGACTCTTGAATACGAATAATAACGGAATAACATTTAATCCGAACTTTATAATATCATGAGAATAAAGGTATTCATGATATAATATGTCAAAGGACAGTATACACACCATATAAGAGTGACTTGGTGTATAACAACAACGAAGTCTCAAAAGAAATGTAAAATGAGATGAAATCCATTATAAAGAAGGTATCCTTAAATTAAGGATAAATCAATCACATAATTATGTGTGACAAATATAAATACACCCAATATAAGTGGATATTAAGTGTAAAACAATCAAAGGTTATTCACACATATTCAAAGGATGACATATTCAATAACTACATGTTGAACCCAAAGAAATCGAAATTGGGTTAAGAAGTTCCCTTGGTAAAACTCGACAGTCTATCGGCGTCACATAATATTTTACAAAAAGGGTTGATGAGAGAGATAAAGGGGATCTCATCACTTAGACATAAAATTTACATAAATAAGGATATATAAGAACATATCCCAACATAATATTATGTGAATTAAAAGACATTACAAAAGAAGTCTTTTAAAAAAAGGAGGGTGAAAGGTCCCCTTACCGAGTTGGGTAACTATCGAAACGTACACCCCATGGAAGAAGGGTCATACAAGGAAGATGTGAATACCCATAAATGAAATTATAGTACAAAAAGTGTATAATAATGGGCATTACATACACCAGTGAAAGGAAATTGTGGCAAATGTAGCATAAATCTCACGGGAATAAAAGTGAGATGAAAAATCCCTTACGAAAATTCAGCAGCCTAACGGTGCCACTTAAAACTTCCAAAATGGATTGATGAGAGGAAATAGGGTATATAATCATATAAACATAATGTTTACAGAAAGAGTAATACAAAAGAACATCCCCCAACATACCAAATAGGAGCTTAAAAGAAGTGACATAAAGGAGAGTACTTAAAAAGAAAGAGAGAGGTTGGATCTCTTACGAAAATTCGGCAGCCTAACGGTGCCACTCAAAACATCCAAAATATTTGATGAGAGAGAATAGGGTCTATCATCATATGAACATAAATATTACAGTAAGATTAATATAAAAGAACATCCCAATCACAATAAAGATGAGCTTAGAAGGAATGACATAAAAGAGTGTACTTAAAAAGAAAGAGAGGAGTAGGATCCCTTACCTCGGGTCCGACTTGACTCGATCATTCTTTAATCTCCTGAATAATAAACTTGAGTTAATTTATACTTCCTTAAGAACCTTTTTCAAGTTCATTATTCCTTTTATATCACTTATTACCATGTCATAAACATTATGTAATCATTTAAGTTAATAATTTTGTTTTGTCGATATTTGGTTCTTAAGTCAAAAGTGGACTTCTTACAATTACAAGTTGTTCGTGTCGTCAAAGGTTCATTATATACAGAGTTTTATTCATGATTTAGATATCAAATATATCATATATATCCAGTATATTCATGAATTTATAATATTACATAACATTTAGAGTTAAGAAGTGAAATGCACCGTTCATGGAGATGGTAAGTTGTACGTACGAATGAACGCTACTTCCATTTCTATTTAATATTTAATGGAATTAAAATATAACGATACATAATAGTATTTTAATTCCAGTATGGTATCATATATAATATCATTAAATATATCCTTTATACGTACCAAATATGGTATTAACGAATCAAATCACTTTGAGGGGGCGGTAGTCCGCACTTCCTTAAATGAAGATATCGCGTTTACCCATAATGGAAACCATAAAGGTTTTCCATAAATGAAAAATAAAGAAGATTAAGTAAAACATAAACATATTAGATATCATATATAAATATAGTGTCATCTTAATGGCCACCTTTGAAGGTGTTATAATAATGTTGAACAATCATCATTTCGGGAGGTAGAAATTTGCCAACCATGGAAACGGTATGTATTTTAACCATTAGATGTAGGTGTGTGTAAGTGTAGCTTGAAACCTTCTTATAACAACATCCTAGTATATTAAAGATACTTGTGTTGTTAAGAAAAAGAATAAAAAGAGTTTGGGGGGTTGGAGAAGCAAAATAAAACAAAAGGACACAAGTGAAGAGATTACCTTTAAATCGGGTAACTTCCTTTGATTTGAGCTCAAAGGCTTCCTTGGAAAGGGTTCCGCCCAAAGAGTGGCTTCAAGGAGTAGAGAGGGATGTGTAGAGACAAAATGGGCTGGGGTTGTCTGAGCCAAAGGCTTTGGAAGTGTGGGTAAAGAGGTAGAGGTGGGGGCCTTTTATAAGAGGAGAGGAGGGGCACTCTTGTAAAGTTACAAAATGTTACTTTATTTTCAAAAGAGTATCCGATTTTAAAGGTCCCGCATTGATGTAATTCGAGGATAAGGTGATTAGGGTTCTACATCCACTCATCCAATAGGTTTTGGACATGTGTAGGTCTTAGATATTACATTATCATTCCATTTTATTTAAATCGTTAAATAATGAGGTCATCACTGCATCATCATGCTGTCATAAATAATTTAATTTATTTAATGTCTAAAAATTATAAAAAAATATTAGATGATGTAGGAAATCTTGTTATTTTTCCAATTACTATTTATAATAAAAAATCTGACTTCTATAACCCCGTGTAAAAATTGTTTTAGTAAAACATCTCATGTTTGTGTCATTTTTACTTTAACATTAAATAAAAAGGTATTTATGTAATTTTCCAACCAAAGTGGATCCATGGGGTCCCCAAGTTGACCCATGGATTTCCTTGGTCGGTCATGACACATCCAATGAGGGTAGGACATGTGTATAGGTCATTTCATTTTATTAAAACTTGATTTTTATCTTAAACTACACTAATTACCTCTAATCGCGATTAAAAACTTAATAACTTACTATTCACCAAAAAATTATTTTTATCCCATTGAACCACATTTTACTTATTAATTACAACCATTTATGTCATATTTTTGAAATTCAAAACACAAATATGGAAAAATTTCATTTAAACGGAAAAATCAGTTTTTATAAGTACCACTCAGTGGTTTAACTATTCATAAGAAATTAATGTTTTTCAGAAAATTACAAAAAATTCACCCTAAGATATATTTGATATTCCAAATTCAAAAATTATGTCTATTTTAAAAAATTCAAAACATATAAGTTGAATTAATTAATTTAATAATTAATTCCCGTTGTCAAAACAAATAGCGTGTTTTTATGAAACAAAAAGTATCAAAAGATTGACACTAGTTTAAGTCCGATTTCAAAGTGAAACTAATTCCATCGACCACTATTGGATTAAATGGAAAATGTATATTCTAATTTCAATTTAAAACCAATTAAAAATATAATATAATCATATAAATAAATTAGATTAAAAAAAGGTTTTGAATTAAAATACAACATTTTTCACTACTCATTAAAAATTGAACTTTTTCGAAAAAATACCAAAAATTTACACAAAGTAAATTTTGATGTCCCTATTCTAAAGAAGAATTTTATTTTTTAAAATATAACACATAAAATTTTCAAAAAGTGGATTTAAAAGATGTTCTCCATCAAAAGGTGGTTAATCGACCTTTTAAAGAATATTAGAATGTTTACGCTTAAAATTGGATTCATTCGCATTTTTAATCCTCTAACATTTATTTTAAAAAGTAAAAATATTTGACGAACATATATAATCATTTTGTAGTTATTTATGTTCATTCCCTCCATTAAAACAGTTAGGCGTTAAATACCATTTAAAATAATATTATTTTATTATTAGAGTGCAATGTAAGATTCCCAAGAAACTCATTGTTGCGTATTGGGTACGCCATCGAGCATAGCATCCCCTTTAAAGTAATATTAATATTTTTTCACAAATATGTATAAATATAAAAATTTCATATTCTTTATTTACCGGGGGTGTTACATCCTTCCCCCCTTTTGGGAATTTGCCTCCTCGCAATTTTAAAATTGGGCTTGGAAATATCCTTGAAAGTCCCACATCAGAACAAGTGTCGGTAAAACAATCACTTTAAAATAAAGAAAGATAAGTACAGAGGTCACCCGAGTAAACCCATACTAGGATTCCAAGTATGAAAATATGGACATGGAGGAAAAAACAAAGGGTCATGTTCTTATGGAGAGTTATAGTAAACATGTTTAGGAGAAACTTAACCATAAGAAAATCACAAACTTGTGATGGGTTAATCAGTATTCGATTCCCCAGTACGAAAATTTAATAGACAACATTTTTGTTTTCAGTTACTTTTTATTGAGGGATTTATTCATAAGGAAACGTAATCACTTATCATGTTAACTTTCAACTTTTACACAAACTCATATTTTCTCCAAAAGACAAGTTTTTAGGAAGACTTGTTCACATTAAGAGTACTATAATCAACTTCTAGAGAATCACCTAATCCACAAAAGAGAACTATATACTTCCCATGTCTTTAGACTATAACCAAAACCAAAATCAAAATGGTTAGTACAAGATCAGATAATCCAGAAAAGGATAACCCTTTATAAAAAGAAAATCTATTCTTAACCTCAAAAATTTGTCTAACAAAACCCAAAGTTCAATGAGGACCATTCGATAATCAATTTGTCCATAAAATTATTCAATGTAAACCAAACTAATATTGAAACCCAAATATTTTAAGGATTTAGTCTCATAGTCTTAAAAGTTAAATCTTAACATTTATCTCCAAACAACATCAGTTTCTCTTAATGTCTCGTATTGAAAAGTAATTAACCTAATCAAATATCCTCCATGATAGGTTAATAAATATCCATAGATAACCCAAAATCAACTTACTCTTAATTCATAAAATCATCTAACTAAAAAGAATCAGTCAAACTAACCAGGGACTTCACGTAGTCCAGTGGTAGGCGATAAATACCAGTTACACCTTGGTTGTGGGTTCAATTCCCACAGCTTTGTCCGACGCGACGAGTTGTCACACGGTCTGTGTGTTGTCCTTTTTCCAAAACTATATAATTATCAAATCATTCCCCAAAAAGAGATAAAATCATAAAAAATGATCATAACATATTTTAACCTCAAGTTTATCTCATGCCTTTCATTTTCCATCATATCATATAATAACCCATAATTACCTCAAAATTAAGGATCATATAAACTCTAATGGTTACCTTTATAATTATTACCTGAACTTCCACATCGATTGGTCATCTTGTACATGATGCATTACAGAACATACCAAGGTTCAAGTGGTTTATCATGACTCCTTGATAGTTGGTTTAGAACATCCAGGAGTTTTCTCATTGAATCCCTCATTTTATCTAGTATCTTAATCAGAGAACCACCACAGTTTCCTTCAAACCTGTTGTCTCTTTGGTGCCTGATAGATCCATCCATTCACTAAAAACAGAAATGTCAATGTGAGTATATCAACAAAACCATCATGTACTAATGAGGAATATAAACACCAATATATATTTACTCATTCACTTTATCTAAAACTAGGACTCTTTCTAAAATCCTAACCATTATGGTAATTTCACTTATGCTTAAAGAATACCCTAACCTCTAAAGTTATCTAAACTGACCTTTGATACCAACTATAAGGCCACATCCTTAAACCTTACTTAATATTGATTTAAATGAATAATCCACATTGAGGATATTTTCAGGTTTAGGGTTTTAGGGAATTAGAACATAACTATTACATCTCAAAAGATTACAATGTAGACACTTCTACTAAGTTTCCTTAAAATAAAAACTCTTAAAAAGAAACATGTCTAGTTCCATGTTTTAGGTAGCATGACTTTCCCATGATCCCATCCTTGCCCCTATTGCACATTAAGTCCTATGAAAAACATTTCAAAAACTTGGGATGAGCATAAAAAGCTCAGTAAGGGATACACAAAGAATGAAAACTGTTAGTTTTTCAAAACAACAAGTAAACAATTTATACTTTATCAAATTAATACTTCTCACCTTCTCGAAGTAGTAAAAACTATTCACTGAATAAAAGTTCATTACTTACCCTTCTGTAACCAGAAGATTACCATAAAACCCATATAAAGATCACATAACATATAAAGGTAACTTGGGACATAAACATACTTAAGTGGAATAACCATAAGGTCGACTTCCACACATATCACTTAATGGAATAGCCATTCGGCCAAATTCCATACATACTTAATGGAATATCCATATGGCCGACTTCCATACATACTTAATGGAATAGACATACGTCTGACTTCCATACCCAATGCATTGGAGGTTTATAACGTAACCACCCGTCCAGGTATTCACGGCACCACCCGTCATATGGTTTATCACGTAACCACCCGTAAAATGTCCAAGTACCATCATTACACATAAAATATTGAAAATATAAACATTTAAATAACAAAATTTCATTTGCAATCACAATAAGTAATTCCCAGATATTGAATTAATCAATCCATTTTCAAAAACCATTTAAAAAAGATTTTTGAATCAATGTGTCCCATACCACTTTGAATATTTTAATCGAATTATAATTTTAAAACATTAATGTCCATAAAAATAAATACTGAAAACCATTTCGAAAACCTGGACATTAAAGATAAAGATATAGAATAATAAATCTTTAAAACATTTAAAATGATATTTTTGTTAAATAATTTTTAACAAAATGAGAGACTCTTGAATACAAATAATAGCGGAATAACATTTAATCTGAACTTTATAATATCATGAGAATAAAGGGATTCATGATATAATATGTCAAAGGACAGTATACACACCATATAAGAGTTAATTGGTGCATAAAAACAATGAAGTCTCAAAAGAAATGTAAAATGAGATGAAATCCATTATAAAGAAGGTATCCTTAAATTAAGGATAAATCAATCTCATAATTATGTGTGAAAAATATAAATACACCTAATATAAGTGGATATTAAGTGTAAAACAATCAAATTTTATTCACTGATATTAAAAGGATGATATATTCAATAACTACATGTTGAACCAAAAGAAATCAAAATTGGGTTAAGAAGTTCCCTTGGTAAAACTCGACAGCCTATCGGCGTCACGTAAAATTTTACAAAAAGGGCTGATGAGAGAGATAATGGAGATCTCATCAGATGGAAATAAAATTTTCATAAATAAGGATATATAAGAACACATCCCAACATAATATTATGTGAATTAAAAGACATAACAAAATAAGTCTTTTAAAAAAAAGGAGGGTGAAAGGTCCCCTTACCGAGTTGGGTAACTTTCGAAACATACACCCCATTGAAGAAGGGTCATACAATGAAGATGTGAATACCCATAAATGAAATTATACTAAACAAAGTGTATAATAATGGGCAGTACATACACAACTCAAAGGAAATTGTGGCAAATGTAACATAAATCTCACGAGAATAAAAGTGAGATGAAAAATCCCTTACGAAAACACATCAGCCTAACGATGCCACCTAAAACTTCCAAAATGGATTGATGAGATGAAATAGGGTCTCTCATAATATAAACATAAAGTTTACAGAAGGAGGAATACAAAATAACATCCCCCAATATAACAAATAAGAGCTTAAAAAAACTGACATAAAGGAGAGTACTTAAAAAGAAAGAGAGAGGTTGGATCTCTTACGAAAATTCGGCAGCCTAACGGCGCCACTAAAAACTTCTAAAATGGATTGATGAGAGAGAATAGGGTCTCTCATCATATGAACATAAATATTACAGTAATAGTAATATAAAAGAACATCCCAATCACAATAAATATGAGCTTAGAAGGAATGACATAAAACTGTGTACCTAAAAAGAAAGAGAGGAGTAGGATCCCTTACCTCGGGTCAGACTTGACTCGATCGTTGTTTAATCACCTGAATAATAAAATTGAGTTAATTTATACTTCCTTAAGAACCTTTTTCTTGTTCATTATTCCTTTTATATCACTTATTACCATGTCATAAACATTATGTAATCATTTAATTTAATAGTGTTTGTTTTGTCGATATTTGGTTCTTAAGTCAAAAGTGGACTTATTACAATTACATGTTGTTCGCGTGGTCAAAGGTTCATTATATCCAGAGTTTTATTCATGATTTAAATATCATATATATCATATATATCCAGTATATTTATGCATTTATAATATTACATAACATTTAGAGTTAAGAAATGAAATGCACCGTTCATGGAGACGGTAAACCGTACGTACGCATGAACGCTACTTCCATTTCTATTACATATTTAATGAAATTAAAATATAATTATACATAATAGTATTTTAATTCCAGTATGGTATAATATATAATATCATTAAATATATTCTTTATACATACCACATTTGGTATTAACGAATCAAATCACTTTGAGGGGGCGGTAGTCCGCACTTCCTTAAATGAAGATATCGTGTTTACCCATAATGGAAACCATAAAGGTATGCCATTAATGAAAAATACATAAGCTTAAGTAAAACATAAACATATTAGATATCATATATAAATATAGTGTCATCTTAATGGCCACCTTTGAAGGTGTTAGAAGTATGTTGAACAATCATCGTTTCGGGAGGCAGAAATTCACCATCCACGGAAACAGTATGTTCTTTAACCATTAGATGTAGGTGTGTAAGTGTAGCTCGAAAAAATCTTATAACAACATCCTAGTATATTTAAGATAATGTATTTGTTACAAAAAAAAGAATAAAAACAGTTTGGGGGGTTGGAGAAGCAAAATAAAACAAAAGGACACAAGTGAAGACATTACCTTTAAATCGGTTAACTTCCTTTGATTTGAGCTCAAAGGCTTCCTTGGAAAGGATTATGCCCAAAGTGAGGCTTCAAGGAGTTATAGAGGGATGTGTAGAGACAAAATGGGTAGGGGTTGGCCGATCCAAAGGCTTTGGAAGTGTGGGAAAAGAGCTAGAGGTGGGGGCCTTTTATAAGAGGAGAGGAGGGGCACTCTTGTAAAGTTACAAAATGTTACATTATTTTCAAGAGTTTCGGATTTTAAAGGTCCCAAATTGATGTAATTCGAGGATATGGTGATAAGAGTTCTAAATCAACTCATCCAATAGGTTTTGGAAATGTTTAGGTCTTAGATATTACATTATCTTTCCATTTTATTTAAATCGTTAAATAATGAGGTCATCGTTGCATCATCATGATGTCATAAATAATTTAATTTATTTAATGTCTAAAAATTATAAAAAAATACGATAATGTATGAAATCTTGTTATCTTTCGAATGAATATTTATAGTAAAAAATACGACTTGTATAACCCCATGTAAAAATTGTTTTAGTAAAACATCTCATGTTTGTGTCATTTTTACTTTAACATTAAATAAAAAGGTATTTATGTCATTTTCCAAACAAAGTGGATCCATGGGGTCCCCAAGTTGACCCATGGACTGCCTTGGTCGGCCATGACACATCCAATGAGTGTAGGACATGTTTGGAGGTCATTTAATTTTATTAAAACTTTATTCTTACCTTAAACTACACTAATTACCTCTAATCGCGATTAAAAACTTAATAAGTTACTATTCACCAAAAAATTATTTTTATCCCATTGAACCAAATTTTATTTCTTAATGAAAACCATGTATGTCAGATTTTTGAAATTCAAAACACAAATATGGAAAAATTTCATTTAAACGGAAAAATCAGTTTTTATAAGTACCACTTAGTGGTTTCACTATTCATCAAAAATTGAAGTTTTTCAGAAAATTACCAAAAATTCACCGTAAGATATATTTGATATTCCGAATTCAGAAATTATGTCTATTTTAAAAATTTCAAAACATATAAGTTGAATTAATTAAGTTAATAATTAATTCCCGCTGTCAAAACAAATAGCATGTTTTTATGAAATAAAAAGTATCAAAAGATTAACACTAGTTTAAGTCCGATTTCAAAGTGAAATTAATTCCATCAACCACTATTGGATTAAATGGAAAAAATATATTCTAATTTCACTTTAAAACCAATTAAAAATATAATATAATCATATAAATAAATTAGATTAAAAAGAGGTTTTGAATTAAAATACAACATTTTTCACTACTCATTAAAAATTTTACTTTTTCAGAAAAATACCAAAAATTTACACAAAGTAAATTTTGATGTCCCGATTCTAAATAAGAATTTTATTTTGTCAAATATAACACATAAAATTTTCAAAAAGTGGATTTAAAAGAGGTTCTCCATCAAAAGGCGGTTAATCGACCTTTTAAAGAATATTAGAATGTTTACGCTTAAAATTGGATTCATTCGCATTTTTAATCCTCTAACATTTATTGTAAAAAGTGAAAATATTTGACGAACATATATAATAATTTTGTAGTTAGTTCTGTTCATTCCCTCCATTACAATGACTAGGTGTTAAATACCATTTAAAATAATATTATTTTATTATTAGAGTGCAACGTAAGATTCCCAAGAAACACGTTGTTGCGTATTGGGTACGCCATCGAGCATAACATCCCCTTTAAAGTAATATTAATATTTTTTTTCACAAATATGTATAAATATAAATATTTCATATTCTTTATCTACCTGGGGTGTTACATCCGTCCCCCCTTTTGGGAATTGCGTCCTCACAATTTTAAAATTGGGGAAATATCCTTGAAAGTCCCACATCAGAACAAGATTCGGTAAAAAAATCACTTTAAAATAAAGAAAGATAAGTACAGAGGTCACCCATGTTAACCCATACTAGGATTCCAAGTATGAAAATATGGAAATGGAGGAAAAAAAAAGGTTCATGTTCTGATGGAGAGTGATAGTAAACATGTCTAGGAGAAAGTTAACCATAAGAAAATCACAAACTTGTGATGGGTTAAACGGTATTCGATTCCCCAGTAGGAAAATTTAATAGACAACATTTTTGTTTTATGTTACTTTTTATTGAGGTATTTATTCATAAGGAAACATAATCACTTATCATGTTGACTTTCAACTTTTACACAAACTCATATTTTCTCCAAAAGATGAGTATTTAAAAAGACTTGTTCACATTAAGAGTACTATAATCAACTTCTAGAGAATCACCTAATCCATGGAAGAGAAATATATACTTCCCATGTCGTTAGCCTTTAACCAAAACCAAAACCAAAATGGTTAGTACAAGATCAGATAATCCGAAAAAGGATAACCCTTTATAAAAATAAAATCTATTCTTAACCTCAAAAATTTGTCCAAAAAAACCCAAAGTTCAATGAGGACCATTCGATAATCAATTTTTCCATAAAATTCTTCAAAGTAAACCAAACTAAGATTGAAACCCAAATATTTGAAGGATTTAGTCTCATAGTCTTCCAAGTTAAATCGTAACATTTATCTCCAAACAACATCAGTTTCTCTTAATGACTCGTATTGAAAAGTAATTAACCTAATCACATATCCTCCATGATAGGTTAATAAATATCCATAGATAACCCAAAATCAACATACTCTTAATTCATAAAATCATCTAACTAAAAAGAATCATCTAAACTAACCAGGGACTTCATGTAGTCCAGTGGTAGGCGATAAATACAAGTTTCACTTTGGTTGTGGGTTTGATTCCCGCAGCTTTGTCCGACACGACGGGTTGTCACACGGTCTGTGTGTTGTCCTTTTTCCAAAACTATATAATTCTCAAATCATTCCCCAAAAAGAGATAAAATCATCAAAAATGATCATAACATATTTTAACCTCAAGTTTATCTCATGCCTTTCATTTTCCAGCATATCATATAATAACCCATAATTACCTCAAAAGTAAGGATCATATAAACTCTAATGGTTACCTTTATAATTATTACCTAAACTTCAACATTAATTATTCATCTTTTACATGATGCATTACAGAACATACCAAGGTTCAAGTGGTTGATCATGACTCCTTGATAGTTGGTTTAGAACATCCACGAGTTTCCTCATTGAATCCCCCATTTTATCTAGTATCTTAATCAGAGAACCACCACAATTTCCTTCAAAACTTTTGTCTCTTTGGTGCCTGCTAGATCCATCCATTCACTAAAAACAGAAATGTCAATGTGAGTATATTAACAAAACCATCATGTACTAATGAGGAAGATAAACACCAATATATATTTACTCATTCACTTTATCTAAAACTAGGGCTCTTTTTGAAATCCTAACCATTAATGTAATGTCACTTATGCTTAAAGAATACCCTAACCTCTAAAGTTATCTAAACTGACCTTTGATACCAACTATAAGGCCCCGGCCTTAAACCTTACTTAATATTGATTTATATGAATAATTCATGTTGAGGATCTTTTCAGGTTTAGAGTTTTAGAGAATTAGAACATAACTATTACATCTCAAAAGATTACAAAGTAGACACTTCTACTAAGTTTCCATAAAATAAAAACTCTTCAAAAGAAACATGCCTAGTTCCATGTTTTAGGTAGCATGACTTTCCCTTGATCCCATCCTTTCCCCTATTCCACGTTATGTCCTGTGAAAAACATTTCAAAAACTTGGGATGAGCATAAAACGCTCAGTAAGGGATACACAAAGAATGAAAACTGTTAGTTTTTCAAAACAACAATTAAACCATGTATACTTTATCAAATTAATACTTTTCACCTTCTTGAAGTAGTAAAATCTCTTCACTGAATAAAAGTTCATTACTTACCCTTCTGTAACCAAAATATTACCATAAAACCCATATAAATATCACATAACATATAAAGGTTACTTGGGACATAAACATACATAAGTGGAATAACCATAAGGTCGACTTCGACACATATCACTTAATGGAATAGCCATTCGGCCAACTTCCATACATACTTAATGGAATAGCCATACGGCCGACTTCCATACATACATAATGGAATAGCCATACGGCCGACTTCCATACCCAATGCATTGGAGGTTTATTACGTAACCACACGTCCTGGTATTCACGGCACCACCCGTCATATGGTTTATCACATAACCACCAGTAAAATGTCCCAGTACCATCATTACACATAAAATATTGAAAATATATTCATCTCAATAACAAAATTTCATTTGCAATCACAATAAGTAATTCCCAAATATTGAATTAATCAATCCATTTTCAAAAACCATTTAAAAGAGATTTTTGATTCAAAGTGTCCCATACCACTTTGACCCTTTTAATGGAATTATAATTTTAAAACATTAATATCCATAAAAATAAATACTGAAAACCATTTCGAAAACATGGACATTAAAGATAAAGATTTATAATAATAAATCTTTAAAACATTTTAAAAAATATTTTTGTTAAATAGTTTTTAACAAAATGAGAGACTCTTGAATTAAATAATAGCAGAATAACATTTAATCCGAACTTTATAATATCATGAGAATAAAGGGATTCATGATATAATATGTCAAAGGACAGTATACACACCATATAAGAGTGAATTGGTGCATAACAACAATGAAGTCTCAAAGGAAATGTAAAATGAGATGAAATCCATTATAAAGAAGGTATCCTTAAATTAAGGATAAATCAATCTCATAATTATGTGTGACAAATATAAATACACCCAATATAAGTGGATATTATGTGTAAAACAATAAAATTTTATTCACACATATTCAAAGGATGACATATTCAATAACTACATGTTGAACCTAAGGAAATCGAAATTGGGTTAAGAAGTTCCCTTGGTAAAACTCGACAGCCTATCGGCGTCACATAAAATTTTACAAAAAGGGTTGATGAGAGAGATTAAGGGGATATAATCACTTGGAAATAAAATTTACATAAATAAGGATATATAATAACATATCCCAACATAATATAATGTGAATTAAAATACATAACAAAAGAAGTCTTTTAAAAAAAGGAGGGGGAAAGGTCCCCTTACCGAGTTGGGTAACTTTCGAAACGTACACCCCATTGAAGAAGGGTCATAAAAAGAATATGTGAATACCCATAAATTAAATTATACTAGACAAATTGTATAATAATAGGCAGTACATACACCACTCAAAGGAAATTGTGGCAAATGTATCAAAAATCTCGCGGGAATAAAAGTGAGATGAAAAATCCCTTACGAAAACTCAGCAGCCTAACGGCGCCACTTAAAACTTCCAAAATGGATTGATGAGATGAAATAGGGTCTCTAATCATATAAAAATAAAGTTTACAGAAATAGGAATACAAAATAACATCCCCCAATATAACAAAGAGGAGCTTAAAAGAAGTGACATAAAGGAGAGTTCTTATAAATAAAGAGAGAGGTTGGATCTCTTACGAAAATTCGGCAGCCTAACGGCGCCACTCAAAACATCCAAAGTGGATTGATGAGAGAAAATAGGGTCTCTAATCATATGAACATAAAGATTACAGTAAGATTAATATAAAATAACATCCCAATCACAATAAAGATGAGCTTAGAAGGAATTACATAAAAGAGTGTACTTAAAAAGAAAGAGAGGAAAAGGATCCCTTACCTCGGGTCCGACTTGACTTGATCATTATTTAATCTCCTGAATAATAAACTTGAGTTAATTTATACTTCCTTAGAAACCTTTTTCATGTTCATTATTCCTTTTATATCACTTATTACCATGTCATAAACATTATGTAATCATTTAAGTTAATAATGTTTGTTTTGTCGATATTTGGTTCTTAAGTCAAAAGTAGACTTATTACAATTACATTTTGTTCACGTGGTCAAAGGTTAATTATATCCAGAGTTGTATTCATGATTTATATATCATATATATCATATATATCCAGTATATTCTTGCATTTATAATATGACATAACAATTAGAGTTAAGAAATGAAATGCACCGTTCATGGAGACGGTAAGCCGTACGTACGCATGAACGCTACTTCCATTTCTATTTCATATTTAATGGAATTAAAATATAATTATACATAATAGTATTTTAATTCCAGTATGGTATCATATATAATATCATTAAATATATCCTTTATACGTACCACATATGGTATTAACGAATCAAATCACTTTGAGGGGGCGGTAGTCCGCACTTCCTTAAATGAAGATATCGCGTTTACCCATAATGGAAATCATAAAGGTATGCCATAAATGAAAAATACAGAAGCTTAAGTAAAAAATAAACATATTTGATATCATATATAAATATATTTTCATATTAATGGCCTCCTTTGAAGGTGTTAGAAAAATGTTGAACAATCATCGTTTCGGGAGGCAGAAATTCGCCATCCACGGAAACAGTATGTTCTTTAACCATTAGATGTACGTGTGTGTAAGTGTAGCTAGAAACCTTATTATAACAACATTATAGTATATTGAAGATACTGGATTTTTTACAAAAAAATAATAAAAAGATTTTGGGGGGTTGGAGAAGAAAAATAAAACAAAATGACACAAGTGAAGACATTACCTTTAAATCGGGTAACTTCCTTTGATTTGAGCCTAAAGGCTTCCTTGGAAAGGATTATGCCCAAAGTGAGGCTTCAAGGAGTTAGAGAGGGATGTGGAGAGACAAAATGGGCAGGGGTTGGCCGAGCCAAAGGATTTTGAAGTGTGGGTAAAGAGGTAGAGGTGGGGGCCTTTTATAAGAGGAGAGGAGGGGCACTCTTGTAAAGTAAAAAAATGTTACTTTATTTTCAAAAGCGTTTTGGCTTTTAAAGGTCCCGCATTGATGTAATTAGAGGATAAAGTGATAAGGGTTCTATATACACTCATCCAATAGATTTTGGACGTGTTTAGGTCTTAGATATTACATTATCTTTCCATTTTATTTAAATCATTAAATAATGAGGTCATCGTTGCATCATCATGATGTCATAAATAATTTAATTTATTTAATGTCTAAAAATTATAAAAAAATACTATAATGTAGGAAATCTCTTTATCGTTCCAATTAATATTTATATTCAAAAATTTGACTTGTATAACCCCATGTAAAAATTGTTTTAGTAAAACATTTCATGTTTGTGTCATTTTTTACTTTAACATTAAATAAAAAGGTATTTATGTCATTTTCCAACCAAAGTGGATCCATGAGGTCCCCAAGTTGACCCATGTATTTTCGTGGTCGGCCATGACACATCCAACGAGGTTTGGACATGTGTCTAGGTCATTTCATTTTATTAAAACATTATTCTTACCTTAAACTACACTAATTACCTCTAATCGCAATTAAAAACTTAATAAGTTACTATTCACCAAAAAATTATTTTTATCCCATTGAACCACATTTTAATTCTTAATGACAACCATTTATGTCAGATTTTTGAAATTCAAAACACAAATATGGAATAATTTCATTTAAACGGAAAAATCAGTTTTTATAAGTACCACATAGTGGTTTCACTATTCATAAAAAATTGACGTTTTTCAGAGAATTACCAAAAAATCACCCTAAGATATATTTGATATTCTGAATTCAAAAATGATTTCTATTTTAAAAATTTCAAAACATATAAGTTTAATTAATTAATTTAATAATTAATTCCCTTTGTCAAAACAGATAGCGTTTTTTTATGAAACAAAAATTATCAAAAGATGACACTAGTTTAAGTCCGATTTCAAAGTGAAATTAATTCCATCGACCACTATTGGATTAAATGGTAAAAATATATTCTAATTTCACTTTAAAACCAATAAAAAGGTAATATAATCATATAAATAAATTATATTAAAAAGAGGTTTTGAATTAAAATACAACATTTTTCACTACTCATTAAAAATTGAACTTTTTCAGAAAAATACCAAAAATTTACACAAAGTAAATTTTGATGTCCCGATTCTAAAGAAGAATTATATTTTGTCAAATATAACACATAAAATTTTCAAAAAGTGTATTTAAAAGTGGTTCTCCATCAAAAGGCGGTAAAGCGACCTTTTAAAGAACATTAGAATGTTTACGCTTAAAATTGGATTCATTTGCATTTTTAATCCTCTAACATTTATTGTAAAAAGTAAAAATATTTGACGAACATATATAATCATTTTTTATTTAGTTATGTTCATTCCCTCCATTACAATGGCTAGACATTGACTACCATTTAAAATAATATTATTTTATTATTAGAGTGCAACGTAAGATTGCCAAGAAACTCGTTGTTGCGTATTGGGTACGCCATCGGGCATAGCATCAACTTTAAAGTAATATTAATATTTTTTTCACAAATATGTATAAATATAAAAATGTCATATTATTTATTTACCTAGGGTGTTACAGTCCTGATTTAGATATCTTATAAATGATTATATATTTTTGTCACTATAAATATTTTTCATCACACTCTTCTTTCTGATTTTAGTTAATGGTTTGAACCTAAAGGATTCATGTTAACACTGAACCTGGAGAAAAAGATGGTGAAAAGAAGAAACCAAATGATGTGTTGATAAGAGTGAAGGATATTGTATTTATGAAAATTTATTTTTTCTAAAATATAATTAATAATATATACTTGTACCAACTCCGGAACAAACCAAAGAATAGAAGTTTTAGGGTTTCTAAGAGCTCGAGTGGTGGAGACTGTAATGAAAAGAAATATCGATAAATGACATGTTAGAACTATGGAAGGATACAACCAAGAAAGAATCTCAATGGAAAAAAGAAATGATTTATGTGTGGGGTAGGACATAAAGTGAGGAATTTCTGAGGAGAAATTAATAGTATGATGGAAGGAAATGAAACTCATCCTAAGGACACATTTGTGGTTAGTTGCCTTAAATGTGGCTAACTTTGGAATTACCTAAGTAAATTCCCACTCTTAAAGGGTAAACCCTAGATCTTAGAAGGTTTTATGTAGGAAATACATATATAAAATAGTTATGTATTGAGAATTTATTGAAAACCATAGTAAAGAGCATATTTAATGATTAAATTTTAAGGATTTACATTATATTTTTTTGTAAATTATATTAATACTATTTTGGAAAAGGAAAACATTTATGTTGGGTGAAAAAATATCAAGTATGGTAATTCTGTGGGTCTCTAACACATGACCTATAGATTCTAAGGGTTTCACACCAACCACTAACCTACTCGATGTCCTGGTTAATTTTTTATTGTTTTAGTATAAATGTTAATGATGAACCAGTAATATCACATTTTAGGATTAGAGATTAATCTATTAACTATAATTGTTTTTTGAAATATGGTTAGAGAAAAATAGTTAGACTTGTCACATTTCTATAGGCCTTAAAATCCTTTAAAATTTTATTTTAGTACTTCAGACATAAACATTTCTTTATTGATAACTAATTTTTCAGAGTAAAGGGATGAATTAAAATTTTATCTAAGCATAACCAATGGTTAGGATTGTTAATATGAAATATAAACATATCAAGTAAGAATATTTCCTTATATTATTGATTAGTAAAATAATTACCCAACAATTAGAAAATTGCTTCAAAATAAAATGTTGTCCTAATACGTTAATTTCCACTGAACCAATAGTCTCTTAAATAATTAATGATTTATGGCTTTGAGGCCCTTAAAAGTTTATTGATAAATAACTTTTTTTTATTTATGACTTCATTAAATACCTATAAATATTTATAATTTTCCTCAATGTATGTATTTTCACCTTCCACTAATGGCCTCCAACATAGAGTCATAGTTCCAGGGTAGTCCATGTGACATTTGTACTTCACATTCCCTATTTTCTGGGGGATTTTTTACAAACCCTTATCATGATGTGGGATTTAAATATAGTAAATATAGGTCAATATATTATAAATATTGAGTTTAAATTTTGGGGATGCAATTTAATTAAGGAGGGGGAAATGTAACACCCCGAAATTTTAAAGCACAACTTTGTATTAAATAGTGTTTATGACATGCAACACCAAGTGTAAAAAAGAAATATATTATCCTAATACACAAAAAAAATTAAATAAATATATTATATTATACATCTTGTAATTTAGGAAACACTAAGTTAGCTTGCAGTACACAAAAGGGAGACCTTCTTTTATAGCTTGTTCTACATGAAAGAGCAACCTTACTCCATAACTTGTGTTACACGCAAGATCACGTTTCACTATTTAATAATATATTATTAAAATATTTTTATTTAATATAATATGATATAACCATGTTTTTATGTTTGTTATTATTAAAATTATTTACTAACTTATTAAAATTTATGGCTTATATAAAACATTTAAATAATTGGCAACCAATTAATGAAAAAGAAAACTATGAACCAATTGGATATAAAAGAGAAATATTTTTATTTATATGCTTCAAAAGTTATTTTTCCTTAATAATAATAATTAATTACAAATATTTAATGAATTTCATTAAATATATATTTTATAAATTTGATCAAATATTTTTTATATTTCTTTATTAGGTTTGATATGCATAAAATGAGAACAAAACCTATTTCACACATAAAATTTATATTTTTATTTTACCACCTTTTAATGGTGACCCATTTAAATATCAATTTTTACACATTAACTAATTTTATATGTCAAAATAAATATTATCATTGAATGTTAAACATAAAAATTATGTTAGTTTGAATTTTTGATATTTTTTTGGAAGCATATAATTTTTAATGAATAGTTAAATATAATGAATTTTTGTTCAAAACTACTTTTTCATATAATTTATTTATAAGGTCAAATTATAATTTTATTTTTTTATGTTAAGTTAAATCATATATTTATCAATTAATTCAATTTATGTAATTTTAATCAATTTCACTTTGAAATTGATTATAAAAATATAGCCAACTTTAAAATGTTTCTACATTAAAAACCTGTATTGTCATCCAGCCTATGAGATTAAATATAAAAAACATTATACCAATTATATGTTTGGAATTAGTAAAAATAGATTGAATATTTGGAATCAGAGTAGTTTATAATTTATAATAATACAATTGTTTTTACAAAAAGAGATTAGTGAATGTGATTAAAATTAATTCCAGTGGTTAATGTTAAATTAAGATGAATAAGGGACTAAACCTTAACCTTAAGGACCAAAATGACCTATAATCTACTCTACGAGAACTCCAATGGACCTATATCTAATATAAAATATCATTTATAAAATTTGGATCATAATTGTATCCACTTTCTACGTCAAAAATGTGTTAGGAATTCAATTGTCAAAATACTACAAGAGTGCCACTCCTCCTCCATTATAAAAGGTCACAACTTCTCCCCATTAAACACACCTCCAAAATCATTTAGGTTCATAAATGATCTTAAAAAATAGATTCCAAAAATTTCTCCTATATACCTTTAATCAAACCTTTGGTCATAAATCCTTCCAAGTAATCCCTTTGGTATAAACCAAAAGGAGTTACACGATTTTTAAGGTAATGTTTTCAAACGATCAATTTTCCTTGATTTACTCCTCTACCGATTCAAATATTTTTAAATAATTATATTATGATGACACCAGTATACTCAATATATTGTGATTCCTTATCAAGGTTTCTTCCTAAACGTATACAAACTTCCATGTAATGGTTGATGAAGACACAGTTTACATGTACGGCGAACTACCACCTCACAAAACGATGATTGTTCATTTTCCGTTACGACCTCTCATGGTGGGAATTATGATGTAAAATATATTTTAATATGATATATATAATATTTATTATGTATTTAGGCTTCATTAGAACTTTTATAACACATATCATTAAAAATTTGCATTTTGTGTTAACACGATAACATTGTTTGAGGAAGTGTGGACGACTACCCCCTCAATGAAAAGCGATTCATTCACACTATACATGGAACGTATAAAGGAAAACGTAGATAAAAATATAGGAAATATATTAGATAAATACGGAACTATAATTATAATATAAATATAAATACATATCATTTACTTTTCATTCTTTTAAAATAAGACAATGAAATGATGATAGCGTTGATGGAAACATAGGGACTGCTATCTCCAAGAACAATGCATTATTTTTCTTATAACAAAAAATTATAGATTATGATAGATACATGTATAATGGATGTATATGATTTTAAAATAATGTTTTAAATTCTATATATCTATATACCATGACAAATTTAACAATAACAACAAATAAGAATTTAAAACATACTCGACATTCTTGTTAATTAACACCCAAAATAGTTAAAATAATGAAAGGTTATTAACGAACAGGTGATACGATATTCTAAGAGGATAATATATTATATCATGAGTATTAATATGGTAATTGAATAAGTTAGTAACATGTTTAAAACTATTATACATGAGTTTAAAGAATGTCTTCCTTGAATGAAACCTAAGGTAAGGGGTTCTTATCTCATTTTCATTCCATGGGGCGTACTTAATTTTTGTAAAAAAAATTTTATAGGTTTTATATATTACCCATTTAGATATGTAATATAATGAAAAATTATATCTTTATTTTATTTTTAGTTTCAGAAAAAATTATTTCTTTTAAGGGGATTTTAGTTAAATGTCATCGAGGGGAATAGAATTGCATAACTCTATTTCATTTCATTGAGTTATATTACTTCCTTGTTGTTGTTTATACAAAATTATTATGTGTGTAATAACTTCTTAATATCTATTATTTTATTTCAAATTCAATTATTTTTATTTAAAATTAGAAAATATAATCTACTCATTGATTTATTATTACTTCATCATTATATTATTTTCTAGGGTTTATTTCATAATCTCATTTCATTTGAGATTTTTTGTACCTAAAATTTCATTCGAGAAAATTATTAGATAATTGTTCCATTGAACCTTACATTTAAATTTTCTATGGTTGTTAATGAACTCTAGCAAGTAGTAGTTCCTTTTTCATATTCCTTAGACTCAGATGTTTTAGAAAATGTTTTATTAAAACTTGATGTCATTTCTCTATTTAGTCGAAGAACATATTTCCTTCTAAAAATCATGTAATATAAAAATGTTTTCAATTTTTTTTACATTTAAATAAAGTATTTTTAAATAAATTTTTACACCTTTTTTATTTTATGAATATTTTCAATGGAATCATCATGTATATTTCCAAACAAGGCATTTTTCTACCCTTTTTACCTTGTAGAAGGAATGATTGTTTTAACCTCGTATGACATGTACAGATTTATCTGCAATCATTTCATTGAAGATTTATTTGAAAGTATTAAATGATTATTTTTAAATAATTTTTTATAAATGAGATTTTTAAAGAAAAATACTTTCAAAATGTTTTTCAAACTAATGGAATTTTTCATCAGGATTTATTTTTTAAAAAATTATTCTTTTATTTCATCAATGAAAAAATCCCTCTATTTTTACTCCACTTAAAATATTTTGTATTAATACCATCCATATACTTTCACTTGATGTTTTTAAATTTATTTGGTTAATGAATGTATTTATATTTACTTCCTTGATTTCCTTATTTGTTTCCTTTAAATATCCTTTTTCATATGATCATTATCATTGAATTTCCCCTAATTATCCATATAATTCATCATGGATATTACTATTTCCTAAACCATATACCATTTTTCATACGTTGTTTAATTTAAATTTATTTGATTCAGTGGGGAATTATTGACAAAAACATATTTATCATTCAATATGGTAATTTCATAGGGATTATTATTTCTTTTGATTATTCAATATAGGGAATGTTTAGAGTGGAAATTATGGGTGGGTCCAGAGTATTTATATCCCCTCTATGAATTGACATATTCTCATGAGACAAATAAGTTCTCAAATGTATTTAGTTTCTACCCTTAAGTTAATAAATATTGTACAAGTTATTAATAGTATATGATTTCATGAGCCTGAGGCATGGAATCCAATAATATTACCACATTTAGACAGTCTTATTATTAACCATGAAATTTTTCATCGATATATATCAATATATTTCATTCCCAGTTTATTTATTATGTTACATGGGTTTTAAGTTTCATATATATCCATATTTATTACACATTATCTAGTGATTTTAAAGGAATGTTTTTCATTTATTACCTTCCAACATTACTTATTATTTAAGTTTATTGATTACATGGAATTTGTGTTTATTTATTTACCTTTGCATGTTACTTTAGTATGATTCATTCAATATTGTTTAATCTATGGCTTACATTAATTTAATGATCATTTTATATCACCATTATTTTGTTCCCCTCGTTAGGAATCCTAGAAGTCTACTAAGAAATATATCTAACGATATTCTAGATGAATAATGTTTTTATCCAAGAAACTAAAATAAGATGAAAATTTTTTGTTGTAATTACTATATTCTTATGTAACAAAATATTCATTTATGTATCTGTTTTACCAAGACTACTAAACTCTTTATCCTTTTAGGAAATTATTCGTTGTAATGATGGAAATTTAATTGATAGCAGACACCAACTCCAGGATTTCTATGGTCAGGTCACTACATGCTTGACCAACCCAAATCAGGGTACATTCAATTATCAAAGAATTATAACATAATTTTTTGTTTTGAATTAACATATTTCATGTTAAGGGTTGTCTTACCAATTTTTAATTAGTCTAACTAAGAGTCAATGGTTGAGGAAATCCATTTTAAGGATTTTAGAATTATGGATTACACTCAATAGATCAAGGAAATGTGAGTTAATACAGTTGAAAATTTTAATACCTACTTAAAACCCCTCAAGTAACCTTTCAGTCCCAAATATATTTTTGGAATAGGGAATATGGGTCCTTTCAACTAGAATTTTAAAGAAATAGGATTCTTAAAATCCAATGGTTAGGTCTATTGGGTTTCAATAAAATAGTAGGAGATTAATATGTATAATATCTATTATCTACTTTTTTAAGATAAATTGCTAAAATTATTCAATTCTTAATTGAAGAAGTGAAAAGAAATATAACATAAAACATATCACTTTGATACATACATGATGAATATAAAATTCCCCCAAAAACTAATTTACAATAATGAACAAGACACTTACGTGTTATCCAATAACATGAAAAGAAATTATATATGTGGGAAAACCTATTCTTGAAGCTTTTAGACAAAAGTCTAGTGTAGAATAGTAGTCCCTCTATGAGAAAATTTTGGATGATGGAAAAAATTTCTAATTTATCATGTTATAATCCATTACCAATGATATTATAAGGAAATATGTGGAATTTGATTCATATTGAATGATTCTCACCTTTGTGATATATAACAATATTAGGTGATACAAGTGATCTATGAGATCTCCAAAGAATTGTTTTTCATGAAATCTTGGAGAGTCAGTGTCACTTATTCCTGATGTATTCAATATTGTTGGATATATTGAACACTTAGACATATTAGGTATTAAATTCCCAGACTATTTTCACATAGATATCATTATTTCCTTACTACTATTGTCTTTATCTTGTATTATTTTATGTTATAACATGAGAAATATTGATATGAGTATTTTTTAACATTTTATTCTAATTTCCCAAGTCGATAAGGACATGGTTCCTGAAAAACTAATGGTCTTTATACTGAAAATTAAAAATAAGAATAAAGAAAAGGGGAATAATTATAATAAATTGTATGAATATCTTGAGGAACTTCCTTAAAAAAAGTGTAAGATTCAAAGGAAAATAGAGGAAAAGGAAGTAGTTTTATTTTCATTTGAAAAAAAATCCATTGGAAGAGGAACTGCAGCCAAAATTAGTGGAGGTAAAGGTATGTTTTTTATTGATTTTTATCTTTATATATCAACACATATGGTATTAGATATAAATTATAGTTCTCACAAATATATCAAAATATAAGAAGCATGTAGATTTTGAAATATTTTCACGGGAGAGGTGGATTTTCATGAAATCAATTCTGTGAGGGAAGCTACTCTAGCTATTGGAGAATACCAAATTCAGTTTCAAATAGGAATGATCTTAGTTTTAAAAGGTTATAATTATGTAATTACTATTTCCAAAAACATAATTTTTTTATCCGTCCTAGATTCAAATGGTTTTGTTTTCATTTTTGAAATAATTTTTTTTTTATTTTATAGTGGAAGCATAAATTATGGCATGAAATATTTAAATAAGGGTCTTTATGTATTTATTTATGAAATATAAGTATTATAAATTGATAATTAATCATATTCACGTGATTCATGTAACACCCAACCATGGAATCACTATTATTTTCTTGTAAATGAGAAACATCTCATATATCTCAATTAAGATAGTTATTTAGAATCTTCTGGGCTACAACCAATTGAATGTTATCTTTATTGATTGCAAAGAAAAATGAGAAAACCACCATTTGGTGGTTCGGGAAAAGGGCCACACAGCTTCTATGATTGGCATACACAGTTGTGTTTGGACTATTTCCAATAGAATCTAGAGGTGTGTATTCTTACATCATAACTTTTTTTGAGGACTTCTGTAGATATGGCTATGTATACTTGTTGCGGTATAAGTGTGAGCCTTTGATAAATTCAAGGAATTCAAGAATGAATTTTAGAATCAACATTGAAATAAGATAAAGAAGTTTTGGTCTAATTGATCTGCTAAATATCTTAACTAAAGTTTTATCGGATTTCTATAGGAGTGTGGGATACATTCTGAACTCACTGCCTTACGCACCATAGTGGAATGGTTTTGGTTAAAGAAATAATAATAACATCTTATACATAAAAAGTTAGATAGTGACTCATTTAGTTCATAAATTATCCTTTTGTGTAAATTTATTACAAATTTAGACTCACACGCACTAAATTGAGTACTAACTAGAGATGAAAATGAAATTCCCTTCGATTTATGGAGTGAAAAAAAACTAATTTTATCACGTATATGTGTATGGGGTTGTGAGGAATTATTTCAGGCCATCTCCTGGAACAAAATATCACCTTATGGTATAAATTTTATCTTTATAGGACATCCTAAATAAAAAGGGGTATTTTCTATACAACCCCTCATATAACCAAGTGAAAATCACCCGTCAGTCTATATTTCATTAGAGGGATAACATTCTCAAGACAGATAGTGGGAGAAATATTGTCTTCAATTAAGTTGACTCTAAAGATACAAAAGTGTTGGTACAGTAAAATATTCCATAGGTAACTATACAAGAATGTGTTCCTAAAACACATATACTACTTAGAATCACTACAGAGGTAATAGAACCAAAGAGATGTGGATTTCTAGTCATCTATTATGATGACTCGTTATTAGTTGACAATAAAGAACCCATCTACTAAAAATATATAGTATAAATATCAGAAGATGAAATGTGGGAAAAATACATGAGTTCTAAAATTAATTCCATGTATCAGAACTATGTTTGGGTTATGGTCAATTTTCCAGGTGATTTAAAAGTTTTTGGGTGAAAATGGGAACTTTAGGGAATATTGGACCTAGAATTTAAATTAAGTACCTATAAATATAGGCTTGTGGCTAAAGGGATTAAAATATTTTTAGTCGTTTACTATGAATAATCCTTTTCTCTAGTTTTCAAGTTTAAATCCATAAAAAACTATACTTGCATTAGTTGGATACTATGACTATGAAATTTGGAAAATGGACATCAAAACAGCATTCTATAATGGGAACGTATAGGAATATGTCTATAAGACATTACCAGATGGGTTTTTAACTCAATGTGATTCCAAAAATATATATGCAAGTTACAAATATCCATTTATTGGTTAAACCAAGTAACTAGGTCATGGAATGTTCAATTTGACGAGTCTATAAAATAATTTTGTTTCATTAACAATGAATGTGAGCCATGTGTTTACAAGATGTTTAGTTAGAATGAAGTTTTTATCCTAGTAGTAAATATTAATGAAATATTAATTATTATAAATGGTAAACAAATATTAAAATCTATTAAGGACTTGTTAAACAATTTCTTCTCTACGAAGGACATAGGTTACCATCCAGCATTATAGGGATTAAGATATTTTATGATAGATCCAAGATTATACCTGGACTAATTCGAGGTCTATAAATTGACCAAATATATATAAGATTTAGTATAGAACAATCCAAGAGGGGATATTCTAGTGTCACATGGTGTACAGATTTCCAAGAAATTGTGAACTCATAGACATCATGAGAAATAGTTAATATATAAGATATCATATGATTAGTTGATAGGATCATTCATGTAATTCATGTAATGTACTAGAATATTTGTTTCCTACACATTGAGTAGTGTACAAAGGTATCAATTTTATCCAGGAAAACATCATTGGTATGTTGTTGAGGTTATCCATAAGTATTTGATAATAAATAAATTTATATCCCTAGTGTATGGTAGAGATGAGGATATAGTCATCAGGGGTTAGACTAATTCTAATTTTAAAATATATTAGAGCAATAAAAAATATCATTCAAGATATTTATTTATTCTTAATGGAGGAAATATGATCTAGAAGAGTTTAAAGAAACCAATTTTTGTTGATTCGATAGTGGAGTATGAGAATATAGAAGCTAATGATGTAACCAAATAAGTTATTTGGATACAAAAATTCTCCCATGTGATTTTTGTGGTACCCAGTAGTAAATAATATATAACATTATATTGTGATAATGATAGAATTTTGGATCTTATAAAAGTACCAAGGTCCCACATATAGAAAAAGAAAATACTCTATAAGTATCACCAATTAAGAGATTTTTCTTTAATGGATGACGTTTCCGTAAATAGAGTCCCCATGGAAGAAAATCTGGTAGACCCCATGATTATATCATTATCTTAGTAGAAGAATAGTACCATGTGAGATATAGTGGACTTAAGGTTGTTACAATTGGATCTAGTATAAGTGGGATTCTATTGAAGTTAGTGACTTATAACCAACATCTATGAACATTATGATTACATGTATTTACAATTTTTAATATTAATAAAATACTTATCACATTATGATTATTATTATTATTATTATAATTAGAGATAATGGCCTAAGAGTAGTTGTCACACTAAAATATTATAGTTGTTCTTCACTATGAGGAGAACCCAAAAGTGCAATGATAGTATTCTTAAATATATATTCTATAGTAGGATGAGATCATTTAAGGGACACAAATTATATAATGTCTATTAGGGATGGAGACTCATAATATATTGTGGAAACATCCCATGTTGTATTCCCTTGGTAATATCAATTGCGAGAGATTGTGAGAACAAGACCCACCAATTCAGAATTAACATTTATATGTTTCATTGGATTTTCCTATCTGAGGACAAGTGTATTGATCCTTGGACTTTAATATTATTATTAATTGATATTATGAGTCATATAATTTTATGTATTGAGGAAAAGTATATTGACATATAGTCACGGTGAATTAGGAAACTTTTAGTGTGTCGGGAGTTATATTTCATTCTTGAATAATATGATAAAGGATCTATCCCTTTGCTTCATTAATGGAAGGTGATATATCATGCCATTTGATGGAAAATATATAGCCTATAAAATCCATGGTTATGGTGTTCTCTTAGAATGTTCAATTATGGAAAAGTTGTAGGAGACATATATAGTTTTATGGAACCAAGATATAACAAAATTTATTAAAGATATTGTGATAAAGGGATTATATTGCACAATATGTATCTGTATGAGTTTTATGTCACTATGACATTATTTACGTTCTATATGAGTGCCTTTAAGGGTTTCTATTTCATATCATTAAACATTGGGTTTCTTATCTTAATACCATTGAGAAAAGTGCCTAGAGGGTGACATTCTATGTTTAATCGACCCTCTGTTAAATAATAATATTATTTAATATGTTAAATAAATATTATTCTCGTACATAGTTTAATAATTATTTATATTTTATTGATCACATATACACCATCAATAGTTGTTAGAGAGAATATTTTTTGATCAGAAAATATATTAATTATTTATATTCTATTTAGTGAATATAATATTTATTTATTTATTAGAAAATATTCCAGTAGAATTTATTTATGAAATAAACAATTATTATTTATCACTTGATAAATATTATAGATTAATGGTGTATTGAGTATAATGGTCTGGTGAGAAATAATATATATATATATAATTATTAATTTTCTATTATTGTGAATTTAATATGTAATATTATTATAATTATAATTATAGACATGAGGTTATGCATGGATTAATGAAATAATAAGGTTGCATGTGTAATAATTTTTTTCTAACTATGGAACTATTTAAACTCAATTATATTATTTCTAATCTAAGGGCTTGCCTTTGTTTTAGTTATGTGCAACAACATCTAAATAATTCTCCCAAATCTATAGAAAGCACAATCTCTAAGCATTATCTCATGGAATTATAGTGATTGTCTTCCTCCACCACTCTTGATTCTAAATAGATAAAAGAGAAAAATTCATGAACATATTCTCAGGGTGATCAAAGAAATAGGATTCAAGTCTTTGGATATATCACATTGGAACTTGAATATTTAAATGGTGATATTTTATAGGTTTTCGAATCACCTGTAGAGAGAATCTACACTTGAATCCTATAATGTAATGATGGTATGACATAGAGGCATTTTTAGACTCATGAACAATGAAATAATTCAATGCATGAAAATTATTTAATTTTTAAAATTATTTATAAATCATTATGTGATGATCCTATATTTAGGATTCGATGTTCTCTCATCAATTAATCATATATTCAATTATATTGGTCAAGTTTTTTATAATATATATTCATACTAGATTCATCATTGATTATGATAAAAATATAATGTTTTTCATACCCAATATGGCACTTTTTCTATGCCTGAAACCTTCAAACTTGCTATGTATGATTAGTGCATGATTTTTAAAATTATACAATACAACTATGTGGACCCCACAGTAAAGTTATAGTAGTAATTCATAGTTGGTGCATGGTTTTTTCAAAATATGTGGAAAAATATTGCATCACTATAGGTATTTTCCTGTTGGTTTTTCTTGGTTGGAATATATTTTAACCCTGTAGTGTGCAATTAATACTCTAGAAATAACTGTCTACCTGTGTTTTACACCTCAAAAATATCATTTTCGTCCAATTCACTTAGGCACTTGAATTCCTCTCCTTGTGTTTCCATTATGGATGTAACTCTCTGACCCCAATTACCCAGAGTCAGTGCATTATTACATAACATTAGCATGGTCACAAAAGATCATGTCTCGAAAGAACGATTAGTTTAGTAGCCTTGGAATCACTAGATACATTCATAATGTCTACATTACATCATAAAATAAAAAACTACAAAAACATCTCGTCTCAATAGACCACATCCATATACCCTCATACTATCCCTGTAGGTCATTCATAAAATACTTCTTCACGTCCTGAGAAAAATAAAACATAGAAAGGGGTGAGATCAGATGCCCAGTATGGATAACAATATACCAGAAACATTCATAAATAAGCATAAACATTTAAGGCAATGTATAACTAAAAAATCCTTTTAAACATGAAATTCAGCATAATATGGCAGAAATAAAATGAAATAATGCCATTTACATATTCACTTGAATATTCTACTAATTGAATAATCACATGCAATATCAATAACCACTTTCATAATGATGGAATGCATAATGCCAGACTATCATAACCACATAGTCAAGGCCTTGTGCCAAGACTACAAATCATATTTTTGAAATTCCTTGTTCTAAGACACTATTTTGTCTCATGAGACCTAGCAATGCATCGAGGAGATATAGTGGGATCCACCCGTAACATATTAAGTCGAATGCATTCCTCATATGAACAGGTTTAAACATAACATAGACATTCATATTAAAACTAGAATACGAAACGTAAATAATTTCTCCATAAACCATGAATGGTATAAAAATAACACATCCACTGTCAAAAAAATCACAAAACCTTCAATACAATATGGATGTTTTGTATCATAATAAATCAACTTTAAATAAGCTTAAAATCCATCAAAGGATGTTGACATAGATGAAAACAAAACTATTTGAGAGAAATATATATATATTTTAAATAATTTAATAGTCACATAATTATAAAAGGAAACATTTAATTTGAAAATATTCTTATAAAATTATAAGGGAAGCCTCAACGATTTTATAACGGAGGAAAATAGTCGCACCCGCTGAATAAGTTAAAAAATCATTCTTAACTTAATTCTGTCGAAAAGGTTTAAAAGGACCTTGTTTGGAAAATGATGGAAAGATTCCTTTATAAACATCTTATAAAAAGTCAAACAAGGGTATAAATGACATTGTCCCATATTCTGTAAAATATTAAGAATAATTTGAAATAAATTTTTACGAAACATGGATATGGATGATAAAGAGGTCCTAGTAGATAATAACGTATAAACAACCTCAGATAATGAAGAGATTGTAAAAAAACCCTTACCTTGTACTTTTCCTTGTTTAGGGGTAGTTTAAAATCCTATATAATGGTTAAATAATTGTTATTAAATTATACATGAATCATATACATTAATATGATATCATATATGATCTTTTAACATTGTTTTGTTAATAATATCTTAGTATTATCGTCATTTCGGGTGTTAACTTACTCATTTTATTTTATATGTTTTATTACATAAGCACTGTTTCTTATGGATAGGTTGTATATTATTCATATACAGAATGATATCAAGTCCTTAAAAATTATTTTTAATCATCAAATAAGAATTAGACTTGAATGGATACGATGGGGGATGAATCTCATCACGTTCGTGGAGACGGTAGTCCGTACATATGCACGATGGAAAATATCATTCTTTTGATGTTATATTAATATATAATTGGATGTTATATCATATATAAAGAATAATTATAATGTTATATTTATTATTTACTTCAATTACACATCATTATCATACCCATCCAAATAATAATGTTTTGAATACAATTACACCACTATGTGGAGATGGTAAGCCGTACGTACGCATGTATGGTGACATGTCATTCAAAGGATGGATAGCATAATGAATATTGTTTTAACATATTTATAATAAAATCACATTATATATAAGATACTGGTGTTATTATTTTAGAATCTAAATTAAAAAGAATGAAGAAGTGGAAGATAAAAGGAACTTGAAAGAGGTGGTGAAAACAATACCTCATCTTCTGGTTCTTCATTTTGATTTGATCAAAAGGGATCTGTAGGTTGGCTTTATGATCACAATAAGGCCTCTAGGTTGAAGTGAGGGAATTTAAGAGAATATTTGGTCAGGGGTTTTCTGATACAAAAGGCTTTGAATGTGTGAATTAGAAAGAAGGGGGAGTGCCCTTTTATAAGAGGGGTGAGGGGCACATTCGGAAAAGCTAGAAATATTCTTTTATAATAAATTAATATTTTGTTTATAATGGCCAAAAAGAGGATTATTTAAAGTTTAATGTGGTTATAGGTCTAAAACTACTCAACCAATAGGTTTTAGACAAGTTTGGTTCACTATATTAACTTTATCTTTTTGATTTAACTCTTAGTTAAATAGTTTTACTTTTACCATCTCTCTTTGTATTTTTATATTATATAGTTAATAAACTTACTATATACATCGAAGATACTCCCAAGTGGTCCATTAATGATACACCTATCCATATATAAGTCATTTTGTCTATACCTAGATTTTTAGGAATAGAATATCAATTAGTAATATAATATTTGTTTTAAAAACTCATTTATGTCAATTTTGACACTATTTAATAATTGATTTTTGTTAATGTCTTAACAACTTTTTTAATTCAAACCAATTTTATTTACATAATCCAAAAATTTAATATTAAAATATAAAATTTTTTGATGTCATCAAAACATTCAAATTATATTTAATTTAACATTTATAATACCAATTATTTGATTCTTTCATTAATAAGGAAAATAATGCATCATTATTGTGTCATAAATAAATTTAATTATTAAATGTATAATTTTTTAAATAAAATCCCATTATGTAGGAAATATGTTTATCTTTATAATTAATATTTATAGTTGAAAATATAACATATATTAACCTATGTAAAAAATTTTTGCAGAAAGATAGATGCTTATGTAATTTTTGTATTTACTTTAACTTAATTAATATAAAGTGTCATTATCACTTACAAGTGGCTCCATGGGCTCCCCAAATCGACCAAAATATTACCATGGTCAGCAATGTATCAACCAATATGGTTAGGACACGTTTTAGGGTAATTTAATATTATTATAATATTATTTGTTTCCCTATATTTACCGGATTTACCCTTTAACCATGGTAAATAAAATATTTACCGAAGTAATTATTCAAAATGTATAAAAATAAAAGTTACCTATTTACAAAATTTGGACCTCCTGATTCTAAATATAGAATCCATTTTTCTAAATTCAAAAAATAGAAGTGGCAGAAATTAATTTAAAATTAATTCTCATTGTCCAAACAAAAGCTCCTTCTTAACAAATAATAACTATCAAAATATTGACACTTTCTAATGTATAGTTTAAATGTGAAATTTTTTCCAATGGCCAACATTAGATTAAAACATAAAAATATAATCTTACAATAATTTAAAACCACTCAAATACATAATTTATCACTATTAATTATTTCGATTAAAAAATTTGTTTTTAATTAAAATTTAGTAATTTTCACTATTCATCAAAATATGAAAGTTATCAGAAAAGTATAAAAAATTCACCCTAATATAATCTTGATATTCTGAATCTGAAAATGAAGCCCAATTTAAATAATAAAATTTATAAAATTTCAAAAAGTGGTATTACTATTCATAATGGCTTGTTTGATTGGTTGTGGTGTGTGTTAGAACCTCGAAGTTGCGTACAAAACACGCTACTATATTATTTAAAGAGAAGTGTATTGTGGAAACTTGCGGTGTTACATTCTCCCCTCATTAAAATAATTTCATCCTCAAAATTTGTAGAATATTACTACTTAAAAAGACTCAGGTGGTTCTTCATCATAAGTTCCTCGGGTTCCCACGTTGCCTCTTCCATCTTATGGTTTCTCCATAGAACTTTTACTAGACGAGTTTTCCGTTTTTTCAGAACTTTTTCTCTTGTATCAAAAATCCTAACGGGTTCTTCACAATAAGATAGATCTGATTCCAGTTCTACTTCCACATATGTGAGTACATGCGTTGATCCAGACATGTATTTTCTTAACAGTGATATGTGGAACACATTGCGATCTTTGGAGAGACTTGGCGGCATTTCCAAACGATAAGCTACAACCCCAATTCGTTCTAGAATTTTGAAAGGTCCTATATACCTGGGACTCAATTTTCCCTTCTTACCGAAACGTAAAACACTCTTCCATGGAGATACCTTCAAGAACACATGATCTCCTACCTGAAATTACAAATCCTTCCTTCGGTTATCAGCATAGCTCTTCTGCCTACTTTTAGCTGCTTTGATTTGGGTTTGTATTACCTTCATCTTTTCCATCATTTCCTCAACAAGTCATGGGCCTACAAGTTTTCTTTTAACAACATCATCACAACAGGTTGGTGTGCGACATCTCTTTCTGTATAACGCTTCATATGGTGCCATCCAAATACTTGAATGGAAGCTATTTTTATAGGAAAATTCTACCAAAGGTAAATATTGATCCCACATACCCTGAAAGTCAACTGATCATGATCTCAACATTTCTTCTAATGATTTAATAGTCTGTTCTGATTAACCATCAGTTGGGCGGGGGGGGGGGGGGGGGGGGTAGGAAGTGCTCAAATGAAGTTCAGTAGGTAGGTCTTTCTGAAGACTTTTGTAGAATCTTTAAGTAAAATGGGGATCACAATCAGAAACAATCGATAGACGTACTCCATGAAGTCTCACAACTTCATTAATATATAGTCATGCTAGACGTTCAAGTGGTAGCTCTTCTCTTATATCAAGAAAATGTGCTGACTTGGTAATACGATCAACAATGACCCATATTGCATCATTCCTTGTATGAGTCTTTGGTAGCCCCATGAAAAAGTCCATTGTAATATTATCCCATTTCCACTCAGGTATGGGAAGAGGTTACATGACTCCTCCGAGATGTTGCCTTCCAGCTTTAACTTGTTGACAAACCATACATTTTGACACAAAATCAGCAATGTCCCTCTTCATGTTGTCCCACAAAAAATGTTCCTTCAAATCTCTTTACATTTTGGTGCTCCCAGGGTGAATGGAGAAATTGGAACTATGTGCATCATCCAACAATTCGATTTTTAGATCAAGTATATGGGGAACACAATGTATCATCCCAAATTTCAAAATTCCTTCTTCATACACAAAGTCACTCAATCTCCCATCATTCACAGCATTAATTTTCTTTTGAAAGTCTTCATCATCGGTCTGAGAACTCTTAATCTTTTTTAGTAAAGATGGTTTAGAGACCATATGAAAAAGTATCAGTGTTTCACCTTCCATGGTTATTCCCATATCCAAATTTACTTGATCCATGAAAACTAGATCCCTTTCAACTCTCATTTTGTTCAAAACATCATGATCCTTTCTGCTCAAAGCATCTTCCACCTTATTTTCCTTCCCCAGGTGGTAGTGTATCATGAAATCATAATCTTTTAGTAGTTCAAGTCATCGCCTTTGCCTCATGTTGAGTTCTTTCTATGAGAAAATATACATCAAACTCTTATTATCGGTATATATCTCACATTTTTCACCATAGATATAATTTCATCATATCTCCAAAGCAATGATTATAGTATCTAACTCAAGATCATGAGTAGGAAAGTTTTTCTCAAGAATTTTCAGTTGTCATGATGCGTAGGAAATAAAATTATCATTCTGCATAAGGACACAACCATTTCCTTTCTTTGAAGCATCACTATAAATAACAAACCCATAATTACCCAATGGTAGATTCATTATAGGAGAATTTACTAATATTCTCTTCAGTTCTTCAAAACATTCTTCACACTCTTTTGTCCAAATAAATTTAACCCCTTTATGTGTGAGCTTCATTAATGGGTTAGCCAATCGGGCAAAATTCTGGACGGAACGCCGATAATTACCTGTTAAACCAATAAAATTGTGTACCTCAGCCATACTCGTTAGTGCTGGCCATTCTAGGATTGTCATTGTCTTAGAAGGATCAATGGAAATTCCATCCTTAGAGACAATATGGCCATGAAAAGAAATCTCCTGAAGCCAGAATTCACACTTGCAAAACTTCCTATATAATTCATGTCTTATAAGAGTCTTCAAGATAATGCGCAAGTGATTTTCAAGATCTTTCTAGCTTTTGGAGTATACCAAGATATCAATAATAAATGCCACTAAAAAATAATCAAGATATTCCTTGAAAACTCTGTTCATTAGATCCATGCATACAAAGGGTGCATTAGTCAATCGAAAAGACATTATTGTAACCTCATAATGCCTGTACCTAGTTTGAAATGTTATCTTCAGAATTTCTTCTTTCTTCACACACAATTGATGGTATACAGATTGAAGGACAATCTTTGAAAAGTATTGAGCTCCATGCAGTTGGTCCAATTAACCATTAATGCGCGGTAGGGGATACTTGTTCTTTATTATTATAGCATTGATTTCCCTGTATTCGATACATAACCTCATAGATCCATCTTTCTTATAATCAAAAAGGACAAGGGATCCACATGGAGAAAAACTAGGGCGAATAGATCTCTTATTACTCAATTACTCTAGTTGTTTCTTTAGTTCAACTAATTACACAGTGGCCATTCTATGAGGGGTATTTGATATAGGCTTTAAACCAAGAATTAAATCAATGGAAACTCAATTTATTGTTCTAAAGGATGTCCAGGTAAATCTTCCAGAAACACATCTACATATTATTTCAGAATAGGTACATACTCTATTTGAACATTCCATTCCTCACCCACAATTATTTCATTCTCTTCCTCCATGATAATTGAATTTAGTTGATCTATTGGGGTGGATCTAGATAAGAATCACGTGGTGACGATTATGCTCTAAAGATAAGGTGTTCTTTATTATCATCATCATAAAAAATTATAACCTCCTTCTTCTTACAATAAATATTCACATCATGGTATCAAAGCCAATCCATACCGAGGATTATATCAAATTCAATCATGGGCGTGACGATGAGATCAACAGATAAAGAACATTTCTGTTCTCTAATGGGGACTGATTCACAAAATGTTGTTGCAATGATACTTCCCTTAGGTGTGTTGACTGACAACTCCCTTGTTAAATAAAATTGGTAATATCTACTTTTCATAATAAACTAGGAATATATGAAACAATGTAATAATCCAGAATCAAATAAAGAATTTTCTAAATTTGAGGAAACCATTAAATTACCTGCCACCATGTCTTTCGGAGCATCTACCTCAGCATTAGTGATAACATAAGCTATGCCATGATCCCTTGGCCTTTTCTCAGGTAAGTTCCACTGATTCTTAGGAAATTCATTTTCCTAATGTCCCATCTTTCTACAATTATATCATTGATCATCGGTAGCTTCATTCTTTCCCTTGAAATCACTAGCTTTGTGGCCTTTTTCACCACACTTGTAACAAACTCCCATTCCCTTCAAGAAAGTACCAGGGTGTTTCTTCCCACATTTACTGCAGTATTGATATTCAATTTTTCTCTTCTTCCCCTTATTTCTATTCCCAGAGTGATTGACAGATCTCTTCTTCTCTTTCTTTGCTTTAAAGTCATAAGACTTAGAGAATTCCTTTTCTGTCTTGATATCACATGAGACAATACCTTCATACGACAAGAAGGATTGTGAGACTAATGCTTGACAAAGAAATGGTTTTGACCCATCAAATAAATGATCAATATTACTCCTTGGGTTGCATATATAATCTTCTGCATTCCTCGCTAACCTTGTAAAGTAAGCCTCATACTTTGAAAAATTCTCTTCCTCCTTTTGTCTCAGACTCAGAAATTGATTTTCCATATCTGCTCGATGGTCACGAGGAAAGTATTTTTCTAAGAAATTATCTTTGAACTACCTTAATTCCATATTTGATACATCATCATAATCCTTTGTGTTTTGAATCAATGACCACCATTGGTCAGCATTTCCAGTGAGGTTGTAAACATCCATGATAACTTTTTCCCTTTCACTACTCCCCAGGGCATGGAATATTTTCTCTAAGGAATTTATCATTTTCTAAGCTACTAATGGATTTGTAATCCCATTGAATGTTGGTGGTTTTGCCTCATTAAGAGATCTAACATTGATCCCCCACGTTGTGGATCTAGGTGCTCCATACGAGTAAGGTTATTATTCATAACCTGAGTGAGTTGTACCAGTATGGTGATTAGCTGATCAGCAGCAGTTGCATCACCAGCTCCACTATAACTATCTTGAGTAGGAGGGAAATCTCTACATGGAGTGCATGGATTGATACGGTTTCCATTTCTTCCACTAGGCACCATTTCTAAGCAATAGAATACACTAGATTAGTTTATGAATCGCAATACATAAATCCAAACTTGTAAAATACTTAACATGAATTGAACTGTTTATGGATATAATCAATAATCATAAAAATGTTTTCTTTAAGGAAGTATATACTCATAAACCCTTTGTAATGGTTTTTAAAGAAAATAATAATTATCCTAAGCATATCCCCTGAGAGTGTCATAACCACGAGTGCAACAAGTCCCATTGTTGTGCACCAGTTCCCGTTCAAGTCTTTCTCAAAGCGGTGTTTTCGGGTTTTACCCCTTGGTACATCTGTGCCAGATCTGCCTCTACCTGTTAGTATCTAGAAAAAGAAGTATTTCATGGAAAACTCACAAAATCTCTACAATGCAAAAATTCTAGAAAATTATTCTATACTAATCTTTGAAGTCTATATTAGGTCTATGTGCTCTAATCAGAGTTTATCTAAATCTAGCTTCAAAGGTTTGTACTAAAATTCCTCTGATACCAACTTTAACGCCCCGACCCAAGTTACCCAGAGTCGGTACATTATTACATAACATGGGAATTATCACAAAAGGTCAAGTCTCAAAATACCGATTAGTTTAGTATCCTTGGAATCACTAGATACATTCATAAAGTTTACATTACATCATAAAATGAAAAACTACAACATTTTGTCTCCATAGACCACACTCAAATCCCCTCATACTATCCCTGCAGGTCATTCATAAAATACTTCTTCACATATTTGAAAAAATAAAACATATAAAAGGGTGAGCTCAGATTCCCAGTAAGGATAATAATATAGCGAAAACTTTCATAAATAATTAAAAACATTTAAGGCAATTTATAACTAAAAAAAATCCGTTTAAACTTGAACTTCATCATAATATGGAAGAAATAAAATGAAATAATTAAATTTACTTGTTCACATGGATATTCTACTAATCGAATAATCACATGAAATATCAATAACCACTTTTATAATCATGGAATGCAAAATTCCAGACTATGATAACCACATAGTCAAGGCCTTGTGCCAAGACTACAAATAAGATTTTGTCAAGACCTTGTTCCAAGATACTAGTTTGTCTCATGAGACATACCAATGGATCAAGAAGCTATAGAGGGCTCCACCCGTCACTTATTAAGTCCAATTCATTCAGCATATGAATAGGTTTAAACATAACATAAACATTCGTATTAAAACTAGCATAGGAAATATCAATACTTTCTCTATAAACAAATAATGGAATAAAAATAACACAACTACAGTAAAAAATATCAGAAAACATTAAATACAATATGGAAGTTTTTTATCATAATAAATCAACTTCAAATAAATTTAAAATCCATCAAAGGATGTTGACAAAGATGAAAACAAAACTATTTGAGAGAAATATCTATTTTTTTACGAATCATTTAAAAGTAACTAAATTATAAAAGGAAACATTTATATTGAAAATATTGTTATAAGATTTTAAGGGAAGCTTCAACGATTTTATCATGGTGGAAAATAGCCGCACCCTCCATATAAGTTAAAAAACATTCTTACCATAATTCTGTCAAAACATTTAAAAAGGACATTGTTTGGAAAATGGCGGAAATATTCATTTCTAAACATATTATAAAAATTAAAAAGGGTATAAATGACTTTAAATCATAGTCTATAAAATAGTAAGAATGATTTGAAATTCATTTTAAAAAACATGGATTTGGATGATAAAGAGGTCCTAGTAAATAATTACATATAAATAACCTCAGATAATGAAGAGATTGTGAAATAAACCCTTAAATTGTACTTTTACTGATCTAGGATAGTTTAACCTCCTGTATAATGGTGAAATAATTGTTATTAAGTTATAAAATAATCATATACATTAATATGATATCATATATGATCTTTTAACATTGCATTGTTAATAATATCTTATTATTATCTTCGTTTCGGGTGTTAACTGGTTTTCTTTTATATGTTTTGTTACATAAGCTATGTTTGTTATGGATCGGTTGTATCGTATTCATATCCAGAATGTTATCATGTCCATAAACCTTATTTTTAATAATCAAATGATAATTTGACTTGAATGGATATGATGGGGGATGAATCTCTTCGCGTTCGTGGAGACGGTAGTCCGTACGTATGCACGAGCGACAATATCATTCTTTTGATGTTATAATAATATATAATTGTATGGTATATCATATATAAAGAATATTTATAATGTTATAATTATTATTTAATTCAATTAAACATCATTGTCATACCCATCCAAATAATAATGTTCTGAATAACAATTACACCACGACGTGGAGACGGTAAGACTTACGTACACACGTATGGTGAAATGTCATTCAAAGGATGGATAGAATACTGAATATGGTTGTACCATATTTATAATAACATCACATTATATATAAGGTAATGGAGTTTTTATTTTATAATCAAAATAACAATGAAATAAGAAGTGGAAGAAGAAAGGAACCTGAAAGGGGGTGGTGAAAACATTGCCTCTTCTTTTGGTTCTTCCTTTTGATTTGATCAAAAGGGCTCCTTAGGATGTATTTATGATCAAACTAAAGCCTATAGGTTGAATTGAGGAAAGATGATAGAATATTTGGGAAGGGTTTGGCCGATACAAAAGGCTTTCAAGATGTGAATTAGAGAGAAGGGATAGTTCCCTTTTATAAGAGGGGTGACAGGAACCTTTGGAAAAGCTAGAAATATTATTTTTTAATAAATTCTTATTCGGTTTATAATGGCTAAAAAGTGGATTATTTGAAGTATAAGGTGAGTATAGGTCTAAATACACTCAACCAATATGTTTTGGACGGGTTTGTGTCACTATATTAATTTTATCTTTTTGATTTAACTCTTAGTTAAATAGTTTGAATCTTACCATGTCTTTTTGTATTTTTATATTATATAGTTAATAAAATTAGTATATACTTCCAAGCGATCCCCAAGTGGTCCATTATTTATACAACTATCATTATATAATTATTTTTTTCAATCGTTTGATTTTTAGGAATAGAAAATCAATTAATAATATAATATTTGTTTTGAAAACTCCTTTATGTCAATTTTGACACTATTTAATAATTGATTTTTGTTAAAGTCCTAAAAACTTTATTAATTAAAACCAAATTTATTTAATTAATACTAACATTTCGTATCAACTAATAAAATTTTTGGATGTCATCAAAACTGTAAAATTATATTTATTTTAACATTTATAATACAGGTTATTTGATTCTTTCAATAATAAAGAAAATATTGTATCATTATTATGTCATAAATAAATTTAATTATTCAATGTATAAAAATTATAAATAAAATCACATTTTGTATGAAATATTTTTAGGTTTCTAATGAATATTTATTGTCAAAAATATAACATATATAACCCTATGTAAAAATTGTTTTTCTAAAAGATATATGCTTATGTCATCTTTGTATTTACTTTAAATTAATTAATATAAAGTGTCATTATCACTTAAAAGTGGCTCCATGGGGTCCCAAAATTGACCCAAATATTTCCATGGTCAGACATGTATCAAAAAATATGGTTAGGACACGTTTGGGGGTAATTTATTATTGTTATAATATTATTTGTTTACCCTTATTTTCTGGAATTTCACTTTAACCATGGTAAATAAAATATTTACAAAAGTAATTATTCAAAATTTCTAAAAATAAAAGTTTTCTGTTTAAACAATTTGGACCTCATGATTCTTAATATCGAATCCATTTCTCTAAATTCAAAACATAGAAGTGGAAGAAATTAATTTAAAATTAATTCCTATTGTCAAAACAAAAAGCGTGTTTTTAACAAATAATGACTATCAAAATATTGACACTTTCTTACGTATAGATTAAATGTGAAATTATGTCCAATGAAAAAAATTGGATTAAAAATTAAAATTATAATCTAGTTATACTTTAAAACAACTCTTATTTTTAATTTATCACTATTAATTATTTCGATTAATAATGTTTTTTAAATTAAAAATTAGTAATTTTCACTAATCATTAAAATATGAAATTTATCATAAAAGTACCAAAAATTTATCCTAATCTAATCTTGTAATTCTGAATCCAAAAATGATGTCCAATATGAATAATAAAATTAATAAAATTTCAAAAAGTGGGTATTACTATTCATAATGGCTAGTTTGATTGGTTGTGGTGTGTGTTAGAACCATGAAGTTGCGTAAACAACACACTACTGTATTATTCAAAGAGAAGCATACCATAGAATCTTGGTGTGTTACATTTGAAGTTTTCTTTTGATCTGTAAGAATGATTTAGAAAATCAACATGTGTTTGATTTCCAAAACCAATGGTAATTCCTCATTTTTGTTTGTTTTTTCTAAATCTTCTCATCTTCTCTATCTCAGAACATTAAATCAAACCTATTATGGATATATATGTTCTATGATGTGTTTTTATTATATTTTCTTGTTATGTATTAATGAAAAGAATTTGTAGGCCATATCTATTGGTTTCATGTGTTTTTTTTCTATTTTATTCAACCATTAATATGTAGGTGGATTCTCTCACATTCTACATATCCTACAGCTTGAGGGATTCATTTTAAAATCCACATCTCTTAATTTTTTGTAAATATTTATCTTATTTTTTACCTATATACTTGGTTTTGAAATGAAACACTTAAGGTGTTTAATAAAATTATTGAAGGTAAATTAGTTTCAAAAGAAATGGTTTTGATGAAAACACGGATTGTGTGGTTGGTGTGAGTTCATGAAATTTTAATGGGGATCATTATTGGTTAAAAATTTGGTAGTTATGACTAGGTGATGGTACAAGTCATCGCTCATGAGTATTGGGGTTCTCATTGGGCATGAATGGGAGTGTGTGTGTGTGTGTGTGTGACATGAATGAATATTGAAAGTACAAAGAGATGATGGATAATTAATTTAGTTCAATTGATTTGATAAAAATATTTTAATTATGGGAAATTGTTTAAATAATATATCATTCATTTTTTATAAATGTGAGACAACTTGTTATTATTCCAAGTGGCTTGTTTTGGGAAGTCTTTGGGGATTACCTATATAGTTTTATACTCACCCCTATTTAGAAACTTTTTTTATTTTGTAGATTTATTTTGTACTGAGATACATATAATGGATATGTTGTTTACTTATCTAGTGATGCATCAATATGTAGTAGGAATGGGACTTAGAGTTGGGGATTTGAGCTTGTTTGGGATGTTTCTTGGTTTTTTTCCACATCAATGTATTTGAGATCGATTCTCCTTTTATATGTCTACTCTATACCATTTTGATTCTTTTTCTACTCTAATATTACTATATAATCTCAATTCTGTTGTATTTTATTCCATGAAACATATAGTTTTGTTTATATTTATCTCTTCTTTAATAGGTTCTTCTATATTTAATGAAATCATCTCCAAACTATCTTGTATTCCATTGGAACTTGTTATCATTATTTGATGCCCTGAGGATGATACCTAAGTTTAGTAGCACCTCCACCTCCTCCCAAGCTAACGGGTTAGGTAAGGGATGTTATAGTATACATATTAGAAGAATAATCCCACATAGTGTGGTAGTAGAAATTATTATTCAAATATAGTCAATTGTAATCTTTAACTATATTCCCCTTTTATTAGTTTATTTAGAATCTTAGTGTCCTAACCTCACCTTTTCTCTCACTTCCCATACTCAAGGGGATTTACAAGTCCTTTAGTATTTTACACCCATATATTTTTAATGTTTTTAGGGAATCAATCATTTAAACTTTTACCCACTTTATTCCCCTATATTCATGTGTTTACTGATAATCGTTGATATGAAATTATGACCTATAACCATTCACCCTTGTCTGGAACCAACATATAGTCGGACATACTTCTATTAACTATTATCTATAAAAATTATCATGACTCACATGGGCTATGAAATTTTATTTTATTGTTTCATTAACATTATTGAGATGCTATATTTTTTAAAAATAATAGGGAATTAAAAAAAGTAGTTTTTTAACACATAGAAAAATAAAAATCAATTTAGTTATACCGATTGAAGTCTCTTATTAAAAACATGATGGACTTTTACTATGTCTAAGATATTTCTTACATGATATTATCCAGTCATTATTGACATAATTCAATGGCCTCATATTTCCAAGCCTAAACCAACAGCTCTTCCTTCTCCTATGGTTGTGACTCAAACCCCCACATTTGGGAACCTTCTGGATGATCCCTACACTCTACAATTTGGGAAGAGTATTGGAAAATTGTGGTTTAATAAATGGTAGTATAAAAAATAATAAATGAATATTTATATTTATTTTTCGACATAAGTTCCTCAAGTTAGCACTCATATTATTCACCCTGAAATATTTCTTATTAATACACCTAAAGAGTCACCAGACGAGGTTCCATAGATGTGGTTCTAGTAGAATCTAAGTATTATGCCACTATTATATCTTGCTTAGTAATGATTTTGTGTACCATTGACTAAAATTCATGATAGTTGAACATACCATCTCCTAGTTTCAATAGCCATTGGTGGAGGTTTTCTATCCAATTCTTCAATTAACTCAGTTGTGTGTGGGTGTTCAATCTTTATATTTTCTTCTCAGCCATGTGCTAGATCACTCAATTGTATTCATTCAAGTTTATTCCAAAGTAATCCCCATATTTAATGGAAAGTTCATATATCAATAATATATATAGTTAGATGGATTGAACTTTGATTTTGTTCTCTACCTCTAATAAGATGGGATCTGATACAGATGAATAATACACTTGGTCCATTTTCACCTCTATTGCGGAACATGACACTACTTCTAAAATTAGTGTAATTTTCGTCATGATGGTCAGTGCCTCAATGTCCTATCCTACCATTGATAGACTGGTAGGATCACCATAATGAGTTCTGGGGTTTTTATTTGCATCCTTGGTATCCATAGGTATGGAAATAAGTTTACCCTGGCACATCGATTAGTTAATCATATTCTCTGCTAGAGTATATATAGACAAATAAATCTATTCCTTTGTCTAATTTATGAAATTGATGAAGTTCATGTGGAAGTAACAATTTTTGGACTTACAAGATACACAGATGTATTTGATATCACTCCTCGTCAATAGCATGGGGACCTGGGAGCCTCACCTTACTCATTCATCACACGAGGAATTGTTTCTGGGATAGAAGAACTAGAGGTCAATTACACTATTGGATACTCCTAAATACTAGTAGGAACCTCAAAGGCCACCATATGATAATAATCATATGTTGGTACATTCACTATGAAAATAAATAAAATGAGTTATTAAAAAGTATTAAAATACCCAATACTGTGCAGAGGAGAAAAAAAAATTTATTTTTTACATTTCAATCCTCTTGATATGAAAATGGTTAGCTTCATTATATGATTTTCATCCTCAATGTTTGAATACAACCCCATAGAGAAACAAGGAATCAATCCATTGACCATTGGAAAGGTTAGAGAGTTAGGAGATATTTCCACAACCACTTGAATGATAGAGAGGTATTTCTCACTACCCTACCTTATTAATTTCTCTATAGGATGTTTTGAAGCCTCATCCTCACTTTTCAATTCCTATATTATTTAATGAAAGAAATTTAGTGTCCCTCAAAGTCAATAAATGATATCATTCGGCTTAAAGACTCTAGGATTACATTATTTGATGTGAGTTCATACAAATAATCCTTAAGATGAGTATATTTTCTCTATATTAAGGAGCATTCTAGTTTCACAGTGCTCCCCTGGGAGTCTTCATCACTATACTCCCCCAACATTTCTTTTGAAGTAGGCACTTCCTTAGTGGATGCTACAGAATAAAATATTTTACCATTTTGCAACTAAAAATTGAATACACATGGCTGGTGAAGATATCTCCTACACTACACTAGTATTCCAACACCTCTAGGTCATGTATGCAATCATTCCTTTCTAAAAAAAGAGTTCTAGTCATAACTCAGGTGTTTCAGACTATAGTATGAATATCATTGACATCAAAAGATATTAACATAATTGATTTCATATAAAGTGAAATTACAGTCTATCCTACTTCCACTATAATTCAAGAAAAAACTACACCCTCAAGATCTTATCTGATGTATTGAAGGCATTTCCTTAGATCAACTCAAGATCCATCTTTATTATCCTCAGAGTACAATCCCCACTCATTAACTCACATCCATAGAAATAATTTGTTGTCATGTTCAACATTATCTAAGTACCTTTCCCTAGTGATGAAAAAAAGGCTTTAGAACACCATAAATATCCCTCACTAATTCCACAATATATCTCCTCCCAGATTGATGAGCCTCTCTGGCTGTAGATGTTACTTAACTCTACTACCTCACTGGGCATTTCCATTGGGTCCACCCAGATTACCAAATTCCTTAATAGTTCCCCCAAAACATGTTATCATCCTTCTTCAAGTTTATTCTTTGGAGAACCTGCATGTTTCACTGATCATAGGTACCTTAATACTCTTATTGGTTCATTCATGAGTGATAATAAATTATAGTTTTTGGAAACCTATTCGATAATGTTCATGGTGTAATCTAGTATATAGATGTAGCATGATCTATTAGAGGTTGTAGAATTATAAATGAAATCTATATAGGGAGTAAAAAATAAAAAATAAGATTTGAATTGATGTGTGTAACACCCATTCCACCTTTGAAGGTGATTTGGTACAATATTTAGTTAGTTCTACCCTAAATAGAATCTGTGATTCCCCCAAATAGAATGAAAAAATAGTTTAGCTTAAACTACTAATGAAACCTGGTCCTGGTGACCCCTAGCCATGTCATGTTGTAGAGTTTAGGTCTTGATAATATTAATCCAAGATAAAATAAAGACTGTATATAAGGTAATGATAGGGTTTGGTTGACCATAGACCCACCAATATAATAATTAGAATATATAGTTGATGGGTATGGTCGTGTACCATATCTAACATACTCAAAATATTCATATAGTCACTCTAGAACTAAGAAGGAAATGTTTATTTAGTACTCAAACACCAGACCACAATTAATGTCCTGGGACACATCCCCATGTTTCCATCCCTAATTTTTAGAATCCATATAATAAATAATTCCTCTAATAATTCCACCTATCATATATTTTTGGACCACTAATTTAAGATGAAGCCTCACTGTGTATATTGGTACTCCACTAAGATAATACAATTTGGTATGGTTCTACCACGTGTTTGAAATCCCTAACACAACATAAAACTCTCAAGAATATATCTATAATATGTATTGAGTAAGAGTAAGAACAAAATTTTTAAGGGTAATTATTAATGTAGGTTAGGATTATGTAGTTTCACTCTTGTTAATTCCCCCAGTAGCTCTCTATCGAGAAATGGTGTCTTCTCAGAATTCTCCAATGTATTGAACACTAACAGGAACTTGTTGTACATCTCACCAATGAAGGGATCCCTCCATTTATTTTTATATCCCATAAACTCATTCTAAACTCCCCATGATATAGGTAGAACATGTTTATATTGGTTTACTACTTGTTCAAAAGTTGTAACGTCATATTCGGGTGGCGATGGACATAAAGATATTAATTCCATTCCCCTTTGTATAGCCTCTTATCATGAATACATTCCTCAAACCCCATACACTTCTAGTGAAACTAGTAGGACTACGACCATTATTCGATGAAACATTCCCCTTAACACAAATTCCATTCATATTTCCATCCTTTAAGACTCTTATATTCTTACATTAAAGAATGTGGTGTATTAACAGGGATATAATTTATGTCTCACTTCTCCCCATTGATCATTTGGTTTGAGTTATATAGGGTGAAGGTTTTCATTTGGGTTTGACCCCTAACAGCATGACCATTAGCCATAATGTTCAACCTAATATGTCCCATTGAACTCATAAACCAATATCCTAGGAGTTATAGGTTTTTTAGGGATAATTACATCATTACACAAGCTAAATCCATAGAATGGAAGTCTATTTCTTAGTGTTTAATCCCTTTCATCCCTTTTCATAATATTTATCATAATATGATGTCGATTTTAGACCTTATCCCTTAATCCAATCCAGGGATTTCTAGTTATCTCACTACTTCATGCCACAACATATTCATTACTCTTATTATCCATTTTGTGAGTTATTAAAGAATTCAATAGGTGTCGTTCACCCAAATTTTCTTTACAAAAGTTAAGATTGTCATTATGAAAAAGGAACATCTTCACATGTCCGGTTTTTTGAAATCTTGTTCATGTAAAGGTGGAGTAGTGTGAAATCTAAGGTTCTAGATTTCATTAATTTTATGTGAGTAAATGTTTTATTAAAATATAGATTCATTAAATTTTCATGATTAGCTCTTTTACCCCTATATCCCCCACACCTATTTTTAGTTAAAGGTTCAACCTAAGTTATGTGAACCTAGAGGAATAAATCACCAAATTTTAATGTATTCATCATAATTAATACCTTTTTTTCCTTTTTGGATCCAATTTGAAGTCTGATATTTTTTTATGTGTTGAAAAATGTTCCTGATAATGATCTATAAGGACATAAGGATGAGATAAGAAATCCTAGAGAAATTTGTGGATGTCTAAGAATCTCATAGTTTCATGAATCTATAACTAGATGTGTCACACAAAATTGGAGTTTCAAACACATGAAAGCGTTATGAAAAATGTATCTTGAGGCACCACACATAGTAAAGCTTCCAAAATTTCACAATAATCCCATATTTTGGTTATCTTCTATGAACTAAAGGCCTATAAATTATTCATATCTTTCCATTTCTGAGTCTCTATTTCAGGATTTTTTTTAACTCTCATCTCATGTAACTATAACATCTATTCTTCACACAACCCAAAACTACCCCCATGGAATCTTATTGGTTATAAATTATATGAATTACCTTTCACAATTCTCCAAAGTATTGGGTTATTCTTGATATGTTCTCACAAGACTCCCATCCAAGAAGAACACACTTCTCAAAAATTCATAATCCTTGTTAATGTTATTTTTTTTTTCAACACAAAACTTGTCATAAATCCATACAATAAAATCCCACTTGATCCTCACATTTATAAAATAACACTTTTCTAAAAGTTTATGTAATATTGGACCTACACGTATATAATCCATCTTTATTCTTGCCAACATCATATGAATGAATATTTTCATTCACTTTAACACCCATAAACCTTTTAACCATGTTATTCTACGTAGTATTGATGTATGTTTCTCTTATGCACAATTTGTGTAGCATTCATAACCATGTTTTTAAACAAAGTCCCAAGCAACATAATGTGTAACATGCACTCTATCCATTAATTTATCCCCTTTCACAACACAATTTCCCTTACTATATGATGGTAAAAATATTGGAATAGTCCTATCACATGACCCTAAAACTATGCACCTTGAACTATGTGGGTATTGATTCTGTCTCCAAAAGGATATGTTGGATTCCTCTTTGATGTTCAATCCTGACTCCCCAAAAAACTAATTGTCCTATCAACTAATTCAAAAGATGCAAAACTATATGTTCCTAGAAATCATCTAACACTCCCAAGTATTCCCAAAGTAATCTAAACATGTTTCTACTCTTATTTGATGAATGTAAGTGGATATATCCCCATTAAAATTTAAACTATGTTTTCCCTTATGTGAAGAACATAAGTATATTTTTTCCCACTAGACGTCAAACTGTTCCTTACATAACACATATAATTTATATAGATTGATCAATACTAGATGTTAATACGTAGATTCTCTCAAATGAAAAATATGAATGGATTCATCCCCAATAGATGTTACCACGATCTCACCCTTAAATGATGCATATAAGATTACTGTTTCACTATAAATTAAACCATGAATGTCAAAAGGGGACTTTAAAATATGTCTTCCCTTATGTAATGAGCATTAGTGGATCTCTTACTTATGTTAAAAGCGTGAGGCACTCTATGTGATCACCATTCACCCATCCTTTCCTACATGTCAAGCCTTGGATGCCTATATAATTAGCTTATTATTCCTCATGTAATGATAATGAGATGCCTTAGGTTACAAGCCTAAGTTTTCTTTCGTGATAATTATAATGTGCCTCATGTGATTAACATGGTATTACTTTGGTGAAAATAATAATTTTTATTGTGTGAAAGAAAAATATTCCTCAAGTTATTAGAACGGTATACCATTGGTGATGATCATAACATTCCTTATATAATGACAATAAGGTTCCTCCTATGATTATTATAGAAAAAACTAGATAAAAAACCTATATTTTCTAACATTACAAGTATAAGATTCCTCATGTGGATAGAATGGGATTTTTAAGAAATGAGAATAATATGACTTATGTAATGAACATAATATTCTTTATGGTCTAACCTAAGGAATATAAAATAGATTTTAAAATTGTTATATAGTTCCAGAAAGAATCATCCACTCCAACCGAAGGTGTTCACACTGTTAATGTAGAAAGTGATGTAGTTAGTTGATGTAAAAATGAATATGGAACTAATAATAGGATCCAATAACATTTCTTAAAACTATATGGTAGATACAAAATAGGAAACATGTTTTTTAGATAAACACAAAACTCCCCTAATCAAATTATAATCATGGTTCCAACAACATCAACCTTGTGGTGAGAGTCTTACCAATATTGAAAACAAGGAATGCAGGATAAATTTTTTTACCATCCATTGTGTATTCCAACACATTATTTTAAAGGGAAATCATCAGAAAATAATAATTTATTATATCCTATATGGAGATATGTAGTTGTATAAATGTTTATTAGGATAAGGAATCCCATGTTGTGTTATATGTATACTCAGTGTTAGTCACCAACCCTTGGCCTATTAGCTGTAAGATTGGGGAATCAAACTTAGTTTAATATTAGCCAAGGAGGGGTCATAACGATTTAATTCACACCACAAAACATCTTAAAACTACACTACAGAAATCATAATAAACTTCATTACACTTCTTAGGATCATGTAAGATGAGGATAAGTGAGGATATCGATATCTTTTTCTTCTCCAGAAAATAAATGTCACATTTATCATTCTAATTTATCTTTATACCCTACCTAATTATTGTATTCATAAATATAGATAAGTGTTATATCTCCTTTTGAACTCAATGATAATAATCTTCATGGGCAAAGAAACTTTGTATCTCAAATTCATTCTTGGTAGTCACCCTAGATATCATGGCTTCCACTTTATCAAAATAAACTGATATCCCAAATTTAGAGACAACATGCCAAAGAAAATTCCTCTCTCAAATATAGAATTCGAACTTCAACATATAAGAACAAAAATTATTATCCTTATATATGTATAAGATAAATTATAAATATTCACTATGATCCTCATAGGTTTGTGAGTATATTAATACATCAATGATATATAATATCAAAATGGAATAAAAATAAAAATACAAACATATTTCGTTAAGTCTATAGACACTATTTGTGTATTAATCACCCTAAAAACCATTACTGATAATTCAAAGTGTCCACAATATGTTTGATAAGATTACTTTGGCACTTCTATAGCTCACTCCCTCAACTTTTAATAACCTGATTGGATATTAATTATTGAAATAAAATTATCCCCTAGAAAATCATCAAATAAATCATCAATATATAATAAAGGATCAATATTATTACAAGTAACTTAGTTTGTCCTGTGATAATAAATATATAATTGAGAAGTCTCATCTACCTTTGCAAAAAACACTAGAGAATCCTATATAGACACACTCCACCAAATTAATACTTAATATTCAAGGCCTTTTAATGAGTTATTTGTTTACTTGAGCTTAGTTACAACCATATGATAAAAATTTATAGTGATAAGCTCAATATCTAGTAACAAGTCAGTTATGTACTACACATAACTCTATTATAAACACTATAAAATCGTAAAAAAATAATCTTGATAAATATATACCATAAAATGGAAAATATATTTACAAAAACCCTCAATTGATCGGAGAACCATCATTTTCACAAGAAATATAACCTTCTTTATTTTTCTAAAATCATATCCTATTATGATAACATGATATTATCATTATTCTATAAGCACTTATGATTCATCAAATGGGAGAAATAATGTTACCCATCATCAATAATGATAAATATACTCCTATAAATGTAACAAAAATGATATTCAAATAATCAAATCAAATCCACTCATCTCAAAAATAATAAAATCAAAAAGATTTCTATATCTAAAAATATCAAATGAAATAGCTAAACATATTCTGATTGGATAATATCTTTTTAACAAATAAGTATTCACTATTAAAAATCTAGATAGAAACCCACAACAAAACTTATTTCAATTACCAATAAAAAAGAAAAAAAATAATGTGAAACACCAAAATAAAACAATATGATAACCAAGGTATAATTAAATAATATCATACCAATATCTATGGAATAACCTTTTACAATATCTAATTAATGGTACTAAATATAAAATAAATTACTAGACTCTTTACATAGACCTTTTCCATGGGTTGGGTGACTCCCCTCCATTGCATCCCTTTGCTAAATCGGCCCCATAGAACTTCTACCAAATCCAGGACCAAACCTCCCATATGGAATATAGACATTTCAATGATGTGATGCACTGTCCCATATATGTTATGTCTTCCTGGAAGATGTATAATTACTTTCAAATCACTAGTTTCTCTTCCAAAAAAACTTCTAATGATTCCATACTTTGAAACAAGAGTGACACTCCTTCCATTTACTAGGATAAATATATCATGTGTGGACAATTTTTCCTCACTAATAACACTTCAATAGAACCCTAAAAATAAATATATGTGATGAAAAAGTCCTCCCCATACCAAATGATCACTCACTATTTGGAAAATGTTTATATCCCACCCTATTCATTCAAATCCCAAATCAACATGCTCCCACTAAAGCACTTTTATCTTCCATGTGATCTTTATCTTCCAAGAGATCCTTATTTACCACCTCCATGAAAGTAGCTAAGAAAAAAAAGATAAACTTATAATCAATATTCAATATTTATACCATACTTAATTCTATGATCCTTATAAGTCTCTCTGAATCCCAAGGATAGATGAAAATTGATCAAGTTTATAAATTTAGAGGTATGATCAAGAATATATATATATATACATAACATAGACTTCTCCCAATGAATTGATGACCTATATCCATCCAAATTATATAGATATAATTTCACAAATAAGGGTGTATAAAATCTTTCTTTTACATACCCTCAACCCTCTTATCTTGGAAAATTATATCCCACCAACATCGAGCTGGTCCTCTCAAGCATAAAAATAGCCTGATTTAATTTCTTATTTTTTAGATCATTAATCAAATTGAAGATGTGATGTTTTCTCTATAGAAACTACCTCTATCAGTGAGGAATAGAATATACTCTAATTATAATAGTATTTAATTCTCAAAAATTTCAAACTTGATCAAACATCATTGTTACTCTCTAGGGAAGTATCACTTCCATGTTCTGAACTACTTTAAGAAGACCCTCAGTGATCATATTATCCAGTGCAGTATCAAGATAAATAATTTAAGGATTATTATTATTTTCTCATTATATATTCCCCTCATTGGCATGATTATACTTAGCCTCTATCCTATGATCCTCATCAACTCGCTTCTTAGGTATGATGATTCTATAAAAATAAACACATAATTTTTCAACTAACATAAAATATTTCCACAAATAAAGATATTATGAAACACTTCATGTATAAAATCACAAATTTATTAGTAAATCAAGATAATATCATTAAATTACTTAATTCATTCCCCAATGTTTTTCTAATTAATCCACTATTATAAACTTTTTCAATAAATACCTGATTTTTTTTATTTATAATTAAAATTTTTCACATAAATTTAAATCACCAATCAATAATAAAAACATAAAAACACACATATATTATTTCTTAACATGATAAAATAATGACTGAATGACCCTTTACCCACCCTCAACTAAGTGAGAATCATATCCAAAAAATTCATTGATAGGCCAAAAAATAATCTTATATGCCCTTTGTAACTTGTACTTCTACTATGGTTTTATTGGACATGCACTCATGCCTAGATTTAAAACATATTATTGAATCTCAATCACCAATTTAGAAATTAATTCATATAAATTCCAAAAAAAAATTATTTGATTCCGTTTTTTGACATCCATCTTTGGTATGATTGTTCCACCGAGGAAATATGTCACAGGGACTCAAGTGTTCTCCCTGATCCCCAGAGTCAGTTGACTAGCACTGAGGGTCTAAATATATTTCATGGAGAGATATTTACACAAAAATATTCCGTCATAGAAATATATCTATAATAAATAGTATAATAATAGTAATTATTAGAAACCAATATTAACATGATAAGTATATTCATAAAAATATTCCACAATTTCCCATATGATTCACATACAGAAACAATTCTTTAAATTTAAACTCATATGAAAATCGATAAATAATAAAACTAAAAAAAACTAAAAAATTTTATAAATACCCCCATATGAAAGTAAAAACATATGAAATTAGCTCCAATTTTTCTATAGACACCATCTCACTACTACTAAGGCCACTTTCCAGAACCTGTAATATCATGAATATAATTCACATGAACATGTGGTGTGAATGTATTGGGAATGAGAATAAACCATCTGTATACACCTTTTTAACTTTAATAATTCCTTGGATTTTAATCTGATTATATATAATTTGTGTAAAACCTTTAAATGATTTAAAAATATCATTTTCTGTCGTAAAAAGAGTCTTAAGTGCTATCCAAGACCCCTAAATGGTTACATACCTTCTTCATCCAGTGCAACTATACATGAAATATAAATTGGGGATAATCTAGAAAAACTAATTGATCTTAATCATCACCCTTCAAAAAAATTTAATCTCATAAATTCCTGACTGATCTCATGGCCATAAAAAACACATGGATCACATCACACCCCTCATGGATCAACCTATCCCAAGGCTCCCAATATGTGAACTACTTCATGGAACTTTTCACAAGAAAATAGTTATAGAAAAAAATATCAAACATCACTTTTTTATAATAATAAGACACAATATAGACCCTAGTTATCCACCAAAAATAACACATTCACCTTGTAAAAATACATATAACCACCCCTCCACAAAACACATAGTTAACACTTTCATATCATTAAATGCATTTAACCCCTTCGCATATGTATTTTCATTTCTCAATACACTAATTCCAACAGTAAACCCAAATTAGAAATGTAAATAACAAGTCTTCTCATACATAAATATTACATCTTAATAAATGAATATTCATTAAATAATATAACAATCCATTCCATAATCTTTTAGCTCTAGTTCCTTTATAAACATTGAAACATAAAAAACTAGTTTATAAGGTTTGTACATAGTCTCCCACTTAGTTCATTATAAATAGAACCCTTCTCATAAATATCATACATAATACCTTTATTAATAACCTATGGAAAGGAAACATAAGAAAGGGTGAGCTTATTTTCTCAGTATGTATAAACAAAGGAGATTTAAGTTACCACACAAGGATAACATGACTATATGGGTATGAGAATTTAAGAATAAAATTTTAAAACCATACCATGCATATCAAAGAACATAGTCTTATTTTGTGGTATAAATCTTGGAATATCATAAGACATGAATCAAAAATTAATAAAAGAACATGAGTAATGAGAGAATAATATTAGTATAAGACCTGGAATTATGTCATACACATAAGAATATAAAATCATTTAATTATTATTCATAACTCATTTCCAAGAATATCATAGTGGATTTGGTTCACTCATAAAACCATTTTAGTAGTAAATGTTCACTACCAATACTATAATTTTAGATTAGGTTCACTTTACAAACCATCATAGTATTAAGGGCTTACTCCCATTACTATGAGAGTGGAAAAAGTCCCTTACTGAACTGGGATCACTCTCCATTCCAATCATATTTATCTCATGAGATCTCAATTTTTACCCAATGAATTAGGGAGATATATAGATACAACCCTTCACATAATGAAAATAATATATATTTTTACCTAAAGATCAGAAAAAATGCATTGTATTAGAACCCATGAAAATATTGGGGCTTCATAAAACATTCATCATAATTGAACCCATGAAAATAAATGGCCTTCATAAAACATTTCACCATTTTATGACCTATGGTAAAGAAATGGGTTTCCTAAAAATATTATCATAATAAATATAATCCATCTAAAGAAATAATAAATATCATATCATGGGATCATATCCCGATTAATGATTAAGTAACATCAATTTATTTCATATTATATAGAAAATATTTTTTATGAAACATAACTAGTAACATTTCTTGAGGAATATAAACATAAAATTTGAAAAACACTTTTTTAAACATATAAAATATTTAAAAACATTTTTTTAAATTATATTAGAATCTTATAAAGTAATATTTAATGATAATTTAAAAAATTTAATTAGGAAAATTGTATTTCCACTTTGAAAACATTTTTTAAAACATAAAACATTTTGAAAATTATTTTCTTTGAAAAAACACATGAAAAAATTTAAAATATATATAAAGATCATTTTAAAATTTTCATGAGGAAAATAGCCTGTCCGTTTTGAAAAAAACCTTTTAAAAAATAAAACCTTTTAAAAATAATTTTCTTTTAAAATAACCAGGGAAACTTATAAAGGATTCTTTAAATATTATTTAAACTGCTTCATGATGAAAATATCCATTCTTATTTGGAAATAATTTTTAAAACTAAAACTTTATAAAATAGTTTTAAAATACTTTTCTTTGAAATAAATATTTCAAATTTATGAATAACTATTTAAAACATTTATTAGTCATGGTGGCGGTAAATTATTTTCATGTAATACATGTTAAAACAAATATTCCATTCACATTTTTGGTAAAACCCAAATTAAATTTTTTTGGAAAGTAACATAAAGATTAATTTTTAAAAAAATGGTAAAAAATTAAAACATTCATAAAAATGGAATCAAACTTTCATTTAATAGTAGTAAAACATTCTTCAAGTTTTTTAGAAAACATGGATATAAAACAAAAAGGGTTGTTCGATCGAAGAGGTAAATAAAGATAGACTTCTTTAAAAACATTACTTTTGAATAATAAGTACATAAATAGATGAAAATTAAGAGAAAACATGTATTATAAATAAATTAACATAGGATAATAAAATTCATTAGTTTCTTGAGATACAAGTCATAATATCTAATCATATTTTGAATAAACATAAATAATACTGATAAAGGATGAGATTGTTTCCTAAAACCCACCATGTAAAGACATAAAAATTTCAAGGATTTTTTTTAATTTATTAGGAATTTGACGAGTCTGTGGCTTTTGACTACACTTGATTCCGAGTCCCGGTGTGCTCGGAATCAATTTCTGAAGTTTAGCTCGGGTACGTTCAGTGAACGAACGAGTGGGATTTTATATATTTTGAACCGGTGATCAGAATTGAAATCTAAGGGCACTGTTGAACTCGCAGCGCGGGTTTTCTCTTAAGAAGACTTTCAACTCGACGACTGGTAATCGGGTATGAAAGTTAGTTTTTGGGCTTTTACGTGGGTTAATAAAATAAAATAAGTGAACAATTTATTTTATTTTGTTAAACACGATCCGTGCAGAATAAGTGGTTATAAGATCCACTAGAGAGTTGGTGGTGGGGCCCACTGAGATCCAACCTCCCATGTGAGTTCGATTATGGTGGAAACCACACGAGGACTCCCATTAATGGGAGGGGAATCATAACTCCTTAACTCCCTCCCATTTTTTAGGGAGAGCCTCTAGGTTTAAATCCCTCTCTTAATTGAGGAGGTTGAAACCTACCTTTTTAATGAGGGGACCACCCAAACATTAACCACCCCCATTTTCCTTTTTATGGTTAATTAATGGTGGGTCCCTCTAGGAAATATCCTCCCTTTGGAGGTTATTCCTATGTGGGGACCACCAGGGCCAATAACCCCCTTTTTTGACTTCCTCCCCATTTTAATGCCCCACCGCAGTAGATTAATTGGGTGGAGCCCTCTGTCATAAATCCTCCATTTATGAATTGTGTGCCAATGATGAACCCTCCCACTCTTATATAAATGATGCTAGGAGAAGGAGTTCTGGATGACTTCTTCAAGCGGTGGAATGCTATCAGCGAAGCATGGCGCCCAGCACTTGGAGAGTTTTCCTCTTCCTCCAACAAAGAACAAAGAACAAAGAACACCGACACCACCCTCGGATCCTGTCTTCTCGACATAGACAAAACGACTCGGTGGTTCTCCATTCTTTTCTCTTCTCCACGACAAGAGGGGAGATGTCGCTTCCTCCTTGGTGCATTCCTACGACGACGGAAGCAACACTGTCATCCACGATGCTCGACTACCGCAGATCTTTCTCGAGGTATGGGGTTTTTATTTTTATTTTTGTGTATATGTGATTTATAACCTTGTGCATGGGTATTTAATTGCAGGGTGGCTGTATAATTTATTTTTAATAAATTAAACCCTTGTCGTTGATGAATTATTGATTGAGCCTCTAATGCGGAGGGCACATGCTAATGAAAAAGCCAGACCCTCAACTAGTTGTTCTTCTGTGTGAGGATTGACTAGCAATGATGAAATGGGACTGTGATGGTGCTTTAAAGCCTTCACAATATAGTTCGGGACCCGAGAAGACCGCCGTCGCAGACGGAAGCTAAAACGGACCACTGGAGAAACTCCGGTGGCCCGCAGAAGCTCCTAGCAGCGCGGGTCGCCGACACAGCGGCGCCCCAGCGCGCCTCCAGAGATAAGCTGTGACAGAAAAAGCCACGGTGGTGAGACTTGGTGGATCCCATGGCCGCGTGGGATCCCAGGATGATGGAGTGGTGGCTCTTTTCACCACCGGTGGCAATTAGCGCCCCCCCGGTTTGCGCAGTTCACTTGGCCAATTTGGCCGAGCTAGCTACCCTGGCCAGGTCAGGGCGGGCCACGTGGGCCGGGCCACGCCGTTCGGGCCACGCCAGCCGGTTTAGGCAACGCCAAACCGGGCCAGACCCAGTTCGGGCCGACCAAGGGGGTGTTGGGCTGGGTCAGACCGGCCCCAGACCCCCTATTTTCGAACCATCTCCAGTTAAACGGCCATAACTTGTGTTGTGGACCTCTGATCAATGTACTGTCAGTTTCATAGGATTACTTATATCGAGATGTTCCTTTAGTTATATTACACTCAAGTTTTTAGTGAGGTTTATATTTGTCCATGTTGGTTTGAATTCGAAACTAACCGGGCCTTCGGAGCGAAAACACTTATTACTTGAGGACTGGACTTCTGATTGATGTGTCGTCAACTACGTGGGATTACCCTTGATGAGACGGTTATTTTGGCATACTCCACCTGAGGTTTGGATGATGTTGGAGCATGGTCGGGTTGGTTTAGCTTACAAACCAACTGGGCCCCTAGAACAGAAAAAACAATAACTCTCAGACCGTATGTCTGATTGACAAATCGTCAGCAGCGTTGGTAATCTCATTGAGAAACAGTTCATTTGAGTATAACCCATTAGAGTTTGGGGTACAGTTGAGATACAGTCAGTTTGGTTCGTACACGATACCAACTGGGCCCCCGAGACTAAAAGGCTGATAACTATCAGACCGGGCATCCGATTGGAGCACTGTCTGTTGTGTTGAGACCCCTATGACGAGGCTATGCTCAGAGATATTTCCGCATGAGATTATGTGACACTTGAAAGTATCAACCAATAGATCGTCGAGCAGACCCTCTCGGAGATGAGCGTATGGAGTACGTAGATCTTGTAGCTGACTGAGACGTGATGACTGCTTGTCCGATTCGATTCGGAGTGACTTGTATAGCCCAGTGGGAAGCACTACTGTGTTTGGGTGGCAGACCCACGGAGGGGAGCACTACTGTGTCTGGGTGGAAGACCCACGATACTCGATAGAAGGAGTGCCTCTATAGTCTATTAGGGGGAACACTAATGTGTTGGGGTGGCAGACCCATGGTGGGGAGCACGACGGTGTTTGGGTGGAAGACCCACGGTACTCGACAGGAGGAGTACCTCAGCAGTCTAAGGTTAGTGAGAAGCGCCTTGGAGTTCTGACAGGATCACTGTACTTGTCAGAGGAGGAGCTCTTTAGTAGTTGTGGTTTCGATATCATTAATGAAAATCCTCGTTTGAGCTGAGTCAATGACCTTTGTGTTTACCTCATGACTGATATGGGTCACTTGATAACTTAGGTATATGTATGGGCGTATACCTAAGTAGTGCTTATCCGTTGATTTTATAACCTCTGTGTTTCCTCATGATTGAGATGGGTTACTTGATAACTGAGGTATATGTATGGGATTATAACTAAGTAAGGGTTTTCTGTTGAGATCCTTCTTTGTGATTATCCTTGTTGGATTTAGTGATACCATGAGGGTCTCAGGGTCCCTACTGAGTATCATTATACTCACCCCTACATGGGGTATGCCCACATCTCATTATGTTGGATGAAAAAAACAAACAATGCTGATAGAGACCAAGTGTACAAGGACTGGACGGTACCCGGAGGTGGAATTCATGACGAGACATTACTAGGAGGAGGTTGGCGGGAGAGATCATTGATGAGGCTATCTGTACCTACCATTCAGGTAGGATCTGAGGTGGACTACCCAAGAGATTCTTCTATCTTCCAACTGTTTTTTTTTTACTTTCGTTCAGTTGTAGCTATACCTTTCAGTTGGGTTTGTATTCTAGGCCATTTACATTTCAGCACTCTCTTTTTTACATAGTGTATTAATTCTGCTTGTACTCTGGTCAGATGTGTTTATGTTTTATAACGGGAATTTCTTCCAGTTATTGGAATTTATGCCTTTGGTGCTAGTCTCCAGCCCCTGGCCTAAGGAAGGCGAGCTTGGGGTAGTCACGACATGGGCCCCGATGATGGGTCATGATAAATTGGTATCAGAGGAGTCGATTCTACCACAGAACATATGACTCTGATATTTTCTTTCTGTGAAGAAATAGTGTTATGGTTATTAAGTGTGGTTTTCAGTTCAGGTAGTCCAGTGTTGCTGCGGGAGGCCGACATATCCATACAAAATGACCCTGACTTCTTATTTCTAACTCAGTTTGTGAAAGCATTGATTGCGTGTGTGTTTTAAAAAGTTTTGTTTAAGTTAGCTCAAACCAGGTTATCTCACCAGGTATAGTATTTTGACCATGTCACATCTGTTTCTTTCATGATGTGTTCACCTAGTCATTTAGTGTGGGTACCGAGTGGGGAGTGCGATGATAGCCCACTGAGAAGCAAGGCCTCAGTACAGGGACCTGCACCAGTTGAGACACCAGGAGAGAGTGCACTCCTCTTGAGCGTGTTACACGAGTTACAACAATAGGGGCCTCTGAGGTTTTGAGGCGAGTCGGATTTTCAGATGGCTGGGTACTGGCTGGAGTTTGTTGCACACGCTTTCCACACAGCTGGGACACCTACTGACTTGATGGTGTACCTAGCTTGTAGTCTCTTCCAGGGAGCAGTTGGGAGGTGGTGGATCCAGATGATCCAATTTTTAGACGATATGGCCTTCACTTGGGGAGACTTCGAGACCTTCTTCGGGGTAGAGTTTATACCGGCAACTCTACACTATGAGCGTGCTCAGGAGATTCTACCCTTGTTGCAGGGTTTTCCAACAATAGCGGAGTATTCTGCAGTCGACAGTAGACAGATTACACAAAAGTACAAGCGGACTAGGCCAACAGGTGGTCAACCGCGTGACTCTGGATCAGTAGTGCAGGGCACCCGGGGTGGAGTCATAACCAGGCATGCTAGAAATGGACAGTGTTTCTCCTGCGGCGGGCTTGGTCACATGGAACATGACTGTCTGACCTCCCATGAATACAATCAGCAGATAGATGAAGTACCTCCCAGGCAGAGGCAGAGGTCCACCCCGACCATAGGGAACAGGTGGATATGGGAGATCACATCTTGAGGAAGCTAAATCATATGAAAATAGAGCTCCAAAAGCACGTGGATAGGAGCGGGACTAGTTCCAGGCTTAGAGGCCTTTGACTTTAGTGCTTGTAGTTTCCATGTTATCGTTGTTGAATTTTCTTTGTGTCTTTTTACTTCGATCTACAGTAATAAAAGACACATATAATTGTGACATTTACTTTCTTGTCCTTTTGTATGGTTGATACTGAGAGGTTCCGGTTAAAACTGTTGACTTGACCCTCACATTCGATATTCCTACTAGAGGAGACCCAGTGACCACACACTGATGCCGATAGTGTGACTCGACCCTAGGAAGCGAGAGTGACAGTTGGATCTCTTGGTAGTAGCGTCAAGGCCTTACGACAACACCCATGGCATGAAAAAGTATTATTCATGTCAGGATTGACTATATTAGGAAAAGAACGTGGTTCATCCAAGGGATGAGACCATATTTATCTTATCGGAAAAAGAGAAATCTTTCCAGCTTTTGTGGGACGTAAGCGAAGAAGGGTGTACCTGAGTTCTTACAATTGATTAGTCTCACCATTGATCATTGAGAGAACGGTTTACAGTTTACTCTAAACTCAACAGTATCAGGTGTGTCTTCTCACAGAAGGACCTGAACCTGAGATAACAGTGATGTATTGAGTCCCTCTAGGACTATGACTTCAAGATAGTTTATACTCCTGGGAAGGGGAACATTGTAGCAGATTCTCTTAGTAGGAGATTGGGCTTTCAGCTTTTAGGAGTGGCGAGATAGCATCTGGTCACGTTTCAGATATCCTTTGTGGATAGTGTTGGAGTCAGCACGTGTAGAACCATAGATGGTTCAGGCTACAATGGAGAAGGTGGAGATCATCCCGGAGACGATGAAGACTACACAGACCAGAAAGAAGTCTTATGCTTATAGGAGACGAGACCATTAGAGTTTGAGGGTTAAGACCACGTTTTCTTGAGGGTCTCACCTCGACGGGTTCTACGGATATTTGGTCGGGGTGGAAATTTATCTCTGCGTTTCATCTAGCCTTCCCACCTCAGATGCACCGGGGGCACGACGTCATCAACATATCTCAGCTGGGGAGATGTGTGCATGACCTATCTGTCATCATCAACCACGGGGAGCTATATATCGATGACGGGGCAACCATCACGGGGTTCCAGTAGAGGTTGAGGATCGACAGGAGCGGATCCTATGACGACAGTCAATTTCTCTTGTGCGCTTTCATTGGCAGTACGAGAACCTCCAGGAGAGAACATGGGAGTGGTAGGCTCAGATGCTTGCTCGGTATCTCCTTTAGTTTCCCTAGTTTGTGTTTTAGCTTTACGGGGATGTAAAGCCCTGAGGTGGGAGTAATTTAAAGAATAGGAAATTTCAAGGAATTTTTTTTTATTAATTTCTTTTGAATTTTACGAGTCTATGGCTTCTGACGGCACTTGATTCCGAGTCCCGGTGTGCCCAGAATCAATTTCTAAAGTTTAGCTTGGGTACGTTCCGTGAATGAACGAGCGGGGTTTTCTATCTTTTGAACGGGTGCTCGGAATTGAAATCCGAGGGCACCGTTGAAATCGCATCATGGGTTTTCGCTTAAGAAGACTTTCAACTCGACAGCTGATGATCGATTATGAAAGTGAGTTTTTGGGGTTTTATATGGGTTAATAAAATAAAATAAGTGAACAATTTATTCTATTTTGTTAAACACATGTCGTGTGGATAAAGTGGTTAGAAGCTCCACTAGGGAGCTGGTGGTGGGGCCCACTGAGATCCAACCTCCCATGTGAGGTTGATTATGGTGGGAACCACACGAGGTCTCCCATTAATGGGAGGGGAGTCATATCTCCCTGACTCCCTCCCATTTATGAGGGAGAGCCTCTAGGTTTAACTCCCCCTCTTAATTGAGGAGGATGAAACCTACCTTTTTAATGAGGGGACCATCAAAGCATTAACCACCCTCCCCCTTTTATTTTTTGTGGTTAATTAATGGTGTGGCCCACTAGGAAATATCCTCCGTTTGGAGGATATTCTTCTGTGGGGACCACCCGTTCCAGTAACCCCCTTTTTTGTCTTCCTCCATTTTTTAATGCGCCACCGCACCAGATTAATTGGGTGGAGCCCTCTGTCATAAATCCTCCATTTATGAATTTCATGCCAACGACGAACCCTTCCAATCCTATATAAAGGAGGATAGGGGTAGGAGTTCTGGATGGCTTCTTCAAGAAGTAGAACGCTAGCAGCGAAGCACGGCGCCCAACACTTGGAGAGTTTTCCTCTTCCTCCAATGAAGAACGAAGAATGAAGAATGCCGACGCCTCCCTCGAATCCTTTCATCCCGCTGTTGATGGAACGACTCGGTGACCACAGTTCTCCATAATTTTCTCTTCTCCACGACAAGAGAGGAGACACCACTTCCTCCTCGGTGCACTCATATGATGACAGAAGAAACACAGTCATCCACGATGCTCGGCAACTACAGATCTTTCCTGAGGTAGAGGTTTTCGTTTTTTGTGTATATGTGATTTATACCCTCGTGCATGGGTATTTAATTGTAGGGTGTTTGTATAATATATTTTGAATAAATTAAACACTTATAGTTGATGAATTGTGGATTGAGACTCTAATGCTGATGGTATGGGCAAAAGAACAAGCCAGACCCACCGCTGGTTGTTCTTTTGTGCGTGGATTGACGGGCGACGATGAAATGAGACCGCGACAGTGTTTGAAAGCCTTCACAATAAAGATTGGGACCCGAGAAGACTGCCGGCATAGACAGAAGAAAAAACGGACCACTGGAGCCACTCTGGTGGCCCGCGGAAGCTCCTGGTAGCGCGGGATCCCGGGATGACGGTGGGGTAGTGCTTTTAACTGCCGGTGTCAATTAGCACTCCCCCCCTCTCCACGCATTTCGCTCGGCCAAGCTGGTCGAGCTAGCTCCCTCAGCCGGGCCGGGGCGCGCCACGAGGGTCGGGCCGCGCCGGTCGGGACAGGCAGCGTTGGTCGGGCCAGCACACACTGGCGGTGTCAGGCCGGGCCACGCCGGCCGGGTCGGGCTGCAGCCAACTGGGCCGACCCGGTTCGGGCCAACCGAGGGGGTGTTGGGCCGGGTTGGACCGGGCCAAAACCCCCTATTTTCAGACCATCTCGAGTTTAACACCCGTAACATGAGTTGTGGACCTTCGATCGACGCACCGTCAGTTGCATAGGATTCCTTGGATCAAGGCGGTCCATTCGGTATATTTCACTCATGGTTTCAGTGAAGTTTAGATAGAGCCGTGTTGGTTTGAATTCGAAACCAACCGGGCCCTTGGAGCAGAAATGTTTATAACATGAGGATCAGATGTCCAATTGACGTGTCGTTGACTACGTGGTATTCTTCTTGATGAGACGGTTTTTTTTTTGGAATACTCCACCTGAGGTTTGGATGCTGTTGGTGCATGTTCGAGATGGGTTAGCTTAGAAACAAACAGGGCCCTTGGAACGGAAAATCCAATAACTCTCAGACCGGACATCTGATTGACGAATCGTCAGTGGCGTTGGTAATTTCATTATGAAACGGTTCCTCTGAGTATACACCATGAGAGTTCTGGGTATAGTTGAGATATGACCGGGTTGGTTCTTACACGAAACCAACCGGGTCCCCGAGACTAAAAGGCTAATAAATCTCAGACTGGGCGTCCGATTGACGCACCATCTGTTGTGTTGAGACCCCTATGACGAGGCAGTCCTATGAGATATTTCCACATGAGATTACTTGATACTTGGAAGTATCGACCCGTAGCTCATGGATCAGACCCTCCCAGAGATGAGCGTACGGAGTACAGAGACCTTGTAGCTGGCTGAGACCTGATTGCTGCTTGTCTGATTCGAGTCAGAGTGACTTGTATAGCCCAGTGGGGAGCACTACAATTTTTTGGTGGCTGACCCATAGTGGGGAGCATTACTGTGTTTGGGTGGCAGACCCGCGATACTCGACAGAAGGAGTACCTCTGTAGGCTATTCGAGGGAGCACTACTATGTTGGAGGGCGGACCCATAGCAGGGAGCACTAATGTGTTTGGTTGACAGACCCACGGTACTCGACAGGGGGAGTACCTCAGTAGTCCAAGGTTAGTGAGCAGTGCCTCAGAGTTGTGACTGGATCACTATACCCATCAGAGGAGGAGCTCTTAAGCAGTTTTGGTTTCAATATCATTAAAGAAAATCTTGGTTTGACCTGAGACAATGACCTTTATGTTTACCTCATGATTGAGATGGGTCACTTGATAACTTAGTTATACGTATGGGAATATACCTAAGTAGTGGTTATAGGTTGTTTTCATAACCTTTGTGTTTCCTCATGATTGAGATGAGTTACTTGATAACTTAGGTATATATATGGGCTTATACCTAAGTAAGGGTTATCTGTTGAGATCCTTATTTGTGATTATCCTTGTTGGATTTAGTGATACATTGAGGGTCTCGGGGTCCCTACTGAGTATCGTTATACTCACCCCTGCCTGGGATATGCCCGCACCCCATTGTGTTGGATGCAGATGATGGATAGTGCTGACAAAGACCGAGTGTACGAGGACTGGATGGTACCCGGAGGTGGACATCACAATGGGATGGTACTCAGAGGAGGTTGGCAGGTGAGAGCATTGAGGAGGCTATCTGTACCTCCCTTCAGGCAGGATCCGAGGTGGATGAACCAGGAGATGCTTCTATCTTCCAGTTATTTTTCTTTTCTGTTGTACTTTCGTTCAGTTATAGCTATACTTTTCAGTTGGGTTTGTATTATGGCCCATTTACATTTTAGCACTTTCTTTTTCACAGTGTATTACTTCCACTTGTACTCAGGTTGGATGTGTTCATGTTTTATAAAGGCAATGGCTTCCCAGCTATCGGGATTTATGCCTTTGGTACTAGTCTCTAGCCCCTGGCCTAAGGAAGGCAGGCTTGGGGTAGTACGACATCGACCCCGAGGATGGGTTGTGACACACCATTTTAGTAACCTCGAATCATTATCCCCATGAAATTATAACATTAAATGAAACCTAAAACTTCATGAGAATAAATAAATTCATGATATTAAAGTATAAATGCTTTTTTATGCACCACATATAATAATATAGGTGCGTAACATAACATATGTCCTGGATAAGAAAAATTGGGATAAAAATCTCTTACCAATATGGTAACTTATGAACTGTAAACCCCATGAAAAAAAGATCATAAATTTAAAATTTAAATCCCCCAAACATTCATTATAATCATCTTAAAATACATTTGTGGGTATTAAATATACCACATAAAGTAAATACGTGGTGAATATGACATGTGTCTCTAGAAAATAGAAGTGATATAGAAATCCCTTACTTTATGTCGTGACTTCCTTCATACATATTTGAAACTCCTATATAATAAATATTGGTTTATTATAAATCATTTAAATAAAAATATTTACATATTTCATACCATATTTTATTTATTTATTATCTTTTATTAACTATTTATTAACAATTTCCTGTTAAAATCATGTTTCATGTTATAATTGGTTTTTTCATGTATGTTTTAATTTGGTATTTTTGATAATTTTTACATAATCAAGTTTACATCATCTAAATAATTTCAAAAATGATATAAATATAATAAATATTCATTATATATCTCTTTAGAGTCATAAATAAATGTTGATATAGAAAAATGGGTTACACCATTCATGGAGATAGTAGGTCATACGTATGAATGAAAGTTGCTTCCATTTTCTCAATGGATGAAACAAAATAAAGATAAAAAATACATAAATATCTTGAATACATTTTATGTCATATTTATCACATAAATTCATTTATGTTATCCTTATTACCTTCAATGATATTTCTTAGTGAAAATTGAATCACATCGCATCGTGAGCCGGTAGTCTAATGTAAACACGAATGACATTATTGTATCGCCCATAGAATGGAAATTAAAAAGTTATATGTCATATAATAATTAAAGAAGTAAAATTATATTAAAAATCTAATATATATTCATTTAATATATCCTTATTATCATTCAAGAAAAAATAATTAAATAACACATCACATCGATTCACGAGGCGGTAGTATGTTGTTCACACGAGCGGCATTATTGTTTTCTAATGTGTAGGGAGGTAATAAGATATGTGTGGTATTATAATTAAATAGGTATAATAATATCACACATATAATAAATAAAAATTAAATACATCATTATATCTTACTATGAGAGGTGGTTATGGAAAAAAATAACATATTTTGGTGCGACTATAGTTCACCGTACACATGATCAACAATTTCATTTCTCATTTGATGGATGTGGAGATGGATATAAGTTATTCCTTGAACATAATAATATATAAGTGTATTGGAGATAATTTTTATTATTCTATTATTACAGTTTAATATTATTTGAAGGAGGAGTCTTAATAAAAAAACAAAAACACAAGTTTAATGATTTTACCTCTTATACGAAGAACCACTTCAGTTTTATACAAAAATACTTCTTATGATAATTTCATAATAAATTTATGACCCCTAGGATGTGTGTAGGAATCTAAGGAATAAATTTTTAAGTAATTTTCTTTGACAATACTGTTTTTGAATTGTTAAGAGTGGGGAGAGGGGGTGTCCTTTATAAGTAGGGGAGAAGAAACTCATGGAATTTTTGAAAAGAATAATGTGTAACCATGTTTTTACATGTCAAAATTCTCTAAAATGAGTAATTATAAAACATTCAGAGGTTATAATGTTAAAATATGGCCATCCAATGTGTCTTGGACAATTATTAATGTTATTTTACCCCTATTTATTTTATTAAAACTTCTAGTAAACCCGTTTTAACATTAACTACGATAATAAAGTTTTACTATCTTAATTGTTAATTTTGATAAAAATTAAAGTTAAAATTATTATATAATATTAATTGTTCATATTAAAAATATTTAAACTTTTTTTACAAATTCCATTCATCTGATTGAAAAATGTTATATTAAAATTAAACATTAAAATGCAATGAATAAGCGGTTTTCCAAAGAGAAATTTTTCAGTAGTTTAAAATGTTTTTATATAAAAATTAAATATCAAATTTATTCAAATGAACTAAATTTTGTTAATAGATATATAATTTAAATAATTTTTTTTAAAACCATATTAAAATAAAAATCAACTTGTAAATTATTTGAATAAAAAGGAATCTTTTAATAAAAATAATTATTTTTTACTATTTACATAAAATTTTATCTTTTAATAAAATTCTCTAAAATTCACTCCAAGATAAATTTTACATTATAATTTCGAAAATGAATTTAAATTTCCAAATAAATTTTATAAATTTTTTAAAAAATAAAATAAGTGCACAAAATGTGACAAAATGTTTTTTAGAAAAAATACAGTTTTTAAGTGAAAAATTGGATTTATTCTTTTCTCATTCCTAGAAAATTATATGATAAATTTTAAAATTTTTATTTAATGTATAATATATAAATTTATTTAAAATAATTCATAAAAAATTATTTATATAATTTATTCAGAAAAATCATGTCTATACACATTAAAATAGTTTTTTAGAAAAATATTTCAATTATTTCCTAATTGTTTTTATTTTCATTTATAATAAATTAGTCATCAAATAATTAAATTTATATACATGTTTTAAAGCCCTGTAATTTTATGGACCATTTTTTCAAATAAATTAAATTTTCATTTAATTCTTACGATGCACTAATTCAAACATTTCATTTACATGACACAAACTTGGCTTACATTACACTGAACATCGACTTGGCATACGTTACAGGCAAAAACGATGTTTCTATAAAACATCATTTATTTGAGATAATTATAACTTATCCATTAAAAAAAATTACATGAATTGTAAAACTTACTGCTAAAAACAAATTTATAATTTTTTTATATAATTGAAACATATTGATAATGAAAGATATGATTTTTGGTAATTTCCTTTTATGTTTAAAAATATTGTTTTTCTCAAATGAACTACTTTTAATGTCCTTCTATGAGAAATATAATAATGAATTTTAGAAACATATATAAATTTAATTTGATGAAATAAAATTTCTTTTTTAATTTAGATTTCCGGAATTATATTAGGGTGAACTTTTTGGACTTTTCTGAGAAACTTCATTTTTTGATTAATAGTTAAAAATAACAGATTTTAATTCAAGATTTATTTTTCGTTTATAAGGTTAGATTATATGTTAATTGGTATTAAATGTTTAATTACATTATATTTTTATCAATTAATCCAAATGGGGTAATTTGAACCAATTTCACATTGAAATTGGATATAAAAACATAGAAATTTTTTGATCATTTTTACTTTAAAAATCTGTATTGCCAACCCGACGATGGGTTTAATTTTAAGTTAATTTATACCACATATGTGATTTTAATTTATAAAAATGGATTCAATATTTTAAATCATCATAATTTATAAATTTTAATAAGGTAAACATAATGTTTTACTATAAATATTTGTGAATGTAATGAAAATTAATTACATCAATTAAGGTAAAATTAAGCACAAATACAAACTAAAAATTATATTTAAGTAAAAAACGACTTAGAAACTTTTAAAACACCAATTTTATGGCCATTATTCTCCCATTAACCTTACAACCTTGAATCATGTTGGTTTTTAATAACCTGTTTTGGTAAAAACTAGGGTACACATAACTTTTTTCCAAAAATACCAATTGAGTCCTTCCCCTTCTCTATAAAAGGCCACCACTTACAACTCTTCTTAACACATTAAAAACCTATTAGGTTAATAAATGATATAACCAATAATCATAATATTATCCCTCCCTTCCTCCAAGAATCCTTCCTTTGGGCAGAATGCATTCCCTGAAATCCTTTGGTACATACCAAAAGGAGTTTCCTGATTAAGATGTGACGTCTTCACTCAAGTCCTTTCATTTATTTTATTTCTCAACCCCTCCACTTTATTATTTCCATTATTGTATAAAATATAGTATGATAAATATAAAATTATTTCTTATTCAATGGTTTTAACCTACACTTATACACACCTACATCTAATGGATAATGAACATATTGCTTTTTTTGTATGGTGAACTACAACCTCACTAAAAGATGATTGTTAAATTTTCGTTACTACCTCTAATGGTGGATATCATGATCGAAAATAATCTTATATTTATTTTAAATTTTATTTATATTTTCTTTAATCTTATTTATTCTTTTTAAAACGCATATCTTTTCAATTTCCATTTTGTGTTTATATGATAATTTAGTTTGATGAAATGTGGACTATCTCCCCCTCGAAGCGATATGATTTTTTCATACACTACATGGATTGTATTAAATATGGTTTTAGTGAATATATAAGAAATATATGATATCCTAAATATAATTTAATAATTATATATATATATTTCTTTTACATTCTTTATTTCAACACGGCAATTAAATGAAAATAGTGTTCATGCGTACTTACAGCATACCGTGTCCATGAACGGTGTAATCCATTTCATACTTATATATTATATATATTATAATAATAAAAATATATTTTATATAAAATGATATTTATATTTTGTTTTAAAATATTAAAATAATTATATAAATTATAAATATCAAGTATATTACAAATTAAGACACATGCGAAAACTAAAGAGAATATTACCCAAAGTGAAACCTTAACATATGATTTCTAACAAGCGGGTAATGTAAGGATATAATAAAAAAAATATATGGTATTATAAATAATAATACATTCCTAGAAAAGAATTATAATAAATTTATATTTATTATAAATTTTTTTAATGAGTACAACGAGAGTCATGACACAGGGTAAGGGGATTTCATCTCACTTTGTATTTCCTGGAGATACATGCTATGTTCACTACTATATACTTTTGTGTGGGTATGTATTGACCATGATTGTATTATATGTATCTTATACTTAAATTTATGGGTATTCACATATCCATTTTTTGATCTTTATTTCATGGGGTTTAATTTTTAAAAGTTACCAAAATAGTATAATGGTTTTGTCCCAATTTTCCTTCATTGAGAATCATGTTTTTTATACATCTAAACTCCTTTTAAAGGTTTATATACTTAAATTTTACATGTTATATCATTAGTTTCCTTACTATAATTATATTTTAAGATTAATTTAATTTAATTTAATTATGTGTAGAATATGATACGAAGTTACCAAATTATAAAAGTTTTTTGAAAAAATCTAATTGGATTTTGAAGATTTTTTATGTTTATGCTTCATATGATGGAATATTATGATCCATCTCCTACAAACATTCATAAGATTCATTATCCTCTATTTATTTAAAATATATCCATTTATTAGTACCATTTTCCAACACTTTGAAACTTCAAATGACATTTTTAAGTGAAATATGATCGTCTCTCTCTCTGTTTTGAAATCTATGGTCTTCAAAAACCATGTTTTCAAAAATGTTTACAAAAACATTTTCAAAAAAAATTTCAAAATATTTTTGAAACCAATTTTCATGTAAAAAATAATTTTAAAAACTTTTTATAGCATTCGATACTTTATTTAAATGTCTTCAAATCTATTTTCAACTAAAAAAAATTCAAAAAGGATTTATGTTTTAAAAATTGTTTTCAAAGAAGAAAGGATATTTTCCTCAAGAAATGTTTTTAAAAGGTATTGAAAAATTATTTTTCATCTAATATAACATCCATTTTTGTTAGTCATGCCTCTAAGAGGAAATTTATCAATTTTTCCATTCATATTATTTCTCTGAATGGATTATGTTTTTATAGAATGATGTTTATAAAACTTGTTCCTATTTTATGAGTTATATGATTTTGAAACCCATTTCTATTTAATGGGTTATATAATTTTGAAACTGACTTATTCTCATAGGTTATTTTAATTATTAAATGATTATGAAACCTGAATCTTTCCACAGGTTATGATATGATTACATTTCTATAATACTCCTTTCATTTCATGGGGTATGATATGACTTTTTAGGATCTTATGTCGCATGTATTTATGATTTCATTATGGGATGGTTGGGACCTATATCTCCCTAAAATTTATTCGGTAATCATTTATATATCAAGATATCGACATGGATGGAATGAAAAATGAACTCAGTTTAATATTACAGGACAGGAACCCGAAATGAACTCGATTCAGCAATATAGGGATGGAACGAGGTGTAAAATTGGTTCTGTAATGCAGGGTTAGAATAGTTTATGGAGCCCGTTCAATAAATTAATTTTTCCACTAATATGGTTTAGGAAACAATGCATTTAATACTATGTAAATCATTGAGTACTCTTATGTTTCTTCCATAATTCCTTGTTTTATTCCTATGTTATTATTTCATGGCTTATGTTCTTTATTTCATTAAGATTTGTGACTTATAAAATGATAATCTTTATGCCATGATTCATGTATATGATATTTGATATGCACGGTATGATCTTCTATTTTCAATATCATGTTTTCATACCCTTATTATCATGATTATGCTTACATATCTCCCTTATTTACTCTTACTTATCATTTTATCTCACCCCCTTTTATGTTTCCTTCTCCAGGTTATAAAGATATGTATTATGTTTGATGTGTATAAGAAGGGTTCCAATCAAGAATAACGTAGTGTGAGATAATTTATCCCACTTATTTAGCAATGTTTATGTTTCCATGTTTCCAAAGGCACTAGACTAGAACAATGTTTAGGAGTCTATTTGTATAAGGTTTTAAGTATTTCTTAAATGATATATAATGTTAATGTATTGAAACTAAGTGTCATTATACATTTGTAGAATATATATTATAATAATTTAGTTAATCCTATCATAGGAAACATTCCAAAGGCATGAAGATAACTATATTATTAAATAATAATATTTTAATAGTATGAAGTATTTTGTTAAAATTCTTTTTGGGTGTAATGAAATCTATCAAAGAAATTACATTTATTTGAAAACTATATTTCTTAAAATTTTATATTATTACATTATTTCCTCCTTAAAATTATCTTTTCCATTACCATTCATCCCTCTAAAAAATGATAATTTTGTCTCTTTACATCGTGAGGATCCCATATAGCCTCATTAAATTAGAGGTTTTTTCACAAAACATTGACTATATGAGTGGTATTATTTTGAGGAACATTATTTATATGATCCATAATCTCAAATAATTAATAATTATCATTATACCTCATTATAACCTCTATGTTCAATAGATGTTAATGGTCGAGTATGTACATCCTCTAGAGAGATACATGGAACTCCTCATGAACTTGAGAGAGGTTAGGTGGAAGAACCAATTTTTTTGATACCATCCTAAAATAATCAATAATTTAAATGGTACCCAAATATAAAGGGGTAAACATTCCTTTATATCCTAAAAAAATTTCATCCTTTCATTGTGCTTCAATCAGTTTACACTTCATTCATGATATTAATATTTATTTATTTTTTCATACCCAAATCACTAAAATATTAATAAGATCCATATGACACGCCTTTAGCCTCTAAATATTTACTGAAACTAAAATGGTTAGCATAAGTTATCCAATGAATTCTAGATTTCAGCTTAATCTATTCCATGAATAGTTAACCTTAAGGCCCCCCATGTCAGAAAAAATTGAAAAAAATAGAAATAAGGTTTCAAAATTTCAAAAATAAAATTATCAGTAATCCACCAAACAACATGATGTATCACTTAATGTTTCATACTAAATATTTTAATAAATTAATCAAATATTCTATTAAGACATGGTAATATGTTGAATTACTATAAAACAATAATGAAAACATACATTCTTTAAAAAATTAACTTTTTCCCCATTCCTTAAATAAAAAAACATAATATTGAATATGTTCTATAAATCCAAAAAAATTATAAACTCCATGAATGAAAACATAAAAAAATTTGTCATCAAATCATTAATAATTTCCATTTTAATCAATATAATCAAATTTACTTTATCCATACCTATCATATCATTATCCTGAAATTATTATTCCAACATCAAGAGCACATTATGGGTTATCATTCCAATAATTATGTTTTTTCTATAAAATATCACCAATAAATTAAATCACTTTTCTTGGTAATCCGTACCATTCAACATACTCTTGAAAATGATTAAAAACAATATTTTATAGTATATCCTTATATATTTCATAATTATTTAATTCCAATACATAAACACTAAAATCATTCCACTTTATTTTTAAATCATTAAATAGGATTTATTATATTATTCTTTAACAACTCATTCCTTTCATATATCATTTGTAGTCTCTTCACCATCAAAAATGAATTATTCATTTTTACCACCATGATGATCTTCTTCTTGAGCATTCAACTTAGAAAATAAATTCTTATAATGTTAATAGTTTACAATTTTATAACCTTTAACCATTAATTATTCCTTAGGGAAACCGTATTTTAATCAAATTAATTGACTAAACTTTTAATTTTTCCTCAGAAATTTCTTTCTCAATTCCCTTTTTCTCCACACATAAAACATATTATCCTTCATTTTATACATTATCTAGAATTATTTTTCCCACTTTATTGACAAATAATAAATTAAAAATTCTTTCCTCTTTGATATCCACTGCCTAAAATCTTAGAAAAAAACATCATTTTTTTTATTTGGGGAGTCTAAGAGTTAGTTAAGCTTCATGTTTTTAATCATATATCTTGATAACTAATTAGGCATAGTCACAATATATTTCACTCCATTAATCAACCAATTTATTTTCTCATCAAAACATTTCCTATCACATTAAATGTTAATCCAGTTTCTTATATTTCTTGACGTTGAATAAAACAAAAAATTTATTTTGAGCAACAATAATCATTGTGGGAAACCACATAATCATGAAAAGTCGCTTATAGTATGTCTAAATTATGAAACCTTATTTTGAATCGATGAAAACTTAGTTTTAACCTAAGTTATTCATGGTTTTAATTTATTTAAACTTCGTATGTTGTTCAGTAAATATATTGTGAAATTAAAAATAATACCCCCTAGGAGTGGAAAACCATATGTGAAATAAATCTCATTTTCATGTACTAGTTATCATTTGAGTCAAGCCTCACATGCCTTTTTGGGAGTTATTTCTTCTATTTTCATTTGTGAGAGAACCACATTAACTTGAAATATCCCGAAATGGATTTAATTTCATTAAAACCACTTTCTCTATCCTTCACTAATATTCTATAATGTTTTCTATAGTTAGAATATCCTTAGACTTATACTTATACATATCCCTAGGGGTATCACTAAAGTTTTCTCATTTTACTTTCCAAAGGTTAATTTATATTGTCTCCAATTCCAAATGTAAAGACTTTATCTTATCATACATAAATAATACTTCTTAATAGAAGAACATTCATTATATAACATAACTATCTATTCCTAAATCGTTTCGGTGTAGTTCCTTTAGAAACATGTAAACATAAATAACTACTTCATAAGATCTCTATATCATCTCTCACTTAGTTCATCATAACTATCACCCTTATTAGACATAACAGACATAATACCATTCTTTATAACCTGGGGAAATGAAACATAACAAAAATTGACCCCATATGTTCAATAAGGGTAAACAAAGGATATATCAATGACCATATAAGAATAACACGAGTATAATGGATTGATAACATGATCTTAAAATTTGAAAACCATAGTCTGTATATCAAAGAACATAATCTTTAGTCATAGAAAAAATATTAGAAATTCAGAATACATAAATCATAAAGGAATCAAAGAAGATCAAAACATTTTCATAATACATGGAATTGTTGTATACAAATAAGCATAGAAAATCAATTTTTTTATTACTCAAGACTCATTGAAAATACTATCATAGTTGTTTGGGTTCACTCCCAAATCATCATAGTAGTAAAGGTTCACTACCAACACAATAATAGTGGATTTGGTTAACTCCTCAACCCAAAAAAGTAGTCACGGTTTACTCCCATTACTATTATAGTGGACAAAGTACCAAAATACATTGGGTTAACTGCCCATACTAATCTATTTTATCTAATGAGATCTCAATATTTACCCAATGCACTAGAGGGAGATAGAGGTCTCACTAATCACATGATAGAAATCATACATATTTGTTCCATGGGATCATAAAACAAGAATCATATCAGAACCCATGAAAAGAAATGGTATTCGTAACCCATTCATTATATCCAAACCCATTAAGATAAATGGTCATTATAAAAAATTTCCTTATAGCATAACAATTGGAAAAGAAATGTGTTTCAAAAAAATATTTTCATCATAAACATAAAACATCCATAAAAAATATTTTTTTCATTGGATCATTTCAGTAGTAACTATTAAGTAACATCAAATTATTTCATCTTAGATGGAAAATTATTTTGATGAAAAATCACACGTAGCATTTTAGGAGGAAAATAACCTATCCACTTTGAAAATTAATTTTTTTAAATACAAGTTCATAAAAAAATTAAAAATCTATTTCTTTGAAAATAAATTAATAGTACTATTAAATAATATTTAAAACATTGAGGGGTCATGATGGTGTGAATTTCCATTCATATCATATATATTAAAACAAATATTTCTTTCATAATTTTAGTAAAATTCAAATGGTCCTTATTTGAAAAATGGCTTGACGATTCACTTTAAAAACATTTTGTATAAATTTAAACATGGGTAATTTTTTTTCAAAATATAATGTTATAGTATTAAAAAAATTAAAATTTTTTTAGAAAACATGTATATTGAATAAAAATTGGTTTCAACCAAAGAGAGTTATAAAGTTAGTTTCTTTAAAATATTTTTTTAGAATATTGATTTTATAAAGAGATTAAAAATAAAGGAAAGTTTTCATCATAATAAATAATTATAATATAATATAACTCAAGATTTTATTGAGATATATATCATAAAATCTCATTATATGAGGAACAAATATAAAAAATCTCGATAAATGATGAGATTGTATCATAAAACCCTTACAACATTGGTAACATTGACTCATATGCCCCATTAAAGAATAAAATTAAATGAAAATAAAAATATGGAAAGAATAAATAAATTCATTAAAATTAATTCAAAAGAGACTATATATACATACCATAAAATAATTTTTGTGCATAACATAACATATGTCCCATAGAAAACTAATTGATAAAAAAATATTTTCCCACTTTGTTAACTTTTGAACAATAATGCCCCTAAAATAAAGATCCTAAAATCAATATGTAAATACCCATGATTTTCAGTTTAATCATCTTAAAATAAATTCATGTTAATTATATACCCCACTTAAATGAAACATGTGTTGAAAATGGCATGTGTCTCTTGAAAATAAAAGTGAGACAGAAATTACTTACCTTATGTCTTAACATCCTTAATACACATTCGAAAATATTGTATAATAAATATTATTTTCTCATAACAATATTACATAAAAATAGTTACAAATATATCATACCATATATGTTTTACCTATGACCTTTTATTAACTTTTAATTGACAAATTTTTGTAAAAATCACATTTTGGTTAATAACTGCTTTGTATTTCGTGTATGTTTTGATTTGGTATTTTCGGTCATTGTTCTTTGATAATGGTTCCATAATATCAATAATGATGAACATTTTATAAATATTATATATATTTATTATATATATATAAAGAGATAGATATGGGGATATGCATAAAAATAGAAAAAAATGGGTTACAATGTTCATGGATATGGAAGGTCATATGTACGCATAAATGTTGTATCAATTTTATCAACAAATATATTTAGAGAAATTTAAATAAGATATTAACTTTTCATAAAAAAATTTATTTCATATATATAAAATATTTTTATTAAATTTACTTTTATAACCTTCCATTAAATGACTTCGTGAAAAGTTAATCACATCGCTTCACGAGGCGGTAGTCCGTCGTACACTGAAACAATATTATCGTATCCCCCACATAATGGAAAGTAAAAAAGAAATTTATTATATCATAAATACATAAGTATAATTATGTTAAAAATATCATATATATTCAATTAATCTATTATTATTATCATACAAGTAAAATACAAATGAAGAACATATCACATTGGTTCATGAGGTAGTAGTCTATCGTACAGAAGAGCATCATTATTTTTTTCCAATTTATTGGGAGGTAATAAAATGTATTTTCTATTATAATTAAATAGGTAAAATAATATCATAAATATTGTATATAAATTATTAAATATATCATTATATCTATCAATGAGAGGTGGTGATCGAAAATGATTAACATCTGTTCGTGATGCGGTGGTCTGCCATACACACGATTGATGGTTTCATTTCCCATTTGATAGATGTGGAGATGCATATATGTTGTTTATTTAACATAATCAAATCTCATTATATGGTAGATAATTGTTTTTTTATATCATCATATTTTAAGATGACTTTATAGAGTGGAAGAAGAAATAAATCAAAAAATAAAGTTTAAAAAATAAACATTTTCTTTGAATAGAATCTTTAGGTTTATACCTAAATCCATTTTAAGAGGGTTTAAAAAAATTAATGACTTTATGTTATTTTTAAGGAATTAAGTAACCCATTTTGGGAGTTATTATATAAAAATGGGTTTTTAAGTTTGAATAGGGGAGGATATGGGGTATCCTTTTACAAGTAGGGGAGAAGACCCACATGTAATATTTGAAACAAATAATGTGTACCCCTATTTTTCACATGTTTCCAGGCTCCAAAATGAGTTATTATCGAACATTTGAGGTTATAACGACAAAATATTCCATCCAATGGGTTCTTTATAATATTTATATCACATTACCCCTTATCATTTTTGTTTAACCCTTGGTAAACCCATCTCATCCTTAACTGGGGTAATTAGATTTTACTAATTTTACTATTCATTTGGAAAAAAATTAATTTTTACTTATTATAAAATATTATTTTTTATTATTCCTAATATGAAACCAGTTTTTCAAAATTACATTCATATAAGTCACAAAATTTATTTCAAAATTAAACCTGAATACACAACGAGAAAATAATTTTTTAAAAAAAAAATTCAAAAGTTTAGAGTGTTTTTATATCAAAATTAAATATAAAATTGATAAAAATGATATAAATTAGATTAATATATATATTTTTAATTATTTTAATTTTCAAACCATTTAAAAATGAAACTCATCTTGTAAATACTTTAAATTAAAAGGCGGATTTTTAATATAAACCTGTATTTTCACTATATACATAAAATTTTATATTTTTAGAAAATTATAAAAAAAATCACACCAATATAATTTTAACATGTTAATTTAAATTTTTTCGTTAATTATTTCAAAAAACAATTTAAATTTTCAAAAAATAATTTAAAAATAATTTTGTAAAAGGGGAAAAAATTATTTTTAGAAAAAAACATATTTTTAGGTTTCAAATTGGATTAACTCATATATAATGGCTAAAATATAAGAGGAATTTTAAGAAAATTATATATATATATATATAATTCAAATAATTCCCCAAAAGTGATTTATTTAATTTATTGAGATAAAAAATATTTTAGTGCATAAAAATTGGATTTCATAAATAGATTTCCTTTATTTTCAATTTTTTATTTTCATTTCTAATTAATTGGCCAAAAAAGTATTTTATATACTTGAGTATACCTTATATATTGAAAATTTATTTAATCCAATTCCTACTCATCATTCCAACAGCTAAAAGATAAACTTTTTGTTGAATAAAAATATTTCAATTTTTTGTTTTGTTTTATTAAAACTCAATGTTGTGTGTAATGTAAGCTATTTAAGATATTTGAAAATAAAAATATTACAAAAAAAACTTTTTGTTTTACAAAAAACTCACTACATAATTTTAATTGACAATAATAATCAATTATAAATGTTTTACCCATGAAATGAATTTATATAGAAGTAAATAACACTCAACATATCAATAAATCATCAAAAAAACATTTTAGACCTCATAATAAAATAATAAATTCCATCACAATTGATTATATAAAGTTCTTTTTTACTTTATCATTTCCTCATTAATCCATTACATTTTTGATGAAATTTTATAATTTCATCCTTGAAACAAAATTATAAAATACCATAGTCACTTGAGAATCCTTGAAAAATTATTTTATATCATCAAAACTGGCTTTTATTTTCATTTTACACACATGAATTATTAAATAACAATAAAAATGCATAGTTTATATAAAAACACAGAATTAAACACCAAAGAGTGTAATTGGTCACCTACCTCACACTCAAAAAAATAATCTACAACATCAGAGTGGACACGATTCATTCTATAAAATAATAAATCAATAAAAACACCAAGATATAAGAATATAGAAATAATTAAAATGTGATAGTGATCAAAAAATGATTCCATCACAAAAACAAAGACAGGACTCTTGAGGATCTTACTGAGATGAATACAATTCCTCCAATGAGTTGTGATTCTGACTATAAAAAATATTTAAATCACTTTTTTATATTAAATGGAGAAATGAAGAGATTCATGTGAGAAAATATTGTCTAAATGACTTTTAGGAAATATAAATGTAATTGAATGAGGTGTTTAGATAGGTAATTCATGTCTAATATTATTCCAACTGTGTTTTTTTAAAAGTTTTGGACTCTTGGAAGTGTCATTAGTGGTTGGTGTCAATATTTCATGAGTTATGCTAGAGTTTAATCTGAAATACTATCAAATTAAGAAGACTATACCGCAATGCATTCCATTTTAAGATGATGAGGGTATGCATGAGATTAAGTTTTTGATTGGTAGTTGATCATTTCATAACCCATATTTCATTGTATTAATAGTGGTTGGGGTATTTTACATCACAACTATTGATGGTTTAATCATAAATCGTTAGAAATTGAAGGTATTTCACTATTTTTTAGGTCCACACCATAATATGACATATGTATGGGTTTTTGGGTTCCTTGGTACTTCCTTTTAGAGTTGCAATGTGGCATGTCCTATAGGACCATATAATAGTGTAACCCAAGGAAAGGAAATTGTGTCATGACCCATGTTCTCACACTACAAACCATCTCATGTATATTTTTCATTAGATATTATTTAAATAATTAAATTATTTTAAAATTATGGTATCCTAAATTTTGTAGGGATGAAGACACACAACCTTTATCCCCCTTCTATCATTTCTTCCCCTCCATGGATGGATCTTATTCGTTCATGGTTATATCTTTAATCATTTAGTACTTGAGGATCTATTTGGGTAAGTCTTATGGTCCTCTATAGTCTATTCCCTATTTCTCTTATTGTTTTTTATCACTTCACCAGTTATTCCATAAATTTGGGGTTTTTGACGGGTTTTATGTTGTCTTTAAATTTGAATTGAATCATTTAATACTTTATTGGTGGGATATAATGAATTCTAAGCGGTTGGATTCTAAATTTCATCCACTAATATATGTATTTTCCTATTATGTCTTACAATAGGGGTAGGCGTGTAGTAGGGAGAATGCTGAAATGGAACCAACATCACTTTTAATGGATATTTAGTGGTCTCAATGCACTATGTATCACAAGAGTTGTTTTATATTTTGGCGTAAGGAATTGGGGGTCATCAATGATGATGGTCCTTGATCAAAGTGAGCGTCCAAAATTGAATTAAACACAAAATTGGTTATTCAAGCTCAATAAAGGGTAGGAATCCTAGCATGAGTTCCTACAAAAAATTGGGAGTTTATTGTAGATATTTTATTGATGTGTTGTCTATGGGGTGTAAGTGGGTTAGAAGTGGAAACTTTGTATCAATTTGTAATTAGACAAAAAAGAGGTAAATGTGTTTGATTGGGGTACATGAGTTAGTATGGGTGAATTTGTTGGATTTTAATTAATGTTATATTATTTCTCATCATAATGTGGGATTGATAAAAGCATAATGGAAAAGGAAGTTATATATTTATTATGGCATCATTTATGTTTTCGGTATCTTGACATACAGTTTTTGGGTCGTGTTTATGGAATTGAGAAAATTTTCTAAGGTGGGTGACATAGAGGTCACTGAAACTTAATGATTGGGATTCCATAAGTATGGGTGGATTCATTCACTAGATATATGGTGATGTTGATACATCAGTATGGTATGGTGGTATTATATTATTCACCAATGATGTGAATACTATGGTTTTTAATTATTATGGTTTTAGGATATTAGGATATTTCAAATAAGAAATCTTGAGAGAGGATTCGACCAAACACAGCCTTGGGAAGGCATGCTTGGGGACATAGAGGATTGGTCCCATCATTTTAATTAGGAAATTTCAAGAAGGAAACATTGAGAGAGGATCTGGATAAATTAGAGAGTTATATTGAAGGCTAATAAGCAATACTAGTTATCCCAATAAATCTCATGGAAAGTTATTTTTATGAAATCCCATCCTCAATATCAACTCACTTCCCTTCATCCTATTTTATTATTTTTAAGTCAGTCCAATCACTTCACTCTATGTTTTAGTAATTTAGTTTTTAGAAAAATCGTGACAAAATGTCAAAACTATTAAAGAATTGTAACCCTTTTTTCAAATGGGATCGACCCAGTATCAGAACTATTATTAATCCTAGTAATTATTATCTTCTAGTTTTTATAAATTCATATTTTTAAATCACCAATATAATTAATTATTCTCCTGAGTGATGTTAAAAATTATAGTTGTTGTCGATGAAGTTTTTTAGAAATGGTCAGAATTTTTAGGAAACTTCCTTGTTACTTTATATCTTTTTAATCTTATTGTACATGGTATTCTTGTTATAGTGTTTTAATATAAAATTCAAAGCATGAATACTGCACATGGAGAAAAATAAATAAGGTGAACAACCTTTTCATTCTAATATCAAATGTAAATTTAGATTTAAAAAAAGAAAAACATACTTTTACTGAGCATTTGAGCTCACCCTTTTTATGTTTTCTTTTCCCCAGGATATAAATAAAGGTTTTAGGTAAGAAATGGCTAAAATGGGGATATTCCAAGGATTTATATAAGAAGTTTAAAGAATAAAGGAGTAGTGAAAAAGTGTTAAATGAGTAGTACAATAGGTTTAAGGAAATAAATAACGATTTCATGAATTAATCAACTTTGAAAGACCCTAAAATATGGGGGACTATCCAAGCATTTAAGTACAACTGATTTCTTATTTTCACTTTTAGATAAGGTTGGTGATCATTAAAATGATCACTCACTCTGCTCAATTTCCCAAGAAGCCACATGATAACCCCTATTGTAATATTTGGAGTCTTTTATAATTTTGATATATATTTCAATTCAATAATGTCACAAATAATTATGTCCAAATATTCCTATTTATATAATAATTTATGTAAAATGCATGATAATTGAGTTAGATAATACCTCTACACTCAATCAAAACCGTGGAGGATTTGAAACAAAATGTATTTAAAAGGTGTTTTTCACCTTCAATGTCAATGGATATATGAGTAAGAATCCTTAATTTTGGTAAATTAAGTGAGGATTCAATATATAGTTACTAGAAATGATTGAAAAGTTTAATTAGACAATTTATTAATCATGGAATCAAAATGTGGTGTCTGATACAATCATTTTATAAAGGTTTATAATATATTAACCATTAGATAGTTTATATAGATTATAGAGGTTTTCTAATGAGAAATTCACCAGAAGAGAGAGATGAATTTTTGAATTAAATTTATAGTAATAGTTTCCAATGGAAACCAGACTAAGGGAAGGTAGTGTAAGGAGTTCACTTGGGGGTCAAAATATGGGTTTCACCCAATGAAGAAGTTGTTAGGGAAACTCGATGAAATTATGGTTAATTAATATACCCAAGGAGTTAATTGAAAAGATTTTAATTACATATAAATTAATAAACAAAATTATATGAATAGATTGAGGACACAACAACTTATACAACAAAAATAGTAGAATCAAGAATAGGGCCATGTTTTTTCGCAAAGAAAATAGGGTTTTGAACCCCAATATCAAGGCCCAACACTCACAAGTCGTGTCCATTATTTGGAAGAGACACTAGTGGGTTTCATGACCACAACAAGAAATGACCTAAAATAGTTCACAACATAATCAAAGAGTGAAGTTATATCCATCAAAGATTTTAGAGATGAAAAAAAGGAACTAATGTGATTCCATGAGGAACTTATAGCCCCTTGTATAGATTGATTACCAATTGAGAGAGATATTAGGGGGAGTTCTATCAGGTAACACAGAAGTCTGAGGAAAAGATGAGATTAAATCCATCACCCTAAGATGTAGGAAGGCAAAATGAGAAGTTTCTGAATTTTTTTGAAAATGAAGAGGAAGAAGCTATTAAGGTAACATAAATAGTTAAATAGTATAATGAAAAAGGAGTGGAAGTTAAATAATGTTCGAGAAGAAACTCCACCACCATATCGAACAAAACCACCATTTTTGGAATGATTATAATAAATAAACTTTGAGGAAAAGAGGTAAAACTTCATGGAGATTTTCAAAAACTAAAAATCATCCTTCCATTTATTAATTTTATTGCATACATGCCTACTTATTCCATGTTAATGGATGATTTAGAGATTAAAAAAAGTAAACATGAATAATCGGTTAGCATCCCACTGACTAGGGATTGTTTATTTGTAGTGGTAAGGGGTCTAGAAAAGAAATAAACTGATATATTTAGTTTTTCTATCTTAGTTGACATTGGTTATAATCTATTTGGTGACAATTTTGTGATGTAGGATAAAGTGTTAATATTATTTCATATTCCACATTCAAAATCCTAGGTTTAGGAAATATGAAGTTGACTCAAGTTAGGATTTTTGTGCAATACACAATAGTGAGATGTCCTCAATGACTACTTGAGGATATCATTGTTAAGGTAGAAAAGTTACTATTTACAGAGGATTTTATGGTTTTGTACATGGTTGGGGATAATAACACAATTATTATTTGAAGACCCCTTCTAGAAATATTAATAGTGTTGATTGATGGCTAAAATTTAGAATTTTTCTTGAGAGTTGCTAGAGAAGAGGTGAAAATTAACATTCACCAGGTTATGAATAATACCAAAAAAAGGTGACTATTTGAGAGAGTATATAGTTCAACAAGAAAGTTACACTAATTTACTTGATGTAATTTCTTAATTAGATACTATAAAACTAAAATAATACGTTGAAAAAGAGGAAAATAAATTTTACAAGATGTTAGAAAACTATGGAGCTAGTGGGGATAAGGTTGTATCAAAAGAATTCAAATAGGTTCAACAAGTTTGGAAAGTTGGTGAGATTACATTTGATTATAAAATAAGGGGAACATATAATGGATTGGTCACATGGAGATTGAGATGATTTTATTCAAATAATATGTAAATTTATTTCCAAAAAAGATAATGCTTCCATTTACAGTCATGAATCACAGCTTCAACCATTTGTAGATCTAAAAAGACTAACCTCCTTCCTACCCTCAATCACATAAATTAGAGTGGTATGTTCTAGGTGAATGAAAATTTCTAAATTTCTTTCATAAGTAAACCTAAATTTTTTATTCATTTTTATTTTAATTGCTTTTTAATAACTAGTTTAATGAGTACACCCCATAATTATTTTTGAACATTCTTGATAATGGGATGCACATTCAGTGTTTATATTATGTTTTTAGGTCAGTGAGGATTACATATGAAAGGACTATTGAAACAAGAAAAGGGAAAAAAATAATACCTTCAAATTAAATGGAATAAAACTTTAAATTTTAGTATTTATTTATACTCATCTATTTTTCAGAATCATTTTGTTGAGTTTAAATAGAAAACAATCCATGCCCACACTTTGATATATGATTAATATTTTTATCAATGATGATTTGAGTTGTTAAAAACCCCAAGATACCATGTTTGGATTTTCAAATTGGTTGAATGAAATGAGTAATATGTAAAATTGAGTTATTTAATTGAAGCATATAAACCATAAATCAATGAATCATGATTTTATCTATGTATTCAAAATATGTTGAAAATTATATTTAATTATCATGCATTAAATTTTAGAAGTTCATGTTGATAGATTTGTTTTTATGAAACATTTCATAAGTGGTTTTCTTTAATTATATTCTAAAATTACTGAGAGATTTCTAAGCTAATATTTCTAATCATTATTAGTAAATATTTTTAAAGAACTTGGGACATGTCACCAACGAGGATTTCGTTTTGATATTGTCAAATAGATGCTAGTAAAAAATCACTAAAATCATGATTGATTAATTTTTTTAATGTATACACTTTTTCTGATACCTACCTAACATTAATCCTCATTTTACCCCATATATACTCTAAATTTTCTTTGTTAGAAATTTTCACATGTCAGGTTTATTAATACATTCATACCCATACTTTGATGTTTTTCATTAGGTTTGTAGTTCAAGTGTAAGGGGTATAGGTATTCATTGAAAATGGGATATTTTTCTTTGAGATAATAAGTTGTTGTGTCTTATTGTATTTTTGGATGAAGTTTCATATAGATTTCACTATTTTTATTGTTTTACCCTCTAAAAAACCAAATGAGAGTTTAGTTAGGGGTGGTCAAGTAAACGAAACACCCCCTAAGAAATACTTGGTTATAAGAGATAGTTATAAACTATATTATAATCATAATGTTTCCACTTTTTTGATTTGAATTTCGAAAAACGGACATACAAAGCTTCAATTAGTAAGATATTTTGCATCATATAGGATCAACATACAATTTTTGTGAATAGTAACACACCCTTATGAATAGTAACTTAACCTTATGAATAGTAATCTACCCCAATGAATAGAGACCTCACCCATGTGTGTATAAATAAAATTTAGGCATCATATAAATGAGATTGAATATTTTGAAAATTAATAATTAAGTGATGATATTTTTGTGAGTAATAAATTTTTAATTAAAATTTTTAATTAATAAATATATTTAAAATAAAACTCAACATCATAAAATGTATTCATCAATAAATATTGTTTTATCCTATAAGTTTAAGATAATTTAATGAGACCTCTGTTAATTTTTGAAATTATTATAAAATCAGTTTTAAATTTAAAATATGTATTCTTTAATTAACTAATGATTTCAATTAAAAATTAAAATTATCTTATTTAGAAATTTATTTTGATAAAATGGAATTAATTTTTAAATTCTACAAATTGAAAATGGGTTAGGATGAAATTTTTTTATTTTTCTGAAGTACATGAATTTTTAGTGAATTGTGAAATTCGATAATTTACAAAATATGTTTAATAAATGAATTTTGTAATAATTATTTGTTCATGGATGATGTAAATGGAAATTTTTTCTAACCCACATGAATATATTACAATTTATTCTCATGATAAACAACATTGTCTCTTATCATGAGAAAAATTATAAAAAAATAAATAAGATATTAAAACATCACTCCTCTCCTCCACTATAAAAGTCAACCCTTACTTCCTATTCTATTCACTAATATAAACATTTAATATTGTAATAGTATTTAACAAATACTCTTAACTAGTCTCTATACACATCCATGAGCTCTTGGTCCTTTCAAACGACCAGAACCCCTTCCCTTAAGGAGATTCTCAAGGAAGAGTACTCAAGAGGTAAATTCCTCTTCCTTTTTTCCTTTTAATTTATTTTAAGTTTCTTATTTTATTATTATATACTCACCTACTATGTAAATATTATCATGATACCTCTATTATTATTTATATATTGTAGTTATATCATTATAATGTAATAAAAATAATCAATATCCGCACACTCTCTCTTTTATTTTATAAACCAAATCTTTTTCCGGGAGGTGCCAATTTACAACCATCGTGGACAAAAAACTTTTGTTCATCAATTTCTTCTTAAATAATGGTAATGAAACCATTTTTATAGTTGAAATAGATTCCAAAAATATTTATTCTATCTTATTTAATGATTTTGGAATAATAATTTATACATTATATTAAATAATTGAACAAAACAAGTTCGTGGTGATTGAAAAACAATCGTAAAAATATAAACGATTATCACAAAATTTTTTATCTAATGATTAATACTCATAATATATAAAAAAGTTATAAGTATAACCATTTACACTACTATATGTTCATTAATATCATATAATTTCAATTCCATTGAATTATACCCATTCCACATTAACATCCCTTATCATATACAATTATACTGATCCTGAAAACCAAGCAAACAAATGCTCCCGATTGATAAATTTGTATCTTATAACTCATAAAAAGGCCATAAATGAACTTAATAAAATAATTAAGAATGAAAAAAATTTAAATAAGGTTTTTAATTAAATAATTAATTGGTTTAATTTGATTATCAAGTATATTAAGCTCAATCGAAGAACACATTCAGACAAAATGTAAGGGTTTTCAACCCGAACCTTATTTTTTTTGGGAGGCTATTTTTATCTCTTAATCCAAATTAAATTATTTATTATTCTTATACACTCCTCATAAATTATCTTTTAATTTTATTATATTTTTTTCAATCATAATCCTTTAATTTGTGGGTATTAAATGTTTTATAAATATATTTCGTAATTATTCTCGATAAACAAACCTGGTTTAAAAGAACTTCTCTAATTCATACCTATTTTAAAGTTCACTCTATAATCAATTTTTGGACACAATTAATTTTATAAAACAACAAATTTCATCATGTAAAAACTAATTTATTTCTTTTCTTGTTTTTTATAAATATTTTTCCAAAATAACTCTTCTTTTCAAAGTGAAAGTTTATTTCTCTAAAAATTTCCTCGATGATTTTAGATTATTTTTTCCTATTTCAAAACTTTTGTTTAAAATTATTTGTTATTGAAGTTAATATATTATTTTTATCATCGACCATATTTTATTAAATATTAAATTATCCTTTTTACTTTTGATGTGATATCTTTACACCATTCACCATACTACTCAGAATGGTTTGTGTTTATGTGTACAGATTGGGGAAAGTTATTTCATATGGTCATGTTGTTTATTTTTATCCCCTTGCATATGAGGAATTAATTGGAATTATAATGTCATGGGTGGGGATTTCTATATCCCATAAATTAATTGGTAGGTCTCATTAGACAAAATAGAATTGGGTTTTGGCAGAGGTATTGCCCTAGTATTTTTCAGAAGTCTTGGCCGAGGCCTTGACAATATGTTTCTAATGTCTGACATTATGAATTACCTCATTGTAGTATTAGTAATTAATAAACCATTTAATCATTCGTCTATAATAATAACAATGGTTATGTTTCATTCCCTTATGATCATTTATATAGCCATATTTTATCATCTTTCATTCCTTTCATATTATGCTCTTGTATATTTTTTAAGGCACTTGTGTTTAGTTATTCAGAATGCAAAGTGTTTATTTTTATGATAACATACAATTTATTACATACCATTACTAAGAATCTAATATCATCCTTTTCTTTTGGTTTATATTCCCCATGTTGTTAAGTTGAATATTATGAATGACTTTCTGGGAAAATCTAGGAGTCTTATGAATTTTCTATTATGTATTTGATTTCAAGTTGTAACATTGATCTTATGTTTGTATAATTTTTTTCAAAACTAATAAAATATTCATTTGTTCCAGATAAAACATTATTATAATCATTATATGTGTAATGAAATAAGGCACTAGCTCTGGGCTACTGGGGTCAGGTCCTTACAGTTGGTATCTGACGAAATTTTGTAGAAAACAGAGAAATAAGATTTAGAAAATGTAGATTAGGGAACAAAACCATAAGGTATAATTTGAGGATAATTATACAAGAACATCCTATAATTTTAGTAAGGTTTGTATTATGTGGATATTTTTCGAAAATGAATCCCTATCTGGATACTACAAGTGGGTGTAGTTCTGGCACAAATATAGCTAGGAGTAACAACTCCAACAAGGTGTTTCGAGCTTAAGTCGGGGTAACATGGTACACGAAAATGGGCCTTATAGAGCACCTAGTGTGACACTCTGAGGGTATATTCTTAAGATAATTCACATTTTATTTATAAACCATTATTAAGGATTTAAAATTAAAATAGGTCCTAAATTTTACCATGATTATGATTATGATATTATACATGCATAAAATTTAATTCAATGTTAATTATTTTTCTAGTTCATCATTATACATTGTGATTCATAACTTAATTTAGGGTGTAACATTATTTAAAAATTCCGCCTAGTGGATCGAGTGGAAACCACATGAACACAGGTATCCCATGTAGGGATAGTCCTCCAATGCAAGATAATGATAATAAAATTCAATTTGTGACTAGGGCAGAGTAGCTTATAACTATACTAGGACAGTTGACTCAGGTTATGAACAATAACCTTACCCATGTAGAGCATCCTGACCCAGGATGTATATGTGAAACGTTATCCCACTTTATGTGGAAAACCCTCCATGATTAAATAGGACTACAAACCTATTTCTAGATGATTTGTGGATAAGTTCCCTAGAGAATATATTTCACCCTTTAGAATGTTAAAAAAGGTAGAAGGCTACCACAAAATTTTATCATCTATCGGGAGATGTGGTTCAATGGTGTTTTTTGATTCAAAACACATAGGAGTAAGAAGAAATAAAAGAAATGGAATTGAGGAATTTAAGGAAATATTCTTAGAAAAATACTTTCCTCTAGAATAGAGAGAAGATATGGAGAAGAAATTATTGAATTTGAAAAAAAAAGATAAAAAAGTTTTGAAATAGGAATCCAATTTTATTAGGATAGAAAGGTATGTTGCGGACTATATACATAATCCAAGGAGAAATATTGATCGATTATTTTATGGTTTAAAAACATTTCGAAGAAGGGAAATGGTTTCCCAAACATTCTCATCATACGAAGATATATGCTCATGTGAAATCAATATAGATAAATAATTCACTAAGTATTATGAATTTAAAGGAAATCAAGAAAAGAAGAGGGTGGAAGAGGAAATAATGAATAAAGGGAATAATAAAAATGGAAAATTTAAAACATGTGATAACTATGGAAAGAAACACCCTGAATCCTACTTAAAAGGAAAATGACACTATTAAAAATGGGAAGAAAGTGGCCAATAATCTCGATATTGTTAGAGAAAGAAAGAATATACCAATATTCAATGATAAAATTGTAAAAATATGGGACATTATGACAATGATTTTCCTAACCATCAAGGAAACATTCCCTAGAGAAGTACAAGGGACATAATCCAGGCTTATGAGATCACAACTAGTAAATTTTAAGTTCCTAATGATGTGTTATCAGGTACTATAATCATTTCCTCAAACATGGACGATCCTTTTTTGATTCTAAATAATATCATTCATTTATATATTCCCAATTTTCTATAAAAATTAGATATTTACAATTTTATTTTACATGAGAGTTGTCAGTAAAAACCCACCAGGGAAGTATCATTATAAAAAATATGTGTTAGATATTCCCCATTATGGAATATAAATGTGCTTTATCTACTGATTTTATCATTATACCTATGGTCGAATTTGATAAAATCCTTGGCATGGACTTTCTTTCAAAATATAATGCGAGAATCTATACCAAGAATAAAGAAATTACGATTTGTGAGGAATGTGTTGAATCTATTATCATTAGAGTAGAAACATCACCATATTATTCCTATCTAGATCCACCCCCAGTATCTCTAATTAATTAAATTCTTAGGGAGGAGGAGAATTCAATATCTATGTGTGAGGAATGAAAATTTTAAATTGAGCATGTATCTGTTGTGGGAGAATATGTTGATGTAATTTCTAAGGATTTACCTTGACATCCTCTAGAGCATGAAGTTGAGTTCTATATTGATTTAATTTCTGGTTCAAGATCTATATAAAAGTCCCCTTATATAACATATATAGTGGAATTAGTGCTTTTCAAGAAAAAACTAGAGGAATTGAGTGATAAAGTATTTATCTTCCCTATTGTTTCTCCACGAGGAGCCCATTTTCTCTATTAAAAAGAAAGATGGATCTATGAGGCTATTCATTAACTATAGATAAATTAATGCAATTACAAAAAATAACAGGTATCCCCTACCTAAGATTGATGATTTATTTGATCAACATCACAGAGACCAATATTATTTGAATAATGACATTCAATAATTATATATTTAGTTGTGGGTGAGGAAGGAATATATTCTAAACATATTATTTTGAACTAGGTATGTGAATTGTGATTTTACAGTAATGAATTTTAGACTAACAAATTAACCCTATGTTTTCATGGATCAAATGAATAATGTTTTCAAGTAATATCTTGATGACTTTTTTGTGGTATTTATTGAAAATATCTTGGTATACTCCCAAAGCTATGAAGATCATGATAATCACTTCTGCATTATTTTGGAGACTCTTAGAAGAAACAAGTATTTGGGAAGTATAGAAATTGTGAATTCTAGACTGAAACTATTTTTTTTCTTGTCCATATTGTCTTTAAGTATGGAATCTTAGTTGATCCTCTAAATGAAATGGAAGTTAAGGAATGTCTTACTCAAACAAACATAACTGACGCACATAGTTTTATTGGATCAACAGGTTATTATAGACGTTTTATTCAGAAATTCACCTGATTAGATAACCCTTTAACCAATCTTACTCATAAAGAGGTTATGTTTTTATAGACATAATAATGTGATGAATATTTTGAATAATTTAAGAAGTTATTTAATTCTCCCATCTTGGCTCTCCCATCTGGAAATGTTTGATTTTTTATGGTGATTCATCAAATAAAGGACGTGGAGGTCTCCTTATGAAGAATTATAAATCCATTACCTATGCATTAAGGTATTTGAAAACTCGTGAATAGAACTAGACGAATCATGATCTTGAGTTAGAAGGTATAATATTTTCTCTAAAGATATGGAGACATTATCTCTATTGTAAAATATGTGAGAAATATACTAATCACAAGAGCTTGAAATATATCTTCCCACAAAAATAATTCAACATGAGGAAATGTAGATGGCTCTACATACTCAAGGGTTATAGTCTTTCCATACACTACCACCCAAGAAAGGAAAATAAGTTAGCTGATGCATTGAGAAGGAGGGATCATGGAGTTTTAAACAAATTAGGATTAAAAGAGATCTTATATTAATGAATCTAGTAACGATGGATATGGGAATTATAAAAAAAATGTGAAACATAATTAATTTTTAAATTTTTTCCAACCATATTTATTAAAAAGAATTAAAATTTTCATTTGGATATTGAGAATCTTTAAAATAAAATTATAGGTGAGAATGATGGGAAGTGGGCTGACTTCTTGTGTAAAGATGGAATTTCGAAATTTGGGAAGAGGATATGTGTTCCCTCAATACCAATGTTGGAAAGGGTGTTATTTGATGATTCCCATCGATACAATTTCCCTATACACCATGGAATCAATAAAATGTATAAATATTTGAAAGAACATTTTAGGTGGGACAACATGAAGTGGGAAATTATTGATTATGTATCAAGATGTTTAGTCTATAAAAAAGTGAAGGTTGAATGAAAATATCCTACAGGATTCATGCAACCTCTACCTATTCCAACATGTAAATGGGAGACATAGCCATATATTTTGTCACTTGATTCCCCAAAACACTAGGAATGAATGATGAAATGTGGGTAATGGTAGATCGACTTATGAAATCTGCACATTTCCTCACTATAAGGGATAATTTTCCATAGCCGCATCTTGCACAACTCTATATCAATGATGATGTAAGAAATCAGGGATCACCTCTCTTAATTGTGTTCAATAATGATCCATGGTTCACAATAAAATTCTGGAAATGTCTTCAAAAATCATTGGATACTAAGCTTCGATCGAGTACTTCTTATCACCCTAAAACTGATGGACAATCTAAAAGGATGATCCAAACATTAGAAGGCATGTTGATATCATTATCACTTGATTTTAAAGGTATGTGGGATTAGTATTATCCTTTAGTGGAGTTTTCCAACAATAATTGTTTCCATTTAGGTAGTCAAATGGCATCATACAAAGCATTATATGAAAAGATATGGAGTACACCAATGTGTTTGGATGAAGTTGGTGAAAGAAAGCATGGGGCCGAAACATTGTGGAGGAAACAACAATGAAGGTAAAGATGATTCAGACCCATATCGAATCATCTCAAAGTAGAAAAAACATATATGCTGATAATCGAATGAAGGATTTGTAATTTCAAGTGGGAGATCATGTTTTCTTAAAAGTATCTTCATATAAGTGTGTTATAAGATTGGGGAATAAAGGTAAAATGAGCCCCAAGTACATTTTCCCTTTTGAAATTATGGAGAGAATTAGAGTTGTGGATTATCAATTGGAAACTATACCTAACCTTTCTAAGTTACAAAATGTCCTCCATGCCTCATAATTGAGAAATTACATTCCCGACCCAACACATGTACTCAATTCTGAAGGTATAAAATTAAAACTTGACTTATCTTACTGTGAAGAGTCTATCTGGATTTTGGAAACTAAAGAATAGGTGTTGAGGAATCAGATGGCTTGGATGGTAAAGGTTCTTTGGAAAAATCATAAATTTGAAGAGGTAATGTGGGAGCATGAAGAATTTATGATGAAGACCTCCCAAACTCTTTTTGTGAGGTAACATTATGGTAATTTTGAGGATTAAATTTTTATAATGGGAGAAGAATGTAACACCCCAAGGTTTTACAAATAAATTTAATATAAAATATATGGAACATTGATCCTTTGAGTAAGAAAAATATTTATATTATATAGTAATAACCTTACTGCTAAACATAATTTTTCCACTTTTTTATTTGAATTTTGAAAAACTAACATACACAGTTGCGATAAGTAAGATATTTAGAGTTTGATAGGATCAGCTTACATTTTTTTGTGAATAGTAACTTGTCCTTATGAATAGTGACTTAACCTTATGATTTGTAATGTACCCTTTTGAATATAAACCTCAACCATTTATGTATAAATAAAATTTAGACACCATATAAATGAGAGTGAATATTTTAAAATTCATAATTAAGTGTTGATATTTTTGTGAGTAATAAATATTAAATTAAAATTTAAAATTAATAAGTATATAAAAAATCAAATTCATTTTAATAAAATTTATTCTTCAAAAACTATTCGGTTGTCTTATGATTTTAGGATAATTTTATGAGACCTTATTTAATTTTTTAATGTATTATAAAATCAGTTTTAAACTTAAAATCTATATTTTTCCCGTAAATAATGATTTTATTAAAAATTAAATTTCTATTATTTATAAAATTATTTTAATAAAATGGATTTCATTTTTAAATTGTAAATTTTTAAAATGGTTAGGTTTAATATTTTTAATTATTCTGAAATACTTGGATTTTTAGTAAATAATGATATTCGATAATTACGAAATGTGTTAAGTAAATGAATATATTCATAACTCTTGAGTCATGGATGATTTAAATGGAAAATGGTTCGAAATAACATTCACTTATTACTATTTTTTGTCACAACAATAAACACCATTTCTTATATTGATCAAAATTATAAAATAATGAATAAGATATTCAAAAATCACACTTCTCCTCCACTATAAAAGTCACCCCTCACTTCCTCTTCTCTTCACTCATCTAAGACTTTGCGCTCCCCAAAATTTTGTCCCAATACCATTACCTAGTCTCTCCCCACGTCCATGAGCTCTTGGGATCTTCCAAATAACAAAACCCCTTCCCTTAAGAATGTTCTCAAGTAGGAGTACTCAATAGGTAAATTCCAATTCCTTTTTACTTTTAATTTCTTTTTAAGTTCCATATTTTATTGTTATATCCTCACCTCCAATGTCCAAATGATCATGATAATTCCATTATCATTTATATACTATAATTATATAATTATTACTTAATAACCATCATCAATATCCCTACACTATCTCTTTCATTCTATAAACGAATTCATCATATGGGAAGTGCCAATTTATAACCTTTATGGACGATGTAGTTTCATTCTTCAATTTATTCTTCATGGCTGGTCATTAAACCATTTTTATTATTGAACCATATTATAAAATATGTATTATATCTTATTCAAGGATACTGGAAACATCATTTAAACATGATCTTAAATAATAGAACAAAATTTTTTCCGTGTGATTGAAAAACAGCGGTTAAAATATAAACGATTATCATTAAATGTTTTATCTAATGATTCATAGTTATACTATATAACCAAATTATTTGTATAACCATTTAAAATACTATATTTTCATAAATATCACATAAATTTAATTATGGATAATTATATCGATTCCACATGAATTTCCATTATCATATACAATTATACTGATCATGAAAACCAAGGAAATGAATGATCCCGAGCGATAAATTTGTATCTTATAAGTCATAAAAAGGCCATAAATAGACATAATAAAATTATAAAGAATAAAAAAACGTAAATTATGTTTTGAATAAAATAATTAATGTATTTAATTTGATTATCTAGGATGTTAATCTCAAGTGCAGAACACATTCGAACACAAGGTAAGGGTTTTCTACCCGAACCTCCTTCTTCATTCAAGTTACTCTTTTTCTCTCGTAATCACAAGTAAATGATTAATTATTATTATTTAATCCTAATAAATTATTTCTAATGTTTTTTATATATATACTGATTATAATAATTCTTTAATTAATGGGGAGTTAATTGTTTTATAAAGATATTTTGAAATTCTTCCCAATAAATAAGTCTGATTCAAGAGAACTACTCACATTCCTACCTATTTTAAAGTTCACTTTATAATATGTTTTAAACAACAATTATTTTAATAAAACCACTCATTTAATCTTGTAAAAACTACCTTAGTTAATTTCTGGTTTATGTAAATATTTCTCAAAAATAAATTTTCCTTTGAAAGTAGAAGAGTATTTCTATCAAAAAATTTGTGATTATTTTAGAGTACTTTTGTCTATTTCAAAACCTCTTTTAGAAATTATGCATTTTTGAGGATAATATATTATGTTTATCATATAAAATATTGTAATAAATTTTTAATTATTAGTTTTTCTATGTATTTCCTATTTTTATACAATTCAACTTACTACTCAGAAAGGTTAGGGTTTATGTGTACAGATTACAGAAAATTATTTCATATGTTCATGTTGTTTATGTTTATCCCATTTCATTGAAGGAATGAATTTTTTTTAACAAGTGACGGGTGGGGACCACTATAGCCCCTAAATTAATCGGTATGTCTCATGAGATAAAACATAATTGGGTTTTAGCCATGGCCTTGACCTAGTATTTTATCATACATCTTGGCTGAGGCCTTGAAAATATGTTTCAACTGTATGGCATTATGCATTCCCTCATTACGGTATTAGTAATTAATAAACCATGTGATAATTTGACTAGTAAAATATCAATGGTTATGTTTCATTCTGTTATGATCATTTATATGGACATATTTAATCAACTTTCATTCCTTCTATATTATGCCAAAGTATATTTTTAAAGGAAAGTTTTTTAGTTATTCACCATTTCTTATGTTTATTTTTATGATAAACTCCATTTTCTTACATACCCTTACTGAGAATCTGAGATCACCCCTTTCTAATGTTTTATTTTCCCTACATTATGAATAGAATTATTATGAATTACATACAAGTATAATCTAGATGTAATATGGATTTTCTCTTATGTATTTCATTTCAATGTTGTAATGTTGAACATATGTTTGTATCTTGTTTTCCAAAACTACTGAACTATTTGTTTCTTTGAGATATAAATTTATTGTAATCATACTAATTTGATAAAACTTATGCACCAGATCTAGGATATTTGGGTTGGTTCCTTACACATTATATATGTCAAACATGAAAATTATTTCCCCCATTGATAATTGTTTCATTTCATTAATCTTACATTTTGAATATTGGAAGAATGGTGGATTAGTTTTAATTTATAGTTGATATTTACACTTTATTGAGGGAATGATTTCTATTTGGGGAGTTGGATGAGTTCATTTTTTGGATAATATTTGGTAAATTTAAGTAATTTATGTCATTGTTTTTTATTTTCCAATAGCATTGTTTCAATTAATAATATTCATTTTTCGGTATTTATGATTTTTAAATGACCTTTTGGAAAAATAATATTTAAAATTAGATATATTAACATATTAGTATAATTATTTTATAATATTTAGGTGGAAATTGAAAAGGGATATATAACCAAAAAATGGGTCAACCCATGTTAACCCTCAACCAAGTATAGGTAAGAAACACACATGTCTAAAGGCCTGCTAGCCAATCCTAGCCCCATAAAGGCTTAGATATGAGACATAAAGAATAATGATAATCACAAAAGTTAACTTATTTGTGGGGAATAGGTCCACACATAATCAAGAAGAAGGTGTCAGTGGAATGGATAGTGGTATGGTGGTGATAGGCGTCCCCTATAACTTGTCTGACTTCATTATCATGCATGTCGCAATCGTGTTTTCATTTTTAGTAATTTATTTTGATCTTATGTTTATTCATTGGGTTTATTTTGACTTTATCGATAAAATGGAAAATATGGATTAAGTGGGGGTGGCACACGACTTGTGTAGGATTAGGGGAAACTTTTTTCCTTGCCCAAGAAACTGTGCGACAAGGTATCATTTTTGAAAAGAGCTGAAATGCACAACTATCGCACAATTTATCAAACCATGTGATATGTCCATTGTGAACCTTGGAAACTGCATAGTTTCTGAATAGTTTGTAAAACCATGTGGGATACCCTTGTGGACTATCTAGGTCATTAAATTGTGAATTTTAACATTTCAATCATCCTAGGATTTAAAACCCAAAACACCCAATTTATTGATTATTTGCGATTATCATCTCTAGGTGCGCATCCCCCTTCCTATCCCCCCCCTTGGGATCCATTTTGGTGGTTTATCAGGCTTAGATTATTTCAAGAACCTTCAAGTAAGTGGTTTTTTTCTTTTTTCTCCCTCTGTTCTAGGATTTACTCTCTTATTCTTTGGGGGTTTCTTTTCTAGTGAGTTGGGTGACATATTTAGGTTTACATATTAATTTCTTGGTTTTAATATTTTTTAAGGTTATATATTTCCTCTTAAGGGGTGTTATTGAGGTGTAGATGAAGTTTTGTACAGTTTTTTGGATGTTTTTACCCTCAAGGTAGTTTGTTCCATGCTTAAACATTATTTTATGATTGTAATATGCTTTCCTGAGTGTTTAAATATGTTTCATGCATTGTATGTGTAGTGATAAAATGGTTTTTGAAATGATTCAGTATTCTTTGGTGTTGAAAATTAGTTTCTCAAAGAAAATGACTTCTTTTCCATGTGTGTTTCATGTGTGATTTTTTGTTTGATGCCTTCAAGGTATTTTATAAAATGTGTGAATCCTGTGAATTGTGTTTTAAAATGTTTTTGGTCTGTATCTAGTTTCAAGGTGTTTTTTAGAGGTGGAAATGGTGGGATAACATGTCTGTGTAGATTTTTTGGATTATGTATATATGAAAGTGGTGTTCTATGTGATATATGGAATGGAAATTTAGAAAAAGGGGAACCTAAGTAACTATGTGAGAGGACTAGGACCAGTATACAAGATGACTCAGAAATGGTTTATCTCAGATTCATCTTGCAGGATTGATGATTACAACGCTAACTAAACTATAATGATGATTGGAGACCACTAGGCATGTGGGGTTTCCCCTCCAAGTGGATCAAGCATGAGAATGATATGGGTTATGGTTTCCATAACAATTTTCAATGAGATATGATGTAACCATAATCCAATCTCTAGAAAGTTATTATAGGTTTTTCTCAAGACTTAGTGCTCTATAGTGATATCATACTTACTATTTGCATACTGTATAATTTATTGTTTGTTTGAAAAGCAATCATGTTTTATTTTAAATAGTTTTCATTAAAAAAAATCTTCCTATTTTTTTTATAAAATCTGCATGTTTATTTATATTATAATATTTATTGCATGGAATCATTTATTGGGTGGCATTTTATTGGGCTCTAGGTCACACCCTACTTACACCTTTGGGTGTAAGTAGACTTGGTTTTTTTTGAAATAGGTAAAGGAATGATGTTTGGAGATGGTGTCTAGGGATACTAGATTTCTTCCCTTTCAGGTGTTGTGGTGGTGGCTTTAGGTTAATGGTCATCTTGTTGTATGGTGGTTTTTGGGATAGTTAGTTTCTTTCCTTTTTTGTTTTATCCATTTTGGTTTTGTTTTAAAATGTAAACCTTGAATCTTAATATTTATTATTCCTTATTTGGTTGTGATTATTTGGTTTTGGTTTATTTATTATTGTTCATTGTTTCTGTTTTGGTAATTTTTTGAATTGTTATGAATTTATATTCTTGAAACTTAGGCACATGATGTGAGCCTGTGGGGATTGGGAACGCCCTTCGGCCCATGCCATGAACCAGGTTAGGTGTCGGGTTGGGTGGAGTTCTTTCATAGTTCATGGAAAAATGGTATTGGAGAAGGTCACACACTTTTGGTTTAGGACATTTTTGATGAGTCTAGATACACATGAGTAAGGACTGTTGGGGGTTGATGTTCTAGTTGCTAGAAGGGTGCATGGCCATCACACCTCATGAAAGAACTCGAGTCGTCACGGGATGTTGGGATTTTTGTTTGACTACACCTCTAAGTGCGATGTGTGTGCTTCATTCTATACATGGACACAAGGTGGGGATGAAGTTAATTTTTTCATGTTATTATGGTGGCTTTAATTTGTTTGTATTTATGTGATGTCTGTATTTGTTATCATTGCTGAAAAATTTCAAACCGGTTGTATTGGTGGTTCTCTTTGGGATTATTAGTTTTGTAGAAAAAATACTCCCCAAATAATACTTGTACAACTATGGGGAGAGGTCAAAGAGAGTTCTACTACAATAATTGATCAGAGGATAGTGGAATTTATGGTTCTAGTTGTTCAAGATTTGGGATAGGGAGTGGGTCTTGGTCCTGCTCTAGTTAGAAGATTTAAACTAAGTCCTGTAAAGGACAAAGCTCACGATTTTATTAAGAACAGTCCACCTTGTTTATAAGGTAGAATTTAACCTCATGTAGTATATGAATGGATTTATAAGATATATAGGATGATAAAATTTGTTGATACTCCTTTGGAAGTTAGGGTCAGATTCACGTCATTGTTGCTAGAAGATCCCAGTTGTAGGTGGTGGGACTTAGTCATGAAAAATGGAAAGCACAAGAAAATGAATTGGAAGAACTTAAAATGAACTTTTTTTCTTTCTTGAAGATCCCAATATGAGGTGGTGTAACTCGATGGTGAAAACTAGAAAGCCCAAGTTGGTGATCTAGAAGGACTTCAAATCTGATCTCAATAATCAGTACTATCTTGAGGTATTGGGAAATGACATATCTTGGGAATTTATGGAAATTTTTTAAGGGGACCATTCAATGATTGAGTAAACTAGCTTCTTTACTAATCTTGTTCAATACACACCCAAATTCATTTCCAATGAGCAGATTAAGGCTTGGAGGTTCAAAAGGGGATTACAGATAGATAACTATGCTCATGTCTTTCTGTTTAAACTTAAAACATATTCCAAAGTGGTTGATCATGTAGGTATGGTTGATAGTGATCGCGAGGGAAAGTATAGATACTATAGGGGTATGTTTATGATGGGTATTGGTAGTTCATTTGACAAAAAATGGAAGTAGTATTATCATGGGAATAAGGGAGGTGGTTGTTCAGGCTACCATTTTCGATAGTCTTCAATAGTAGATTGTAATACTAGGACAATTGTGTTCCATCAATGCAAAGATGTAGGGAACATTCGACCTATGTGTGCATCACCTCCTAAACCTTTCCATTAGTGCAGAACTATGAGAAATACACTATGTTTCTTCAAATAGATGTGTTTAAATCACAATAGTGTGGGGATCTATGGCTTCTAGGGGAATGTCATCCAATTCAGATTTATTTGGGATGATAGGATCTCATTTTAGTGGTTGAGCTAATAGGATTGGATTCTCTTATAGGAAGACACAGTTCAGGAAAGATCCAAAGGCTAGTTGTTCTTCTCAAGCTCAGGTTGAGATGAGGTATCTCCATTTAGTGGATCAAGCACTAGCAGAACCAGATGTAGGTCCATCGATAGTTTGAGGTACCATTTTATTACATCATTTATAGATTCTATTTTGTTAGATATTGGTGCTTCTGTTTCATTTATCTCTACCTTCCTTGTGAATCTATTCATTTTTCCAACCCAAATTAGGTCTTATACGATGGTGTGGGTATTGCCACTTGGTAAGAAGTGAGAGAAAGTTTTCAATTGTCCATCTTGTTCACTCACCATTATAGGGTTCAAGCTAGAATGGGATTTAATCATCTCAAATATAGACCAATTCGATGTATCCTATCATGAATAAGATGGTTCAATTTCTTGCAGATATCAATTGCTATAGTTGGAAGGTGAGTTTCACGACACCTGCTGGCAGTGTCTAGGTCTATAATGGTGAATGGGATCCTCAGTCGAGTCTGGTAAGACCTCCACTTCTAGAGTTAATAAATCTCAATTTTTAGTTATCTTCACTCATGTTTGAGGATAGTGGTGGATCTTATAAGGGTGGATTACTTCTTATGGTGGAGGAGTTCCCATACATATTTCTAAATGACTTCTCATGATTTCCTCTTGACTGGGATGTGGATTTCTCAATATAGGTGGTAGCGGTAACATATCTGATATATATTTACTCATACTATATAGCCCCCACTGAGTTGACAGAATTAATGGTATATTTTGACGTTTTAGAATCCAAAGAACTCATTCATATAGTTATCTCTCCTTGGGATGCTCCAATTTTTTTCATGAAAAGGCTGATGTGTCTCTCTTATTGTGTATTGATTACCAAAATATGAACAAGGTAACCATCAAGAAAAAATATCATTTACCTTTAATTGATGATTTGTTTGATTAGTTAAAGGGGAAAAGGTGGTCATTTAATATTTACTTGTGTTCTAGTAATCATCGTGTCAGGGTGATAGAGGTGGACATCCCAAGAACATATTTATAAAGAAGGTAAAACCATTTTGAGAACATGGTAATTCCTTTCGAGTTGATGAATAATCCAGTGGTCTTCATGGAACTCATGAAAAGGGTGTTCTACTAGTACCTCATTTATTTTTTCATGGTATTCAGGGATGACATCCTCCTTTATTCTTGATCTGAGGAGCATCATGATAGTCATTTGAGAATCATGTTCGACACTCATCAGGACCATATTCTTTATGAAAAACATTCAAACTATACTTTATGCCTAAGGGAGGTTATGTTTTTATGCCACATGATCTCAAAACATGGGTTTTTAGTGGACTCCAAGAATATTAATGCAGTTTTATCATGGGAGAAACCCAAGAATTTGTTTTAGATCAGAATAATTTTCTGCATGGCTGGATGTTAGAGGAATGTTTTTTGGGACATCTCTTGTCTTTATTCACCTATGACAGTACTCACTTGAAAAGGGGTGATGTTCAAATGGATCCCAGAATGTCAAGCGACCTTTGTGGAGACCAAGCAGCAGTTGACCAACACCCATATATTGGTCTTTCTAGACTCTATAAAGGGTTATGTGGTTTATTTTGATTCTTTAGGTATGGGTCTTGGATGTGTACATATTCATAATGACCATGTGGTGGAATATGGATCCCAACAACTGTAAATACATGAAAATAACTCTCAAACCAATGACTTGGAGTTAGCAACAGTGATGTAAACTTTGAAAACGTGGTGCCACTACATCTTTAGGGAGAAATTTTTAGTTTATTCAAATCATAATAGGTTACCCTATATTCTCTCCTAGAAATATTTGAACTTGAGGCAGCACCATTGGGTGGAGTACTTACAAGGGTTTGATTTAAATATTATTTATAACCTAGGGAAAGGGAATGATGTAGTAAATTCTTTGAGTGGAAAGGTTCCAATGCATAATTTGATGGAGTCTAGTGAAGAGTGTAATTTGATGTGGCTCTTTTCTTAGATGCATTTGGAAACCAAAGGATAACAGTTGAGCTTCATTATTGACAAGTTTTTAGTTGCATGTTTCACTTTTAGAGATAATTCAGTTGGATAATCCTGGTGATAAACTATACTAGTGGACTATGATGTTTCTTCATAATGGGGAGACATCTTATGGTCGGTCATTGTCTCCCAAGATTTTTCTTTGTTTCAAGACTCTTATTGTGATGCCATTATTTTTTAGGAAGATGGTAATCTTGGATAGCCACCAGCCTTAATGGGTTGTTCATCTTGTATCCTCCAAGATATATTATGTTGTATGTTGGATACTTTAGTGTCCGGATATGAGGTGGGATTTAACTAACATTTTATTGTGATGTTATATGTGTCGATAAATTCATAAGATTAAATCCCCTTTGGTTTTCCTCAGAGGCTTCTCCTTCATACCTAGAAGTGGGATGAGATAACCAGGGATTTTTTTGGCTTACTACGTAAACCATGGGGTAATAATTTCATTTGTGTAGTGATTTTTCATCTAAACAAAGCTTCCCATTTCATTCTAATTAAAGAGTCATCAATGTTGGATGTGTTGTGTAGGATATACATTCAAAAGGTTTTGAGGCTTTATGGTGTGTCATTGAATATTGTTTTAGTCAGGGACCCCTATTTTACCTCATGGTTTTGGGAAGGACTTTAGAAGGAAATATTGTCACATATCAAGTTATGTATGTCATAGCATCCTCAAATGGATAGTCAGACGGAGTTGGAGGATCAAATTTTGGAAGATGTGTTCCACGAATGTGACTAGAATTCAATGGTACATGGTATAACTATTTGGGATTGGTTGATTTTTCATATAATAATACGTACCAATCCGCAATATGAATAGATACTTTGATGTGATTAATGGTTGTATTTTTCGGTCACATTATATTGGGATTAGGTGGGGGAAACCTCACTGTTGGGACTTATATTAATACAAGAGAAATTTGAGAAGATCATACTGATCATAAATCATTTTTTAATAGCTCAGAGTCACCAAAAATCATACACTAATCAGACAATCCACGATATTATGATTTTTAGGGGTGACCATGTATTCTTGAAAGTGTTACCTTCCATGGGTAATCAATTTTTGGGAAATAAAGGGAATCTATCGTCGAGGTATGTCAGACCCTTTGAGATCACTGAGTGGATTAGTAAAGTAGAATATAGGTTGGCCTTGCCTACACAGTTGAGATAAATTCATGTTGTATTCTACATCTTCCAGATGAATAAGTATAACCCAGAACTGTCTCATGTATTAAATTTTGAAGAGTTGGAAATAGAGCCCAATTTGTCTATGTATGGATATACACAGTTGATTATAGATTCTGAAGATAAGGTTCTTTGAGGGAAGAATATTTTGTTAGTCCATCTTCTTTGGAAGAACAAAAGTGATGAACATGAGAATTTAGAGTAGAAGTCATGGTAGGAGAAAGCGTGCCCATTTTTATTTTCTGATCAAGATTTGGAGTGACTTTCCAAGATAGAAAGTTCTCATGGTGGGAAAAATTATCACATCCATGTTTCCATTTTCAAAAATTTATTATATTAATTTTGATCAAATGTTTATTCCTTGGATTTCCTTTTATTTTGTTGAGAAAAAATGGAAATTTTGTCTTTGAAAGGGGATGGCGCACAACTTGGGCATGAATAGGGGAAACCAGGCACCTTGTTTAGGAAACTGTGCGTCAAGGTGTCATTTTTTGGATAAAGTCGAAATGAATGGTCATCTCATGGTTTGAATAACCATGTAACAAATGGTGTGGTATGTCCCTTTTGAATAGTGGTGGCTGTATAGTTACCACGTGGTTTGAAAAACTATGCAGACTATCAAGGTCATTAAAATGTGAATTTTTCAATTTCTCCCCTACCAAAATTAAACCCCAAACACCCAATTTCTTCACCATTTGAGATTTTCTGCCAAAGGTTCACCTTCCCCTTACTCTCATCTCCCTTGGAATATATTTTTCAATAGTGTAGAAAACATTTACCACATTGGCATTTTTACGTCAGTTATAAGTAACTGAGATGTAAAGTTGTAAAAGTTGATTAATTATGTCCGTTATAAAAAATTGATGTAAAAATTATTATATTTGATTTATCACGTCAGTTATATTATAAACTATGTGATAAGTCAACTATAGTGAATTATCATTTCAGTTATTATATTAATGTTTTAAAAGTTCCTCTTTATCACGTCGATTATTTTATAACCGATGTAAAATGATGTTTATCGTGTCGATTATTATATAACTAATATGATAAATGTAATAAAAAATTATCACGTCAGATATTAAATAACTGAAGTGATAAAACTTTTGAAAAATTTATCAAGAGTTGTATTGTATCATTATATATCTTTCTATTGGGCGACTGTGACTTGTCTCTCTCGCATGGAAAACCTAGAAACATTTCTTCAATCTAGTCCACTCCAACCTCGTTTTTTCCAGCATCGTTCACAATCTTTGTTATCACCGGATCTATCAGATCGACTCAAAACATCTATATAAGCCTCACATGGCTCGATTTCCTTCATTATTTTTGACATATGACATCAATTTATGTTATGAAATTTCATTTTCTAAAATATAGAAATATTTTTTATTATTTCCTAATGTTATTGTTATTTTTCAAGATTTTTCTTATCCTTGAACTGAAATCGTTGGGAATTAATCTCTATGTCACATTGGTTAGTTTCTTCCATATTTAAATATGAAATCCTTATATAGATATCATGGATAAATTGCTTATATACCATAGAAACCTTGTCATTTTATATAAAATATTAATTTATTTGGTTATTCCAGCTTAGAAGAAAAAAGAAGTTATATTTTCCTTGTTGTTCTGTGATGAATATATACTTAGTATTCCTATAAGAGTTGGGTGATTTATTTGTTTAATTATTTTCCTATATGGTAAGGTTGTATTTATTACATATTTTATGTTGACCTCTAGTATATATTATAATATAGTATGTTGATGTGTGGCTACTTATTTATTTAGCACTGCATTTGTTAACTATTTATTGTTAGCTAAGTAGCCCCTAAAATAACCTTTCAACATACCTTGAATAGGATATTTGCACCACCTTCCAAAGACAATCTTGGTTTCTCTCAATGCATGTACTTTTAGTCTAATTTAAATCCATTTCAAAAAGTTGTTTAGGACCTAAAAATATCAATTTACAAATCAAATCAATTTATAAGATGTACAATACCATTTTCTACAAAAAACTCAATAATAATGATAAAACTCATATATGTGACCATCAAAATTAAATTAAATGAAGAAAATGTTTTATTTCCCAAAAATAATATATTTATAATTTTCAAATTTGCATATATTTGTTTTATATTATATTTCCAAATTTTGTTACTTTCAAATTATTTTATATTTCATATAAATATAAAATTATTATATATAACTATATTTTCTTTTAAAAATTATTTCCATGCATATCATTTTCAAATACACCTATATTTTTTTTATATTTTAAAATTTCCTTACATTTAATTTTTGATATATTTCATATAAATATAAAATTAGTTTATCTTAACAAGATGTATAATTTTGATATCTGTTATAGGTAATAATAAGTCAATGTTTCATTATGGCACATCGAATGAGTAATGAATATGAGGAAGGTGTTGATTCCTTTTTAAAATTTCTTAAACGAAATGTTCCAAGCAGTGACATGTTTTTCTTTCCATACCTAAAATGTTTGAATATGAAGAATCTTGAAGGTATAGGGATAAAAGATCATATTATTTGTCATGTTTTTAATCCAAGTTACATCCCCTGTACTTGGCATGGTGAAACTAGACAGAATTTCAAATATACTAATAATGATGATTTTTAAAATGATAACTCCGATGAAATTGAATAAATTATTTGTGATATTACAATATAAAAGCTTTGATAGAACTGATAGTTGAGTATCTATATGTTGATTCTGAAAACCCATTATATCCTAGTTGTTCAGATTTTACGGTTTTATCGACGATGTTAGGATTTATTAACCTGAAGTAGAAACATTGATGTAGTGAATATTTTTTACAAAGATGCTCCAATTTTTGAAAGACATTATTCTAAAAGAAAAATATATTATAGATTCACATTATAAGGACAAGAAAATATTGTTCATGATGGGATTAGGATACATGAAAATACATGCATAGTCAAATGACTATATGATATATAAGAAGAAATATGAATTTCTGTCAGAGAGTCCATAAATGTGGAACATCCCAGTATAAGTTGAAAGAAACATCACAGGCTTATATAGAGATTATAGAGATAACTACCAAGGTATTTTGGTATCCTCTTATAATTCCTCATTTGAAAAGTTTATTTTCTAGTGAAAATGATTCAAAAATGTTAAGATGGAATGCCGATGAGCGGATATGTGATTGAAAAATATGTCCTCTTGTTGATTGTAAACAATGGAAGGAAATTGTTGAGTTGTATTCCATATTTAGAAATGAAATTATAAATCTCATACTTGGGTTGGGAATAGATGGAATGAATCCATATCGAATCCTCAATAGAACACATAGTTCATGGCATGTTTATTGGTAATTTACAACCTATCTTGTGAAGTTTTTATGAAGCACAAATATATTGTTGATTATAATGATCTATAGTCCAAAGCAACCCAAAAATGATATTGATGTTTTATTGTCACCATTTATTGATGATTTTATACTTTAATGGGAGGATGGTATTAGGGTGTATGATTATTATAAAATAGAATATTTTAAACTCCATGCATTGATTATATTCACTATAAATTCCTTCCCATCTTATGGAAAGTTCTCTGGATACATTGTTAAGGGTTATAAAGCATTTCCAATATGCAAACAACGGACTTTATTTTGTCAATTTCATCATTAGAGGAAAACATTATACAATGGTCATTGAAAGATTTTGACTATAGATCACTCTTATTGAATACTAAAAAAAAATCAATGGCTCACAAGATTTTAGTATTGCTCTAAAACCTTTATCCACTGATGAGTATTTTAGAGGGTGAAAAACCTTTATTTGACATTGGGAAAGACACATACATCTGGTAATGATAGACATATTTAGAAGAAAAGTTCAATATTTTTTGAGAAACCATATTGGAGATATCATGAAGTGAAACATAATATTTATGTCATATATGTGGAGAAGAATATCTATGATAGTTTGATTGTAACATTGTTAGATATTAAAGGATAGGCTAACTATGGGTCAAATGCAAGATTAGACATACTATCAATGGTAATGAATTTTGAGTTATCTTCCACTCCTAATAGAAGGAGAAAATTTCTTCCCCGGGCTTTTCATACATTATAAAATAGGAAGAAAATTATATTTTGTTAGTCTCTTCTTGATATCAAAGTTCCATATGTTATTCTTCAAATGTAATTTTTTTTTCTCTTTGAAGGATTTGAAGTTGACAGGTATGAAATCTCATGATTTTCACATCATGATGCAACAACTTATACCAGTTTAATTGGGTGTAATATTGTCCATACAGTTCAGAAACGATATCACGGAGGTGTGTTAATTTTTCAATTCAATTTGAAATAAGGATATTGATGTGGATGCTCTGAAAATTTTGGAAAAGGATGCAATTTCTAAATATTTTCAATTGTAAATGTATTTTCCACTATATTTTTTTGATATGATGGTGCATTTAATGGTTCATATGGTTTGAGAAATAAGGCTTTGTGGACCTATATATCTTATTTGGATGTATCCTTTTGAAAGGTATATGAAAATATTGAAGGTGTATGTTAAGAATCCATATTGACCAGAAGACTCCATTGTTGGAAAGTATATTTCTCAGGAGGTTGAAGAGTATTATACGAGCTACTTGTCTATGGAAGAGCACATTGGTTTGCCTCCATCTCACCATGAATGAGTTAATAATGAGGGAAAGGGAATTTGTGGCTTGAAAGAAAAATTGTTATCAGATGAACAGATGAAGAAGGTACATTTATACATCTTTAATAACATAATGAATGCTCAACTGTTTGTCAAATTTAATATTAATGAGTTGAAACAATTTCATCCAAAGAAGAAAGAAATGTGGATTTTGAATGATCATAACAAAACATTTTTTATGGTTTAAAAATACCATGATTGGTAGATTAGATATACCAGACACATTAAGATGTTTAGTGGGTGGTCCATGTTAAAATGTGATAACATGGTTTTGGTATGACATCAATGGATATAGATATCATATGAAAGCTCATGACAACAGAAGTGAACTTCAGAATAGTGGGGTATTGGTGTTTTTATAGTTAATTAAATTTTCATGTTCTAAATCCAAAATCCCAATTTATACATCTATTTCATATTATGGAGTCATTGAAGAAATATGGGAGGTTGATTAATTTAAAATTAATGTTCCTATTTTTAACTGAAAATGGTTTATTGGTAAAGACATTGTGAGACACGATGCATTTGGAATGATAGTTGTTAATCTAAATAGATTAGAAGATACAACTGATTCTTTTATAATGAAAACACATGAAAAACATATTTGCTATGTTTTTTATCATCCAGATATGCAGTGGTTTATTGTTTTACAAGGTAAAAAACAATATGTTGGTGAGGATCAACTCGATGAAGATTTTGATTTATGTGAGATCCCTACTTCCATGGAAAGATTAGATGAAAATAAGGATCATCAAGTTGTTGGCATGGTTTGTACTTAAGAATAAATCATGAAGAAGGAATTTGGGAAAAAATACATTTGTAAATTCCTAATATTATAGGTAACACGTGATTATTTTTCTTTTACATATATAAATTTCATAAAATGTTAGATCTTATAATTTTTTTTATTAAATTTCATATTAAAATTATTAAGTATCAATTTTTTTAGTTTTTTTTCTTTTGTTTACCATGTTTACCATTACGTAACATATATATTTGTTGATTTTTTTAATGATAATTACTTTACCATGTTTACCATATAAACCATGTTTACCGTAGCTTACCATGTTTACCATTACGTAACTTATATATTTATGTATGTTTTTAAAGGAATACTACTTTACTATGTTTACCATGTTTACCCCTATTTACCATTTACCATTCTTTGAAATTCTTTCTATGTTTACCATTTCTACCCATGTTTACCATTTACCATGATTTACCATGATTACCATGTTTACCATATTTACTATTTTGTAACTTTGTTCAATTTTTCATTTTTTTTACAATAGTATTGTAAAATTAGAATTTGTATATTGGTGAACTATTGTTTCCTTTTTTTATTTGAAGGATAATGATAGATAAATCAGTTGATCAACCACATAATTTTGGATATGATCATCATGAGCATACGTCCGGGGAGGAACACCCACATTCTCTTCTTGAAGTTCCCCAATTTTCTTAATGTACTCCCACAACTGCAAAGAAGAGTTCATGAGTTGGTAAACTTGGTAGCACATATTAACCATAACTATCACTTGCCCATAGTCAAGACCAGAGGATAATCATAGATTTTAATGAGAATGATATTCTTATAGTTCTAAATGAAAAATATTTTAAGAGTTTCATATCAACTCAATGTAAAAGAAAAGTAAGTATTTTGTATAATTATTGGAAAAGTGTGTACAAAGAAACATTATCTCAGTTATGGGAGAAAATGTTGGTAAGCCCTTTTTTTATTGTTTGACTAATGTTTAAATTTATATAGTATAATATGTTTTCCTTCTTCTTTACTAGATGGAATTTGATATTCCTAACACTAGAGGAGTCGGGAAGAAATGTAAATCGATGGATTCTAGAAGATAGAGGTATTTCAAATCAACCCTCACATATGATTTCATTTTTTGTCATAGGAAACATGAAAATATATGTCATATATATCCTTTTATAGATGAAGACACATGGAAAGAATTTGTTGAAACTAAAAGAAAAGAATCTTTTTTGGTAAGTTCATTGTAAACTATTATAATATTTCTTATATTAATGATCTTATTAATGATATATTAATTATTTATTATTCTTAATTTATAGAAAAAAAAGGATATATCATCAGATGATCCAATCTAAAAATATGTACCCTCATAATTTATCTCCTGGAAGGTATACTTTATTGGAAGAAATTGATGGTGGAAAATTACAAAAATATAGAGTTGAGTATTCAAGCTCTGTAGTGTTTTACACTCAATCCCCTCCATCTATAAATGAAAAATGGAAGAGGGATCATATGGGAAAATGGGAAATATATTATAGAAGAATCGAGGATTTTGGATGAGAAGATTATAAGATATTTAGTTTATTTATTTAACTTAATTATCTTTTTTATATTCTTTGAAACATTACAAAATTTTTCAATTAATTCAAACACGATTATCTTGAAAAGCAGAGCACAAAGAGGGTATTTAAAGATGCTAGGAGGAAAGATATTTTATATTAAGAATTTGGAAAGCCTAAACACCCAGGTCATGTATGACGATACCTGACAGGTGTGTCGGTAAGAAAAATGGTTCCATATTATTCAGCTTCTTCGATTGAGAGTATTTATAAAAAAATAGAATCTTGAGAGACTTAGGTACATAATATTAATGAAACAATGAAAGAAAAGATCAGAGTGTCGGTCCAGTATATTTTTTCATATATGTAAAGACAATTTTAGACTGCAACTCCCAATCCTACACCCCCGTATAAAGAACCCATTTTCTATCCTCCACATTCGTCAGCAGCTCCCACTCTCCCACCTCCAGACCCCATTATTTATCCTCCACCTCAGCATATGAACCCCATTTTAATCATACTCCTACACCCCATCCTCCAAAACATCCAAGTTATTGTGAGTTGTATGTTAATGATCCTCACCATCATATACTTCTATATGAGATGATATATTATATAGGAAATATAGTTCATCATCAGCAGCTAGAGGTAGAGAAGCACAGGGTTATTATATATGATTTTATAGATATATCATCTTGAGTATCATTACCTACAGATGAGGTGATAACAGTTGGAAAAAGTATCAGCCACTTTTTGTTTTGGCCCTTGATACATCTCTTACCCATTACCATAGAGGTATGTGTATGCTTTATCATTTATTTTATTTTTGTATTAGACATGTTTTAATATTTGATAGTAAATATATTTATCTATTTACTTTCATAAACACTTTAATGGTAAAGAAATAATGTATATAAAACAACAAAGACAAATAGATATGACATCAGTTATAGATTCAAACAGTCCTGATAGATTGTCACGATATTTAAATTTGGTGGCAGTACAGTATACGTTCTCAATGGAAGCTCATATTTGTGGATATGAAATAGATGTGGGTTTTGTGAAAAATGATATCATAGAGCTTCTTACTGGAGATAATTTGGGCTTCAACATGGTGAAATATTTTTCTATGTAATTATTAACACAATTCATTCCCTCGATCAAATTTATAATTGGTGACATCAATTATATTCTCAAGTCAAGTGAGAAAATCGTTCCTACACATGATATTATCTCTAAGATAGAATTCAAAACCACTATCGAAGACAACAACATTATTGAAATAAATCTTACTGATTCCAAATACACCTTGTATATAAAACATTACAATAGATTTTTTACCCCCAAACTAGATAGAGCTTTCACAAACGTTCCTGTCCTAGATAAATGGGATACCATTTCCAGCACCACCCTTCATAAGCTTCAATCTAATCATCACCCTATTTTGGTCAATTTCTCCACTAACACTGTTAAACATCCCATTCCTTTTAGATTTAATAATTCTTGGTTCTCTAACACTAAATGCACTGACATAGTAAATAACTTTTGGCTCTGCATGACTCATTGCAATGATGCCTTTTCTTTCCCTCCCAAATAAAGAACTCTTAAACAGATGATCAAAGCTTGGTGTAGCTCTCATGTCAAAAAAATATACAAGGATATTATCATCCTTGAGAATGATTTGATATAGGTTCAAAAACATAGCACAAATTCTGACTTTATCACTGATTTGAACCACAAAATCCATATTTTGATAAATCTCAATTATTTTCTCACTTTTATGGATAGAATGAGAAAATAAGTTTTTAATGTAAAATGGTTATTCAAAGGGGAATGAAACACTAATTTCTATAATTCCATTCAAATATCTCAGAAATATTTTAAAACTCTTGCCTCTTTAAAAGATGGTGACAACATTTTAGACAATGAAAATGATATTTCAAACCATATTGTGTCTTATTTTGAATCTGTCTTTAATGACCCTGATAGAAACAAAGACCTCTTACCTGAGATAATTCTGATGGTGGTTAGAAATGAAGATAACAACTTACTTCTTATCACCCCTCATGATCATAAAATTATGGACACTATCTTTAGTTTAAAACCATATAGTGCTCCTAGCCCTGACGGTTTTAGGAATGGTTTATTTAAAAACTGATAAGATATTATTAACTTTGAAGTTTTCATGTTTGTTAAATCCTTCTTCTTTAATAGTTTTCTCCCTCATGGTATAAACTCCCAATTTCACTCTTTAATTCCAAAGGTTGAAAATGCTTTTGAGATCCTTTCTTTTTGGGCCATTTCACTCATTAACACCCTTTATAAAATCATCATGAAAATAATATCGAGCAGACTCTATTCTTTCACTGACAAATTATTTTCTTGGAATCAATTTGGGTTTCTCAATGGTAGATCCATCGAAAATTTCATTTTTCTTTCTTCTAATTGCATTATCACCTTAAACAAAAGCAACATAGGTGGAAATATATCCATTAAACTTGATATTAAAAAAGCTTTTGAAACCATGGACTGGAGTTTCATTTTTAAAGTGATTCAATCTTTTGGTTTTAGTGAAGATTTTGTCCCTACTATCCATACTTTATTCAACTCAGACTCCATTTCCTTTGTTATTAATGGTTCTCCCAGGGGTTACTTTAAATGTACTAAAGGTATCAGGCTGGGGGACCCTCCTTCTTCTATCATTTTTTCCATTGTGGAGGACTATCTTAGCTGACTCCTCACATGTCTTGTTAATAAAAAACTCAAACCCATCCATGTTTTGTGAAATCTAATTTCTCCTACTCACCTATTGTATGCTGATGATATCATTATCTTTCTTCAAGGTGATAATAGAAATATTTGAACCCTCAAAAATGCCCTTGTGCACTATGAGGAAATCTCTGGTCAAATAATTAGCTGGACCAAATATTTTATTTACTTTGGAATGAATTTTACCTCTAATAGAAAATGGAGTATTATAAATGACATGGGTATAAAAGAGTGTAGTCAACCTTTTAAGTACCTAGGTATCCCCATATTTTGGGGAAGTCCCAAATCCTATCATTTCCTTTAAATTTCCAATCAAGTTAAAAACCAACATTCCTCTTGGAAAGGTAAATCCCTCTCTATGGTGGGTAGAATATGCCTGGTCAAATCCACTATTGTCTCTAAAATGGTTTATTCAAGGGTTTTTTACAATTGGACAGCTAGTACTATTAAAAAAATGAACACCTCAATCAAAAAAAAGTTTTGGACTGGTAACACCGTGGAATGGAAACTCGGCACCATACCCTAGTCTACTTGTTTTCAACCAATTAAGAAGGGAGGAATCAACATAAAAAAATATTAAACATTTTAATGAGGCTCTACAAGCTTGGCTCACTAGGAACTTATTCTATAATAACTCAAAGTCTATCAACTTCCACAAAAATAGATTTCCTCAGAAACATAAGAAGGGAAATTATACCTTTCTTACCTCCACTATCTGGCCATCCATAAATAATTCCTTTTTCGACATCATGAGTAACTCCAGGTGGATGGTCTCCAGAAACTACTCACTAAACTTCTGGTTAGATAACTAGGCTGAAACTCCTTTGATTTCTACGGTTTCCCTTGACCAAAGCCCTTGGAACACCAACCTCTCTATTATAGATGTTCTTAATTATTATAATGATCCTATTCCTGATAACATTATGAATTTCATTGACACCTACCCCTTCCCAAACATTGATGATTTCTTCATTTAGGGACTTTCCCACAATGGTATGATTGATTCTAAAAACTTTTACAAACTTTTTTTGTAATTCTGATAGTGATTTTGGGAGGTTAAAACTTTATAAAAAACTTGGGATAAAACCCTCAAGATTTACTCTTATTCGGTGACTTTCTCATAACAGACTTCCACATATGACCGTCTTCAATCTTATGGTTTTCAACATTATTCTAAATTCATCCTCTAAAATCATCACAAAGAAGATGCTAATCATCTATTTCTTTCTTTTGCCACTACTTCTTATCTTTGTAATTATATTTTTGATATTTTTGATTTCATATGGTGGATGATAGACTCTGTCAAGACTAAATTAAAGAGATATGCAGATCTTAATAGTTCTCCACAAATTAAAAGAATTTTTCTTGTTTCTGTCTCTGAGCTTCACCACATGATATGTTATGATAGAAATGATATTATTCTTAATAAATGTTCATACAATATTAATATAGGAAAAACATAGATTCTCATTTCCATTCGTGAAGCTGCTTCGATCCAAAAGGATGACTACAACAACACGGTGGAAGAATTTAGCATCATTATACATTTACGTGTTTTTTGAAATTTTTTCCAAACTCACGGTACCTTGTAAGTCTTATGGCATTCCCCTCTTCTAGGATGGATTAAGTTTAATGTGGATGGAACTTCCAAAGGCAATCTTAGGCCTGTGGGTTGTGGAACTATCTTCAGAAATCAAACTGGTCAGATCTTCGGTTGCTTCTTTGGTAGCTGGGGCATTCCTCCCTCTCTACAAGCTGAAATGATGGGTATGATTTGTGCCTTCTCTTTTTCTAAACAGCATGGCTGGAACAACCTATGGATTAAGAGGAATTCCACCACTATTTTACAAGACGTTTGGAATTTTTTGATACATCTTTTCTGGTTGACCTCCACTCATTGAATGGAATTCATCTGTGCTCTTCACGACATTTACTACATCATCACTCATATATATCGTGATGCCAACATGGTTGTTGATGGTCTTACAAACAAGGGAGTCTATCAAGACATTACCTAGCTTGATGAACTTCATGTTGACATACTTCCTTTTCATAATAAATGTTGTAATATGCTTCCATATTTCAGACTTTTATAACTCTTTTATTTTATATTTATAGTGCATTGGTTTTATGGCTAGCCACCATCTTAGAAAAAACAATGCGTCATCTAATTTGGATATTATATGTCACGATTTATGTATGAAATAATTACAACTATAATAATTTTGAAGTTTGAAGAGGTTATATTTTCTAATAAACTATTCCATAATATTTCTTTAGATTTATTTGTTATAAATGTTAACTAATATCATTTGAATTTTCGTCTATTTGATGACCCTCAACCTTATAGTGCTCAAGGGGTCAAACACTTAAAAGTGGAATGGTCAAATTATTTTATAAGTTTGATTGGATTTTAGTTTGTCTATAATATAAAATGTAATTTTAAATGTTTTAATTGTAAATGTGTATTTGGTGTTTTTTTGGTTGGATTTAGGTTTGGTTTTAGGTTTTTTATTTATGTTTTTAGTTTGTATAGTATGATTTTATTGTTATAAATGAGAATGTTTAATTGTGCTGCTAGTTCTTCTAGTTTTGTTCTAGTTAAACTTGTTTTTATGGTCTAGTGTTGTTCTGGTTATGCTTTTTTTAGGTCTAACTTAGTAGCGTAGAGAAATGGTTTCACAATTTTTCAAAAAAAAATATTGGTTATTTTATAATTGATATAAAAAATGATTCGGATAATTGTTTTTCACATTGGTTATCTAAAACCGAACATGGTATAATGTTTTTTATGTCGGATATTAAATAAATGACATAAAAATTCTTCGGAATCAGGTTTTTTGACATCTATAATTTAATAAATGATGTGGTATGTTGTTTATTAAATCAGTTATTTAATAAAAAACATAAAAAATCTACATCTCGAATCATTTTTTTTATGTTGGTTATTTAATAACCGGTGTAATAAATAATATACCACATCAATTAAAAAACAACCAATGTAAAAAATCTATTCCATAATAGATATACAATATAGGATTTTTTATGACCAACATAAAAAAATATTTATAACATCCCCTTTAATAACGTTGGTTACAAACCAACATAAAAAACTGATGTTAAAAATATTTTTTTCAATAGTGTTGGTTGGTGATTTTGTTTGTATTCTTCAAGGAACCTTCAAGTAAGTGGTTTATTTCTTTTTTTCTCCCTCTATTCTATGGTTTCCTTAATTATTCTTTGGTGATTTTTTGTCAAGAAAGTTGGTGATGTATTTAGAGTAATATCATTATTTTTTGTTTTTGATCTTGATGTTTTAGGATAGATCTGGCATCTAAAGGGGTGTGATTAAGGTGTTGCTGAAGTTTTGCACCAATTTTCAAAAGCTTAGACCCTCAAGGTATGTGGTTCCATGCTCAATCATGTGATTTTAATATGCTTTCTGGAGTATTTAAATATATTCTATTGATTGTGTGTGTGGTTCCAAATGGGTTTTTTATTCATTCATGGTTCTTTGGTGTCAAAAAACAGTTTTTCAATGGAAATGAGTTATGTTCCCTGTGTGTTTCATATATGATTATTTTTATAGTTCCTTCAAGGTGTTTGATAAAATGTGGGAATGGGGAGAATCATTTATTAAAGTTATTTTGGTGTGATTTTGGATTCAAACATTATTTTGTAGGAGGAAATTGTTGGTTAGCATGTGTATTTACATTGGGTGTCAAGTATATAGGTGAATGTGATGTTGTATGTGATATTTGGAATGGAAATTGAGAAAAATGGAAAACATGAGTAACTAGGTGGGAGGACTAGTACTAGTAAACAATACTAATTGGAAGAGGTTCCTCCTGGATTCATCTATAATTATTGATGATTAAAATTCTAAATAAACTATGATGATGATTGGAGACCACTAGGCCTATGGGATGTACCCTATTAGTGGCTTGTTCATTACAACTATATTGGTCATGGTTGTTATAACACTTTTTTACTGAGGTATGATATACCTAGTAAACCATTTAGTTCTAGTACCTATAGGTTTTCTCATTACATAGTTCCCTATATTGATATCATACTTACTATCAGCCTATGATATACTTTGTTGGTTTTTTGAAAAGCAAACATGTTTTGTTTTAAAATGTTTCCAATAAAAATGTTCCTTTTTTATTTTATAAAAAAATCAATTTTATTTATCTTATAATGTTTATAGAATGTAATATTGGTGGGTGGTATCCTATTGGGTTCTATAAAAAAATCTACTTACACCTTGGGGTTTATGTAGACTTGGTTGTGTTTAGTATGGGTAAAGGTAAGATGTTTGGAGATGGTGGTTCGGGATGCTAGAGGTATTACATTGCAGGTGTTGTGGTGGTGGCTTGAAGATGTTTCTCCTCTTTTTTCAAGGTGTTTTTTGGGATATTTTTTTTGGTACTCTTTTGGGTTGTATCCATTTTGGTTTTTGTTTAAAAATGTAGACCTTGAATATGAAAATTTTTTATCCCCTGTTTGGTTGTGATTATTTAGTTTTGGTTTATTTATTATTGTTGGGTGTTTATATTTATGAAATTGGGAGAAATCATTCCTAGGTTATATTTCTTATACTAGCACACTTTTTTCTTGTCCGTGAAGATAGAGAACACCCTTCAGAAAATTCCGTGAATCATGTCAGGTTTCAAGTTGGATGGCGCTATAGCCTGGTTCTTGACAGGGCTTGTGGGAGGAGGTAATTTATTAAGAAAAGTGCATGTAATAACTATTTAAATGTGGGACTAAATCATCCAATTTTACTATACAATTAATGTAATGAAATCATCCTGAGATAGCGCACATGATGACTTCCTAATTTATTTCATATGTGTCACTAACTGTTTCACTATGACTCAGATCACTCGAGCTACACAGTAGAACCATGAAGATATAAAATATTAGAAGCCATGGTCAATGAAAGAGAGACCACAACTACTAGAATTAAAACTACCACAAAATTATATTCTTCACCCTTACAAAGTAGTCAATATGGGATCCTGAACATGAGAGGATGGTTGCACTGTGGTTCCACACAATGCACCATGGCCACTAGAACCAGAACAAAGAAGATTACCACTTCAGTGTCATATAAACCCCTAGGTTGTGGATCTCTACAGACATGAGTTAAATAAATAATCTAAAACTCCATCTAAAATGATAAACTTTGGCCATTATTGGGAAAACATATGAATTAATGTGTTTTAGCATAGTGAAAAATTATTGCACTATGGGTGTAATTGAAGAAGAATATAGGATAAATCCACATAATTGGCACATAACTGTTCCATAGATGGTGATAAAATGATATTATCATGAAAAATGAATGAAATAGGCACTATAATATGGACTTATAGGTATTATCATAGTCATGAAAACATGAAATTGTTACACTATTAGGGAAGAGCTCCATGTTATATGTTGGGGTTTCTACAAATTTAAATAGTCAAAGTTCTTGAGTAATACTCACATGATTTAATAAAACGTAATGGAAGGTTTTTCAAAAAAAATGAGGATCACCTAAAGTAAAGGATATGCAATACTCTCATAAAACAAGGAATTACATCATGTAGATTAGAGGCTGGCCAATTAAAAGTGAATAGATACAGTGGGGGAAAAATAATTTGAAATTTGTAAGATAAAGATAGAGTGAGACAGATAGATAATTCTCTCAAGGAGAAAAAAATAGAGGGTAAATATATTCTGTAGGTGGGAAGGAAAATGGAACAAAACTCATAGAGAAAGAAAAGTGTAAGTATCTAATTTTACATGTTTTTGCTGCTACACAAGGTTTTCTGTTTTTATTTTCCATATCCCCCCATGACTATATTGTGTATTTAATTATTTTTTTATTAAAAATTTAATGTTTTTCATGCATTTTTTATCTCATGTTCTAGTTATTACCCTTACCTATCAAGAATGAGAACTACTAAAATAGAAGATTCATCAGTTTTAAAATGATTCAACTAGTGACCCTAACCCATGGAACATCCAATGCATGATTTTGAGTTCATTATGTTTAAAAATGGTTCCATATACTTATATATGAAATAACATGAAAAATGAAAGGGGAAGAGGTAGTTCATAGACTATAGGGTGAACACTCTGAGAGGAGGCTCACTAGAGTGACATTCCATTACCATTAAAATTAAAAATATCAACCATGTTTTCCATAATAAGTGAACAAATTATAATGTACATATTATTGGAACAAACTTCCCATAAATTTTAAAACCAACCACTCAAATATCTTAATTCCATTTTTAGTGTTTTCCCAACCATTTTAAGTAATTTCAACACCATTTTCAAAGGGAAAACCTTATTCAACACTAAATTACAGTGTTAAATTAGTTAGTATACCTCATCCATAAATTAGTTCATTGATTTTTACTGAGAGAAGTAACGATTATCTTGGGATATGTCAAGATGTTACACACTATTGGGTCTCATGACATTGGATCAAGTACACAAAGTAGGGTTATAGTGACCACTAGTTTATTGGTGGGATATTCCATATATGTTGTCGTTTAACATGATGATGTTGACCATAAAAATAAATGGAGGATATGTGGTAGATTTTTTATATAGATTGAAGGGTTGTGTTAACATTGGGTGACTTGGGGTAATTGGGCCGGTTTTGTGAAAGGAATGACGGGGGATTATTATATTAAATATATGGATACAGTGTTCCTTGTGGTGGTTACATGAGGCAACTAGTGATGTGACGAGATATAATGGAGGATAGTGAGAGTCTATAGGTTTGTTAAGATTATAGGTACATCATAACACTCTACAAATGACCAAAGAAGGTTAGTTAATGCATGAGGGTGATATTATAGTACCTCGTGTATCAAGGTACAGATACAATTAATCATTGGTTGTCATTTATTATTATGAATGAACCTATATATTTTTGAATATATTCAACAACATGTTGGTGGTGGCCTACTATGTTTCATACATGCACACAGTATGGTGATATTATTCTCTGTGTGTGTGTGTGTCTGTAGAATCATCTATTATATTTTCAAATAGGATGGGTCCCTATGGTTGGAGTTGGATCATGTAAGTGATGGGTTATGGTACAAGCAATATGAAAGGATGATATTGAATATAGAACGAATTATATCTTTATGTCTATTGATGTGATCTCTCATGGTTTTTAAATTTTTTTAATTTATGAAATTAACCCATGTTAGTAAATCAGTTATGGTATTAATGTTGATTTATAAAATGAATTTCATTTAATAAGGACTATGATTTTCAATTTTTTTGGTTGGGTTTTTTATGCTACTTGATTATTTATATTACTAATCTTTTTTATATGAGGTTAAATTCACTCCACAATCATAGTTTATACCCCCAGAGAGAACAATCTAGTGTATGAATTGGGAAACCTAAAGACATATGCAGACACTTATCTTGGAGATATTTGAGTGATTAGGGTTATGAAGACTTACAATGTGGTACTAGAGTAGGTTTTTATTTCATTATTTGGTGTGTGATAGATAGTTATTTAGGGATGTTTAGGGACTTATAATGGATGTTCTGTTGTGTCTCTAGATAGCACAAGTATAGGATGAAGTCCAAAATATTTGGGGATTTGGGATTGTTGTTATTGGGTTTCTAGGTGAATTTTATGTTTTTTAGATTAGATAAAACATGATGTTTAATTTTATTGATTTATTATAGTGCAATGACCTGATATCTTCGTAAAAATAGTGATCTTTACTATAGGGTCACTAGGCCTTAAGCGTGTATCCCATACTCCAAAGGAAACTAACTAGCATCGAGGGTCAAAAGGGGTGATAGTAGGAAGACTATACCCTCTAGTGGTGATAATAATAATAGTATATATTTTTATAACATATTGGAAGAAACACCATAAATAATATGAACAGTAATCTACTATAGTGCATGTATTAACCATAGTAATGAAAATAAATAAAAATCCCAAACATTCTTTTTTTAAAAATACCATTAATATATACTAAAACAAAACAGGCTATGTCATATCTAGTTATACAAAACAATAATCATAAAGGGTCTCCCATAGTCAAATATAAGTACAATCATATATATATATATATATACATACTTATCAGGTTGAAACAAAAAGACACTCAAAGTAACTCTAGATGATGAAAGAACCTCCATGGTCCCCTACCATCCACCCAATGCTAAATGGACCAACTTGATTACTAAGGTCCATATCTGGAGCTCGAACCCTTACCTGATAGTAAAATCATAAATTATACATGTGTCTTGAGGGGAGCATGTGTAGTGTGAGAATAAATATTTGTATGACCCCACTAATGTTTAATTAACTTACATCCATAGTAGTGTATGTGTTCTAAATATAAATAAAATGAAATGCATCAGATGACCATCATATAGGAACCTGCTTCCCTTGTGCTTAGTAGCCAAGAGGAAGAAATCAATTACTTCAGACATCATTGGTATACCACATCCCTCAGTTATATATATTTCATACAGTGTCATATTTTCATATATATAATTTTAGTGGGAGGATCCTCAGTAGTAAGCTCAAGGAATCCCCTGATAACAATCACCCTAGGTGAAGCCTCAGGTTACGCCACTAAGATATGTCACCCAACACCTCATTCCATAAATAATGCACTGATGTCCAAAAAGGCATGACCAAACAATAAATACTTGGTCCCTTGAATCAAAGATCAGAAGCTCCCTTTGGATCAATGCTTGATGTCCAGAGGAATATCGATGTTTGTCCTCAATAATAGTAATCTTCATCTCAATAGCCAACATCCCAAGGCACGGAAATACCCATCCTCCCAAGTGTTGATCCATGGCCTCAAGTAATATAGTTCACTTTATCCCCCACCGATGGTCCATCACCATCCAATTGGATTTCAATGACAACCACCTCCAACCTCACTGATGTTCAACACCATCCTAATGTGAAACTAATGGAGGCCACTACCCACATGAGTGGTCAACACCACCTCATCATCTGAGTCCTAGCAATGTTCGTATGACTCCAATAATGAGTCTTCTAATCACGGGGAGTAGTAATCACCCAAACATAGAACCTAAGAAACATCATCCAATATCTCATGCCACTTTGAAAACATTTCTCAATCATGATGGCCATCACCATCTCAAGTCATTTTTTCTATGACCCAATCCTGACAACCTTGTCTCCTTAATCTGACAATGAAGTCACCCTTACTTGTGATCAAAATCACCCAAGTATAAAAATCCAAGACATTCCAAATGAATCAAATCACCCCAAACTATAAGGTAAATCACCACCCCAATCCACAGGCCAATCATATCATGTTCCCATGAAAACAAGAAATTTAATATAAAAAATTAATTTAATAGTAAAAGCACACATGAAATAATATTCTTAAGTGGCCTAAATTTTCTCACTAGGATTATAAAATTTGTATTGAAGGATGATCATTCTCATATAAATCTCATGTGATCAATTTAATCATTAATATATAAGAATTAAATTATTAGGATCTCTCTCATACAACCCAACAACATGCTCAAAAACACACCCTCATGAAAAACTGAAAATTCAATGACAAATCTAATAACCACCTACCACATACTAATAGATGTACGATCATGTGATATCACCCTCTAAATAAACCTGAATCTAGAGAAATTAAAATTTTATATGAATGCCTGATATGATTCCAACAAGACTGAATATGGTCAAAATGGATCTCATATCAAATAGTTGGCACAAAGCCAAAAAGATGAGGAGAAAACGGGAGACCCCAAAAGATTTAGGGTAATGGAGAGGAGAAATGAGGGAGAAAACCTAAATATAAGGGAGGATAATTTTGGTAAATTCCCACACATTAATGACCCACAAGGTTTTTCTTCTTGGTTTGGCTAACCATGTGCCAACCGTGAAACACCTACTGTCTAGAAACCACTCCTCACATGGTTAGGGATCATGTTTTACCAAACCATGTAGAAACCACATGTGAGACCTCTATTAAAAACTAATATCCTACCACATAGTTTTCCCCCTCTTTGAAGGTTTTTGAAACAACTTACAATGAATGATGTTTTTTTCATGGTTACCCATGGAAGGTCATACGGTTTTCCAAACTATATGCCTCTATCTACTCCGGTAGAAAATTTTGGTTTTCGACCTCTAACGCACCCAAACCCCACTCGAAACCATGAAGAGATTTTCAGGCCTTAACAATAATATAAAAACAAGTAATTGAATCAATGAAACTCTGAGAATAAGTTTTGATAATCAATAAAAGGGTTTTTCTACTAACCAAACTCAATAATTCAAAAGGATGGGTAAATTTCAATAAGCTCTAAATCTTGGAATGTTAGAGTCTCCCCACATTTGGATAGATTGTCCCCAAGTTATCATTCCTTATCGATAGATGGTACTAAAAATACCCATATCATTCACATCACACAGTTTACCCTAGTCATGAAGTCAAAGACCTACTCTCTAAAGATGATTCCCAACTTCGGTGATACCTACCCAGACATTTCCTGGCCCAAAACAAGAAATTTAGATGGTCCATCAGCCATACCATGACTCAAATGTCCTCCCACAACACATCATCACTCGTTCACTTCATTAGGTTATCACACCATGCTCGTGTCATATCTAGTACCCATTAAGTACTGCATCACATCAGATTCCTACCTCATGCCCTTGATGCACATGACACCCGTGAGGGATTACATCTTGTCAAATGTTCAAAAGTTCATGAACTACAACCGGTGCACATAATAAATATGTGTTCCATGCACCACATGTAGAACTAGCATCACATCGATGCCTAGATTCATGTGCACCTCATCATAACCCACATCACACTGATATCCAGATGCCTATACATCTCATATAATCCACACATCCATTAGTGAAAAAAATAAATTTAGGATCCATGCACCTCATATATATATACACACCACGTATCAGAGATGATTCCAACCAACTAAAAGTGACTAATTTTTCCAAAATTACATCTCGTACACTTCATGCACCAAAAAAACTGAATCCGAATACAAAAGAGACTTGATCATACCCATCCTCACAGCCTACCTCTGATTGTATTTAGTTCCATATCCTACTCTATACATGGAAGATCCATTATGTGTATTAGGCTTGAATATGGCCCTCATGAGGCCTAAAATCCTTATAATATTACATAAAATACCATCTAATGACCCCACTACTGAGTCTAACTATATCTCCCAATGCCTCAACATGCAGTTGAATCTCATCTGTTGTCTCCTGGTATTGCTCCTAGTCTATCATTAGATGCCTAATTCTAACCTAATCTGCGACTCACGTCTATATAAAAAGGCTTCATATAGAACCTATCTAAATAGACCACCTTTCCACATTCCTGACACTTCTCTAGAGGCTACATACACTAAGTATGAAAATGTCTCGGCTACCCGTAATGGAAGCACAATGCTGAAGACCCACTCCACTATGGTCTACCTAAATTGATAGTATTACAATTCTACCATAATTATTCTTATCCCCAATTCCTACTACCCAAATAATCAACACAAGCATCACATTATCTTGTAACATGACTCTAATAATATCATTCTTTTATAGTTCCCTCTTCTATCAGTTCATGGTTCACCACCTCTGAGAATGATGATAATTGGAAGATGATTACCTAAACCATGATGGCATGCCATAAAACATATTTGAAATGCCTCAATATCATTATTTCATCGCCCACCATACTAAGAGAAAAATGAGACAAATCCATGAAGGTAGCTACATCATCCCTGATGGACATGTCTCCCAACTATTGGCTTAAGAACTCTTGAGTAATGTACTACATAGATGGTATAACTCCCTGAGCTCCCATGTCAATGTTCTATATAAATCGAACCAGACTCTCCCTAAGAAACCTGTCATGCCATGGCCCAAAATCTACCATATATTGTAGTCATCCTGTCGATACCTAAGCATGTACCTATGCCTTTACCTATGTCTCATGATCAAACTAACCCTATGTTTCCTTATATCAACCCTCAAGGGCCACATGCTTTTCATGCTCATATGGCACCAAATCACCACCCTCCTGATGCCCCACTTAAGCTCGTCTAGCTGAAATCCCATTAAATACCAATACCAGGGTCAGACAACCATAACAGTATACATATATATATATATATTTAAATTATAGATAAGTAAAGTTTTAACAAGTAGAGCATCTCACCACCCTTACACACCCTACCGTATCATGACATAAGACATCCAGCCTCACGACGCCTTACCTACTTGTATCAGGACCAGTTATCACATGTATTCCCATCCCAAAGCTCCCTACCTTCCCATATCAGAGTTAGTCATCAAACATTTTCCAGACACATGTCCAATCACCTTCCCATAACAGGGTTGGGAATCACATATCATCCATGGTAGTAGAGTACAACATCACCAAAGAGGTTTTGCAAGAAAACAATATTTAGCTTCTTTTTTAACACTTCTAAAAACTCCACCTATCATCATTCATGACTGATCCTATCAAATATAGGCCCATATATCATATGTATATCACATCTAACATAATTATCATTGGGACACACACCTGGGATGGTTGGGTAGAATTCCACCAAAGAAAGGCTAAGTAGGAAAACAATGTTTAGCTTCCTTTGTTGACACTTTAAATAACCTAAACCCTCTTCGAACAATCTAGATTCCGAATGAAAATAATTAGAAATTAATCAAAACACACACACACACACACACACATATATATATATATATATATATATGTATATTAATAATCTTATGTGCCTATCAAGAAATCATAAACAATCATACTTTGTTATACCAAACTAAGGGTCAGATATCCTCCCTTATCATACAGAGCCAAGGTTCACATATCATAATTGATAATAATCACACCCAAGTGCATCAATGGAGGTGTAAATCATATCAAATATTAAATAACATAAGAGAACATCAGTTTTACACCCCTAGAAACATGGTTTATACCCCGTGAATGGGGCTGTAGGAACCCAAAAATGAGCTCTGCACCCAGTTCTGACAACATCCTAGTCTTTGGTATACCATAGACCAAATAGTAATCCCAAAAATCAATAACATTTGGTATCATACATAGATATTAGAATGATTCTACTAAATCTAATTCATAAAATACTCAGATACCACTTGTAGCACTCTTATCCAAGAGCCACTAAAAAATCAAACTCTTGGTTAGAGGGCCACTGCACCTTATTCAGGCCTCCCCACACACCAAACATTGACAACTAGAAATGGGGGTATAAAGGGGTGATAGTGGGGAGACTATACACTATTGTGGTGACACTAGTAATGTTCTATATATTTATAACATAGGATAATAAAGACTATAAAAATAAGGATCAGTAACCCACCATAGAAAAATTATAAACAATAGTAGGGAAAATGAATAAATAATCCCCAAAAAACCATTTTTAGAAAATACCATTTTCATATACTGAAAAACATGATATATCATATTAGTTTATACAAAATAATAAGCAAAAAGGGTCTCATGTGGCTGAAAATTAGTGCATATATATATATATAATATTGAAATGAAAAGATAATAAAAGTTACTACAATTATTAGAAGAACCTACAAGGTCTCTGGACACAAACCCCATGTTAAAAATCTCAACATGATCACAGAGGTCCAGCTCCTAAGGCCGAACCCTTAACTGATCACAAAATCATAAATTCAACATGCATCCTGAGGGTCTCTTGTAGGGTGTGAGAGTAAATCTCAGTAGACCACAATCAATATGTACCAAACTTACATCCATAGTAAAACAGGGGTTCTAAATATAAATAAAAAGGAAGGCATCACATGTGTATCATATAATAAAATTATTCTATTATGCTCAGCTGCAAAAAATAATTAGTCACCTACATTGGTCACCCCTTGTATAATGCATGCCCTAAGTTATATAAATGGAATACAGTTACATGATTGCATATATATATAACTACAGTATAGAGGATCCTTAGTAGTAATCACAATTCATTCCCTAATGAAAAAAAACCCATGTTAACCCTTGGGTTCTACATATAGGATATGTCACCTGAAACCTCATGTCATAAATCATGCACTAGAATTCAAAATGGCATACCCAGACAATAAGTACCTTGTCAAATGGACCCCAGCTCAGAAGCTCCCATCATCTCGATTCCCAACATCCCAAGGAAGAGTGATGTGTGTCCACAATAATAATAATTGTAGACTCAATATCCAAAATCACAAGGCATGAAAATACCCATACTAAAATGTCCCAAACCATGGCCTCAAGAAATATGGTGAGCCTTACCCCCCCAACCAACATTCTCATCACCATCAATTGATGGTCCATCTCCAAAGTAATGTATTTCCATTGAATACACCAATAACTTCACAGATGGTCAACACCATACTAATTCATAACTAACAGAGCCCTCTACCCACAAGAGTAGTAAACCCAACCTCACCATTCGAGTCTTATATGCATGCACAAGACTCTAATGGTGAATCATCCAATCAAGGTGAGCAACAATCAGACAGAAATTGTTCCTAATCCACATGATACAAAACCTCTTTCCCCTATGAACATGTCAAGGAATCATGATGGCCATCACCATCTCAAGTAATTTGGGCCATGCCCCAATCTTGATGACCTTGTCGCCCCAATATGAAGATAAATTCACCTCAACATATGATAAACATCACCCAAGTAGCCCAATCCAAGACCATTATGATAAATCATGTCACCCCAAACCAGGTGGTCAATAACAACCTCAATACGTAGGCCAATCCTAGAATATTTCCACATAATTATGAACTTTAATATAAACAATTTTATTTAACAATAAACACACACCCCACCTAATCTACACAAGTGGTCTGAAGCCTCTCATCATGATTATACCATTCCTAGTCAAGGAGGTGAATTACCATAGGCATCTCATGTGATCAATTTAATAATTAAAATACAAATAATAAATTATTGGGGTCTCTATAGACAACCCAATAGTTTTCTCAAGAACATACCCCCAGAAACACCATTAAATCAATGAGAAAACTAGGAAAATCCTACTTCAAATTAGTAAACATATGCTCTCCTATTTCAGCCTCTAACTTGAGACAAATAAATATAAATAAAATTTTTATAAGAATTCTTGATAATCTTCCTATAATATTGATGGTGATCAAAATAAAACATGGATCAAGGAGTTATCCCAAATCCTAAGAGAGGATTAAGAAATTGGAGACCCCTATGATTTCGGGTGAAGGAGAGGAGAAATAACCAAGAATACATAAATATTTGGGAGGGGATTTTTTCTAAATTACCACACTTTAATTACCCACATAGTTGGGCCACACAGTTTGACTAACCATGCACCAACCATGTTGTGTCGACTATCTAGGAACTAGACCTCGCATATTTAGGGCATACGGTTTACTAAACTAGGAAAAAACTTGTGTGTGATCACTGAGTTAAAAACTATAGATCTCCCAGATGACCATGTTCCCCCACCTATACTATTTTATAATTTTTTTTTATTAAAGAATAAGGGATTCATGGTTACCCCTATGAGGCCGAATGTTTTTTCCAGCCCATAATCCTTTATCTATACCTTTATATGAGTTAATTTTTTATCCTCTAATGCACCTGAAACTCACTCAAAAATCAATGGAACTTATCGGGCCTTAAAATTATTCTAAAAATAAATACTTGGGTAAAATTAACTCTTATAATTTTCTATGGTAATCAAGAAAAGAGTTATCCTACTCCCGAAACAGAAAATTTTAAATAGGCTGGAGAAATTCCAACCCACTCAAAAGCCCAAGACATTAGTTTTATGGTTTTCCCATTGCCTCAAGATTCAATAAAAGTGTATTCATACATCATTTTACACACATAGGGTTCACATGATATGTAGGTAGTTATTTGTGACTAGTATCCTAGTTCTAGAAATAGGTACGGTTGTTTAACGTTTCAACCGCAACTTATAAGGTGTTTTCCCATATAAATTATTGGTGGAATTTTACTCAGTTATATGTGGTTCATTCATGGTATTTGGTATTGACTAATAACGGTTATGTGGATCTTATTTATTCATGGTTCTTGTACCAAGATTCTGATTACAATTTATTAGGATTCTTGTGAATGATGGAATCCAAGAATGGGAATAGATATAAGATGTTCGTGTGAATTTGGTTGGAGGATTTCTTGTGTATAGGTGATGTGATATAAGATTTTTTTGAGAATGGTGCTATCAAGGTTGATTTTGAGTGTTTGATCGTGTGGGATGGAGGTTTCATGGTTGAGAGAAGTCAGAAACTAAGACCAATTGATTTATCACATTCTAGAGTACATGTGTATTGTGGTATTGGGTGAGGTTTTTAGCTTCCATTATTTGGTTGATAATAGGATATATGAAGTTAGAATTTTATTTTTTGGTAAGGGATTTCCTATGGTGGGAAGTGTACCATGGGTAGTTTCAAATGTAATGTTCCTTTAAAAGTGGTATATTAGTGTCATCATAAGTAATTGGTGTGGTAATACAACCTAGAGGGGTTGAGGTATTGTGTTTTTGTTAGGTTGTAAGAAACGTCAACAGTTTGGTTAATTGGAACATATTAATAATCACATTGGATGATGATAGTTTGGTAAGTTATTTATAATCAGTTTCCAATAGTTGTGAGATTAGGGATGTATATTTGGAGAGGGACCATATGGAATGTAGTTTGTGTGCATGTCAATGATTCATAAAAATATTTGATATATAAAAGTTTTATTATTATGAAATTAATATGATTTGTAGAACCCATAGATGTAATCACCCATTTAATTTTGGTCAGGTATAGTATTTCAGAATTGATGTTTATGTTCATTATTTTTTGAAATATTTACCGATGGATTTGAGTGTGGGATCAGGATATATGGTGTCATGTCATATGTTTATTGTTGAGGTTTTTTTGTAATAATGGTCAGAAGCAACTCAAGGATGAGTTGTGGTATTTTGGGGGGGTTAAAACATCATAGGGTGTGTGTTTAGGTGATATGGGTATAATAACAGTTAGACCCTATCTTTATTAATGGTTTTGAGAGTTTTGATGTATTATAAGAAGTTTTGGTTAGTATTTTATTTTATGGACTAGGTTTTGGGTTAAACGTATACTATTGGAACAATAGAACACGTCAACGATGATCATTATAGTGTAGTAAGAGGATTCATGAGATTAATTTTTGGACAAGGAGTTGATCATGTTGTAAACATTTCATAACACCATAAATAGTGGTTTGAGGGGTTAATTTCATGTTATAATGGCTAGAGGTTTTGTTGTGAATCCTTGGTGATTTGAGATATTGAGACATGATATATAATATCATGCCACAAAGTGAACTTGTTCTAGGGTGGTTGGGTTCTTATGTTCTTCCCTAAAAAGATGCATTGAACATGAAATATAAAACCACACTACATTATAACCCCATGAAAAGGCATTGCACTATGACCCATCAGGTCTTGTTGTAACCCATATTGGGAATAATTATTTTTTAGATTTTAATTAAACGAATATTTTATTTTAAAATGATGGGATCTGCATTTAAGAAAAGGATAAAGATAATTGAACAATATCATCCCTTTCTCTCTTTTTTCACCTCTTTGGTGTGATCTCCATAATTTGTAGCCAGATCTCTAATCCATGAATACGTAGGGATTTTTGTGGGTAAGTCTATTATCTGATTCTATGTCATTTTTTATTTTCTATTTATACACTAAATTTTAAGGGTTTTTTGATTTTTTTATTTCCTATGATTGGAGATGAGTTGGATGATATTGTTACTTTTAGATAGGTGGATCCTAAATTTCTTCAACCGATATATGTGTATTTGTGTACCGTGTTATATCATGGGTATTCGTCTAATATGGATAATGGTATAATGGAACCAAAATCATTTTCTATGGATCGTGAAGGGTTTTAGAATACCGTATAGCATGATAATGGTCTTTGTATTTTAGTGCAAAGTAATAGGGGTCACTGAGAGTGACAATCCATTGTTAATGTGAGAGTACAAAATGGGAATTGGACACTCAATTTATTTTTGGGTTGGGTGAAGGGTAAGGATCATATCATGGGTTCTTTGTTGATTATAGAACTTTCTGTTTTCCATCATATATATTTTTTGGCCATGGGGTGTAAGTGAGTTGCAAGTGCAATCTTGGTTGTTGGTAGAAATTTGATATGAAATGGTTAAATAAAAAGGATATGGGTTGCCAAGGTGGTAATGGTGAATCTATTATATGTTTATTGTGTGGGATGTGATTTATCATTGTAAATTGGTATAGGTAGTGGCATAATGGTATAGTATGTTCATGTTTGGTCTGTGAATTATTATATGATGTGAGGATGGTGACATAGAGTTTTTGGGCCATTATTATGGTGTTGAGATTTGATTCAACTGGGGGTGACTTAGAGGTCATTAAGAGTTTTTTCTTGTGATTTTTTAGGTATGGATTGATGCATTCATCTTTTATGGGTAGATATCGATTTTCTAATATGGGATGGTGGGGATATATCATTAATTGATGATATGGAAGCTGTGGTTTTCCGTTGTTATGATCATTATATATCAGTGATGTCACACAACATTAGAGATGAGGTTTTTGTGTCATGTACACATGGGAGAGTGGTGATGACCACTAATTTTGTAAAGGGATCTTACATTGATTTTTTGGGTTAGGAAGATAATGGAGAACATTAGATTAGATGAGGGATACACTATAGATATTTTCCATGAATTTAGGTTGTTTGTGGACCCTAAGTAACATAGGGATGTTAGGTTGGCTATGTTAAAGAAATGACTTATGTCCAGTGGAAAATATGTATGATGTATGTATACACTATATATATTGTCCATGAATTTAGTTTTTTTACACTAATTTTATAGTATGTATGATGTATATATATATACTATATTTCATTTAGTATGACATGAGTTATTTAGTTTTTAATTCATTTGAGTGTTTTATGATACGTGAGTACTTCAAAGACTATGAATTTTATTTTTTAAAAAGGATATAGTATCCACATGATCACAATTTTTACCATAACCTCTAGTTAGAAGCCTTTTTCATATGGGAAAGCACACCTGAGATCATGTGGTTCCACTTAGATTACAATAGTTCAAGTCGTATGGGTTGAGAATCATTAATTAAAGTACCATTATTTAACTCAATTTTCATGAAAACATAACGATGGAAATTAAATTGTTCAAAAAATGGATCAACCACTCATAAATTCCTCTATAACTGAAATTATTCACTCAGTTATTTGCCACCAACCACCAAATGACAAGTATAGAGGACCTACACCTCTACCTCCTCCATCAGGTAACTGATACTCTACTACCGGTTACCCAATAGCCTCTTGTGTACAATTACATCAAGGAACGCCATTAATTATTCCTTCAATAACATTCCTTCACCCATAACCCCCAAAACCAACTATAAATGTATCAAAATAAATTCAAAGAAATCCCAAATTAAAATTAAATCATAACAAAAAAGCCCCATTTTGTTACCAAAATATTTTTTAAGCTCCATATTATTCTTAATTAAACATTGTTGAAACATTATGAACCCCAAAAAATCCACTAGAAAACCTCATCCCAATCCAAGATATTACATATACTCAAAGTAGGTTATCCACAATTTTTATATTATTAGTGAGATGTATTTTTTATACAATTTTAAACTATTTATAGTATAACCTTGTCATCATAACTCAATATTTCAATGTTGGAAATCAATAGGTAATAAATTTTTTATATCAAGTATACTCCAAAGGAACATTATCATTGTATATCTAATTCCAATTTGATGTCTATCATAAATGTAAGATTAAAATAAAACCTTAATATTAAATAAATTCATGATAAAATATTTTTCTTCAGTTATAATACTATTGTTAAATTTATTTTACAATCCAATACATGGGACTTAGTTGTAGAAGGATGCTAATTTTTATAATCACTATATCTATCCTCATCATGTTTTTACCAAAAGAGAGATTTATTAACTGAGGACAAGTTTTGAGTGAATATAATTGAGATGTGTCAAAAAATTTAATAATAATTTCAAATATGGTGGACAATCACCAATAATAGGAAGGCGAAAGGATACCAAAAATAAGGGGTGATGTTTATGGGAAGTATATTATTTATTTATTTATTTTTGGGAAATTTATTTTAGGTAGGGATGAGAACATACACCAATAAACTAGATACTAATCAATACCTAACTAGACTAGTCATATTTTAATATATTTAAGATAATAAACCAAAACAAACATTAAATTCAATTTATTATTGAGTAATACCTTTAGGGTCTCTATTCCAACCTGAGGTCCCAAAATAGAGCTTAATAGGGTGAGAATTAGGGTGTTACAAATTTTATTCTTGTACCAGACTTATTTAATTCATATCCTTTTCTTTGTAGAGACACCCGGAATATATTAAAATAATATCCCAACTACTCAACTATAATGAAGAAATGGAAATATCATTGACAATAATATTTTACTTGGTTCATTCATAATGGGATACATCCATGGAGAGAATATCAATGATATATTTATATTCCAAATAATCAGTACTTCACCAGATAATTATTATAATCTTTTGGATAAACTGACTCCACATTGAAGTTTTGTATCCTCTTCCACTATTCTACTCAATTTTTACCTAGATGGATTAAAATAATACAAAATATGACATGTAGATAATTCAGAAAAGTAAAATAGAAAATAAAATAACCCCATAAGTCAAAGTTTGTTCTCCATGGTGCGCCCATCTTCTCTTCTTGATATTTACAAATGTACACTATGGATGATTTCTAACAAACATGATCTTTAATGAAATCCCATTTACCAACAACTCATTTTTTTAAATGTGAGATATTTCCTGAAATAATATGATACATTATTTCCCTCTATATTTTTTTCTTCTATTTGTTTTGAAAAACCTTTTTTATGTATCTCTCACATACATAATAAAAATACTTTTATCTCGTACTAAGGAATTAGAATTCAGATTCAAATTATTAACCAAATTTTTTAGCTTCCACTACTTCAAACTAATCCATTGTATGTTTCATGTATTAGATTTCAATTATCATGATATTATGGCACATTCAATTCTTTTTTCAACAAGATGTTAGATACTCTAGTTTGATCAAAATAAGGACTGTCATGATTGTTGCGGTAGTTCTTGGTTGGAATTGATGTTCAGGGCAAGGTTATTGGTTGGAAATAATTCTACATTAATTAATTAGTAGTATAGGTCAAACTCCTTGTGTTGGATCTTGGATGGTAGTGGCGTAGGTGTCACAAAAATAGGGTGTCCTTATCAAGGAAAATGGGCGAGATGGTCTCCCTCTGAGTGAGGACTCGTTCTGAACATCCGCAGCTCCTGTATGAATGGTTACATTTGGGGAGGAGGGGCTTCACAAAACTAGAATAGATTGGTTATTCTTACCTTCAGTGTTTTTCAAGGTATAGTTGACTCCATTCTATAGAAAGATACTACCATGCTTAAAGGGTTGTCTTTGTTCCCCTCTAATGGTGTTGTTCTTATCATAGAGGAAAATGACTCATTGATTCTCCTCCACTAAATCAGAGGTGTGGTTTCCACCCCTGGTCCATCACATATGTATATTGTATGTGTAGGGATTTTATAAATAGTGACATTAAGATCACCCATTCTTGGAGAGAGGGTATCACAGTTGTATACTTCTTGGAATCCCGAGTTACACCAGATACCCAAATCATCTTATTTTGTAGTATTGGTTCCATGCCCCTAAAGTGTGTAAATATTGTTTAAGATGATGCCCTAGTACTGTACAATTTTAAACTCCCATGACATGTTTGAGACTCACCCCCCTGTAATCAAAAATTTATATCATTGGATGCATATTGTACAATTTAGTTTATACCTTATTGTTTATCAATAATTTAATTGATAGTTGTTATCTTTCAAGAATATCATCAAAAAATATCATTAAACTATATTTTTAAGATGGGGAATTGATAGATTTTATGGATAATGTTTATAAGGATTATTTGAAAATTTTAATTAACCTATACATTTCATAATTTATAAGTTAATGCAAGTATACTCGATGGATGTCCTTACGTCTTATAAAATAATCCAAACCAAGAAAGATGTCTTGTTTGAGAATTTTATGATTCTCCCTTGGCATGTTCTCTTATTATATACTATTTTATAAGCGATAAAACAAAAATATGTCGTACTTTAGGAGAATATCACATGTTTATTAGATAATTCAACTCAACCCATGGATACACCATGGAGAGATGATTATTTTGATTTCACCATAATGATATTTACTGACGACCATAATTAAATATTATGGAGTAGTAGAGATAATTATTATAAGCTAATCATGTGTTCTTCAGTTTATATATATCATGGTTTTGTTCTCAATCATGGTAGATATTGGTAATTTGAATTTCTTATTGTTCTCATAGTGTTTATTAAATGTTAATTGATCACAAATAACCTCCCAGTGGTATCTGATCAATGTCATGTGTTTTTATTCTCTAAATCATGTTTAAAATGCATAAAATGTGAATCACATAGATGTATTATTATGTGACATTAAAAATAATATTTGATTTTTACTATGATTTATGGTATCATAATAAGTTATAGTGGTTTTGTATTGAGGTTGACATTAGGTTATATGATAATATAATATGTTATTGAAGTTGAACCATACTCTATAGGATATTGTAATTGATGATACAATGGATTATTATTGCTTTCACTATATCATAGTGTATGTTATAGTTTATCATAACATATTATGGTGAAAAAGGATTGCCAAAAAATAGAGCAGTGTATCGTATAGGAGATATTATAGTCATCCCTAAAAAATATAACTTCCTGACAGGTTACTCTTCTAAATACCCTAATCACAATCTATGAATATCATTATGTTGTTGTGTTAATATTAAACAAGGACTTCACTAAGTCATAGCTATAATTATGATTCATAAAGCACAATTGATAGATCATAAATGGATTAAGCATTATAGTCTATTATTTGAATATTATGATATTCTTATTAGTTAAAAATGTTATGTTAAGAAAAAAATAAATTTTTTTATTATGAAGAGATTTATATAATTTAAAAATTATTTATAAATTATGAGAAAAGGTTATTTGGGATGTTATTTTATTTATAATGGTCTTCAAAAATTAATTAATTATAAAATATTTATACTTAATTATTTAATGGTTTTGAAAATTTTAATAAAGAAATTTTCATAATATAAATTTTTAATAATAAAATTACTTATTAAAACTATATAACATAACTTATAGTTTTTGTATAAATATTCATCATGATAGTTATTAGTATAATTTATAAAAAAATATAATAATTACAAAAATAATGAGAAAATACAAAATAGATAATATTGATTATATAAATTATTGAAAATATTTTATTTGAATTTCTCAAATTAAAAGGCCTTATTTGAAGAAATTATTTAAACTGTATAAAAATAAGTTTTGACAATTTATATGATAAATAGTTAAATAAAATTAATTTTTTTTATTTTGGATGGTTGTGAATATATATATATATGAAAAATATATTTTTAGAATGTTTATATTATAAATATTATATATTTAATGTAAATTTTATATGAAGGATAACATTAAAAATTTCATATTAACAATAAATATAAAGAGTTTGTATTTATTCTAATTATGTAACATCTATAATACATTTCTATGGAATAAAAGTGTTTATACTTATCATTAATTATGAATTGTTCATAAAATATTTTATCATATATTAAAATATATGAATTTTTCATTTATATAATTTATTCTTGATTTTATTCATTAATATAATTATTATATTATGAAAATGTGTATGATTTAGTTTAAATTTTAAAATTATTTTATAAATTTTCATCATTTTCTTAAAAGGAGTGACATGATGAGTGTGATAATTGATTTAGTTTTCTTATACCTTTAATTTTGATTGTACTTGGTTATGAGATTCACTTAAGATGTTAATTATAATTTAAAAAATTTGAGTGTTAAAATTATGATTCAATTGAGATCTTACTTCATCGAATAATCCTTGGGTATAAAGACTTTGAGTGAAACTTCTCACTGGCCTAGAGACTTATTCTTTATTTACAAAAGTGGGGTTGGCTATGTATCTCCCCAAATTACCCTTGTGAGGATTATTGATTTACTATGATTACAATAATTTACATGAAAATTTTTCATAGACTTTATTTATAAGATTCATTTGGATATATACATATATATGTTTGTGTGTGTGTGTACTTGACTTTTCATTTGGTTTGATAATACAATATATGAGCTATATAAAGAGTTACACATAAATATGGTTTGAACATATTGATTTTGTGGAAGAAATATGATTTAAATATAAATTAATAGAATCATGTATTAATATAAAGGTAATGACATGAGTAATCATAGTGATGTTAAATACCATTAAAATATTATTGAATACTTGATTCCTTTCAAATTAAACACACATTAAAACCTCAATCATTCAACCATATAAGTTTGGAAAAAGCAGGCTGCCTATGAACTATCTAGTTTAAGGAATGGTTTCAATGGATAATCTTAATATTTAGGTAACCAAACCCTAATGTAATATTTGGGCTATAAATAGTTTGGCAACCCTTAGAAAGGATACTAGAGGAATGTTGTTGATTTTTTCCATATGATGTATTCGATAAAGTATACTCCACTCAAAAATCTAAGTGTCATATATGATATGATTAAGATGATGCCTTGCCTAAATAACAAAGTAGTGAGAGTAACTCTAATTCAAACTCATTTCTTAGTTAAATATAGATATTTTACTTCTATTACATAGGATGGAATAAAAATGGTCCATAATTTTAGTGGGATTACATTTAATAAATGTCCTTATTAAATAAGTGTAGAACATGACAATCATCTAAAAAATATTATATTCTAGAGAAATAAAAACTACCATCATCAAGAATTACATTGAGGACAAAATTTATAAAGGAGGAGCTTGATGTAAGTAATTTATTATACTCGTAAAAAATGTAATAATTTGTTTTAATCTATAATGAAAGAAATTCTATTTTTTAGAGGAACCCCTTATTATGAAACCAACTGTTGAATTTGTTTAAAAATTTAATCTAGATTCCTATGAGATGTATAGAATGATTCAACTGAGGTTTTAATGTAATTAAATGTAAAACTATTAAAGAAAAAAATTATAAACTCATATACTCAATATTATTGAGTCTTCCAAAGAATTTAATAGACTAAATGTTTTTATTAAGGATTAATCTAGTTATGGAATACATTATGGAATTATCATTGGGGTTTATTAAAAGTTTGTTAGAATATTATCATTTCTTATCCCACTATCAGTAGAATATTTTATAGAACAAAGAATTTTTTTAAGAGAAATTCGCCGAACAAATATAATACTATATATAATATGGGAGTTAATAGTTTATTTACTAAATATTCATACTAAAAATAAATAAATTTAATTTCACTAAATAAAAGATTTTATGAATTTTAACATGATATCATATAGAGAATATAGTTTTTATTATATTAGTGGGACAATATTTGGACTTATAGATGTTCAAAGTGTAACAGATAAATTATTATGCCAGAAAAAATTCAAAGTTAATGTTACCTAGTATCTTAATATATTTAATGGGAATGTGTGTAAAAATAAATGTAAATAGTTACATTTAGTTACCCTAAAAATTGAATGTCACTTTATATCTTAAAGGAATTTTAGGATATGTTGGTTAATTAATATTGTAAAGATTTACATTAGTTCCAAAAGTAATCTCTTGGAAAAATAATTGATGGAAAACGTTACAAGAAAGATGGTGTTAATGAACTTATAAAAAGATATAAGTATAAAACAATTGTTATTTACATCATTATATTTTATGTTGTGAAGTTAAAGAGCTTGGAACCCATGTGTAAACAGGTGTATAGTAGAAATATTATTCCTATGTCTCCTAATTATTCACACTATATTATTTTCATAGATTTTATCAGTAAAATGGTTTAGTGGGGGATTTTAATCAGATGGTCACATAGAGATGTGAAGGAAATTATATAGAGATGTAATGAGTTTAATAATACCATAAAAGTGTAGCAAACATAAGTCAAATCTAGTGGTATATCATATGAGATTTGATTAGACAGAAACTAATGTATGGTTATTGTTAATATTCTTAAATGGGTTTAAGGATATAATGTGTATCATGATAATAAAAAAAGTAATCTCTACTTTTCACATTATCTACATATATTATGTGAATTTGTTTCTTAAAGTAAAACATTGATTCATCCATAAACAATGATTGTCATGGAGAATTATTGACTGTGAAAAAATGTTATGCATACTGTGATTAAGATTTCATAGAGAGCCGTAGAATATGATCATGAAGAAAAAAATGAGTCTTTTCTCAATAACTACCCCACCCCAAAGTATACCACATAAAGTATCATGCACTATATATTTTATATAATAGGGTCTAATGTTTCATATTTTGTATTTCACCAATAAATATGGTGGTTGAGATACATAGCATGAGAACATTTATATTTTTATACCTTTCTTATGTAATATGTGAGGCTTAGCTAGTTGGGGTTGGTTGGGTATGTTGCTGATCAAGGTGTTGGTTGGAGCATAACCAAAATGGGACGTTTCCTATCAAACAATGAGTATTAAATCTAAGACCTTGATTGAGATAAAATATGGAAGTTCACATATATACATAGATAATACATATAATGTTTTTATATATCAGATGAGGGGAATGTGATGTGATCATCCATAAAGGTGAATAACATGTTGTGTATTTGTTAACCTGGTCGGTCTATTATCAAAGAATCAAGAATGTATGAGTAGTTATATTGGATCAACACACATTGTTTCATGTGGTTTTTTGATTTCTTAGATAATTGGATTTTATGAAAATTAATGATTTTATAGGATTCATATTGTCGAAATAGGTATATAGATACATATTTTTTCTGAATATTATATCAGATACCTTTGTAAATTGAGTAGCACTGATGGTTTTCTAGAAGCCACTATTTTCATATATTTATAAATTTAGGAATTTATATTTATTTTAAATGATAAAAAGATGTGTGGGGCACAATTTGTGGTTTTCAAAATCATAATATAGTTTTAAAAAACTTCTATTGTTTCTCTAAATGTGTCTAAGAGTTTATCCAAAATGTTTTTTGGATTAATATTCACAAGGTATTGTAAATGATGTGATATACAATCGATTTTATGATAAATTTTCAAAATTGTTTTGGAGATATCAAAAAGTTTTTTGGGATATTTTTCACAAGTTAATATATATGATATTATATAAGATGAAGTGTTATAGAGTCAATTTGGATTTAGTAAAAGTGGGAGATTAAAGGAGTTATTCCCTAAATCCTTTTTTGATAGTGTGTGATATTGGAAGGTCACATGGTGTGACATGAATGTTTCTCAGGCATACCATTTTTTATAATATATAGATATCATGTTATTACTTATTTGTATAAGCCATATTTCCTGAAATAGGTTACACATTATGGTTCATTGGGAAACCACTTGATAGTTTATATCATTCGAGATGATCATCCACATGAGTTATTATTAAACCAAGCATTTAATAAGATGAAACAATGATATAATTGATGGCCAGATGTTATAAAGAGTTTGTGACCATTTACATTAACTCATGCATTTCATAACATATGAGTACATTCAATCATACTCAAGTATTTTCTAGAGATATTATAAAACATTCCAGACCCATAGAGATGGGGTTTTAAACCATTTCTTTATTATCACTTACTAAGATCTCTTATCATATTTTGATTTATAAAAGATTCCCTATCATGTTGTGGGTATTTCAGAGAATCCCATCTGAGTGTGGGGTATATTAGCATGACCCATGGATATACCTTAGAGGTATGATTCTTTTATTTCTTCTTAGTGGTATTTATCAGCGATAAGGATTGAAGATCAAGGAGTAGTGAAAATCATCATTGTAAGGTACACATGTGTTATTAATTTTATATAAATCATTGTTATTTGTTTCAAACAAGGTAGATCTTGGGAATTTAAATTTATTTCTATTTTCATGTGTTGATTAAGTGTTTATTGGTCCTTGGAAACCCTTCATAATCCTCCACAACTTATAGATTTATTGTCTACTATATCTCCATGCTAGTCTGTATATGAGTAATCCATAAAATCTCCAACACAACTTTATTTAAAACTTAATCTATAATATATTGTTTCTTGAATGTACCCCGATTATTATATTTACATTTTAGAGATGTTTTACCTTTAGATATCCCAAAAAAAATGAACTGTCAAACATGTACCATAAAATATGTATGGCCTTATCGCAATGAGATACAATTAACTTCCAATAATCCTTTTTTATATCATTCAGACTATTTCTATGTTTTTCCTTATTTTTTAAAGATTTTCTCTAACTACAATTGGAGCTGAAATAGGTTTGAACACATTTATTATAAATTATTTAATATCTCACTTGCATACTTCACAAGTTAAATGAATTTGAACTCTTAAATTTGATTTACTTGAAGCTCAAGGAAATAAACTAATGTTCAAATCATTAGCATTTGAAATTATAAATACATTAATTTTTCAACCTTTCAATAGAAATATATTTATTCCCACAAAAGTTGATTCCATCCATGAATAGTAGTATTATGAACTACTCATCATCTAAGACTTTCACATAGAGGTTTTGAATAACTCATCATATTTTAAACTCCAAATTTCATATACAAATGTCTAACTATGCATACCAATCATAATTCACTTTATTTAGGACATTTGAAGACATTTTTAACCAAAAGACCTTTACATCATCATATATGATAAACAATCCTACTAGTGGATGGATATATACCTTCTATTTTAAAAATCTATTAAATAATGTAGTTTTTATATCTATTTTGAAGACCTTTAATCTTCTCTAAATATTTACTTACAAAAATAATCTAAAGGATCTCATCCATTCCACAGGTATGAATGTTTTCTTGACATCAACTCCTTAATTCTGATTATACCCTTTACAAACCAAACATTATTTATTTTTTACCCCATTTTTGTGTTCATTATTCTTTTTTTTAATTCCCATTTTTTTAATTTGGATTTTTAAGTATGGCCATAAGTACCCAAGTGTGGTTATTTTTAATTATTTCCAACTATTAATTCATTTATTTCAACCATGTATAATCTCTATCAACCTCTTATAATATTTCAAATTCCACCTATGATAATATAGAAGTGTACTATATACTACTCATACTTCAAGTCTATTTTGGATCCTATTTGTATCGAATAATATTATTTGGTTCAAATTCATTTCATATCCTACTTTTTTGAGTCAAAAATTGACTTTCTTCAATTTCATTCCAATATTCTGATTCAATTTTAGAATCACCATCATTTTATTGGGTTTTCACCTCTTTATAATTCATATCCCAATCATCTTCCTCCACACAAATTTCTTCCAAATGGTAACTTCAAAAAAATTGCTTCATATTCAATTATATGGAAATTGTTTCTTTCAATAATTTTTTTGAAACTCATACTAAAACATTTATAGGATACTCTCTCAAATAAGAGTCCTAGAAATATGTATTCATCCATTATAAATCCATATTCACCATATCTTTATTTAGGATGAAACACCTTATTCAAAAAAATATTATCTTCTTTAATAATGGTTTCTTTTCATTCCACATATCATATAGAATATTATATAATATAAGGATAATTATGTCCTAGTTTTTAGTGTACAAAACCAATCACACTAGTTCTTTATAGTTTTGAAGAGAGATAATGATTTCAATAAAAAACTATTTACCGCATTACTAACTTGGTAATTATTCATTTCTATTACTTTATTTTATTTAAGATTCTAATAATGACACCCTGTGTTTTATTCTATATTTATCTATGTAATTTTCCCTGATAGTTGATGGGTAATAAATTACATTGTCTAACTATAGGATTTATATTATTCCTTATTTTTTATTGTCCATTCTCCTTTTGAATCTTTTGAAGCCATCTAAAACTTGTTTTTTGGAATTTATTGTCATAAACATCACATACTACTATAGTCATTAATATGTAAGATGAAATATATTTCACATCGAGTTTAGGCTTGATTAACTAGACTATAAAAATTAATATGGACATAATCTTGTTGATTTTTTGTATGCTTATTCTTTCAGTGATAGAGTTTCTCATCACGCATTCATCACATACAGTTCCTCTATTCTTATTTAAGTTAGGTAAATCCACCACTACCTTTAATTTTTTAAAAAATTTCATTCAATTTTGATGGATGTGGAAAACCGTTGGATTGAAAAAAATATTTTCCTCTTCTACAATAAGTATAAAATTATTTTCCTGTAACACCCTGATAACAGTTACCCAGAGTCGGTGAATTATTACATAACATTGAATGATCACAAAAGATCAAGTCTCGAAATACTTCTTAGTTTAGTATCCTTAAAAACACTAGATACATTCATAAGTCTTAAATTACATTATAAATTGAAAAACTACAACAAAATTGTCTCCATAGTTCATAATCATATCCTGTCAGACTATACTTATAGGTCAGTCATGAAATAATTCTCCACACCTTGGAAAAAATAAAACATAGAAATGGGTGAGCTCAGATGCTCAGTAAGGATAACAAAATAGCGGAAACTTTCATAAATAATCATAAACATTTAAGTAATTTATAACTAAAACAAAAGCCTTTTAAACATGAACTTCAGAATAATATGAAAAAAATGAAATAATTCCATTCATTTATTCACATGTATATTCTACTAGTCGAATAATCACATGCAATATCAATAACCACTTTCATAATGATGGAATGCATAATTCCAGACTATCATAACCACATAGTCAGGGCCTTCTGACAAGACTACAAATAAGATTTTTTCAAGGCCTTGTGCCAAGAAACTAGTTTGTCTCATGAGACGTACCGATGCATCTATGACCTATAGCAGGCTCCACCCGTCACTTACTAAGCCCAATGCATTCCTCATATGAACAGGTTTAAACATAACATAAACATTTGTATTAAAACTAGCATACGAAATGTCGATAATTTTTCCATAAACCATGAATGGTATAAAAATAACACATCCATAGTAAAAAATATCACAAAACCTTCAATACAATATGAATGTTTTGTATCATAATAAATCAACTTCAAATAATCTTAAAATCCATGAAAGGATGTTGGCATAGATGAAATCAAAACTATTTGAGAGAAATATCTCTTTTTTTTGAAATCATTATAAAGTGAAATAATTATAAAAGAAAACATTTACATTGAAAATATTTTTATATGGTTTTAAGGGGAGATTCGATGATTTTATAATGGTGGAAAATAGGCGCACCTGCGATACAAGTTAAAAAAAGACATTCTTACCTTAATTTTATTGAAAAGGTTAAAAAGGACCTTGTTTGGAAATCAACAAAAAGATTCCTTTAAAACTATTTTATAAAAAGTCAAAAAAGGGTATAAATGACTTTAACCCATAGTTTAGTAAATAGTGAAAATGTTTTGGAATACATTTCTAAGAAACATGGATGTGGATGATAAAGAGGTCCCAGTAGAAAATTATGTGTAAACAACCTCGGATAATGAAGAGATTGTGAAATAAACCCTTAACATGAAATTTTCCTTGATCGAGGGTATGTTAAGATTTTGTATAATAGTTAAATAATTTTTATTTTGTTATAAAAGAGTCATATACATTAATATGATATCATATATGATCTTTTAACATTTCTTTGTTAATAATATTTTAGTATTATCATCATTTTGGGTGTTAACAGATTTGGTTTCCTTTATATTATTTCTTATTTCATTAATATTTGTTATGTATTTTATGTATAGTATTCATATACAGAATGATATCAAGTATTTAAACATTATTTTTAATAATCAAATGAAAATTAGTCTTGAATGGATATGATGGGAAATGAATCTCATCACGTTCGTGGAGATGGTAGCCACTACGTACGCACGAGCGACAATATCATTATTTTGATATTAAAATAATATATAATTGGATGGTATATCATATATAAAAATTAATTATCTTTTTATATTTATTATTTAAATCAATTACACATCATTATCATACCCATCCAAATAATAATGTTTTGAATAGAAATTGAACCACGACATGGAGATGGTAAATCATAGTGATATGTCATTCAATGGATGGATATAATACCGAATATGGTTGTACCATATTTATAATAACATCACAATATATTGAAGATACAAGAGGTATTATTTTAGAATAGAAATAAAAAATAAAGAAGATGTGGAAGAATAATGGAATTTGAAAGAGGGTGGTGAAAACATTACCTCTTTTCCAGGTTCTTCCTTTTGATTTGATCAAAAGGGCTCCATAAGATTGATTTATGATCACACTATGGCCTATAGGTTGAATTGAGGAATGTTGAGAGGATATTTGGGCAGGGTTTGTCCGAACTAAAAGGCTATTAAGGAATGAATATTTGGTTAGAAGTGGTGTCCTTTTATAAGGGGGAGGAGGATCTCTTTAGAAAAAACATAAAGTATTATTTTATAATAAATTAATATTCGGTTTCTAATGGATACAAACTGAATTATTTAAATTATAATGTGGGTATGGGTCGAAAAACACACAACAAATAGATTTTAAAGAGGTTTGGGTCACTATATTAACCTTATCTTTTAGATTTAACTCTTAGTTAATTAGTTTGACATTAACCATGTCTCTTTGTATTTTTATATGATTTCGTTAATAAACATACTATAAACTGCCAAAAGATCCCCATGTGGTTAATTAATGACTTAAATATCATAATATAAGTCATTTTGATTAACCATATATTTTTAGGAATATTATATCAATTAATGATATAATATTTGTTTTAAAAACTCCTTTATGTCAATTTTGACACTATTTAATAATTGATATTTGTTAAAGTCTTAATAACTTTATTAATTCAAAAAAATAATTTAATAAATATTAATATGTCATATTAACCAATAAAATTAGTTTATAGAATCATAACATTCAAATTATATTTATTATAACATTTATAATACCAATTATTTGATTCATTCGTTAATAATGAAAACAATACATCATCATTGTGTCATAAATAAATGTAAATATTAAATGTATAAAAATTATAAATAAAATACCATTATTTTGGAAATAATTTTATATTTATAATGGATATTTATAGTATAAATGATAACATATATAACACTATGTAAAAATTGTTTTTCTAAAAGATATATTCTTATGTCATTTTTGTATTTACTTTAACTTAATTAATATAAAGTGTTATTATCACTTACAAGTGGCTCCATGGGTCCCCAAATCGACCCATAGATGCCCATGGTTAGACATGTATCAACCAATAGAGTTAGGAAACGTTTTAGGGTACTTTATTTCTATTATAATATTATTTTTTTACCCGTATTTACCGGATTTACCCTTTAACCATGGTAAATAAAATATTTACCAACGTAATTATTCAAAATGTCTAAAAAATAAAAGTTACCTATTTACACAATTTGGACCTCCTAATTATAAATATTGAATTTATTTTTCTATATTCAGAACACATCGGTGGCAGAAATTAATTTAAAATTAATTCTCGTTGTCAAAACAAAAATCGTGTTTTTAACAAATAATAACTATCAAAAGATTTACACTTTCTTATGTCTAGTTTAAATGTGAAATTATGTCCAATGACCAAAATTGGATTTAATGGTAAAAATATAATCTAATTATACTTTAAAAGCACTCAAATTTATAATTTATCACTATTAATTATTTCAATTTAAAAAATTGTTTTTAATTAAAATTTATTAATTTTCACTATTCATCAAAATATCAAAGTTATCAGAAAAGTACCAAAATTTCACCCTAAGCTAATTTGGATATTCCAAATCTATAAATGAAGTCCATTTTGAATGATAATATTTATAAAATTTCAAAAAGTGGGTATTACTATTCATAATGGCTAGTTGATTGGTTGTGGTGTTTTAGAACTCGAAGTTACGTACAACACATGCTACTGTATTATTCAATGAGAAGCGTACCACGGAATCTTGGGGTGTTACATTCTCTCCTCCTTCAAATAATTTATACCTCGAAATTTCTAGAATATTACTACATAAAAAGACTCAGGTGGTTCTTCATTATATGTTCCTCGGGTTCCCACGTTGCCCCTTTCATCTTATGGTTACCAGATGAGTCGTCCGGTTTCTCTGTACTTGTTCTCTTGTATCAAGAATCCTCATAGGTGAATACAAGCATTGGGTAAGGCATGTATGTTCTCAACAGTGACACGTGTAATACATTGTGAACATTGGATAGACCTGGCGGCATTTCCATACGGTAAGCTACAACCCCAATTAGTTATAGAATTTCAAAAGGTCCGATGTACATGGGACTCAATTTACCTTTCTTCCTGAAACGTATAACACCCTTCCATGGAGGTACCTTCAAAAAAACATGATCTCTTACATGAAATTCCAAATCCTTCCTTTAGTTATCAACATCGCTCGTTTGCCTACTTTGATCTACTTTGATGTGGTTTTGGATTACCTTCACCTTTCCATCGTTTCCTCCACTAGTTCAGGGCCTACTAGTTTTTTTCACCAACATCATCCCAACAGGTTGGTGTGCGACATCTCTTTCCATATAATGTTTCATATGGTGCCATCCAAATACTTGAATGGAAGCTATTGTTATAGAAAAATTTTACCAAAGGTAAATATTGATCCCACATACCCTGAAAGTCATGTGAGAAAGATCTCAACATGTCTTCTAAGGTTTGAATAGTTCATTCTGATTGTCCATCAGTTTGGTGGTGGTAAGAAGTGCTCAAACTAAGCTTAGTATCTAGGGATTTCTGAAGGCTTTTCCAGAATCATGAAGTAAAACGTGGATCAAGATAAAAAACAATTGATATTGGTACTACATAAAGTCTCACAACATCATTAATATATAGTCTTGATAGACATTCAAGTGGTAGATCTTCTCTTATAGCAGGAAAATGTGATGACTTGGTTAGATATCAACAATGACCCATATTGCATCATTCCTTCTTGGAGTCTTTGGTAATCCCATGACAAAGTCCATCATAATATCATCCCATTTCCACTCAGGTATGGGATGAGGTTGCGTAACTCCTCTAGGCTGTTTCTTTCTAGCTTTCAATTGTTGAAAAACCATACATCTTGGCACAAAATCAGAAATCTCCCTCTTCATGTTGTCCCACCAAAAATGTTCTTTCAAATCTCTATACATAATGGTTATCCCAGGGTGTATAGAGAAATTGTAACTATGAGCATCATCCAATTATTCTCTTTTCATATCAAGTATATCAGGAACACAAAGTCTCTTCCCAAATTTCAAAATTCCATCTTCATACACAAATTCACTCGATCTCCCATCATTCGCATCTTTAATCTTCTTTTGAAACTCTTCATCATTAGTATGAGAACTCTTTATCCTTTATAGTAAAGATGGTTTGGAAACCATTTGAAAGAGTATTGATGTTTCCCCTTCCATGGTGATTACCATATCCATCTTTACTATATCCATGTATATATGATCCTTTTCAACTCTCAACTTGTTCAAAACTCCATGATCCCTTCTACTCAAAGCATATTACACCTTATATTCCTTCCCCGGGTGGTAGTGTATAGTGAAATCATAATCCCTAAGTAATTTGAGCCATCTCCTTTCCCTCATGTTGAGTTCCTTTTATGAGAAAATATACTTCAAAATCTTGTGATCAGTATATATCTCACACTTTTCACCACAGAGATAGTGTCTCCATATCTTCAAAGCAAAGATTATAACTGATAACTCAAGATCATGATGAGGATAGTTTTTCTCATTAATTTCTAATAGTTGTGATGGATAGGAAATGACCCGATCATTCTGCATAAAGACACAACCAAGTCCTTTCTTTGAAGCATCACTATAAATAACAAACCATCATTCCCCAATGATAGAGTCAAGATAGGATCATTGACTAATCTTCTCTTCAGTTCCTCGAAACATTCTTCACACTCTTTTGTCAAAAGAAATTTAACCCATTTACATGTGAGCTTCATTAATGGGTTATCTAATCAGGAAAAATTATAGATGAAATGTCGATAATAACCTACTAAACCAATAAAACTGCGTACCTCGGTTATACTCATTCGTGCTGGCCATTCATGGATTCCTCTTGTATTAGAAGGATAAACAGAGATTCCATCCTTAGAGACAGTATTCCCATGAAAAGAAATCTCCTGAATCCATAATTCACACTTTCTAAACATCCTATATAATTCATGTCTTCTCAGAGTCTTCAAGATAATAAGCATGTTATTTTCATTCTCTTCATAGCTTTTAGACTATACCAAGATATCATCAATAAATACCACTACAAAGTCATCATGATATTACATGAAAAATCTATTCATTAGATCCATGAAAACATAGGGTGCATTAGTCAGCCCAAAAGGCATTACTGTAAACTCGTAATGCATGTACCTGGTTTGAAATGTTGTCTTCAAAATGTATTCCTTCTTCACACACAACTGATGATATCTATAATGAAGGTCAGTCTTTGAAAAATATTGAGCTTGATGAAGTTGGTCAATTAAATCATCAATGCGGGGTATGGGATAGTTGTTATTTATCATTATAGCATGATCTTCCTGTAGTCAATGCACAACCTCATAGATCCATCTTTCTACTTAACAAAAAGACAGGGGATCTCCATAGAGAAACATTAGGGAGAATAAATCCTTTATTACTCAATTCCTCTTGTTGTTTCTTTAGTTCCAATAATTCCACAGTGTCCATTTTATAAGGGGTCTTCGATATGGGCCTTGAATCTGGAATTAAATCAATGGAAAACTCAATTTCTAATTCTGGAGGATGTCCAGGTAAATCTTCTGAAAACACATCAACATATTCTCTCAAAATTGGTACATCCTCTATTTGAACATTACTTCCTAACCCATAGTCATTTCATTCTCTTTCTCCCCAAAAATTGAGTTTTTTTGTGCTACTGGGGATGGATCTAGATAAGAATTAGATGGTGATGATTATGCTCTAAAGGTAAGGTGTTATTTATCATCATCATCAAAAATCGTAACCTCCTTATTCTTACAATAAATCTTCACATCATGGTCTGAAATCCAATCCATATCGAGGATTATATAAAATTCAATCATGGGTATGATGTTGAGATCAGCAGATAAATAACATTTATTTGATCTAATGGGGACTTATTCACAAAACATTGTCGCAATGATACTTCCTTCAGGGATTTTTACTGACAACTCCCTTGTTAAATAAAATTGGAAATATAAAATTTTCTTAGAAAATTGGGAAGATATGAAACAATGCGATGATCCAGAATCAAATAAATCATTTTCTAAACATGAGGAAACCATTAAATTACATGCCACCACATCTTTTTGAGCATATACCTTAGCAGTAGTGATAGTATAAGCTTGGCCTTTATACCTTGGCCTTTTCTGAGGTATGTTCCTCTGACGCTTAGGACATTCATTTTCATAATGTACAATCTCCATTCAATTGTAGCATTGAACATCGGTAGCTTCTTTCTTCCCCTTGCAATCAAGAGCTTGGTGGCCTTTTTGACCACACTTGTAACAGACTCCCATTCCCTTCAAGAAAGTACCAGGGTGTTTCTTCCCACATTTACTATAGGATGGATATTAAATGTTTCCCTTCTTCCCCTTATTTCCATTTCCAGAGTGATCAGTCAATCACTTCTTCTCTTTCATTGCTTTAAATTCATAAGACTTAGATAATCCTTTTTCTGTCTTGATAGCACATGAGACAATATCTTCATACGATGAGAAGGATTGTGAGACTAATTCTTGACGAAGAAATGGTTTTAACCCATTAAAGAAATAATCAATCTTACTTCTTTGGTTACATATATAATCTGCATCATTCCTTGCTAACCTTGTAAAGGTATACTCATACTTTTCAACATTATTGCCCTCCTTTTGCCTCAGACTCAGAAATTGTCTTTCCATATCTACTCAATGGTCATGAGAATGTATTTTTCTACGAAAATATATTTAAACTCCCTCCATTCCATATTTGATACTTTATCATCATACTTTGTGTTTTGAATCAATTACCAACATTGATCAACATCTCCAGTGAGGCGGTAAACTGCCATGACAAATATTTCCCTTTTGCTACTCCCAAAAGCATGGAATATATTCTTTAAGGAATTTATCCATTGCTTAACTACTAATGTATTTTTAATCACATTGAATGTTGGTGTTTTTTTCCTCATCAAGCGATCTAACATTGATCCTCCACATTGTGGATCAGGGTGCTTCATACGGGTAAGGTTATTATTCATAACCTGAGTGAGTTTTCCTAGTATGGTGATTAAATGATCAGCACCAGTTGCATCACCAGCTCCACTATAATTATCTTGAGCAAGAGGGAAATACTTACATGGAGTGTGTGCATTGATACGTACGGTTTCCATTCCTTCCACTAAGCGCCATTTCTAAAAAATGGAATAAACTAGATTATTTTATGAATCGAAATACATAAATCCCAACTTGTAAAACACTTAACATAAACTAAAAAATTTATGGTTATAATACATAATCAAAAAAAATCTTTTCTTTGAGGATGTATATACTCATAAACCCTTCATAATGGTTTGTATGAAAATGAGAATTATCCTAAGCATATCCCACAGGAGTGTCGTAGCCAAGAATGCAGCAAGGACCATTGTCATGCACTAGTTTCTGTTCGAGTCTAGATTAAAGCAGTGTTTTTGGGTTTTACCCCTAGGTACATATGTTCCAGAGAAGACTCTACCGACTCATATCCAGACATGTATGTACTGCTTAGAAAACTCATAAAAATTTCTACAATACCAAAAATCTAGGAAGTTCTTCTATACTAATCCTCAAATTCCATCTTAGGTCTATGTTCTCTAATCAAGGTTTATCTAAATCTAGCTTCCAAATTTTTTACTTAACCTCCTTCTGATACCAACTGTAACGCCCCGTCCCCAGTTACCCAGAGTCGGTGCATTATTACATAACATTTTCATGATCACAAAAGATCAAGTCTCGAATGACTGATTAGTTTAGATGTCTTGGAAACACTAGATACATTCATAAGTCTTACATTAAATGATAAAGTGAAAAAATACAAAAAAATAATCTCCATAGTCCACAATCATATCCCCTCAGACTATCCCTGTAGGTTATTTATAAAATACTTCTTCACATCCTGGGAAAAATAAAACATAGAAATGGGTGATCTCAGATGCTCAGTAAGGATAACAATATAGCGGAAACTTTCATAAATAAGCATAAACATTTAAGGCAATGTATAACTAAAACAAAAGCTTTTTAAACCTGAAATGCATCATAATATGATAAAAAATGAAATAATTCCATTCACTTATTCACAGGGATATTATACTAGTCGAATAATCACATGAAATATCAATAACCACTTTCATAATGATGGAATTCATAATGCTAGACTATCATAACCAGATAGTCAGGGCCTTGTGCCAAGAATACAGATAATATTTTGTCAAGGACATCTGCAAAGACACTAGTTTCTCTCATGAGACCTACCGATGCATCGAGGAGCTACAGCAGACTCCACCCGTCACTTACTAAGTCCAATGCATTAGTCATATGAAAAGGTTTAAACACAACATAAACATTCGTATTAAAACTAGCATATGAAATATCAATGAATTCTCCATAAACTACAAATGGTATAAAAATAACACATACACAGTAAAAAATATCACTAAACCTCCAATACAATATGGATGTTTTTTATCATAATATATCATCTTCAAATAAGCTTAAAATCTATCAAAGGATGTTGACATAGATGAAATCAAAACTATTTGAGAGAAATATCTCTTTTTTTTAATCATTTTAAAGTGACACAATTAAAAAAGAAAATATTTACTTTTAAAATATTATTATAATATTTTAAGGGAAGCTTCGACGATTTTATAATGGTGGAAAATAGCCGCACCCGCTGTATAAGTTTAAAAAAAGACATTCTTACCTTAATTTTGTCGAAAAGGTTAAAAATGACCTTGTTTGGAAAACAAAAGAAAGATTCCTTTCAAAGAATTTTATAAAAAGTAAAATAAGGGTATAAATGACTTTAACCCATAGTCTGGTAAATAGTAAAAAAAATTGGAATACATTTTTTAGAAACATGGATGTGGATGATAAAGAGGTCCCAATAGATAATTACGTATAAACAACCTTGAATAATGAAGAGATTGTGAAATAAACTCTTACCTTGAAATTTTCCTTGATCAAGGGTAGGTTAACCTCATTTATAATAGTTAAATAATTTTTATTATGTTTTAAAATATTCATATACATTAATATGATATCATATATGATCTTTTAACGTAGATTTGTTAATAATATTTTAGTATTATCCTCATTTTGGGTGTTAACAGATTAGTTTTCCTTTATATTATTTGTAATGTGAGTCATATTTGTTATTTATGGGATGTATCTTATTCATATATAGAATTATATCCAGACTCTAAACATTATTTTTAATCATAAAATGAAAATTATTCTTGAATGGATATGATAGGGAATGAATCTCATCATGTTCGTGGAGATGGTAGTCCGTACGTACGCACGAGCAAAAATATCTTTCTTTTGATATTAAAATAATATAAAATTAGATGTTATATAATATATACATAATAATTATCATGTTATATTTATTATATACCTCAATTACACATCATTATCATACATATCCAAATTATAGTGTTTTGAATAACAATTACACCATGACCTGCAGACGGTAAGCCGTACGTACGCACGTATGGTGACATGTCATTCATAGGATGGATAGAATACTGAATATGGTTGTACCATATTTATAATTACATCATAGTATATAGAAGATACTGTAGTTATTATTTTATAATGGAAATAAAAAATAAAGAAGAAGTGGAAGAAGAATGGAATTTGAAAGAGGGTGGTGAAAACATCACCTCTTCTTCGGGTTCTTCTTTTTGATTTGATCAAAATGTCTCCTTAGTTTGTCTTTCAGATCATACAATGGCATCTATGTTAAATTTAGGTATTTTTAGAAGATATTTGGGTAGGTTTTTTCCAAACAAAAGGGCTTTTAAGGTATGAAGAATTGGTTTGAAGTGGTGTCCTTTTATAAGGGGGGGGGGAGGGGCTCTTTAGGAAAAACTTAAAGTATTATTTTATAATAAATTTATATTCGGTTTCTAATGGCTCCAAACTGGATTCTTTAAATTACACGGTGGGTATGAGTCAAACAAAGCTCAACCAATAGGTTTTAGAATGTTTTTGGTCACTATATTAACCTTATGTTTTAGATTTAACTCTTAGTCAATTAGTTTGACATTTACCATGTCTCTCTGTATTTTTATATTATTTGGTTAATAAACAATCTATAAACTTTCCAGAGAACCCCAAGTGGTTCATTAATCACATAAATAGCATAATATAAGTCCTTTGGATGAACCTTAGTGTTTTAGAAATATTATATCAATTAATAATATAATATTTGTTTTAAAAACTCCTTTTTGTCAATTTTGAAACTATTTAATAATTGATTTTTTTAAAACCTTAATAACTTTATTAATTAAAACAAAATTCATTTAATCTATACTAACATGTCATATTAACCAATAAAATTTGTGTACGGAATCAAAACATTCATATTATATTTATCATAACATTTATAATACCAGTTATTTGATTCATTCATTAATAAGGAAAATATATCATCATCATTGTGTCATAAATAAATTTAATTATTAAATGTCTAAAAATTATAAATAAAATATAATTATTTAGGAAATTGTTTTATCTTTCTAATTAATATTTATCATAAAAAGGATAACATATATAACCCTATGTAAAAATTGTTTTTCTAAAAGATATATGCTTTCGTCATTTTTGTATTTACTTTAATTTAATTAATATAAAGTGTCATTATCACTTACAAGAGGATCCATGGGGTCCCAAAATAGACCCAAATATTCCCATGTTCGGACATGTATAAAACAATAGGGTTAGGACATGTTTTAGGGTAATTTAGTATTATGATAGTATTATTTTTTTACCCATATTTACCGGATTTACCCTTTAACCATGGTAAATAAAATATTTACCGAAGTAATTATTCAAAATTTATAAAAAACAAAAGTTACCTATTAACAAAATTTGGACCTCCTAATTATAAATATGGAATTTATTTTTTCTAAATTCAAAACACAATAGTTGTAGAAATTAGTTTAAAATTAATTCCCGTTGTTAAAACAAAAAACGTGTTTTTTACAAATAATTACTATCAAAAGATTGTCACTTTCTTATGTCCGGTTTAAATGTAAAATTATGTCCAATTACCAAAATTGGATTAAATTTTAAAAATATAATCTAATTATACTTTAAAATAACACAAATTCATAATTTATCAGTATTAATTATTTTGATTAAAAAAGTTGTTTTTAATTAAAATTTAGTAATTTTCATTATTCATCAAAATATGAAAGTTATCAGAAAAGTACCAAAATTTAACACTGAGCTAATTTAGATATTTTGAATACAAAAATGATGTCCATTTTCAAAGTTAAAATGTATAAAATTTCAAAAAGTTGGTATTTCTTTTCATAATGGCTAGTTGATTGGTTGTGGTGTTTTAGAACTCGAAGTTGCGTACAACACACTCTACTGTATTATTCAGAGTGAAGCGTACCATGGAAGCTTGGAGTGTTAAATTTCCTCTATATACAATTTATATAAGTTATTATTTGTTCTCTAACCCAATATTATATAATTTTCATCCATTACTTTAATATTAAAACAATTTTAGTTGAATATAAATATTAATCTAGATCCACGCAACTGGATCACATATATTGATTTTGTATTATTCAAGCCATATCTATCCAAAAAACTTTTACCAATTCCTACTGTATGAAGAAACTATACCATTTCAAAAATGGTTAATTCTATCAACTATTCCTTTCAAATTATTAAGAAGATTTAAGGTACCCATCATGTAGGATGAATACGCTCAATTAATAAACTACTTAATTTTATTATTAAGAGTATTCAAATATATCATAGTAATTATATCCTTATACTAAATATTTATTTTCACTTAGTTCCAATGAATTTATGTAGAAGTTGAAGATATATATTGGCCTATCCTCATTCTCTTCTTAAAAAGAAATAAAGTTACACTCTTCTTATTCCAATGGGTAAAAACTATTTCATAGAGAAATTGTGTTAGATTATCTCGCATTCATCCTTCTCTAACTTCTATAGAAATAATTATCTCTTATTCTTTCATTGTATTCAATAACTATATGAGAAAATTTTTAATAGTAAAATAAATACCAATAAAATTATTCCTTCTTTGACATATATGATATGGTTTTATTCTGTTTCATTAACTCCCAGGTGTCTCTCCTTCCATGTAACTCTCTATATCATCACAATATAACATCATGAATCTGAAATAGCAATCGAATTGATACTTATTTAAAGTAAAAAAATTCCCCACATATCCCTAACTTTTGAATAAATACTTGGTTTTAGATTGGATCTTGACCACCAAGAACTCTCTCCAAGCATCTATTTTCAATTTTTATTTGTACTTAGTGTCTTGGTTTTTTATTTATCCTTATTGAATCTATGTACTCTAAAACCCATGTAATTGGGTATTTTATGACTCAACACCTCTTTTTCCTTATTCTACCCATTCCTTTAATTATTTTTCTAAGAATATTCCAAAATATTACTCCACCTTTGAATTGTGTGACTTTAATTTAGAAAAGATATTCTTTTTCAAACATAAATCTTCTTCCTCAAGAGTTTCAATCATCCTTATTTTTTCAATGATACAAAACATGAGTTCATTAATTCCCACGGATTACTCCTAAATAGTTTTCCTATAATTCACTAAAAAATTATATTACTCTTTATTATTTTCATGTTTCCCCATAAATTTCATGGGTTGACCAATTTTACTTCTAGATTATCATTAATGCTAGAGGATGTTGGAGTTGATTCCCCAGAACCAAATTCTATAGACTTAATCATTACATGTATTAATGGTTTTTAATATTAATAACTTTATTATCAGATCATGATTATTCTTATATGTGACATTGTATGTAATAATTTTATAATGGTACCTATCACGTTGAAAGGTTATAGTAGTTTAATTCTATAATGAGAAGATAGAATTTTTATGAAAATATTCTTAAATATATATTCTATTCCAATGGGAAATATATGATATAGGATGACAGAGATGGGAGGCTCATAATACATTGAGTATTCTTCTCATGATGTTCACCCATGGAAATCTCTTAGAGATTGTGGTTATGAGAACTTGACTAGTTAGTATGAAATCAACATTAATTTGTTCCATTGTAAGTTCATATCTATAAATGTGTTTAATGGTCCTTAGACTTTATAATTTTCATTAATTCATATAATGAGTTTTGAAATTTTCTTTATTCATGAAACATTTGAAAAAAATGCACACTACGAGGTAGGATACTTGGTGTGCATCATGAGAGATATTTCATTAATGATTTAGTTGATAAAGTATTTTTCCATTCTATTGTTTAATTAAAGTTGATATGTTAGTCCCTTTTAAGGTAATGTAACTTTATGATCAAGTCTAATGTAAGGGAATATTTTTAACAAGATTATTTTGGAAAATTAAAAGAAAGATACATTGATAACATAGGTTTGATAACATAGGTATGCCTCCTGATTGATTAGAGATATTGAGAAAAAGGGATTATATTACAAAATATAAATTCAAATTATTATTTATATCAGTGTGACATTAATTTTTTTCTATGGGTACATTTTAATGTTTCAAAATACATGACATGTAGATGACACATATACCTCATTTTCTATATATTTTCACAAAAAAATCCTAGAAACTTCATGGTCAAATATGAATCATGTATTAATACATGATTCATGGGACTAACATTTGGGTAATGAATGTATTCTGTGTAGGGTAATTTTTGTACATGGTGTGTACCCATGAGTATATACATCTGATATAAAAACCATGTCCCCAGGTATACATCTCAAACACATATAAATCGATATACAAAATGTTCATCTTGTTAGTGCATGTCAGGTAGTCGCCTAGTAATTAACAAAATAACATTATTGGCACCAAAATATGGCCCGAAAGAAAGGAACGAAAAAAGACGGCGGGTGCGCTGCCTCGCGAAGCCCCGACGCGAAGCACCCACGCAAAGCCCCGCCGCGAAGTGCCCCGACCATCGCGACCTCGCGAAGCTCTAGAGGCGGTAATTCTCCGCGAACGCATTTGAAATTTGCGAGCCACCGCGAAGCTCCAGAGGTGGTGGCCTCCGCGGATGACGTTGACGTTCACGAGCGCGCCGCGAAGCACCGGAGGCGGCGCGCGAGTTCTGCTTCACGGTGCCACTTCCCTATAAATACTGGACTCCCCATGAGTCCCGGAGACGTACAATCTTACCTTTCAGCTTCTCCTCTCCTGAATCGCGAAGCACTCTTTGCCCCGGGAATCATGAACTCCGTGAGGTATTCCTACTTCGTGAGACACCTCTGCTTTGTCTCGTTTTGAGCCCCTCTTCCGAGAGGGATGCCCTTCGCGAAGCTCAAGGGAATTCGCAAAGGAAGGGGATTCCCAAGGGAACTCGGTCAACTGCGGAGCACTTATGCTTCGTGAAACACCCAACCCATACTACTGATCCCTATGCTAAGGCAGGATCACTACACATCGTGAAGCACACTGCTTCACAGGACCCTGCTTCGCGAGGCACCCCTTCTTCACGAGGCAGTGCTCCACGAACACTGTTCCACATTGCGAAGCACCTTCCACTCACACTCATGCCCTGTGTTAAGGCCAAGGCACTCCACTTTGCGAAGAACACTCCTTTTCTTAGCAATTCTTCTTCCCGTGCGACCCTCCAGGTTGGCACGATGTGATCTCAAAGTCCCATCGACAATACCACCCATATCGTTGCTTCACCTAATGCTTCTTCGCATAGTCATGCTAACGGCTATTGAGTCTTCTCATAGCCACGCTAACGTGGACCCCTTGATGGTTCGTTCAACAACCCCCCTTGACCATGGCCTTTCTGGTACCTTCCCTTCCCCAAGGACCAGAGGGTACCGGTTAAGTAAGTCCTAGGGGTGCGGAGTGGACCCACCTCGTCCGAGCTGCAGGACGTTAAACTACCAAGCACCACGTCCTCAACACATGACGTTAAACTGTGACCCGACCTCGTGCCTCTCACGAAGGGTCCCCCCAGCTCGAACATTCTTTACACCACTCGTCTCCACAGGAATGGAATCACCCATCCACAAGGGATGATATCCTCCTTACTAGAGTGGCGTATGTTCATGGGAGAAGGGCGACCCTAGTTCCCCAACGGATGGCTGCACCTCTGCATCTCCGTACTTCCCCACTACCAAGGTCAGTGGAGGGCATGATAGGGAAGGAGGCATCTCCCACCATTGGTCCGAAATCCCTCTTTCGCTGTGCTTTGTCACACTCTGGGCCTCCATCCTGGAGTAAATCCCAACACCATGGGCCGCCTAACGTGTAATCCCCTCTTCGCTTCTCACGGATGCATCCTTCGTGATGTGATCATCAGGTCCTTGCAACCTCTTGTTTCTCACACCGATCATGACTCACGTGGGATTAGAGTGAGCACCGACCCTGACCCTCATCCAGCGAACTACGAGGACTTTGATCAATGTCAAGGCATGGTACGTAGGAAGCCTCCATGAGGTTCAAGCCACATTTCTCAGTCATTCATTCACGTCGAGTTTCGCCCTCGTCCAGCATGACGTTAAACTGTATGCCCCCTTGTCCCGTATGACATTAAACTGCACACCCATTTGAACTACGAGATCTTTGATCCATGCCAAGGCATGGTACGTAGGAAGCCTCCATGAGGCTCAAGCCCACCCATCATCTATTCACGTCGGGTCCCATTCCCGTCCAGCACAACGTCAAACTGCATTCCGGTCCAATGGTAAGTCGTTGCGACTCATCCTACCTGAACTATGAGGTCATTGATCCATGTTAAGGCATGGTACGTAGGAAGCCTTCCAGAGGATCAATCCCACCACTCATTGGACCAAGGTCCACTTTCACGTCAGCTCACCAACAAAGCCCCTTTGAACTACGAGGTCTTTGATCCATGTCAAGGCGTGGTACGTAGGAAGCCTCCACGAGGTTCAAGCCCACCCATCGTCATTCACATCGGTTCACGTCCGTACCGCAAGACGTTAAACTGCATTCCCCAAATCCAAACTACGAGGACTTTGATCCATGTTAAGGCATGGTACACAGGAAGCCTCCCTAAGGTTCAAGCCCAAAAATCATTGGCCCCCAAACCGTCTCCTAGTCGGTGTGCCAGACCCCCCATTTTTAAGCCCATTTCCCATCGGACCGAGGTCCCTCATTTACGATGGTTCGCCGACACCCACCGCCTGTCGTTTATTCACGTCAAGGTTCACTATTGTCCTGCATGACGTTAAACTATACTCCATCAATCCTTTGAACTACGAGGACTTTGATCCATGTCAAGGCATGGTACGTAGGAAACCTTCCCGAGGCTCAATCCCACCACTAGTGGACCCACGAGTCTACTTTCACGTCGGTTCACCGATGAAACCCTTTAAACTACGAGGTCTTTCATCCTTGTCAAGGCATGGTATGTAGGAATCCTTTCAGAGGTTCAAGCCCACCACTCATCGGACCAAGGTCCACATTCACGTCGGTATGCTGACTATGCCCCCCCCCTCGGGCCAAGGTCCACCTTCATGTCAGTTTACCGGCACCATCCCGAACTACGCGGACTTTGATTCCCTACCACGGGGATACGTAGGAAGCTTCTCCAAGGCTCAAGCCCAACCTCACCGTCGCCCCTGTGATAGTCCCATTTCACTCCGCCTCCACTCCATTCACCCACCTATCACCCATCCCGATTCTCGCCCGGACCGTCATATCTCTGTGAGACCATGTCGGTATGCTCCTCTTCACTGCCTCCCATGGGATGGCCCCGGTATCGGCATCCCTTCAAGGGAAATCCCTCATTCCGATCTATCCTAGCTAATGCTCTGATCAGGCTGATCCGTCTCTGCTGGACGTAAAACTCGCAGCATACCCTGTGTTAAACATAGGAAGCTGAGGAAAACCTCAGATATGTTTCTATGGCATATAATTCCCCGCGTTCGATGTGGGATTCCTCGGGCTTCCACGCACTCGAGAAGCCCTGTGACCAGGGACAACAGACAGACATGCCCGGTTCCCCAGCATCCAGACACGCTACTGATGCCTCAACGTGACTACTCCCCTGACTGAAGGTTGCTGCCCTGACCGGACCCTTTGGAATGTCCCGACTAAAGCAGTGTAATTAACCGGCGTCCATGGAAATATGGCACTGGGAAGAGTTTCACGAACTACGTATTAAATCTATGAGGGAGACCCTGACTAGGTAAGGAGCTCCGAGGAGGAATCCACGGAGGGAAGAACCGACATCCCATCATCCCGTTTCGATCAAGGAGCAGACGTACCTAAACAAGGAATGAATGCCGCCCGCCTTTGGAAATTGGGAATGCGGGGAAACAAAGCCGCGCGTCCTCCTTTGTGGACGGACGGATGCGCACGCGCCCCGGAGAAAGCGTCGGAAACAGAAACGGTGAACCCGACGTGAAATTCTTCTCCTCAATATGGAGATTAGTAGCATTTGAGACACCAGTAGATTGACGTGTCACCGGATCCAGATATTTGGCACTTGGTCCCACAAAGCAAATAGCGGGCCTATTGTGAAACTCACCGAAAGCTGGGGTAGTAGAACGTGGGGCACTCTGTTCTGCAGCGTGTTGGCATGGATCCTTCTTACAGACGTGGATAATGGAAGGATGTTGGGGCACTGGCTGTCAATCCTTTTCCTCTCAGTGCTGATGAGTTGATCCCTTCGTTTCTCAGGAACCAGGTTGCTATCACAGAGACGCGATCACTGCCCGCTGGCCTACGCAGGGGCAGGGGCAACATCGCCACAGCCACCCCACGTAGCGCCGCTACCGCCACGACGACCGCCATATCACGGAATACGGGGCGCCCACGTCCCCTTTTCCTATCAGAGGTCATCCAGCGAAGGGTGATCAACAACCTCTTGCGCAGGTACAAGGAGGAAGGGGTCATCCCAACTCGGGATATGGCCCGCCTAGACCTAGAGACGTCCAGGCCCCGCCGTCAACGCTGCCCTAACAGGCCGCGCAGGGAGCCCCTGCTCCCCACCCCAACGTTCAACCGTTTCGGGAGCCTGTCTCCGGAATGCCTTGACGACTCCTCGCCTTACGCTGATGAGGCGGGCGCCGTCCGGCTCAGCCCGCTCAGGGTCTCGACCCAAGGGCTCTAGGCGAGGGCTCCCACCTGGCTGCATCAGCGCCGCCGTCCGGCTTTGCAGGAAGAGCAGGCAGGCCATGCCCCTGCACCACCTGCACTAGCTTGCCTGACCCGACATCAACGCTGGGCCCGGGCTGAGGACGCCTGCCCAGGCACGTCGACGTCGACAGATACAGTGGCCCGAGCCACCGCCGACGTGCATCATGAAGCCCCCGCATACACTGAGTAGGGGCACTCTTTTACCCAACCAGGATCGAGACCCCAACCGCCCCACGGGCAGGCTGGGTTGACTCTCCGGGTTGCAGGCCCAAGTGGTGATCGCCGCGAACTAACCCACGGTGATGTCACCCCGTACGGAGGTCCTCCCCGTACCACTACTCCACAGATCCTGGGCCTTCCCTACTCTGAAGTCCGTCATGGAGGCATGCCTCATGCTACCCCCATCCTGAAGGAAGACCTGCCCCGCGGCAGTGACGCTCAGCACAGAAATCTTTACCGCGCCCACTATACATGTTATGGAGTCCATCCTCCTGCCCCTAACCGTCGATCTGAAGGAGCTGTCCATCCGGTCCTTCTCCAATGTGGGGGCCCTCCCTACGTCCTCTCTGCAACCGGCGAAGGTCCTCCTCACCCCAGCAACTTGAGGAGTGGAGGTCAGCCTCGCTCCGCCCGCAGCGACCATGGAGGTCCTCACCATGCTCCTGCCAATTCCAACAGAGGCCCCTCCAACACTGGTGCTGTTCATGGAGGTCCTCCCCATGTACCCTTCGACATTTTCCCCGGTGCCCCTCGCACCTCGGCCATCTCGAGTGGGGGCCATCTCCGCCATGGCGCCAGCGCCACCCCGAGACTCCATGATGGGGATCAACCCTGTCCCGAAGAGCCACCCCGAGGCAGGAGAGTAGGTCGTCGCCGCCACAAGAAGAGACCTGGGAAAGCCCGGGTGGAGATCAAACCCGCCCGCGTCTCCGACTCTGAAGTGGAATGTGATTCAGTGATGGAACCTGCTCCCTGCTCCTCTGTATCAAGGACTGGGGCAGGAACCAGACGCGTTAACCTCATTCTCCCGGAATATGAGGTCCACCAGATTCCCGTCTCTCTCCGCATGTACATCCAGGAGGAAGCAATCTTGGGAATTCCATAGGTCTCGACCGCGCAATCATCGCCATCGTCACCAAAAGCGCCCTCTACCTCTACCAGAGATCACGGAGAGCTGTTTTGGGGGCCGGCGACGGTAGAATGACGACATGACCGGTCACTGGTAGTCGCGACTCCTGTGCTGGATGCTGTGGCTATCAGCCCATCGTACTGTGACATCGTGGCCAGGTCACCTTGCTCTTCGGAGGATGGCCCGAAATTCGGCGGCCAGTCAGCTCGTTCACCGTATTCTCCACCGCCGAGTTTGCTATCCCAGAGGTCCGCCTCGGTACTGCTACCGGTCCCTCAGCCGCCCCCAGTTGACGAGTGGGGCAACATAGGGCCAGACCCTGAGTCCGAGCCCAGGAGCTTCTGGAGTATTCTCGCAGCGGATTACTTCCCAGAATAATTCTGGCCGACGGCGGTGCTGAATTTTCACATACCGGAGTCTCTTACCCCTGAATAAGTGGGGTGCTTTTGTCGAACCCTATGGGCGACACACTTCCGCCTCCGTTACGAACAGGTTGTGTACCCCAGAATTCGAGAGCACTTCGAAGAAATCGGAGAGCAGTGCCACCTGATCGATGCGACCACACTTCTTGTGGCCCAGCACCCTGAGTCGCCAGGCCGCCAGAGCTCCCTTCAACGGAAATGCGTTCAGAGTTTTAAAGCACTCCGCAGAATAGTCCGGGAAGCCACCCCCCATGTGCAAGTCTGTGGTTGGGGACACTATGCCGCTCTCCTCTTCGACCCTATCCGACGGCAGCCCTATTCTCTATGAGACATCGAGGACATGCCCTCGAGAGGCGTCGCAGTCCACATGGCCAACATCGTGGACAAGGAAGTCGAGCTCAAATTCCTTGATGGAGACTTACCCCCCGAGGGCGTACCACCACTGCTAGACCCATCATGGAGAGTTACTCGTCAACAGAGGAACCTTCTAGGCCTCCCCGTACCCACCGAGTTGCTGGCACTAAGTCAAAACACCGGCAAGGGTAAGGAGCACGTCGGAACTGTCAGGCACTCCGACCCGTTCGTCTCTGTGCAGAAAACGGACTAAGATCCCGAGAAGGCCACATTATGCCAGCATCTTGCTGAGCAGAAGAGGCTGGGTGAAGAACTCTTGGCTGAGCACGTCGCAGAGCAGCGACCCGACTATGGTGATCCCAGGCCGGGGCAGCAGGGGCAGGAACAATTTCCCCCCGGTGAGATGCCTCCGGGCAACCCTGGTCATGCTACTGCTGCAGACAGGGCAAAATCTGGAACATATGGCAAGAGGGCGTGATACGACTCGCCAAATCCCCCCGAGCATCGGGGTAATCGGAAGAATCCAGCCCGGGTTCCCCCAGTCGCCCCGCAGGTCGTCCAGCCAGTTGACCCATGAGCGGCCGAAGCCGTCTACCGTGTTGAAGAACCTAGCAATGCACTTGTGGTTAGGGATCACCGTCAAGACAGGGACCCCCGCCCGGATGATTTTATTGCGGCACTCACAACCCGCCTTGAAGCGTTAGAAACGCGGCAGGTGGTGGTCCCACCGGATGGCAAGCCTTATCCCGCGTGGGTGGATGATATGCCCGCACCTCTGGGTTTTGGGAACCCCACTTTCTCGCCCTTCAACGGGACAAGGGACCCGCCCCATCACTTGGCTCATTTCTCTTCTAGGTGTGGCCCCATGCTGGGGACCCCAGCTCAGCAAGAAGCCTCCAAACTCCGATGTTTTGTACAGACATTGGAAGGTCCGACATTCGTTTGGTATAGCCAGCTCCCTATCGGATCGGTGACCGGTTGGGAGGATCTCCGCCGACAGTTCTTATACCAGTTCAGCTCCACCACGCGGAAGACCATCATTGCAGACCTCTTCAAGTGCAAGCAGAGGACTGATGAGTGAGTCGCAGATTTCATCGCCCGATAGAAGGGACTTACGTATTCTCTCGATATGCCACTGACTCAGGAGTAATTACTGATGATGTGTGTGGTGAACGTCAAGAAAGAGCTGGTACCCTCCCTGATCACCCATAACTACCCTGGAGGGTTCAGAGATTTCTCAGATATGGCTCAGCGCCTTGAGGAAGCCCTGCAACAGGCTAGTCATGCACGTTTTTTCCCCCTATGATCCCAGCCAGGAGGACCGCCAGGGATGAACCCGCCGCGGTGGCCCAAATAGAAGACCCGAGGCAGCTGGAGTTACTGCTAGCAGCACCACCCCCGCAACCCCGCAGAGGTCCTCCACCTCAAGCACAGGCTCCTGCCCTGCAGCGACTGCCTCAGAACTGACAGGTTCCCCCGCGCAATGTGCCACCGCCACCTAGGCGAGACAATCAGGCGCTGCCTCCTCGGCAGGCCCCTCCGGCCCCTCGTTAGGGCCAGGCCCCTAGGGCCCCCTATCCGGAAAGAAGGCACCAGACTTATCTGTTCAGCGAAAATCAGGTCCCTGGCTATTTCCGAAGTGCTCTAGAGCAAGGGATTGTGCGCCTGCCCGAGTGTAGAAGGCCGGCAGAGGCAAATCTCACCGATCACCCCAACTACTGCCCTTATCATCAGATTCTGGGGCACACCCTCAATCAATGCTATGTGTTTAAAGACTGGCTTCAAGACCAGGTCAATAACAATATAGTCAAGTTGGGCCCGACACCAGCACAAGTGGCGGGTGTCTTTGCAAGAGCAGAGATCAGCAGCGACAGCGAAGGTGAGTGGCAGCAGGTCCCCATCCGCGGATCCCAGAAATACGATGACTGGATGGTTCAAAAAACCATCATTCGTGCCCATGGTATCTTTCGGGTGTGCCTGAAGTAGTCATAACCTTCAGAAGAACTAGTCGGTGCCTCCGCATCATCTTCACAGTCGGCCTCTTCCCAAAAGGGCAAGCAGCGGCGACGCAAGAAGAAGCAACGCGCACCGCCGGTGCTGTCGTCATCCCGGACTCTCGGCGATTTTATGCCTCCTGAAATGGGGATTCCTCCCAGAATCCGCCCAACGTAAGATGAATCCTCGAGCGACAGCCAAGGGTATGCTTCAATTTACACCGTAGAGCTGGTAAAGCCCTATATGACCCCCGACGAGGGGGAACGCCAGGCAGACCTCCCCAACGTTCCCAGCCGATGTCAACGTCAGCGAAATCGCAATCACGCCGGTCATTGAGGTACGTCAGCAGGAACTTTTGGCAAAGCCGTGCACGCTTCTGAGACCAAGCAGCAGACTCAGTGCAGATCTCAGCACGCGCAACCCCATCTAACGCCCTCGGCTCTACCTCCACCACCGTTTGTGCTACTGGATCGGGGAGAGATGCCTCGTTCGTATCACAGTCAGTCTTGCCCAGCTACAGGCCAGCCTCCGCCATCCAATCCTAGTCCGGCGAGTATTCTCCAGGCTTCAACTAGTAGGCAACAGGATGTACCCAGTACTAGCCGATCGCCGGTTCAACCAGCAGGACCCGCTGTGCCTCCAAGTGCCGAGCGACCTCCTGTAAGCATAGGTTCGCGTTTGGCACGAAATTATGATGTCCTGAAGCACCTGGCTGGCATTCCGGCGAGGCTCTCCATCCTTGAGGCCCTTTTCCTATCATCTGAAATGCGCGAGGCACTTTCTGAGGCCCTAAGGAGCCCCCTCCAGTTTGAGACAGAGGTAGCAGCTGCAGAAGCCTTCCATACCGAGGCGATTGAAAACGCCGAATGTCAGGAGGTTATCTCGTTCTCCGGTGAAGATGAGGACCCTTCTATACAGGGGCACATTCGCCCGCTGTACATCACTGGCCACTTCAATGGCATGGAAATCCGTCGCTGCCTCATTGACACGGGTTCCGGAATCAATCTACTTCCGACCTGGACGTTGCGAAAGCTGGGTCTGTCTGAAGGTGATTTGACACCCTCTGACCTCAGGATCCAGGGGTACGACAGGACCGAGCAAACCCCAGTCAGCAAGATCCGCCTGAAGACTCAGTTCGGTGGCTTAATTGACAGCACCATGTTCATGGTCGTCTCTCCGGACACCGCCTACAATGCGTTGATGGGTAGGACATGGCTCTATCTGCATGCAGCGGTCCCTTCGTCGTATCACCAATGCCTCAAGTACTCGCTCAAAGGTCGAGTAGGCATGATCCAAGGAGATGCGTCCCCTTTCGCTTCTTGTGAGGCCCACTATCTGGATGCAGGTTATTACAAAAGTAAGGATAAACAGATCCTAGTAAGTGAGGATGAACCCGCCCCTGTCACAAGTGATCCCTGGGCAAGCATGGATGATGCCTACATCCTCCCGATCCACCGGTTGGAGGCCACGACCCCCGGCATGGGGCAATGTTTTGTTGTTTCGGGTACGCAAGGAAGGCATGTTCCCATGTCCAAGTGAATATGGAAAATCACCTCGTACTCCTACATCAACTAGGCTCAGGTCATCCCGGAACCTCCTACCCCTGTATGGTACCAGAATGTCAAGATTATGACCACGGTGGTACACCATACGTGTCTCTTCCGCCGGGCTACAATTAACCGACTCAGGCCGACACGTCACCACTGCTTTGATATCATCAAACGAGGCCCCTTAGGCCGAAGTCCAGATGGGATAGGGTCGACTGCCTTCATTACTATGGTCTCGATGGAAAGTGAGTCTCCTGATGTGATGATCGCTGCTGCCCGAGCCAGCACCAGCTGCCCCTCGAATCTTGATAGCCCAGAAGTATCTCCCGTCGCGGGAAGTCCCCCCACAGGTGGGGAGGAAGACCTAGAGGATGCTCCCCCCACCTTTGAAGAAGGCGTCTCTACCACGGTTGATGAACTGGTACAGGTGAACCTTGGTAGCGAGGCAGATCCGAAACCCACATTGATCAGTGCAGCTATGTCCCCCGAGGAGCGGCAGAAGTACGTAGACATCCTCAAATGGCATCGTGATGTGTTTGGCTGGAGTTACAACGAGATGCCAGGGCTAGATCCCCAGGTGGTCGTTCACCTTCTGGGCCTCCCGGCAAAACATCGTGGGTTTAAGCAGCCTCCCAGGAAAATACACGCTTCTCATGGTTCTATGGTTGAGGCCGAAGTTGACAAGCAAATCAAAGCCAACTTCATTAAGGAGGTCCAGTACCCCAAGTGGATTGCCAACATTGTGCCAGTTAGGAAGAAGAATGGACAGATTAGAGTCTGCATCGACTTCCACGATCTTAATCGCCACTGCCCAAAGGATGACTTCCCACTCCCAGTGACAGAGTTATTGATTGACGCCACGACAAGGTTCCAATCTCTCTCTTTCATGGATGGGTATTCCAGATTCAACCAGATCTGGATTTCCCCCGAAGACGAGGATTCCACTGCCTTCAGGGCTCCCCAAGGTACCTTTTTCTACCAGGTAATGCCATTCGGTTTGAAAAATGCAGGTGCCACTTATCAAAGGGCCATGCATCGCATATTCAAACCGATCCTCGGGAAATTAGTGGAATGCTACGTGGATGACCTCGTAGTCAAATCATGTCAGCACCAGGACTATCTCAAAGATCTCGAGAAAGTGTTCGGTTTCCTCCGTTCCCGTCACCTGAAGATGAACCCGCTGAAGTGTGCCTTCAGGGTCACCTCTGGGAAGTTTCTGGGCTTTGTTGTCAGATACCGAGGTATCGAGATCGACCCAGAGAAGATCAAGGCCATCAGCCAAATTCCTCCCCCGAGCAACATTCGGTAGCTACGAGGCCTTCAAGTCCACTTAGCCTATATACGCCGATTCATCGTTAATCTGGCCGGCAAGTGTAAGCCCTTTTCCCAGCTCATGAAGAAGGGCACCGCCCACGAATGGGATGAGGAGTGTCGGACCGCCTTCGAGGAAATCAAGCAGTATCTGCTCCAACCTCCGGTCTTGATGCCACCCGTCTCCAGAAAGCCGCTGGTCCTTTATGTGACCGCCCTGGAGAAATCCCTCGGTGTGCTGCTCGCCCAGAAGAATAACGAGGGTACTGAGAACAGTCTCTACTATCTCAGCCGCATGCTTCTCAATACAGAGGTAAGATACTCCCCTATTGAAAAAATATGCCTTGCGCTCGTATTCGCCATGCAGAAGTTGCGACATTACCTGCAGCACCATGAGGTGCAATTGGTCTCCCGGGTAGACCCACTGAAGTACATCCTGAACCGCCCTATGTTGACTGGCCGACTAGCACGGTGGGCGGTGATTCTCCAGCAGTTTGATATCAGGTTCGTACCACAGAAGTTCATTAAGGGACAGGCATTGGTAGACTTTTTAGCTGCCCATCCAACCTCTGCAGATCAATCCCTGGACCTTGATTTCCCTGACCAGACGATCCTCTCGGTCGATCATGTTGTCCCGTGTTGGAAAATGCATTTCGACGGCGCCTCCCGGAGCCCCACCGGTAGGAGGCTCAATGATCCCAAGCTCAATAGAGTGGGCCTGGGTATTGTCTTCATTACCCCAGTGCAGGCCATCCTGCTATACTTGTTCTTGTTGTCAGAAGGTTTCACGAACAACGAGGCAGAGTACTAGGCTCTCATCAATGGCCTTGAGTTGGCCCTTGAGATCCATGTGCCCCATCTACATATGAAGGGAGATTCCGAGCTAGTAATCAAATAGGTTAATGGCGACTACGTCATTAGGAAGCCGGAGCATGCACCGTTGCTGGAGTACACCCTCCGCCTAATGGTCCAATTCTCTTCTCGACCAGAGGTTACCCATGTCCCACAGTCGTAGAACGGCCAAGCGGATGCCCTGGCTGGTTTAGCCGCGTTGCTCGCAGAACCCGAGCAAGATGATTTGATCATACATGTGGCACACCAGAGAGTCATTGCCCCCATCACCCAAGAGGACAATGATGGCATGCTGGTAAGTCATCTCACTGCCGGACCCTCTACGTCAGGGGTCCCGGGTTCGTCAGACGCAGTGATTGAAGCCACTCCCGACTGGAGGGCACCTTTTGTCGAGTATCTCCAAAATGGTTGCCTCCCGGATGACCAGGCCGAGCGCGAGCAAATCCGACGCCACGCACTTCAATTTACCCTTCAGAGCGGCCCTAGTCTTGAACAGATCCTTTATAAGTGGAGTTTCGATGGTGTCCTCCTCCGTTGCATCCAAGGAGTAGAGATACGTCAAGTTATGCAAGATGTTCACGCCGGTTCCTATGGTGCTCATCAAGCTGGGCCGAAGTTGTCCCATCAAATCCGGAGGTTAGGGTACTTTTGGCCCTCTATAATCCACGATTGTATTGGGTATGCCAAGAGATGCCACGCATGCCAAGTTCACGCCAACTTCCTGTATCGGCCGCCGAAGCCCCTCCACCCCACCAAGTACTCTTGGCCATTTGTGGTATGGGGGCTTGATGTAGTGGGACCGTATCCACCGGCAACAGCCTACCAGTGTAGGTTCATCCTGACTGCTACAGATTTTTTCTCAAAGTGGGCAGAGGAAGTTCCGCTCAAAGAGGTCAAGGCCCGTTCCATCGTTGACTTTGTGAGCTCCAATATTATCTACCAGTTTGGGGTACCTCACGCCGTCCTCACCGATAATGGCACCAACTTCTGAGCAGCTGAATTAAAGAAATTTTACGCCAAGTACAACATCCGGTCGAACCATACCTCCCGCTACCACGCGCAGGCGAATGGACAGATCGAGGCGTTCAACAAGACCCTCTCTAACATTCTGCAAAAGATGGTTGGTTAGAACAAGAAAAGTTGGCTGGACAAGCTCCCCAACGCCCTCTGGGATTACCGGACGAAGACTCGCAACTCTACCCAGGTGACCCTATATTCCCTGGTGTATGGAGCTGAGGCCATCCTACACATTGAGATCCTGCTGCCGTCGCTACGCACTGCAGTTTATGATCACCAGACATCAGATGAGGTAGCCGAGATCTATCTAGCCGAATTAGAAGCACTGGATGAGAACCGGCTTCGTTCCCTGCACAATCTGGAAAGGCATCAAGACAAGATAGTGAGGGCCTTAAACAAGAAGGTTCATCTTCACTCTTTTCTATAGGGCGACCTGGTACTGGCCCTTCGAGCGCCAATGATTCCCGGTAGGAAGCCGCCCAAATTAGAAGCCAAATGGGAAGGGCCTTATATCATCCATAAGGTTTACCCCAATGGAGCATACTCCTTGGTGACCATAGATGGAGAGCGTATAACCCCTCCCACCAAAGCCAAATTCCTCAAGCGATACTTTGCCTAGGGCAAAAGGGTCTTGCACGACCCTAAACCGCGAGATGGTCCCGCGCAACCTTAAACTGCATCCCCGTCCTTACTACAAGACGTTAAAATGCAAGCCAGTCAGGTCTTCCTGACCGAGGCTTAGCCTTAGGCCCCTTGGCCTCCTTGGGCCCCTGGCCCCCATCCTTACTGCAAGACGTTAAACTGCAAGCCAGTCAGGCCTTCCTGACCGAGGCTCATCCTCAGGCCCCTTGGCCTCCTTGGGCCCCTGGCCCCCGTCTTCACCGTGAGATGTTAAACCGCAAGCTGGCCAGGTCTCCCTGACCGCGGTCTGGCCCCAGGTCCCCTCGTTTTTTCCCCGACTTACCCTCTTACGGGATTGTACGGTATGGTGTGGGACTACATCCTCATTCATGTCGGATTACTTTTCATACCATACATATCCCCAAATGAGATTCCCCTCGTCCCGCATGACGTTAAACTGCATGTCAAGAACTATGTGTGGCTTGATTCCCATCTTCATGGGATACGTAGGAACGCTCGGACGCCTCGTCTTGAGCCTAGCCCCAAGCATTTCTCTTCCACTATCCCCCTGGGGGTAGTTTCCTTGGAGGATCTTTGTGCAGCCGGGAGTAGGATTTCTTAGCCCTGCTCATAAAACCTCGCTCGCACAAGGATTGTAAGGGTCACACCATGTGCCCACTCCCATTCTACTATCCTCCCACGTTCTCACCGCACGACGCTAAACTGCATGTCCTTCAAGAACTACATATGGCTTGATTCTCATCCTCATGAGATACATAGGAATGCCCAGACATTTTGTCCATTGGCCCAGCCCAAAAGCCAAGATCTTACCCTCCGGTCAAGATATGGCAGGGTGCACACTTTTCCCCCAACTCACATCGATCAAGCCTCGAACCGGCTATACATCCCCCTGGAGATGTTTGCCTCTTTCATGGATGGATACAGCTATTCTTCACCCACTCTTTGACTGGGATTCCATCATTTTTTCACACCCAGAGGGATCCCCAAGAACGGACTGGATACTACGCCCAAGGGCTCTCCTACCGATACGGGCCAATGCCTCCGAGGGTTTTCAAGCAACAAGCCGATACAAGTCCCGCATTGCGAATTTGGTCAGTGGTCGACGCACATTTGTTGCTCCCATATCGGGTCACCATAGGAACGCTGTGTTTCGAACATGGTCAACAGTGTCCTGGATCTTTGGGTCCACCCCGAGATGTCCTAGACATCGAGTGCAGTGATTCATTCTGCCCCATCCCGAGGTGACAAACTTCCCCCCGGGTGGTGCTAGCGATCGGGCCCATGGCCCCGATTCCCCATAGGGGTGTATGGTGTGATGTAGGACTACATCCTCATTCACATCGGGATCGTGTACCATGTTGTACGCCTTCCCTTCCGAGGCCAAGCCTCAGGCCCCTTGGCCTCCTTGGGTCCCCGACCCCCATCCTCATGTAAGACGTTAAACTGCAAACCAGTCAGGCCTTCCTGACTGATGCCTGACCTTAGGCCCAAATGCCTTCTCGGGCCCCCCGGCCTAGGTCCCCTCTTACCCAGGGTGTATGGTGTGATGTAGGACTATGTCCTCATTCACGTCGGGATCATGTACCATGCCGTACACCCTCCCTTTACGAGGCCCAGCCTCAGACCCCTTGGCCTTCTTGGGTCCCCGACCCTTGTCTTCATTGCAAGACATTAAAAAAAAAGCAGGTCAGGCCTTCCTGACCAATGCCTAACCATCAGGCCCCTTGTCCTTTCTGGGCCACGACCCAGGTCCTCCCTTATAGGAGTGTATAGTGTGGTGTGGGACTATGTCCTCATTCACGACGGCTTCCTCGCCATACCGTACACCTCCCTTGTTTAGGGGTATATTACTCCCCTCCTCCTCCTGTATGACGTTAAACTACATTTAGAGAACTACGTGTGGCTTGATTCCCATCTTAATGGGATACATAGGACCACCCTAATGTCTAGGATTCAGGTCCAGCCCCATCCCTCGGGAATCTTCATCCCATCATGGCCCCTTGGCTTACCCTTCCTTCATGAGAGGATTATATGGTGTGGTGTGGGATTATGTCCTCATTCGCGTCGGTCTCATAATGACCGCCATGTACCTCTCCCTACTGAGCTGTTTCGTCGATCCCTTTGCGGCAGTCCACCGATGTGCCTGGGAGTACTCTGGTTTATTACCCGGAATGCCAAGCTTTACTCAGACATGTCTGCACCCACTTTCTAGGCTTTGTGTATCCCTGGATTAGGGCTTTCATCATCCTTCACACCCGGAGGGACCCCCATGAATGGCCTGGATACTATGCCCAAGGGATCTCCTACCGTTACGGGCCTATGCCCCCGAGGGTTTTCGGACAACAAATCGATAAAATCCCGTGTTGCGAATATGGTCAGCGGTCGATGCTCATTTGTTGTTTCCACCTCAGGCTAACGCGATCTGGACACTATGTTTCCACCATGGTTAACAGTTTTCCTCTCTGGCCACGCCAACCCATTGTCCCAAATTTTTGGGTGCACAATTCACGCCCTTCATCACTTCACCGTGTCCAAGTGGAGTCTCGGAACCTTTGGTACTTTTCCTCCATGCACGTCTGCGTGTTGGGGGAACAAGGCGTGTCGAATATGTCCTTCGGGGCTCTCTACCAACTACTGTTTGACTCGCCCCAAGTATTGCGATGAAGATACCCCCTTGTTTCCCACACCGAGTTTAGCTCACATGGGATTAGGGATCGGGTTGACATCTGTGCTAACTCGGGAAGTAGTCACCATCCATGGTCCGAGCTCTAAGACCATAAACTAAGATTCCCATCTGGAACTACGTTCAGCTTGATTTCTATCTTGATAGGATATGTAGGAATTCCCAGACCCCTTGTCTCTGGGCTCAGCTTGAGTTCAGCAAATTCACCTCTCTGGTCCTGCCTTCAGGACCCCGACTACGGGACCGCGTAGCGTGGTGCAGGATTATGTCCTCATTCACGTTGGGTTTGTAATGGCCGCACCACGCGCACCCCCATTCTGAGGGTTAGCCCTCCTATTCCTTGTCCAGCACGACATTAAAAGGCACCCTTTAGAACTACGTGTGGCTTGATTCCCATCTTCATGGGATACGTAGGACAGCCCTGACGCCCTGTCATCGGGTACAACCCATTTGGGGAACCAGTCTCCCCCCTGTTTCACCTCTTACCTCTATATAGGCCCCTCAGCCTAAGGTCTCCCTCTTCGATTGACATACAATTTGATGTGGGATCATGTCTCCGTCAATTGTGTTTTATAACACTGCGCACATTTCCCGCCTAGAATAGTCCCTGCTACATCTGCGCTGCATGACGATAAAATGCATGCTTGGTCCTATCATATGACCCTAAACTGTGACATTATCATCCTGGCCGCATGATGAAAAATGGAACAACATTGTGATGACCTCATTGTAGAGAACATCACATTGGGTATTGGTCACGTGCCATGCCATTTGTCAACGCCCATCACGACATGATCCTTGTGGCGACATCACGACCTACTATTCTAGGTCTGTCGCTTCACAAAAAAAAACCATTCGCCTTAAAGAACAAACAAGATTTATCAAATTCCGCTTATTTTAGTGCAAGGTCCACACCCACACTTCCCTTTTCCCCTGGCACTGGTACCTTACCATGCCACCCTTCATAACTACGTATGGCTTGATTCTCATTCTTATGAGATACGTAGGAGCGCCCGGGCACTTCCCCATGGGCCTAGCCTAACCTTTGTGTTCGGTCCTTTGACTCGAGCATTTCCGCAGAGAATGCATGGTAAGTAGGGCTTAGGTCCTCATTCAAGTCTGGTTTTGTATCCACCTTGCCATGAATCCCCTGCTCCCCTTACCCATCCATGGTCTGAATTCTACGACCCTAAACTAAGATCTCCCCATGGGAAAGGAATCTGCTCCCTCTCTCTAATACGTCTTTTTGTCGTATTCAGACGTGTTTCGACAAAGAGCCTGAAGTGTGGGATTTTCATGGGGACATTCCTCTCATCCCATGACCAAGCTTCATGAACTCGCTATTTGTATCCTCATATTCCTCCACGTCCAAAAGGACCCTTGGACGACATGGATACTAGGATTAAGGGCTCTCCATGAATTCCGGACCTAAGGTCCCTCCAATCATTTCAGGCCAACGTCCCTACGGATATCTGACAACATTTGTGACATGGTCCCGTGTTTCGAACAAGGTCAATGGTCAAACCTCATTTGTCTATCCCCATTCTAGGCTAATGCGACAGGATGCTGTGTTGCAAACATGGTCAGCAGTTATCCTCCATCGTCACGCCGCCATCATCGTGATCTGAATCGCGAGTGCTATGATTCACACATTTCCACTTCCTCATGTTCAAGTGGAATTCCATCATACTAGGCTCTTTCTCTTCATGCATATAGGTGCGCTAAATGATCATGCTAGTGTCATTGGGACGGTATTCACCGAGCATCCCTTTGCCCTAACCTGCCCCTTTTTGTGTCGGGAAATTCCCACCACTACTGCTTGTTTCACACACCGAGAACGACTCACGTGGGCTTAGTAGTTTTGGAAGGATGTGAACCAATGCGTCCAGGCTTCTCATCGTCCCACATGACGTTAAACTGTGCTTCCAGAACTACGTATGGCTTGATTCCCATCCTCATGGGGTACGTAGAAACGCCCGACCACTCTGCTTCGGGCCCAGCCCAATCCTCACTCTTGGTCCCTCAACCTGAAGAGTTTCCTCCGGGGGTATGTGGTATGATTTGGACACCAAGTCCTCATTCACGTCAGTTTCATATCTACCATGCCACACGCTCTCTGGGATCCTTCCTTTTTCTCCACATCCTATCGTATGACGTTAAACTACAGGAGTCTGTGTGTCCTCAACGCATGACACTAAACTGCGGTTCTACCCTGAACAAGTTCAGGATGCCCCAAGATCCCACGGGGAAGTGACAGATCCCCTCGCCAGAGAGGCCCTGTCCCAAAGAAGGAATGATCCATGATCAGACCGATGTGCCCATCTGGTGTGCTCCCACCACGGTGGTGTAACTTACTAAGTGTTGGATTCTATTCGGACAAACCATCACTCCATATTCCACGCTTTGCATAACCCTTATTCGGACCCTCTTCCCCTTTCATGTCTGAAGGAACCCCCTAACGGCCTGGCCTCATGCCGCATCGGCTCACCTACCATCTTGGGCCAATGTTCCGGAAGACGGGTCATGTTTGGAAGGACCCCCTAACAGTATGGATGTCTGACCTATGGTCCGCCAACTGTCCTGGGCCAACGTCCCGAAGGATTGATCAACAACATTTGTGACATGGTCTCGTGTTACGAACATGGTCAATGGTCGACCCTCATTTGTTGTCCCCATTACAGGCTAACGTAGTAAGGGTACCGCTTCTCCTCTAAGGTTAACGGTTGTCCCTTATTGCCACGCCATCCCCACAGTGTTCCGGATTTTGGGTATCGTGATTCACACTTCCCATTTTAATCTGTTTGGACAGATTTCAGCGCCCCTGGAGTTGCCCCGTTCATGCATAAGAGCATGCTGAAGAAATGGTAATTCGGCTATCCTGAAAGTTCCTTCTCCGATCAAGCCTCCCCTGTCTTTCAGAAATCCGGTCTGGTAATCCGAATCCCAGATAACCGGAGCATGATCCCCACTCCCATGTTAGGTGGGATGAGAGGACAACTATCTCCTATTTCTCACATCGGGCTCGACCCACATGGGCTTGGGGAATTGTCGCTGAACATCCCGCAAACATTGTAGGGATGTAACAAGGTAATTCAAACAGTGTAAATCATGCGCGCTACAGAATTCAAAACAAAGAAAGGAAAAAATTGAAGCATGAAAGTACCAATAAAAGGGTTTTGGGTTTGTTACAATACTCGGGGGTTGACTCCCCCCATGGACGGGTTGACCCCGTCAAAAGAGCGCTGCAGCTCCGCCACCCGTTGACTTGCGGCATCCAAGTCTTGCTGCCACTGAATCAGATCCCGCTCCTCCTCAGTAGTGGCGGGGCGCAATTCGTAAGTCCTGGCTTTGGCCCTCTCTATGCTAGCTTGAACAGCAGCCATCTTTCCAGAGGTCTGCCTCATATGCTCTTCTGCCTCTGCCAGCTGGGCCTTCAACTGTGAGACCAGCTCAGATTGTGCATCCAGAGAGGCTGAAAGCTCGTCTACCCGGGTCTGCATCTGTTGGACCTCGCCTTCAGCCTCATGGAGCTTCTTGATGTTGGTCCCCTTCTTCCGTTGCCAGCCCACGCTGATCCCACGATCATGCTCCCGGATCTTCTCAGCCATAAGATCTCAGATGAGTGCGTGAGGACGTTGGGCATCCACTCCCCCAGCACACAGTTCGCGCAACCGCGAGCGGAGTCTATCCATTTAGGACAGCCATTGCACTTGGGGGGTGTCCTTGATAAAGCGCGTGATCAGCTTCCACGACTGGCGGCGGACTATGCTGCTGTTTTCCTCGTCAGAGGCCGTTTCGTCCTAGTCCACGCGATTGGCAGGCTCGTACGCAGGATACGCCCGCAAGAAATCCTCAGCAGGATCTACATCTGGTGTTGAATCCGGTACGAAACCTAACGCCGAAGCAGGCGCGACAGGACTGGGACCGACCGGTTGATCCTCTTCCTCGGAGTCCACCTCAATGACTTCAGGTATGACCCTGCTGATGGTCCCGCCAGTGATGGTGTGCGTCGCAGCTTCAGGAGATGGGGGGACTATCGCCACCATCACTAGTATGCCCCTATGAGGGGCGCCACCAGACATCCCGACCAGTCTTACCGCAACAGCCCACGCCAGTCGAAGAACTGTACGACAGAGAGGGACATAAACGTTAGTTGGCATGGCCTACATGTGACAACGAGGAGACCGGTAGAGGAGACATACGGAGATCGACCTCCTGGCGCTGCTCTTGAGCTAGTGCTGATGGGACCCTGGGACAAGGCCCTCTGTATACTGTTGGAAGGTCTGAAGATTCCGGAAGAGCCACCTCGGGCGCCCCAGTCCCACCAGACGTGGAACTGGACGCATCCATAGGCGCGGGTTCTGAAGGTCCCGCATCATCACCCGCCAAGGAGCGAGAACGAGGCCTGCGAACAAGTTCCTCCTGCATGTCTCAAACATTGGTGAGATGTCCATAGTGACCCAAGAACAGATCGTAAGGAGAGAAGTTTGGAATGCTACCTTGAGAGCCTCCGCGAAGTCATCGGATTCTGAGCCTTGGTCTCCGACCTCGCCCTCCTCCAATGGGCTCCCTCCTCCAGCCTCATCCTCCCGAGAGGAGTCCTCTGATTCCTCCGGCAAGGGGAAGCGCTCCCTCAGATCGGTAGCCGATAACTGTGGGGGGACCATCTGATTCAACAGTACCCTCACCCAGTCTGTCATTGGGTGAGGGACACCACTGGAGTGGACGTAATCCTCCAGCTGGTCCAGGTACTATTTTGCTTCCGCCGGAGATGCCATGAATCCAGCCCAAACTGGGCCTATGCCCGGTAATTCCATCCCTAGGCGATTCAGGTGGGCCCATATCTCGGGTGGGCTGAGGAATTGCCGATTGACATCCCAAATGTCCCAAGCTTCCAGGAAGACGGCATCCTCTGCCATGTCAATATGACGTAGATGCTTCCCTGGAGCCTGAGTGGATATCCTATGAAATCCCCTCGGTGGCCGCCCCTCTGGATGACCCTGCTCTTCCGAAATCACTGGATCCACCGCTGCTGCCATACCCTCGGCCGGTGCGGGTCTCGCCGCCATGGCAGCCCCGATACCATGAGCGGCCTTAGCTTCCCTCCGAACCCGACCTCGAGATAGAGGAGGCCCACCGTCACTGACCTGGATAGTTGGTTTCTTCAGCATCTCCCCTGGGTAAGAATCCTCCCAACTGATGGCGTACTCCTTCACCAATCTGAATGCGGCAGTGGATGGCAGCAATGCAATCCGCATCTTCCCATCTTCCCGTGTGAACATGAGCCACATATGCCTCATCACACAGGGGTTCTCCTCATGACGCTCCTCCCAGTAGACCTGCAGGGTTAGCCGCTGGAGGCACCGGAACTGCCTCGCAAACCGATGCGGGGTGTACAGTTTGCAGAGTGGCTCACGATCTATCCGTGCCACTAAAACTCTACCTCGAAAGGTCAGAAGGTAGGCCCGATGTTCTTCCGTTCCCCGCCCGTCATCAGTAAGTATCCCCGTCATCAAGGTGAAGGGGTGGAAATTAAACTCGTCCGCCCTCCACACCCGATTCAGTACCATCGGAATGGCTAGTTTGAACAGGAAGCTCCTGACCGCATTCAGGATGGAGGGGCGGAAGTTTGATCCCGGTGGTGAAATGGGGTTTGGATACTCGTAAATCCCCCTGATATGCGCTGCGATCCACCCATACATAAGGTGGAAGGGCCCACATATCCTTGGTGGCTTCTTGCCCTCGCTAATGTGCCGCAGCATTCTGTACAGTTTGGTGAGCATCGTTATCCCCAGATTGATCCGCTGCCCCATGGCCAACATCGACACCATGATAAACGAGCTGGGCCGTACCCCCATTCTTGTATATCTCACCGATAGGATCCAACCATAGATGAGAGCCGCGATGAACGCCGCCAGCCTGACTATCGGCTGTTGTTCAGGGCTGACACTGAAACCCCAAGTCTTCCATTGCCTGTCCTCCAAGACCCTCCAGTACGAGTGCCCCTTGCCCCGTTGGGCCGCTCTCGGACAAGTTAGAGGCCTCAGAGGGAACTCTTGATTCTCTGGGAAATTCAGGAAGCATTTGTACCATCTCCTAACATGGACATCCCTCACTGCCTCCTTGTCCTCTCCAGGGACGAGTGCCATCAGCGCTGACGCTAGTCGCGACATTTGCTCTGTGTCCTCCCACGCACTGATGACGGGGAGGAATTATTCATACATATCCCCCAAGATCGGAACCCCAAAAATCTGGTGGACATCCCACAGGCTGATGCCCACCTCCCCATGATACAGGTGAAAAGTGGTGGTCCTAGATGACCATCTGCTCAGCAATTCCGGCATCAGTTACTTGGGTTGGTAAATGTGGAATTGGGAGGCCCACACCACCTCATACAACCCCCCTCTCCTCATCTCGGCCCTGAACTCCTTGCATGAGGTGCCTACCCAGTAGGCCCAGGCCCAGTCATCAGTAAAGTTACTGCCCTGGCGCAGGTCCCACTCATCGGACCAACCCTTCTTCGAATCCTGCAAAGCCGCCTTCAGCATGGTACGGTAGAGGGGAGGGGAAGTCTCCAGCTGCAGTGGCTTCCCGTCAATGTCATTCACATGGTTGTAGAGATAGTCAGCGGTGACGGGTGTGAAGTTCTCTTGTGCATGACCATCGGCTGCCCTGAACCATTGGTGCTGGCATGGTATGCTCCTGAACCAGCAAGCTGGTTCATCCCTACTCTCCTCAGGGATAAAGCCGTCATCCCTCAGCCCGAAGCCGTACAATGGTAGTTTCTTGCATTGCGGATAATCCTTATGACCCTCCGATAGCAGATCTGTCAAAGAAGTGTGGTCCGAGTGGCTTCGGACCATTTCCCCTAGTCCTGGACAGTTGGCCATCTCATCTCGACGAGCAGCATCTACAAGCACCCCCAATACAGCCTCTGGATGGTTCATTTTAACTCTAGCCCTTAGAAAAGAATTTTTTTCAGCTGGATCGCGAAGCTCGACCGCGAAGCTGAATCGCAAAGGCGGATCGCGAAGATCGGTCACGAGACCAAGCCGCAAAGTCTGGCCAAGTCCGACAAGAAGAGGTTCACTTGGCACGGACGCGGAGCCAGAGACCCGCGGTTCGCCGCGAAGCTCGATTCGCGGAGGGATGTCGCGGAGTACGCGGAGCTTCGCGATGTCGAGATCACAAAAATACAAGGAAGGCACGTGAAGACAAAAGAGGTCGACCCCCCTATTTATAGGTGAAGACCCCGAAGCATCGCAGCGCTCCCGGATCGGTGGCCCCGATGAGCACCGCGGGGCCCCTTCGCGTAGCGGCATCACGAACCACCGACAAATTTTGGAGATTTTCCCTCAGACGTCGACCCTTCGCCCTCCGCGGCTCCAAGACTGAGGGGGGGCATTTGATGGCACCAAAATATGGCCCGAAATAAAGGAACAAAAAAAGATGGCGGGCGCGCTGCCTCGCGAAGCCCCGACGCGAAGCACCCACGCGAAGCCCCGCCGCGAAGCGCCCCGACCATCATGACCTTGCGAAGCTCCAGAGTCGGTAATTCTTCTCGAACGCATTTGACGTTCGCGAGCCACCGCAAAGCTCCAGAGGCGGTAATTCTCCGCGAATGCATTTGACGTTCGCGAGCCGTCGCGAAGCTCCAGAGGCGGTGCCCTCCGCAGACGATGTTGGCGTTTGCGAGCACGCCGCAAAGCACCGGAGGCGGCACGCGAGTTCTGCTTCGTGGCGCCCCTTCCCTATAAATACTAGACTCTCCCTGAGTCCTGGAGACAGACAATCTGAACTTTCGGCTTCTCCTCTCCCGAATCGCGAAGCACTCTTTTCCCCGGGAATCATGAGCTTCACGAGGTATTCCTACTTCGCGAGATGCCTCTGCTTTGTCTCTTTTTGAGCCCCTCTTCTGAGAGGGATGCCCTTCGCGAAGCTCAAGGGCATTCACGAAGGAAGGGGATTCCCAAGGGAACCCGGGCAGCTGCGGAGCACTTATGCTTCGCGAAACACCCAACCTATACTAGTGATCCCTATGCTAAGTCAGGATCGCTACACATCGCGAAGCACACTGCTTCGCAGGACCCTGCTTCGCGAGGCACCCCTTCTTCGCGAGGCAGTGCTCCGCGAACACTGTTCCACTTCGCGAAGCACCTTCCACTCACACCCATGCCCCGTGCTAAGGCCAAGGCACTCCACTTCGCGAAGCACACTCCTTTTCTTAGCAATTCTTCTTCCCGTGCGACCCTCCAAGTTTTCACGATGTGATTTCAAAGTCCCATCGACAATACCACCCGTAGCGTTGCTTCGCCTAATGCTTATTCGCATAGGCACGCTAACGGCTATTGCTTCTTCGCATAGCCATGCTAACGTGGACCCTTTATGGTTCGTTACACAACCCCCCTTGACCATGGACTTACTAGTACCTTCCTTTCCCCAAGTACCAGAGGGTACCGGTTATGTAAGTCCTAGGGGTGAGGAGTGGACCCACCTCATCCAAGCTGCAGGACGTTAAACTGCCAAGCACCACGTCCTCAACACATGACGTTAAACTGTGACCCGACCTCGTGCCTCTCACGAAGGGTCCCCCCAGCTCGAACATTCTTACACCACTCGTCTCCACAGGAATGGAATCACCCACCCACAAGGGATGATATCCTCCTTACTAGAGTGGCGTATGTTCATGGGAGAAGGTGACCCTAGTTCCCCAACGGATGGCTGCACCTCTGCATCTCCATACTTCCCCAGTACCAAGGTCAGTGGAGGGCATGATAGGGAACGAGGCATCTCCCACCATTGGTCCCAAATCCCTCTTTCGTTGTGCTTTGTCGCGTTCTGGGCCTCCATCCTAGAGTAAGTCCAAACACCATGGGCCGCCTAACGCGTAAGACCCTCTTCTCTTCTCACGGACGCATCCTCCGCGACGTGGTCATCAGGTCCTTGCAACCTCTTGTTTCTCACACTGAGCATGACTCACGTGGTCTTAGAGTGAGCACCGACCCTGACCCTCATCCAGCGAACTATGAGGACTTTGATCCTTGTCAAGGCATGGTACGTAGGAAGCCTCCATGAGGTTCAAGCCACATTACTTGGTCGTTCATTCACGTCGAGTTTCTCCCTCGTCCAACATGACGTTAAATTGTATGCCCCCCTTGTCCCGTATGACATTAAACTGCACACCAATTTGAACTATGAGGTCTTTGATCCATGCCATGGCATGGTACGTAGGAAGCCTCCATGAGGCTCAAGCCCACCCGTCATCTATTCACGTCGGGTCCCATTCCCGTCCAGCATGACGTCAAACTGCATTCCAGTCCAATGGTAAGCCATTGCGACTCATCCTACCTGAACTACAAGGTCTTTGATCCATGTCAAGGCATGGTACGTAGGAAGCCTTCCAGAGGTTCAAGCCCACCACTCATTAGACCAAGGTCCACTTTCATGTCGGCTCGCCGACAAAGCCCCTTTGAACTATGAGGTCTTTGATCCATGTCAAGGCATGGTACGCAGGAAGCCTCCACGAGGTTCAAGCCCACCCGTCGTCATTCACGTCGGTTCACCTCCATCTCGCATGATGTTAAACTACATTCCCCAATCTGAACTACGAGGACTTTGATCCGTGTCAAGGCATGGTACGTAGGAAGCCTCCCTGAGGTTCAATCCCAACAATCATTGGCCCCCAAACCGTCTCCTAGTCGGTGTTCCAGGCCCCCCATTTTCAAGCCCATTTCCCATCGGACCGAGGTCTCTCATTTACAACGGTTTGCCGACACCCACCGCCCGTCGTTTATTCACGTCAGGGTTCACTATTGTCCCACATGACGTTAAACTGTATTCCATCAATCCATTGAACTACGAGGACTTTGATCCATGTCAAGGCATGGTATGTATGAAACCTTCCCGAGGCTCAAGGCCACCACTAGTGGACCCATGGGTCTACTTTCACGTCGGTTCACCGATGAAACCCTTTGAACTACGAGGTCTTTGATCCATGTCAAGGCATGGTACGTAGGAAGCCTTTCAGAGGTTCAAGCCCACCACTCATCGGACCAAGGTCCACATTCACGTTGGTACGCTGACGATGCCCCCCCCCCTCGAGCCAAGGTCCACCTTAATGTCGGTTTACTCGCACCATCCCGAACTACGCGGACTTTGATTCCCTAACACGGGGATACGTAGGAAGCCTCTTTAAGGCTCAATCCCAACCTCACCGTCGCCCCTGCGATAGTCCCATTTCACTCCCCCTCCACTCCATTCACCCACCTATCACCCATCCCGATTATCGCCCGGACCGTCTTGTCTCAGTGAGACCATGTCGGTATGCTCCTCTTCACAGTCGCCCATGGGCTAGCCCCAGTATCGGCATCCCTTCAAGGGAAATCCCTCAGTCCGATCTATCCTAGCTAATTCTCTGATCGGGCTGATCCATCTCTACTGGACGTTAAACTCGCGACATACCCTGTGTTAAACACAGGATGCTGAGGAAAACCTCAGATATGTGTCTATGGCATATAATTCTCCGCGTTCGATGTGGGATGCCTCGGGCTTCCACGCCCTCAAGAAGCCCTATGACCAGGGACAATAGTCAGACATGCCAGGTTCCCCCAGCATCCAGACATGCTACTGATGCCTCAACGTGACTACTCCCCTGACTGAAGGTTGTTTCCCTGACCGAACCCTTTGGAATGTCCCGACAGAAGAAGTGTAATTAACCGGTGTCCATGGAAATATGGCACTGGGAAGAGTTTCACGAACTACGTATTAAATCTATGAGGGAGACCCGGACTAGGTAATGAGCTCCGAGGAGGAATCCACGGAGGGAATAACCGACATCCCATCATCCCATTTCGATCAAGGAGTAGACGTACCTGAACAAGGAATGAATGATGCCCGCCTTTGGAAAGCGGGAATGCGGGTAAGCAAAGTCGTGCTTCCTCCTCCGTGGACGGACGGATGCGCGCACGCCCCGATGAAAGTGTCGGAAACAAACATTACATGATAAAATAATTTCTTTACCAAAACAAACTTTTATGGATATAATAATGTGTGATTTCAATATAATAAGGTTAAAAATATTAATAAATAATCAATTAATTCCATATAATTATACGAAAATATTAGTGAACCCAATTACATGCCAGATTTCTATAAATTATGGGAATATCTATGACAGTTTAGGTGGACATTAAGATAAAATAATTAAATAATTAAATCAATTAAATTGTGTTAATATTAACAATAATAAAATAATTTAAGTTAATATTTTCTATCTTACATTTTCATGTTCATTTAATGTGTGTATGATTATGATATTAGACTATCCTATCTATGTTATTATTCAGTTTTAATTTTTTATTATTAAATTAAAATGATGGAATGTGTGTCATCTCCTACCATATAATATATAGGGCATGTGTATCCATGGTTCCTATTATGTAAGACCTCATAAAAATTCAATTATTTACTATCACATGTGTGTGAGTAAATTCATATGGAAAGGATAGAGATCCCATGTGGGGGGATTTTTTTTTCTAATTACAGATCTATGATAAAACAAACCCATGAGAAACTTATTTGAATATTTAAATTAATAAAACTCAAATCGTGAATGGGTTCTATGACTTTTTTACCTAGTTTAAATAGTTGGTTTAACATCTTCTATATAAACCAACCCTATGAAAAAAATAATTATTATAAAACTCTATTTATTTTATTTTTATTAGTTGCATGGTAAATTATTTATAGATTATATATTTTTAATAAAATGAATTAAAAAGATTTCAATGTGGAATTAAAATAAAATTTTATTAGGTGTAAATTTTATGTAAACATGGTTAAAAACTTAGGTATGATACACTTAACATTAACAATCATGTACTCAGGTATAATGGTAAACTTTCATTAAAGGAAAAAATATATCAAATAAAATATTATGTCAAAATGGATTTCTACTACTTGGGTTAAAATAAAATCATGATTCAAAGTTCATGACTAACCTTAATTGCGTTGATTTCAATTATAAGGGAATTTTTAAATTGATTTTTGGTCCAACATAACCTAGTTTGCATTAGGGGTTGATCAAATCTTTGAGACTAACATCAACTAGTATGAAGGTGTTGAGGAAACTAATTTCAAGGATTTCAGGATTGGGGAATCCAATTAACAGATCAATGAGATTTATGTTAATGTAGGTAAAAGGGAAATTTGGATCCTTTCCATTATAATATTAACATGATAGAATATTCGAAAACCAATACAGAAGCTTATTAGGTTTAAATTAAATTCTATGATATTATGAAATTAAATTTTATAATTTAGTTTTTAATATAGATAAAGTTCTGAATTTTCTCTTATTATAGAAATGGAAATTCATATAACATTAACTATATCACTATAATTTATATTAGATAATAATAACCATCTTGCTAGCTCAAATTTCTAGAAGTTGTGCTGGAATTTTCACGTTGAAATATACCATGAGAGGAAATTATATATGTTAGAATCAATTATTCCAAAACTTCCTAGTAAAGAGACAGGTGAGGTGGAACTCTCTCTTTGCATGAAAAACCAAGATGATATAGTGGATTTTTTATGTTTGATGCTATAATCTTTGTCTAGTGATCTTCTAAAGAAATATGAGGAGATTTATACATATATCATGATGTCTTTACTTCATGATCATTATCTAGAGAAACAAATAAAAGAGTGATTTGAGATCTACAAGGAACTATTCACATGAAATATTTGATAATCAGTTCCAATTGGGCCATGTGTAGTCAAAATGATTAGTAACATATAGTGATTAGACATTTTAGGCTTTATTCTTCTATGTGAGTTTCACATAGATCTTATCTTATCCACATTACCATAAAGCTTCTCTAATTTCATTGATAATTATAAAATGAGAAATATTCTGAATACTCTCACTAAACTCCATACATTGATTTCCAAAGTATATATGGACATTAGATATGAAAAACTTGTTATACCTATGGTAAATAAATGGAATAACAAATAAAGGGCTCCATGACTCACTCACAGTCTAGGGACCCTAAGAACCATCCTTCCAAGAAGATAAAGATCGAAATATGGGAAAAGGAATCAGATGTATTATGTTTTTCATGTGGAAGTTTGGGCCTCCGGAAGAAGAACAGGACCCAGTAAAAGAAGCTTGGGATGATTTAAGTGTGTTAGTTAACAAGTGTAATATTCCCATATATACTAATTTCATATTATAAATAGCTAATGGTATTCATATATATATATATATATCAAAATTTATGAATCAAGCAGATTATAGAATATTTAATAAAGGAGAGGTGGATATTTGAAAAGCCAACATAGGATGATTTTTTGCATTGGATATAGGATACCACCACATTCTATTTCTAATATGAGTTATATTGATTTTGAAGAAATCATATAATTGAAACGAATTTACCAAAAACATAATTTTTATATTCTTCTTAGATACTGATGGTTTTATTTTAAAATTTGGAAATAAAATATGTTTCTTTTAAAAAGATAGAATATGTTATGGTATGTAAAATTTAAATAATTGTCTTTATATATTATATTAGGGAAACCAAGTATGAGAAATTGATTACACATCAGGTTCACATGACTTATATAAAACCTATTTTTGGTCATGTAAATGAGAAGTGATTAAAAAAGATCTATCATGACATCTATTTAGATTATTTTAAACTCAACCCACCTGAGAGATGTATAACATGTTTACAAGGAAATATAACTAGATATACTTTTAGTGGTAATGATAAAAAAGCAACAAAACTTCTAGAATTCACATATGCGATTGTTTGTGGACCTTTTCTAGAAATAAATATAGGTGGGTATTATTACTTCAATACGTTTACTGGTGACTTGAGTATATATGTTACTTTATACTTATTGAGGTATATGTCTGAATCCTTTTAGAAATTCAAATATTTTAAGAATTAAATTGAGAATCTACTTGTTATGAAGTTAAAGAGTCATCAATCTGATTGGGGTGGTGAGTATCTTAAGAAAAAAATCTACAAGCAAACAATCACTGCAGGGAATGAAATTAATTGTTGCAAGATAGTCCATAATTATGGATAGGTATAACATCAATAAAAGAGATCATAAGGGAAATATTGACTTTTATGAAGTTGATTCACAATAAATTCAAGAATTGGTCCAGGAACACAATCCATTGATCCCCATGGATGATGTTGTTCCTAAGACACAACTACTATGTAGGATTACAAGTGTGGTTAAAGGACTAGAAATATATGGTTTTCTATACATTTAATATTTTGACTAATTATTGGTTGAAAATAATTATCCAATTTCAATAATGAGTAGGTGGAGAGATCAAAATCTATAATATTAAAAGAATCCATGAATTCTGAGATCGATTCTAGGTATCAGAACCGAGTATTTTTTTGGATGATCTTCTAATTGATGTAAATCAGGTTGTGTGTAAATTTTTATTCAATATAAAATTGTATATGTAGGGTTAGGTGAGTTCTTATAGATCATTGTTAGTGGATAAAGGTTTTAAATAGTATTTAGTCATAAAATATGATGTAATGTTTATCCAATTTCTATGCTTAAGTCCATCAACATTCTAATTTCTATAGAATATTTAAATGAAAAACTTTTATCAATGAATTATGTCTTAAAATATTTAGATTATAATTCCCCCAAAACTAATGTCTCCACTACTATTTTTTATTCTTCTAGTAATAATATATTTTTAAAATTAGGGATCATTAGATAAACTATCAACGACCAACAAACACAATTTTTCAATAGTATTTTTGAACTTTTAATGAGAAATTATGGAGTTGACTAAAAAACATCAACACCTTACCATCTATAAAACAATGGAAAAGTTGATGTTTTTAATAGGGAGATAAAATTATTTCTAGAAAAGAGCTTCAATCAAAATAATAATAATTCCAAACAATGTTTATAAAACATCTTGTTAGCTTATAGAACATCTTACACAACCATAATTGGAATGATACCATACTTGTTGATCTATAAAAAAATTATCATTTACCTATAGAGTTGGAACAATATTACTATTGATTATTGAAGAAGATGAATATAGATTTTATGAAATATAGAAAGGAAAGTAGATTTAAGATTCCAAAAATGTACGATATAACACGGGAAAATTTTCAAATTCTATAATTTGCATGGAAAAAATGACTGGCACAAAAAAATATGATTCAACAAATATACATCCATCCAGGAGAAAAAGTTTGGTATTAAAAATAAATATATAATTTGATTCTAGATAAATGTTATTCCTTATGATAAGAAAAATTTACCATCAATAATATAAACCATTTTGGTGTTGTGAAAATAGTTATGGTTGGAGAGAATAACTCATTCACTATCAATGGAAATAAATTAAATAGGTATTTTGGGAATCTTCTGGATAGAATAGGGGATGAGCTCACACTTTTCCAAACTTTCTTCTAGTAGAACCCCGAAGTTGTACCATTCCTTAACCTTCTGGGTTATTATTATTATATAAAATATTCTCAAATTTAGAGTACCATTAAAATTATTTTAGTACACTATATCATTCAATCATGGGAGAGGGAGACCATTATTGATTTTAAGAATTTAAATGTTTTGGTTTTTTGATTTTATTTTAAATTTTCTTATTTACTTTTATGTGTTTTGGAAAAATGTTGATATGAAATTAAATGACTTTCAAAGTTTGTAACCTAATCCAATTGCTAGGAAGTGATTTTAGTCAGGAAACTAAACATATATAAATGTTAAAATGAACTTATTTTCATATTCAATGTTTTTTTATTTTAGTAAAATACAATTAAATTTTGAATCACATTCCATGAAATACTATAGAATTTTTGAATCACTTATCTATGGGTATTTTAAATTATTTGGAAATATTCTTCAAAATTCTATCATTTATTGAGAAAACTAATTCATGATTAATTAAATATAATTTGTTTAAAATTCTACTCAATACATTATAGCATTGAAGAACTGGTGTATAAAATGATTGAGAAATTATTTTAATTGATTTTAATAAATAAACATTAATTTTGGATGTCACAAACCTCCCTAGACACCCTAATACCACAACAACTGATCCAGTCCTAAAACATCCTGATGGGTGTTCCAGATCCCCATGGGTTGTCGACTAGAACCTTTCATCATACGAGAAAAAAGTGGGAATGGTTTTTTCATATAAAAAGAAAAAGAAATAGAAACATATCAGTTTTATTGAATAAAAATCCCAAAAAAGATAATACCAGAAACCAAACATGTATATAAAATACCATATTGTACATTATCCATGTACTTGAAAACAGACTAGATAAAATAAAAAATCTCAAATGAAGAAAAACACCCAGCCTAAAGGTTAATAACGTCCATCTAGTCTAAGAGGTGGTTTCCCTTTACTCAATCCTCATAGAAGAAAAACTATAAATGGTGGAAGGACAAGTTTTGGTGTGAGATAAAATCACTTTAGGTTCTCACCAAGTGTTTCTTAATAAAATTATATAATTAATAAACCACATAATTATTTAAATTTTAAATAAAAAAATCATGTAATTGCAATTACATATTTAAAACCAAACATGTTTTTCATTTCAAATGATGGAAACATTTCAAACAATGGATTAATTAAATATTTTTTATAAAACAATTTATATAAATAACTAGAAATGAGTAAAAATATTTCATAGTCAATGGAATATATATCAAAGTAATCATAATAAGTAACATGATCATCTACCCTTCACTATCATATTTTCATGTTATAGGATCCTCAGACTCTCATATCAGTGATCATGGAATATAAGTACATGCATTCCTCAGGCTCATTCTGAATAAGACTCATCAATGTTCCATTAAAATATTATCTCCATAACTATGTTTCCTTAGAGTTTTCATCATCAATTAATGGATAGAGAATTACCATCCTACCATACGTATCCCAAATAACCCACTAACTATCAACGATAACATGTTCTCAATCAATCAATCAATAATTGGAAAATCCATTCAATTTAATTTAAAATAAAATTTACACATTCCAAGATTCAACATGCCCATTTCATTCCAAAATCCAAAACATAGTATTTATATCAACTTTGTATGCCTTTAGAATTCAAAACCAATCATAGGTTTTTATCAATAAATTTAATCTTATTTTCTAAAAATAAATTTTTCATGTCAATTTCAAAAATTCATCAGTTTCAAATCCAACCCCAACTTCCAATTCCATTGGAATTGAGGGTTCTTCTAAAAATCCCATAAAAAATAAATTTCAATTCAAATTCACATAAAATTGTGTTTTAATAATTCAATTGAAATAAATTTAAATCAATTCAATCAATTCTAGTGTTTATTAAATGGAAAATCTCAATAGAACCGCCTGCCTTTATCATGAAGATCACGAAACTCAATACCCGCTACGGGGATTTCCAAATTCCAATGAAGACGAAGGAGATCATGTAATATAAACTATATTCATGATCCAAAACAAAGTATTTTAGATATATAAAACACATGATGTTCTAACAATCCCTTGAGAGTAAATAAATATAGAATGGTGGAGATATAATGTGAGAAGATTTAATCACCAAAGAGGGATCGAATGAGATTCTTCGCGATTCTATCCTCTTAGAAAGGGTTTTAGAGAAGCCAAAAAATAGTTCTTAATATCATCAAAGACCTATTAATTCCATTAACTCTATGTTAGGGTTGAGAGGGTGATGAAATAGTTGTCTGGAATTCTGTAAAATAATTTTGTAAAATAAAAACATTGATGGCAGGATTAGCTAGGCAGCGTCGCTCGGTTAAAACAATTGTGCTCCCTAAACATGCACCCTTATCTTGGGGTGCACAGTTTCTACTCAGTGGATGAACAATTTGTAAAACCATGTGAAAAATATGAAAATACCCAATACCTAAGTTTTCATAATTTATACTGGGTGGGTTCATGGTTGGTAAAAAATTTGTGCCAACCATTAATTGCCCAAAAATTTCCAAAAAACAATAATACAACAAAAACCACCCAAGACAACCCCAAAAAAACATGGTCAAAATTTGGGTTCAATTAGTACATAGAAAATAGTAATATGATGTTAAAAATACCCAACATAGAAACTTTATATCCCTAGAAATTCTGTTAAGTGGTTTCTATATCAAAAATATGGGACCACCATTCTCCCATCATTGCTTATGTCTCCCACATCTCATGCATATCACAACTGTTCTACCATAGCACTCGGTCCAAGTTTTTCTTACTCTCATGAAGTAACTATTCCTTAAAATCAACTATCATGAGTGTATTCTTGATTATAGAGATATTTTGATCAATATCAACATAACTCCAACTCAAAAAATGATATGGGTCAGAAATATACTTTCACAGCTACGATACATGGAACATGTTATGAATCAACAAAAAGTGAGGTGGAAGTGATTAAAGTTAAGACACCTTCTACTCCAACTAAACAACCTAAAAAGGTCCGAAATATTTAGTATAAAGCTTACCTTCCACCCCCCCCCAAGATGTTGATGACTTAAACAAGGTGATACTTTTAAGAACACTAGGTTAGTAAATGTAAGCCCCATTGTTCTACAACAATGATGGGCATAAGATGTATATCAGGTCTATGACATCAAAATTATCTGATAAATCCACTATATATTTGTTGTTATCCCTTGAACCTAGCTTCGTCTAACCAAGTAAATTTCACTGATCTATGACCAACATAATAGAGATCTACATGGTCAGCCACACAATCCCTCAAAAGAAGTCATTCTAATTATGGATTGTTAAATTTTTTTATAAAAAATCTCGGTCCCAAATGCTTATCTCAAGATCCAAAAAAATTGATGATGATGACACAAAGGATATCCTAAAAAAATTGAATATCTCTCTCTATCTAGAAATCTCTCTATAGATGGTAAGCTACAATCAAATGAACCTGAGATATCTGTGCCTCCTGGAGGCCTCCCAAAAATAGAGAAGTAAACTGGGGATCCCTATCAGAGACTCTAGAAGATATAACTCCATGAAATTAAACAATATCTCAGACATATATATTTCCAATCTCTTCAACATTTTTTGTATCACGAATGGGTATAAAGTGACATGATTTGGTCATCCTGTCAATCAAAATCCATATTTCATATTTATCTAGGTGCACATAAACACAAGCACAAAGACCATAGAAATATCATCCCACATTCCAGCTATCACTGGATGTGGCTGAAGAAAACCCATAGGATTCTGATGCACATCTTTGAACTATTGACAAGTATAGAAGAAAAAACATATTTAGTGATGTCTCATCTCATAGAAGGCCATCAAAAAAAATTTGCATGTCATAAAAGGTATTTATCAATCCTCAGTGTATTTCCCACAAGTAATTATGGAAATCTACCATCACATATTTCCTAACAGAAATATGTACAATGTACTAATTCTAGAAAGTCAAGATACACTCTATTGAGAATGGCTACTTAGCAATAGTCTCCCCACAATAAAGACTATTCCCAAAGTCACATAATTAATCATCAAGAAATTGTTCATGAAAAATAATCTCAATAAGAGTGTAGGTCATCTAAAAACTAGTTATGAAAACCTCAACCCCTGATTCCCAAACTCATATATGTAACTCTAAAAAAATTCATCAAGTTCCACTCTTCTAAGGATTATTTCTCAACTGGGGTTAGAATTTTCCTACTCAACGCATTAAAAACAACATTCTCCTTTCTTGGAGTAAATTCTATGTCAAAGTATATATACTGCAGGTAATGCTTCCAATACCTATGGTAGAGATTCAAATATTTTATTGAAAAGATATAACTAAATATTTTATTGTTATAATACAAGGTAAACCTTTATCCAAAAAAGGTACTATTTCTATCTCTCAAGTGCATGCATCATGGATGTGAGTTTAAGTTCATGGGTTGGGTAATTATTCTAATATGTTCTAAGCTACTGATATCCATAGGCTACCATGCAATCACCCTACAAAAAAAACACAACCCAATCCTGAATATATTGCATCACAGTAGACCAAATATCCATGTCTTACCTTTGTAATATTCATCACTTGGACGATATTCAAAATAAGTTTCAAATCAACAAAATAATTCTGAAATTTCTGACCCCAAACAAAATTTACTCCCTTAATAGTTTTTGTGACCATCAGAGAGGACAACATCGATAAATACATTATGAACTGAAAATAATATCTAGATAACCCCAAGAAGCTCTGAATATTGAAAATATTACACAATTTCTACCATTTCATAACTGACTTCACCTTATCATAATCAATTTAGATACCATTTTCTAGAACCACATGTCCTAAGAATGTCAGTTACTAGATCCTAAAATCATATTTTGATAGCTTGGCATAAAGTCAGTTATTTTTCAGCAATTCCATAACTACTATCAAATGATACACAAAATCCTCCTCAGATATAGATTAAACAAGATTGTTATTCACATGGACTACCCAAAATTATAATGATATATATAGAATATCCTATTCATTAACTTCATAATGATTGTTGGTGCATTGGTTAGACCAAATGGCATGACGCGGTACTCATAAAGTTTGTACCTTCTTTGGAAGGTATTTTTCTAAATGTGATATTCTTTTATTCTTATCTAGTGATAACAAAATCAAATATTAATCTTTGAGAACAAATTCATCCCTTTTAACTAGTCTAATAGATCTTCAATCTATGGAAAATGATACTTTTTTTATCATAAATGTATTGAGTTTCCAATAATCTACACAAAGGTAAAATGACCCAGCAAAGTTTATTAGAAAAGATAACATGTTTCAAAGTCGACATACTCGGGCATATAAAGCCTTTATCTAAAGGATCTTCCAACTAAGTATTTAAATATTAAATTTTATCTTGTGTTAATGTTCTATGATGGAATAAATACCAGCCAAGTCCCCATCACTAAATTAGAAGATAACTCAACCTATATTACCTATGAAAAACCATATAATTTGGAAGTAAAAACATTAGGAAACTCAATGAAAACTAGATAGATATAACCACTCAAGGATTACCACTCCATATCAAATGAAAAAAATGATGTAACTTTCCCCATATATGGATAATAAGGTTTGGTTCTATTCGACCTCAGGAAATACTCTCCATTAAAGATATGGCACACTCCATCGGGTGAATTAAGGGAGCCTTATCGATGATTGAATTTAATCCAGACTATATTAGCAATGAGAAAATCAATCTTGAAAATTAAATCAAGAGGTTTCATGTTGATAACTTGAAAAATAAAAGTAAGACCAGTATCTCCTAAAGAGAATAAACAAATATGACAATTAAGACCCTACACTCACTTCATTTTGAGGAGTGTAGTATTATCCATCGCATAAGATAAAATATCCATATGAAGATTAATCAGATTAACAATACGAGTCAAAATGAATGAATGAGATGCACCAATATCAAATAAATCAATCACTAAAGATGAAAAAATAGTGATGGATCCTCTCACAACCACTGAACATGTATCTTCTTTCTCTGGAGACTCTTCTACTGTGTGAAGAAGCTTCATTCTGTATGTCTTTGGCTGGAACCACTCATATCATTAGGCATGGGATTTCACCATAGTACTTTTAGATACTTATGATCACATTCAACTATATAGAGAATAAAATATATAACATAACATCATCAAGTGTTCAGAAAGTCCATGGGAGATACATATCTTGGGTTTTTTAATGAAAACATGTTTCGAGTGACCAGACCGACGACACTGGAAGAAAGTCAAAGGGCCTATAACATGCACAATAAAAGGTCTATAAGAAGCTTTTTTTCCAGATCCACCATGAGACTCATCATGTGTTCTCTTACCGTAAGTGAAACTCACATAACAACCACTGGTAGAAAGATAGACTCCCATCAACCCTAACTTATCATCCAAATTAAGCTCGACCATCAACTCTATATCCATAATGTTAGTATAGGAAGAAATATTTAGTAAGAAAAAAATAGATAGACTGTCATATTGAAGTCCCATCTCGAACCACATAGTCTTCATCTTTTCATTTGATACAATATCAGGTGAAAACAACACAATCTCGGTGAATCAATTTGAATATTCTGTTATGGTCCAATCATCATGTTTGAGTTTTAAAAACTTTGTATCTTTATCCAGCACTATAGAATCTAGATATAACTTTTGATTGAAAATAAATTTAAAGACCTTCCATTATAATCCCTCATGCTTCTTCATCATTACCATCGTTTCGCACCATCACCTGTTAGATCCTTCTAAATTGAAGGCGGAACATTTCATTTTGAACTCATCATGTGTCTCCAAGAACTCAAACAAAAGATCAATCCTACTCAACTAATCCTCAGCGTCTTTTGGATTATTATATCCTTGGAATGATGGTAGATTATAGTGAATTAACTCCTTATAAGGAATCTGAAACAAATCCCTCTGAGGTTCCACAATCGAAGCCTAAATGGGAATGGATGATGGTTCCTATCATAGAGCATAGACAGCATGTACAATAACCTCAACCAGATTAAGGTTCATGAGAGGATTTTCTCACTACAGTTCATTAGAGTCTTCCTCCTACATCTTATTTTCACATCTTCTCGTAGGGATGATTATACACAAAATCAACATATAACATTGAATACATCAAATGATTACTCAAATAAATAACTCAACAATAGAAATAGAAATATTAATACCATCAAATAATAAAACAAGATTTGTATTTCAACCTATCGAAATATAAATAAGAGAAAATACTAGAAAAAATCTATGTGGTGTTTACCCAAAACACTCATGGTCACTTAAGGATAATTATGATGAGATCTTTCTAGACGTTCACTCATAATTACTTCCTATGTTCTAATAAGATCTCTCAATAACATACCAACATCAAGGAAAGATTCACAAGATTCACCTTTGATACCAATTTATCACGAACTTTCTCAGAAACCTTGGTACCCAGACACCTGAGCTAATCCTGACAAAGCTTGAAGGGTCTTCCCGATCCCCATGATTGGAAACTACCACCTAGAATCATACCAGATAAATATGCGGACATTTTTTCCACATAAAATGCAGAATGAGCAAAAACATATTATTATGATCATAGAAAATTCCTAGAAGTGGAATTACCAGAAACCAAACAAGTATATCAAAACCCAAATAGTACATCATCCAAGTACATGAAAATAGACAAGATAAACTCAATCATACAGAAGGTATCATCAATCCAATCCCAAAGGTTCAATAACATCCAACTCCACCAAGTGGCGTTTTCCCTTTACTCAATCCTGATAGTAGAAAAATACAAACACCAAAAGGAAAAGGTAGGGTGTCAGATAAAATCACAATATGGTTTCACCAAATGTTCCGTAAAAATATTCCATAATGAATAAACCAAATAATTGTTTCAATTTTAAATAAAAATTGTAATGAATTATAATTACATATTTAAAACCAAATGATCTTTTCATTTCCAATGATAAAAACATTTCAAATAATATCTTAAGTAAACAGTTTATATAAAATGGTTTATATAAATCAATTTTCATGGGTAAAGTATTTTCATAGTCAATGTAATATATATCAATGTAATAATAATAAGAAACATGTTCATATTACCTGTAATATGATGTTTTCAGTATATATGATCCTCACACTCATATCAGTAATCATGGAATATGTGTACACACGTACCTTAGGTTCATACCCAACAGGACTCATTAAAGTACCATCAGGAATATGATCAACCTAACTAGATTTTGTATGGTTTTCATCATAAATCCATGGCTAGGTAATTACCTTCGTAGTGTGATTATTATAGAAAACCTCACTTTCAGACATTAACATTACATTACTTTTGTGGAGTACTTAACACATTAAAAAGCATACACCCAAAGTTCGTATTATTCAAGTGTCTTTGAAAAAATGGATGCATAAACATTGGTACATAAGTGACCTAAATTATCTCCCACTAGGTTCTTCTTGACTAGAACCCTTCTCAAACACATTAAAAATAATATATATCTTTATAACCTGGGGAAGGAAACATAAAAATATGTTAGTTTAGATTCTCATTAAGGGTAAAAAAGTGAGACATGTAAGCATAAACATGATCATAGGGGTATGATAACATGATCAGAACATTAGAAGATCATACCCTTCATATCAAAGAACAAAAACATGAATAATGGCGTAAACATTTGTAGTTTATAAGACATTAATCATAAGGAAATAAATAACATAATACATAATGTAATATCATAGGAATAATACATGTAATTGTGGAATACATAGACATGTGATGTCATTCTTCGTAAGTCAAGACTCATTTCTAGAACTTATCATGGAACTTTATAGGAACCACACCTTCTGGGTGGGACACACCACATCACCATTAATAGTTTTTTACTTTTAAGGGATAAAGTTTCCCCAACTTCCCATAGTGGATTGGATTTCCCCATCTTCCCATAGTGGATCAGGTTTCCCCATCTTCCGTCTTCATGGTGACTACACCTACTGGGTAGGACACACCACCATCCCTAGTTGATGTCATTTCCTTGTAAGGGATTGGGATTCCCCATCTTCCCACAATGGATCATGACCATCAAATTGATTAAAATAAATATATCATTAGATATAAATCTTTACCCAATGTATTTTAGGGAGATATAAGTCCCGTCCATATCATAATAAAACCATCCATATATGTCCCACAAGATAATAAAACGTTCATCAAATCATAAACCATAATAATAAATGGGTTTTATAAACATCCTATCATACCCCCATGAAATGAAATGGATAATAAGAAACATTCATCACATCATAATATATGGAAAATATATAGGTTTTAATCATTTAATCAAATCATTACCTGTGAAAAGAAGTGGGTTTCAAAAGAATATAACTCGTGGAAGAGAAATGGGTGTCATAAGAATCATTCCGTAAAAACATAAAGCATTAAATAAATAACATTAATGGAACCATTAGATCATATTATATAATAGCATGAGTAACATCAACATATGTCATCTTAGATGGAAAATAACATGGATAGATACTTTTAACACATTTCTTTTGAAAAATATAATTTTTTCATTAAAAAAGGATCTTTTAAACACAAACATTTTGAAAATCATTTATATTAAAATAAAAAGAAAAACTTATAAATAAATATTTTAAAATTTTTTGGAAATGTTTTTCTTTTTAAAAATATTAATTGAGTTTGAAAATTGTTTGAAAACCATTTTCCATAAAAACTTATAAAAGTATCTTGAAAACATTTTTAAAATCAATTTATTTGAAAATTATTTGAAAATTTTTAAAAGAAAATTGGAATCCAAAAAAATTAAATCCTTTTTCATTGAAAATTATATTGTAATATAATCTTTTGAATCATTTTTAAAAACATGTTTCTTGACTTTCATGGCATGTGTCTTAAATAAGTCAAATTAAAACAAAAATAATTTTCCTATTTAGTTACTCTTGAAACTTAAAACCCATAAAATATAGTTAATAAAATGCATATGTAAATACCCATAAAAATAATTATAAAAATAATAGTATATATTAATGGGTAGTATAATCACTGTGTAAAATAGATGTGTGGTGAATAAGGTGTAAATGTCATAGAAATAAAAGTGACACTAGAAACCCCCTTACATTCTATCTTGACACACATCATACTCATTCAAACCTCATATATAATAAATATAATTTTATTATAAAGAACCATATTCTTATATCTAATACCATATATGGTTCTATTATGTCTTTATATTACCTTCTTGTTAAAAATTCTATGTTAAGGTTTCACTTCGTGTAAATTCTTTTTTGTTATTAAAATGTGTCTTAATTTGTTGTATCTTTGGTCCTCATACTTATATCAAGATTTCTAGAGTATAAACCATGATAAAAATGTCAATTATATTCATTATATGTGTACTACAATAATCTATATACTTTAGAAGTATAAAATTGAATACACTGTTCATTGAGACGGTAGGTCATACGTATGCAAGAACGTTGTTTCTATTTTATTTCGATATTAAAAGAATGAATTAAAATGAAATATATGTATATATGTATATATAAAATTATTCTGGTAGAATTATTATATCATATATATCATATAATTTCAATAAATTCATCTTTAATATATTCCATGTAGTTTGTGAATGAATCAGATCACTTTTAGAGGGTGGTAGTCCACACTTCCTCGAATGAAATTTTCATATTTTAAAAAAATGGAATGTATAAATATATTTATTGTAATGGGATTACAGGAGATTAAATACTTAATAAATACAATATATAACATATATAAATATATTTTTCTTCATAATTTCTACCATCATAGGTCGTAAAGGAAAAATGAACAATCATCATTTCATGAGGTGGTAGTTCTCTTACATGTAAATAGTATGTATGTTACCCATTAGATGGAAGTGTTTACAAGATTAGCTTAAAAATTGGTATAAAAACATCTAATTATATTGATGATAATGGGGTTATTTTATAATAGTGGAATATTGGGAGTTTATGGGATGAATAAATAAAATAAAATAAAGGATCTTGAGGGAGGGTGTTACTTATTAATCGGGTAAATCGTTTTGGTTTCCACCAAAGGGCTTACTTAGAAGGATTTATGAATAAATATAGGATTAAAAGATGAATTTATGGTTTCATGGAAGTGGATTGGCCAGATCCTAGCCGAACCTATGTTGTTTGGGAGGTGTGTAGAAGAGGGAGAGGTGGTATCCTTTTACATGGAAGGGAAATGATACACTTGGAATTTTTGAAAACATGTGAGGTGTACCCACATTTATACCAAAAAAAGTCATACCAAATCAACCAAAATAAATTATATAAGTTTTATGCACTAAATATGGTAATCTAATGGGTGTTGGACAAGTTTCTAGGTTATTTGGGCCATTAATTTTAAGGTGTATATCACTGTAGTTAATTTTTACTGCATTCACTAATGTTTTTTGTAAAAAAACAAATTTGAACATAATATAAATTATAATTTTTTTTATTCCAAAAATGGAATTTTTTTTCAAATTCCAATCAAATAAACGGAAAAAATTAATTTAAATTTAATTCTACTGATGGGATGATACTGTAGGTTTTTTAAGTAAAATCATCCATTGGTTTGCTATGTTTTTATACCAAATTTTGAAGTTAAATTGATTTTCATGACCAAAATTGAATTAATTTATAAATATATAATCTAATTAAACATTCAATAAATTTAAAATAAAATCTATCCTTATAAATAAATTAGATGAAAACCCAATTTTGAATTAAAATTCGGTATTTTTCACTATTAATACAAAAATGATGCTTCTCAGAAAATAACCAAAAAAATAATGCAAAGCTAAATTCAATATTCTAAATAAAAAAAATAAGTTTATTTTATAGGTTTAAATTTCTATTTGTCTCTAAGATAATTTTATTTTTTTCATAGAATCACATGAAAAGAAGTTCATTTGAGAAAGTATTATTTTGAAACATGTAGTGTCTTTACCAAAAATTAAATATTTCATTATGAAAATGTTCTATTTTTATTAAAACATTATGAAAAATATTGTAAAAGTAGTTATTACTATTAGTATTACAATGTTTAATGGGTAGGTTATAATTATCTCTTTTGAAATATTATTACCAAAAAAAGATGTTTCGTTGAAACTTAGTATTGCGTGTGACATACGCCAAATTGGTATTTTGTGTAACACATTACATATCAGTGTTTCATGTAATGTACACCAATTAGGTTCCATTTGAATGAATGTTTTACTTAGTTAAATTTAGTATATCAATGAAAATATAATTTTATTTCAAAACAACGTCCCTAAAAACTTGGGGTGTTAAATTATGCCCCCCTTAAAATGAATTTCGCCCTCGAAATTCATCATTCAAGTAAAGAATGAGGATAATTATGCTTCAACTTATCCAGAAGTTCCCACATATCTTCCTCTTACTGGTTATTTATTCAAAAAAAACATTGACTATGTGAGTGGTCTTGTTCCGTAGAACTTTCTCTGATCAGTCCAGAATTTCAACTAGTTGTTCATTGTAAGAAAGATACTATTATAGAGGTATGACCTCTAAGTCCAGTACATGTGAAGGTTCAAGATTGTACTTCCTTAGTAGAGATATATGAAACACATCATGTACATGGACGATATTTGGAGGATGCTTCAATCTACAGGCTACCAAACTAATATGATCAAGAATCTCAAATGGAGTGATATACCTAGGGCTTAGTTTCCCATTTTCTGAGCCACATGTCCTTCTTCCAGAGAGAGATTAATAGAAACACCATTTAAATAAATTAAAATAATATATCACACCATTGTTTGTTAGCATAAAGTTTCTTCAAAAATTGAGATTCCTTGATTTATTGTTGAATAGTTATAACCTACTCCGATATTTCTTCAGCAATCTCAGGTCTTAATAAGATTATTTCTCTAAACTCATATCAGAAATTTGCATCTCTACATTTCTTACCATATGGGTATTCATAATCTATCATTTAAATTCTTGAGTGAAAGATGTTTTTTTCTGAAAACTCAACTAGAGGAAGATGTTCGTCTCAACCACCTTTGAAATCCATAGAATAAGATCTGAACATATCCTCTATGGTTTGATTTTTTCTTTCATACTGATCATCTCCATATAAATGATAACTAGTTCTGAAACACAATTCTTTATCAAGTACTTTCTGAATACATTTCTATAACTTAGAGGTAAACCTCATTTCTTGATCCGATGAAATAGAATGTGGTACTCCATGAAACCTTACAACTTCCATAATGCATATCCTAGAAAGATAATCAAGAGAAAATAATTCTATTATAGCAATGATCTATACTGAATTTGTATGTAGATCGACTACTACCCATATAGAATTTAACCCTTTAGAGGTTTTGGGTTTTCCAATGAGAAAATCCCTAGTGATTTTATCTTATTTCCATTATGGTATGGGTAATGGATGCAGAAAGCCCTTTGACTTGTCTTTTAACCTTAACTTGTTAGCATACCAAACACCAATATACAAACTCTGAGATATATCACTTCATTTCATATAACCAGAAAAATTATTTCAAGTCTTTATACATCTTTGTACCTCCAGGAGGAATAGATAATGAAGAACTATGAGTATCCTCTAACAACTCCTTCTTCAAATATATTATGGAAGAAACACATACATAGTTCTTGAACCTTATCATTTCATCCTAATCATGGTTAAAATCGGTAACCTTTCTATCTTTATTTTTTATCTCTATATATTCTTTTTTCATGTCCTTAATCTTAACTTGGATGGAGTGTTGAACATTCATTTGAGAAATATAATATTTTTCCCCTTCCTTCATGATTTCTAGCTCCATCATTTACAAATCCAAAAATATTTGATCTATTGTGAACCTCATCATCGAAAATCTATCACGATCCTTTCGACTCAAAGAGATGGCCACCTTGTTCACTTTCCTATAGTGGTAATGTATTGATCAATCATAATCATTTATCAACTCTAACCACATTCTCTAGTGCATGTTCAACTCCTTCTGTGTGAATATATATTTCAGAGTTTTATAATCTGTATATATATCATACTTTACTCTATAAGGATAATCCCTCCATATATTTAATGAAAAGAATTACTATTGCTAACTCCACATCCTGAGCTGCGTAATTTTGATCAGGAATCTTTAACTGTCATGAGGTATAAGTGAGAACAATGTTATTCTTTATAATAAAAAATTCAATACCTTCTTGGATTCATCAATATTGACTACAAACCCTTATTCACTATGCGGCAATGTAAGAATAGTTCTGTTGACAATAATTCTTTTTAGTTCCTTGAAATTTTCCATATATTCATCTATCTAGAGGAGATTAGAACCCTTTTGAGTTAACTTGGTAATAGTATTAGATAGTCATGATAAATTCTCCACAAACAACTGATAATATATAGCTAAACCATGAACTCTATTGATATTAATCACCGTGGATGATCTATGTCAGTGTTCAATAGCCTCTTCCTCTGATGGATCAACTGATATAACATCTATTCAGATTATGTGACCCAAATATGAAACATTTTGTTGAAAAAATTTAAACTTTTTAAATTTTTCATATAGTTTCTCCTTACTTGGGGTGTTTAGTACAATTCCTAAGTTATCTTAATAATCTTCCTTCTTCTTTGAATAGAAAAGAATATTATCTATAAATACTACAATAGACTAGTCAAGGTGATCTATAATTACTATTCATCAAATCCATGAATACAACTTGGGAATTAGTAAGACCAAAAGGAATAACTATATATTCATAGTTTATATACCATGTATGGATTGTTTTTTGGGTATATCATCTTTCTTGACCCTCAATTGATGATATCTCGGTTGAAGGTTGATATTGGGAAATTATTGAGCTCTAAATAGTTGATCAAACAAGTCACCAATATGGGGAAGAGGATGCTTGTTCTTGACAGTGATCTAGTTCTACTTCTCATATTCTATACAGAGTCACGTTGATCCATATTTATTTTTCCAAAATAAGAATAGGTGCACACCAAGGTGACACAATTGGTAGAAGGAATCCCTTATCAATTTTTTCTTGGAGTTTTTTCATTAATTCCTACAACTCAATTGGGGAAATTCAATAGGGAGTCTTAAAAATTGGTATGGAATGAAGTATGAGTTCTATTGAGAACTCAAATTCATGTTTTGGAGGAATTATAGGAAAATATTCTAGAAATACATGCACAAATTCAAGTAAAATAGGCATATCATTGTTGTTGGAATTCTCCCCAACCATTTGAGATAAACAACCCTTATGAATGGGAATTAAGACCCACACATTGAATGTAATCTCCATAGGAAGTTCATACTTATCATCAAATTTATGGATGATAATAGGAGGGTATGAAATGTAAAATTTAACTTCCCTTCATCAAAAATTTATGTGGTCTTTATTAATAGAAATCCAATCCATTCCTAAGATGATATCAAATTCAACCAAAGGATTAATGACAAGATTTGAATTAATCACATTCCCATAAATGTAAACCAGAGAGGAATCATATACTTGATATTAAATCATTATACCATTGGGGGATTATACTTCCAATTACACATCTAATCATTTTATTGGAATATTAATACCATTATAAAATTTATTATTTATGAATGAGTGGGTATATCCAAAATCAAATAATACATATGCAATTCTAAAGTAGGTGGAATGTATACCTTTCGCAATGTCATTATTGAACCTCTCATTAGAAACAAAGATCGTATGAGATTTCCCCTTATCCATTAGTTTAATATGTTACTAAAATCAACCATCATCATTAGCCCTAGGGTTTGGGAACTTTTTATCATGATTCCCATTCTCCTTACACTTAAATCATTTTAATGTGGGAGGTTCATTCTTTGTAGATTTTACTTTAATTGCATCATTGTCCAACTTCATCCCATCTTTGTTAAAATAGTTTTTATAATAGACTTACCTTCCCCACATAAACAATTATTAAATCCCATAATTAGATTCCCTCCATGATTATTTCCACACTTACTTCATAAATAAAGGATCGTCTTCTTTTCTCCAAGGTTTTTAGATTTTCCTTTGAACTTCATCTTCCTTTTCTTATTAAAACCATGAGATTGATCTATAAATCCAACCTCCATTTTATATTTGATTCTATATTTAAAAATCTCTTCATAAATACTAAATTATCTTATGTCCAATTCCCTTTTGAGACATGGATTTAGTACACTGAAGAACCTATCAACTTTACTTTTGGGTTGGATGATAATTCCATAAGTGTACCTCACAAGTCTTGTGAAATTAGCCATGTGGGTACCAATGGATTCATCAACCTTTTTATTAAACTCAAGGAACTCCATTTCTATCATCAAGCAAAAAAAATTAGAAAATTACTTATTGAATAATATGTTCTAGAAATCATCCTAATCTATATATTCAATTTCATCTTGATTCCACATATTCTTGATTAGATTCCACTATAGGTCTACTTCGCATTCTAACCGATAAACAGCTATAATGACTTTCTCATTATCCAAACACTATAGAATGGATAATATAATTTCATTGGTAGTAATCCAGTGTTCAGCAACAAGTGGATCAGAATACCCACTAATAGAAGGTGTATGTTTCCTCATGAAGGACTCAACAGAATATCGTTCCCTCTTTTATTGGTTTAAAAGCTTAGCGTGATTCGTAGATTGAAAAAGTTGAATGATAATAGAAACATGGTTTTTAATCCAAATACCATAGAATTTATATGAATAGGAGAAAAATAATTTCATTTTATATAAAAATTACCATTAACACGGTTCCTTCGGGTTTCCAACATTGACTAAAACCAAAAAAACATATAGTAAGAAACAATTATCATAGTGGGGAACCACATAATCTTGAAAAACCACATATAGGATGTGTAAATTATGACACCTTCATTAATATATAGAACCATAGGTTTTTCCTAGGTTATTCATAGCCTAATTTTATTTAAATACTTCATGATGATTTGTGAAGAGTTTGTGAATTCCCAATGCATATAATCGGTAGTTTCAAACCAGGTGTGCAGTAAGGCATGTTGTCATGTACCATATTACCCTGAGTTAGACCGAATACATATTTTTGGAGTTTTTACTCCTAATTAAATCTATGAGAGATCCACATCCACTTGAAGTATCAAGACATAGATATATTGAAAGGAAACAACTTACTCTATCCTTCACCCAAATTTCAGGACATTTTCCAATACATTTCCTTATCCTTATACATATCCTTAGTCATTTAGTTAGGGTTATCACTAAAGATTTCTCATCCTAGATTCCAAAGGATAACTAAAAGTTTTCTCTGATTCCAACTATATTGACCCTCACATTCATACATTAAAATTACATCATGTTATCAGAATACATAAAACATTAAACAAATAGACGCCAAAGACCGTATTACTCAAGTTCTTTTGGAAACATGGAAACTTAAACACTAGTACATGAGTGATCCACATATCACTCATTAGTTTCTCCTTGAATACCTCCCATATTAGAAACATCAATCATAATACATATCTTCATAACCTTTGGAAGTAAATAAAAAAGGGGTGAGCAAGGATGCTCATTAAGGGTAAACAATGGTGAAATTTAAGTATAAATATGATCATAGGGGTATGAGAAAATGAAGAAGAAATTAAAATATCATACCCTGTATATAAAAGATCATAAACATTGATAACTAAATAAAGCGTGGTAGTTAATAAGACATAAATCATAAGGAAATAAAAACATAATTCTAGAAAACATATCATAAGAATAAGACATGGAATTGTGGAATGCATAGACATGTGATATCATTCACCATATTTCAAGACTCATTGCTAGAACTTATCAAGGCACTTAATAGGAACCAAACCTACTAGGTGCGATACACCACCATCCCCAGTCACAATAATTTACATATAAGGGATTAGGTATCCCCGTCTTCTCACAGTGGATCAGGTTTCCCCATATTTTCATAGTGGATCAGTTTTCTCCATCTTTAATCTTCATGGTGACTAAAATTAATAGGCAGGACACACCACTATCCTCAGTTGTAGTCCATTCCTTGTAAGGGATCATATTTCCCCATATTATTATTGTAACACCCCGAGATTTTATGAGAAATATTCTTATAATTACTTTTATGTCTTGTGTTGTACGCTACACCAAGATTAGCTTGCACTATACAGAACACCGTACTATCTTACAGTATACACAAACACTATTCTAGGCTTGTGTTGCATGCCAGAGGTAACCTTTCTTGACAGCTTTCATTGTATGCAATACCAATTTTCACTAAACAATGATATGTTATTAAAATATTATATAAACTAGCTGTTATGAATAGTAATACCCACTTTTCTAAATTTTATTAATTTTATATTTCAAAAAGGACTTAATTTTTGGATTCGAAATATCAAAATTAGCCTAGTGTGATTTTTAGTTATTTTTCTGAAAACTTTCAATTTTTGATGAATAGTGAAAATACTGAGTTATTGGTTAGAACTAAGATTTTATTTAAATAATTATTTATTTTATTTAAATATATTTTAGGTATAAATTGATACATAATACCTATATAAGTTCAATGTAATTCATTGGAGTCATTTTATATTAATTTTAGATATATAAAAATTTTATAGAACTTTTCACCGTCTTTTTACCCACCTCCTAGGAGCATTTGCAATTGTACATAAAATTTAATTTTACCGCTTCTGTGAATTGAATTTAGAGAATCTGAGAGACACATTTAATATCAAGGAGTAAAATGTGGTTCAATAAGATAAAAATAATTTTTTGTGAATTGTAACTTTTTAGTTTTATTTACCACGATTTAAAGTAAATAGGGTAATTAAGGGTAAAAATGATATTATTGTTACAATAAAACATGTCCTAATTATATTGGATAAGTGTAATCCGATCAGAAAAAAACTTAGGAATAAATTATTACCCTTTATGTCCACTTGTATTAGATTAAGACATTTATTATTATTTTATTTAAAGAAGAGTTAAAATAGTTATAATCAAAGTTTAATAAAAAAAACATTTTTAATATAAGGTTATAAATAAGATAAATTTAACTATAAATATTCATTAGAAATATAAACGATATCCTACATAATGGTATTTTATGTATAATTTTTAGACATTATATAATTAATTTTATATATGACACAGTGATGATGCATTAATTACCTTATTACTGAAATATTAACATAATTGATGTTATAAATACCCAAATAAATGTAATTTAGACTTTTTATAAATTCCACTATTTTTGAGGTAAATATGACATGTTAGTATTGATTCAATTAACTTTTTTCGAACTAATCATGGTGTTATAATTTTCACAAAAATCAATTACCAAATAGTGTCAAAATTGACATAAAATTGTTTTTAAAAGAAATATTATATTATTAATTGTTATTCTATTACAAAAAATCTAAGGTTAAGCAAAATGACTTATATAAGGATATATATATTAATAATAAACCACTTGGGGTTCTTTTGTCTTGTTATGGTAATTTTATTAACCATATAGTGTAAGGAAACAAGAAGACATGGTAAAAGTTAAATTATTTAACTTAGAGTTAAAATACTAACCAAAACATGAATAAAACCTATTGGTTTGGAGGATTTAGACTCATCCCCACTTTAGCATCTAAATAAATCAATTTGGAGCTATTATAAACCTAATTTTACTTTATTATAAAATAATATTTTACATTTTTCATAAAGTTCCCCTCTCCTCTCTTATAAGAGGCACCTCCTTCCTCTTCTATTTACACAATTTTGAGCCTTCAAGCTCGGCCAACCCCTGAAAATTTCCTGAATCAACTTCCCTAGATACATTATAGTGGTTTTTTTATTCTCAAAATACCAAATCTAGTGCCTTAAGAGGAATCTTAAAAGAGGTGCGTCGAAGAAGAGGTAATCACTTCTACCGATTCTTTTAAGTTTTTTTCTTCTTCAACTTCTTATTATTTAGTTGTTTCATTATAAAGTGATAACATCAGTATCAATAATATACAGATATGTTATTATAAATATGAAACAACCACATTTCACCTTCTATCCATCCTACGGAAAATGAAATCACCACGTGTGCGTACGTACGAAATATCGTCTCCACGCCGTGGTGTAATCTGTTTTCCCACCACCACCTTACTTGGATGGGTATAATGGTGTAAAGAATAACTATATATGGTTATTATAACATCATACGGATTCTGAGATATTATATCATCCACTCCAATTCCATTCAATAATTATGGGAACGATATCATCGCTCGTGCGTACGTACGGATTACCGTCTCCATGACGCGATTATATTCATTCTACATGTTAACCATTCAAGAATGATTAAAAAATATATATAAGGAATAATAATGAAATAGATGAAATAATGAAGCTACTGTATTTATGTGTGTGTATATATATATATATATTTCATCTACTTACTTCCATTCAAGTCAATAGGGAAAGGAAAACACCATTCAAGCGTACATACGGCCTACCGTCTCCATGAACGGTGTATTTCATTTCATTCATATATCTATTATATATATATACTGAATATATATGATATATAAATCATGATTTAAATTCTAAAATTAAGTAAATCATGATATAAGTAATAATAATATCAAGAACAACAAGTCCAAACACGTATGATAAATAAAACGATTTTACCCAAAATGCCGCTTTAAAATAGAATTTACTAAAGGACGGGTAATATAAAGTCATAAGTGAACCATATATGATATCATAACAACGAATATGATTCTATAATAAGTAAATGACATTATTTAAATCATTATATAGGAGGTTTAGATACGTAATAAGCATATCGGACCTAAGGTAAGGGATAACTTTTCCAAACTCGTTCTTATCCGAGATTGTTTATTCGTAAACATTTACTGGGGTTATATTTATAATCCATGTTAATGTTTTCTAAAAATGGTTTATTGTATGTTTAAAGTCATTTTTACCCATTTTTTTGACTTTTATTACATTTTATGTAAGGAATCTTTCTTTTATTTAACATATGAGGCACTTTTTGACTTTTCCTACAAAAGTATGAGGAGAATGTGTTTTTAACTTATATGGAATGAACAAATTTTTATGGTTTCATAAAACCAAATTTTAATGAATCTTACTCTACAAGTGTTCGTGGTTATTTTCAATAAAATCCTTTTCTTTTAAAATTGTGTGGCATTTTGTTGAAAGAAAATGATTTTGAAGAAAAAATGATATTTTCCTTAAGAAGTCCATTCAAGTGTTTTATCAAAACTATTTTCCATCTAAGATGACATTATTTAGCATGTTTATGTTTCATTTATAATGTCTATATTATTTATATTGTGTTATTTTTATTATTATGAAAGGATAGACATTTTTTATATGGATTATATGATGATGGGATGATGTTTATGAAACCCATTTTATTCTTTGGGTTATGATGAATCTTGTATGTTTATTTTGTGGAAAAAGTAAGAATGATTTCATTATAAGATGGTAGGGACCTATATATCTCTCAAATGCATTGGATAAAGATTTATATCTAATGAGATAGACATGGCTGGAATGGTAAGTTAATCTGGTTCAGTGATACATGACTGGAACAAGGAGTGAACTCGATTCCGAAAGGGACTTTGTCCACTAAGATTATCTTCATAGTAATTCCATGGCTACTATGGATATAATATCATGTGCTTAATGGTTTTCCACAATTACATGTTTTATTCCCATGATAGTTTATCATAATTTATGTTATTTTATGATATATTTCTTACGTACTTCCAAGATTTATGCCTTTGCTCAAGATTTTGATGTTTAGATTTTTTGTTCAAGTTTTTGCAATAAAATGTTTATGGATTGTTTTATGTTCTCTATGTTTACCCTTAATGAGAATTTGAGATCACCTTTTTTATGTTTTCTTTTCCCCAGGATAAAAAGAATGTTTTTAGGTAATAAAAAAAGGGGAACATCTTTATGGGAGATGTTGATGATCATTCACCACAATTAGAATATTATATTCTGAGTTTCCAAAGATAATAAACTATTACGGTCCTTCAGTGTTTTTTTATTATGTATTAAGTATTTTGCAAAAGTAATGTAATTTCCATATACATCCAGCTATGGGTCTCTACAGTTTGTATCAAAGGAATGGTTTAGTTAACCTTTGGAAACTATGATGTGAAAACTTTAGTGAGATCCCTAGAGATATTTCTAAGTTATGTCTATGGATGTACCTAAGGTTAAGTATAAGTATAGTTTATAGTCCTAGAATTACGATAATGATCATATAATTAAACCTAATATCTTATATATTTAAGGTACACCCCCTTTATTATGTTGTTTTCCTATCATGATTTTTGACTCACACGCTATTGTTTTTAGGTTTTAGAATATGGATGGAAACAGGAAGATTCATGTTAATAGAGACTATTATGGACAATGGAATGATATTATTCATGATCTGTCAAATGAAACGGTATTTGGAAGGCGAAACATCATTATTATGCCTGATCAACAATCTCATAATATAATCAATAATATAAACTTTGGTATGATTATTGACTCAGCGAATAAGAGAAAGATGGAGTTTCATGATGATCATAGGGGAAAAAAAGTTAAATTTCCCTCATGTAATTCATGTGGGAAGAGGCATTGAGGAGACTGTTTAAAGGAACTGGAAGATGCTTTGGGTGTGGAAAAGAAGGACACAAAGCTAGAAATTGCAAAGGAAAAAAGACCAGTTAATACAATGGACAAGGATAATGGGTTTGCTAAGACATGAACAATGGTTAAATGTTTTAAATGTGGAATGCATTGGTATTATTCAAACCAATTCCCTAAGGGAAAATCTCATGAAGATAATCAGCAGGGTCGCATGGGTAGTATTTATGTTGATAATGATAAAGATACTACAAATGATATATGAGATGAAAGAAGTGTTGAGGAATAAAATTATGAAGCTTGGTTAATGGTTTGAGAAGGAAGTGGAATGATTGCATGTTTATTAAGAATAATGTATGGTACTATGGAATAAAGAGAAATATAAGGATTATTACACTGTTGTCTTTCCTTGAGTATTTGAAAGTATATGTTGAATGATATCGGTAACCATGAAAGGTTATTCAGATATTTTTGGAAAGTAGATGATATGTGCATAATGAAGGGATAAGAAGAATATTAGATGTTTGATAGTATTAATGAGCTCATGACTGATATAAGGACAATGTGATATAATGGTTTGAGTATATAGAAATTTTGGGATTTTGGAATGTGTAATGAGTTAACTTTTGACAACATTCATGTTTTCACTAAGGTTCAATGGGTATTAATTTTTCAAAAGAATACATGATTAAGGAATTCACATGTTTGGAGTGTGACCAAAAAGATATATATCTTATGATATACATGTGATAAATGGTTGTATTCAATGCTTGGTATATGACCTTTCTAGAAATAGTATTATTTATACTATGAGATTGGACAAAAGAGTTTTGGATAAACCTAAATATTGGAATAGATTAAGTTAGACATCATATAGTATTGTTTAAGGCTAAAACTTTTTGTTATGCCATAATAGTATAGTTTTAGAAAAAGGACAACCCATAGGACGGGTGGTAACCCGTCATGTCGGACAAGGATCCAGGAATTGAACACACAACCGAAATGTGACATGCCTTTATCACTGGCCTACAGGAAGTCCCTGGTTAGTAGAAACTAGTTTTATTTTATTAAGCGCTATGATAGATGAAGTATAAGTCCATTTTAGCAACCATATACGATTAATCTCAGCATATATGGACTTATGTATATTTAATTAATTGTGCTAAACGTTTTTCAATAGAAACAGATGGAATGACCTATCATTCTATCACATAATCTGCTAACACTTCACGAATGAAAAATTAAACTTCATTTCATTAAAAGATGAAGTGGAAATTGTTCAAGGCATGAACAATGGTGAGATTGTACCAAAATCAAGTAATTATTTATTTTAATTCAAAAATTCTTCAACATTAGAGAAATGATCTTGAAAACCAAAAATGTTGTCCAAGTGCCCTCATATCTGATGAATCAGATGTTACCTTAGATCATCACAAATGTATGGCTTTATGATTATTGGCTTTTTTGTAGCCATGTTCTCTACCACTCTTCATCTAAACATGATGGGTAGATTTCTCTTCCATATCCATATTTTCACCTATGTTTTCCTATGTGGAAACCCAGTGCTGAGTTACTTTGGGTGACCATTATGACTATAACTTTCCTTTTTAAAATGAAGTTTTAGTATTCCTTTTTACGATGTGGGTTTCTATAAAAGAGACATTCAAGTAGTAAACCATTTATAACCCCAACGAATTTCGAGCTAGAAATTCATTTTAAGGGGGTAGAATGTAACACCTAGAGATTTTATGAGAAATATTATTTTAATTACTTTGATGACTTGTATTGTACACTACACGAAGATTAGCTTGCACTATACAAAACATTGTATTATCTTATATTATACACAAATACTATTCTAGGCTTGTGTTGCACGCTAGAAGCAACCTTTCTCGATAGCATGCGTTGCACGCAATACCGAGTTTCACTAAATAATGATATGTTATTAAAATATTATATAAACTAGCCGTTATGAATAGTAATAACCACTTTTAGAAATTTTATAAATTTTATCTTTCAAAATGGACTTCATTTTTGGATTCAAAATATTGAAATTAGCATAGGGTGAATTTTTTGTATTTTTCTGAAAACATTCAATTTTTGATGAATAGTGAAAACACTAAGTTATTGGTTAAACCCGACATTTTATTTAAATAATTTTTTATTTTATTTAAATTTATTTTAGTTCAAAATTGATACATAGTACCTATAAAAGTTCAATTTAATTCATTGGAGTCATTTTATAATACATTTAGAGATATAAAAATTTTATTGAACTTTTCACCGTCTTTTACCCACCTCCTTGGAGCATTTGGAGTTGTACATAAAACAAACTTTTACCGCTTCTGTGAGTTAAATTTCAAAAATACGAGAGACTCAGTTAATATTAAGGAGTAAAATGGGGTTCAATAAGATAAATTTTTTTTTGGTGAATAGTAACTTTTTACTTTTATTTACCACGGTTAAAAGTAAATAGTGTAATTAAGTGTAAAAATGGTTTTATTATTACCCTAACACATGTAAAAATTCTATTGGATAATTTTAATTTGAAAAAAAACAACCTTATGAATAAAATATTACCCTTTAGGTCCACTGGAATTAGATTAGGACATTTATTATTATTTTATTTAAAGAAGAGTTAAAATAGTTAAAATCAATGTTTAATAAGTAAAACATTTTTTAATATAGGGTTATAAATAAGATAAATTAGACTATAAATATTCATTAAAAATATAAAAAACTTCCTAAATAATGAAATTTTATTTATAATTTTTAGACATTAAATAAGTTAATTTATTCATGACACAATGATGATACATTAATTACCTTATTAATGAAATATTAACATAATTTATGTTATAAATACCCAAATAAATATACTTTGAGACTTTATATAAATTAAACTAATTTTTTAGGTTAATATGACATGTTAGTATTTATTCAATTAAATTTTTTCAAACTAATCATGCTGTTATTATTTTCACAAAAATCTATTACCATATAGTGTTAAAATTGACATAAAATAGTTTTTAAAACCAATATTAGATTATTAATTTTTATTCTATTTTTAAAAATTTAAGGTTCGTCCAAATGACTTAGATAAGGATATATATATTAACAATGAACCACTTAGGGTTCATTTGGCTTTTTTATGGTTATTGTATTAACCATATAGTGTAGGAAAATAAGTAGACGTGGTAAAAGTTGAATTATTTAACTTAGAGTTAAATCTATATGATAAGGTTAAAATATTAACCCAAACTTGTATAAAACCAATTGGTTGAGAGTATTTAGACCTGTACCCACCATAGCTCTGAAATAAATCAATTTGGAGTGATTATAAATTGAATATGACTTTATTATAAAATAATATTTTAAGTTTTTTTTAAAGTGTCCCTCTCCTCTCTTATAAAAGGGAACCACATCCCTCTTCTCTTTACACAATTTTGAGTCTTCAAGCCCAACCAACCCCTGCCCATTTCCATTATCAACTTCCCTAGAAACAATATAGAGGTTCTTGCCTCCTCAAAAGACTAACTCTAGTGCCTTAATAGAAAGCTTAAAAGAGGTGGGTTGAATAAGAGGTAATCCCTTCTACCGATTCTTTCAAGTTTATTTCTTGTTCAACTTCTTCTTCTTTAGTTGTATCATTATAAAGTAATAACATCGGTATCACTAATATACTGAAATGTTATAATAAATATGAAACAACCACATTTCACCTTCTATCCATCCTACTAAAAATGAAATCACTGCGCATGTGTTTGTAGGGAATACCTTCTCCACGTCGTGGTGTAATCTTTTTTCCCCCACCACCTTAATTGGATGGATATAATCGTGTAAAGAATAAGTATATATGTTTATTATAACATCATACTGATTCTGAGATATTATATCATCCACTCCTATTCCATTTAATAATTATGGGAATGATATCATCTCTCATCCATACGTACGACTTACCGTCTCCACAACGTGATGAGATTCATTCTCCATGTTAACCATTCGATAATGATTATAAAGTTTATATGATGAATAATAATGAATTATAAGACATAATGAAGAAAATGGATTTATGTGTATATATATATATATATAATTCATCTACTTACTTCCATTCAAGTCAATAAGGAAAGGAAAACAGCATTCAGGCGTTTGTACGGCCTACAATCTCCATGAACGATGTATTTAATTTCATTCATATATCTATTATATTTATATATACTGAATATATATGATATATAAATCATTATTTAAATTTGGTATGTAAGTAAATCATTATATAAATAATAATAATATCAAGAACCACAAGTCCAAACACGTACGATAAATAAAACAATTTTACCCAAAATTCTACTTTAACAAAGAATTTACAAAAGAATGGGTAATATAGAGTCATGAGTGAACCATATATGATATCATAATAATGAATATGATTCTGTAATAATTAAATGAAATTATTTAAATCATTATATAGGAGGTTCGGATATGTACGAAGCATATCAGACATAAGGTAAATGATAACTTTTCCAATATTGTTTTTATCTGAGACTGTTTATTCAAAAATATATATTGTCGTTATATTTATCATCCATGTTCATGTTTTCTAAAAATAGTTTATTGTATGTTTCAATCCCTTTTAAACCATTTTTTTGACTTTTACTACATTTTATGAAAGGAATCTTTCTTTTGTTTACCATACGAGGCACTTTTTTACTTTTTCGACAAAATTACGAGGAGAATGTTTTTTTAACTTATACGACATTTACAGATTTTTACGGTTTCAAAACACTTAATTTTCATGAAGCTTAATATACAATTTTTCATGGTTATTTTCAATAAAATCCTATTCTTTTAATTTTTTTTGTCATTTTGTTAAAAGAAAATATTTTTGAAGAAGAAGGGATATTTCCATCAATAATTCAATTCAAGTGTTTTATCAAAGCTGTTTTCCATCTAAGATTACATTATTTGGCATGTTTATGTTTCAAGTATAATGTCCCTATTGTTTACATTGTGTTATTTTTCTTATGATGAAATGATATCCATTTGTTTTATATGGATTATGTGATGATGGGATGATGTTTATGAAACCCATTTTATTCATTGGGTTATGATGAATGTTTTCTATTTATTTTGTGGAACAAGTAAGAATGATTTAATTATGAGATGGGTGGGACCAATATCTCCCTCCAATGCATTGAGTACAGATTTATATCTCATGAGATAGACATGGATGGAATGGTATGTTAATTCGGTTGAGTGATACACTCCTGGAACGAGGAGTGAACTCAATTCAGAAAGAGACTTTGTCCACTAAGATGATCTTGGCAGCAATGCCTTGGCTACTATGGAAATCTTATCATGTTCTTAATGGTTTTCCACAATTACATGTTTCATTACCACGCTATTTTATCATTATTGATGTTCTTTTATGATATATGCCTTACGTACTTCTGAGATTTATGTCGTTGCTCAAGATTTTGATGTTTAGATTCTATGTTCATGTTTTTGCATTCAAATGTTTATGGATTGTTTTATGTTCTATATGTTTACCCTTACTGAGCATTTGATCTCATACTTTTTATGTTTTCTTTTCCCCAGGATATAAAGAAAGGTTTTAGGTAATAAAACAAAAGGGGAAGATCTTTATGTGAGATGTTGAAGATCTTTCACCATGATTAGAATATTATATTCTGAGTTTCCAAAGATACTAAACTATTTCGGTCCTTTGGTGTTTGTTTTTGTTATGTATTAAGTATTCCACAAAAGTAATGTAATGTACATGTACATCAAGCTATGGTTCTATAAAATTATAGTGGACTGAGCTCATCAACTTTATTAACATCATTATATTATAAGATATAAATCTTTACCCAATGAATTAGAGGTAGATATAGGTCTCACCCATCTAATAATAAAATCATTCATACATGTACCACAAGATAACAAAACATTCATCATATCTTGACCTATAAAAAGAGATGGGTTGTATAAACATCATATCATAATACTATGAAATTAAATGTGTAAAAATAATTTTTCATCATATAATTAACTATGGAAAACATATATATTTCATAATAACTTCATCGAAGCATAAACCATGAAAAAAATAGCGGGTTTCAAAAGAATATTTCCCATGGGAGAGGAACAGGTTTCATAAGAATCATTCCATAGAAACAGAAACCATTCAATAAATAATATGAATGGAACATTTGGATCATTTCCTATAAGGGTGTGAGTAACATCAACAGATTTCATCTTATAGGGAAAATAATTAGGAAAGATATTTTGAAAACATTCATTGAGAAAAATATCTTTTCTTATTTAAAAAAATCCCTTTAAAAGATAAAACCTATTGAAAACAATTTTCATGAAAATAAAAATGTAAACTTATAAATAAATATTTAAAAACATTTTGTAAAAAAAATTTCTTTTAAAACATATAAATATAATTTTAAAATGTTTTGTAACCCATTTTCCTTGAAAGCTTATAAACGAAGCTTAAAACATTTTGAAAAACTATTTCTTTCAAAATACTTTGAACACTATTAAAATAATATTTAAAACAATAAATTATTTTTAAAATCCTTTTTCTATAAAAATGATCTTAAAATAACAACTTTGAAAACCTTTTTGGAAATATGGTTCTTGAATTTCCTTCCATGTGCCTCAAAGAAAGAAAATTAATACAAAACTACATTTCAAATTTGGTAACTCTTGAAACATAAACCCCGTGAAAGATAGATCATAAAAGGGATATGAAAATACCCATAAAATTAAGTATAATAATCATATAATATATTCATGAGAAGTATAATCACCACACAAAAGAGATGAGTGGTGAATAAGGCATAAATCTTATAGTAATAAAAGTGAGATTATAAATCCCCTTACCTTGTGTCTTGAATCTCATCTCACTTGTTCAAACCTCCTGCATAATAAATATATGTTTATTATAAATAAACATATTATTATATCTAATACCCTATATATTTTGATAATGAATTTATATTACCATCCACTTTAGGGAATATCCTCTTTGTTCTTCGCATGTCTCTTAATTTATTATATCTTTGGTCCTTATAATTATATCATGATTTAAAGAATATAAAAAATGATATAAATTTAAATTATACTTTTTATATTTTTAGTATAATAAGCCATATTATATATATTTATAAAATTTAATACATGGTTCATGGAGATGGTAGGTCGTACGTACACAAGAACACCATTTCTGTTTTTTCATATTGAAATAAAGAACGAAAATGAAATATATGTATATATATATTTATTATAGTATAATTATTATATAACATATATCATATAAGTTCAATAAACCCATCCTTAATATATTCCATATATTTTTTTAATTAATCACAACGCTTTGAGTGGGTGGTGGTCCGCACTTCCTCAAACGAAATTATCATATTTACACCAAATGTAAAGTATAAATATATGTGTTGTATAAAGATTAAAAATGATTAAGGGCATAATAAATATAATATAAAATATATATAAATATATTTTATGTCCTAATTTACACCATGATAGTTGATAAATGATAAATGAATAGTCATCTTTTTGTGAGGCGGTGGTTTGTCGTACACGTAAACAATATTTTCATTACCCATTAGATAGAAGTGTGTGTATGTGTAGGTAGAACCATTATTATAACAAAATATAATCATATTTATGATAATTGTGTTTTTTATAAGAATTTAATAATGTTATTTGATGGTATGGGGAAACAAAATAAATAAAAGGAGCATAACTAAAGGTATTGCCTCTTAATCGATAAATCCTTTTGGGTTGCAATTAAGGGTTTCTACAGAAGAATTTAGGAAAAATAGAGGGATTCAAGGAGTAATTTAATGTTTATAGTATGTGTAATGGGTATATAGTTTTTTATCCTAAGTGGTTTTAGAGGTGTGGAGAAGAGGGAGAGGTGGTTGCCTTTTAAAGGGAAGGGAGAGGATACACTTGATATTTTTTTAAACAAGTTTGGTGTAACAAGGTTTTTACGTAGAAAGTCATATAAACCAACAATACTCTAGAATTTAAGATTTGTGTACAAAATATGGCCATAAAAACGTTTTTTACAATTGCATAATTCATTTGGGCTATTATGTTTAGGGTTTATTCCCCTCTTAAGATTAATTTTACCTTAATCTTTGTAATTAATTTTAACTATATTAACTAATATTTTCAGTCAAAAACTAATTTGAACTTATTATACATTATAAATTAATCTGATTCCCAATATAGGATCCTTTTTTTAATTCTAATAACATAATTGGTAGAAATTAATTTAAATTATGGGATGATACTATCAGTTTTAAAAGTAAAAATATCTGAATGTTTTCAATGTTTTTCAACCCAAATTCAATGTGAAAGTTATTATAATAAATTAAATTTGATTAATTGATAAAAATATTATTTAATTAAATTTTAATTCAGTTTAAAATATAATTTATCCTTATAAATAAATAAGATAAAAAAGAAGTTTTGAATTAAAATTAAGTATTTTTCACTATTCATCCAAAAAATGATGTTTCCCAGAAACAAATCCCAAAAATTCAGGTGAAGATAAATTAGACATTATAAATTAAAAAATGAAGATTATTTTATAAAATTAAATTTCTAAATGTGTCTAAAATTATTTTTATTATCCTTCATAGAGTGACATGAAATGTAGTTCATTTAATAAAATGGTATTTTTAAACATATAAGGGCTTGACCAAAAATTATATCATTTAGTATCAATATGTTCTATTTATTTTAAACGATTATAAATAATATTTAAAAATTAATTATTTCAATTCATATTACTATGTTTAATGTATAGTTTATAATTATCTCATATAAATAATTATAACCTAAAAAATATATTTCGTATAATATCAGTGTCGTATGTAATGTAACCCAAGTCTGTATTGTTTGTAACGTACAACAAGTTGTTGTTGTGTGTAACGTATTCTAATTCGGTTTCATGTGAAAGGAATTCTTGACTTAGTTCAGTGCAATATATCAATTAAAATTTAATTTATTTGAGAAAAATGCCTATAAAAACACGGGGTGTTACACTTGTCCCAAATAACCCACTAACTACATAGCCTCGCATGTTCTTAATCAATCAATCAATAATGGGAAAATAATTTTGAATTAGATTGAAATATAATTTCCCCATTCTTAGTTTCATTGTGAAAATTTCATTCCAAAAACCAAAACATAGGTTTTCTATCATAATTTCTAGTCTTTTCAATTAAAAACCAATCATACATTTTTATAAATTAATTAAATCCATTTTTTTCTCAAAATCAATTTCACAATTCAATTACACAAATTCCTTTAATTTCAAATCACACCCCAACTTCAAATTTAATTTGAATTGGGGTGGGGGTCCTAATATCCCACTCCAAATCAATTTCATTTAGAATTCACATCGAATTGGGATTTAATATTTAAATTTTAATAAATATAAATAAATTCAAGTAATTAAGGGGTTGATTAAATTGAAAATATCAAACGAACAACCTACCTTTATCACGGAGATCAAGAAAGTCATTACTTGCATTGGGGTTTTCCAATGAAGAACAATGGAAATAAATGTCAATAAATCAAACCTAGATTCAAGATATAAAAATGAATTTAGATCCACAAAACACATGATTGTCTATCAAACCCTATATAGGAAAGAAAGACAGAGTGGTAGAGATAGAACTGGAATAGAATTACTCACTATAGATGGATCAAATAAGATATGACACACTTTGATCCACCAAGAAAGGGGTTTAGAAGAGACAAAATTGGTTCTTGAGAGCCTCAAAGACCTAAGATTTCAATTAATACCTAGTCAAGGTCAATCAGGTGATGAAATAGGGTTTTGGGAATTTTTAAATTAACAAGTATAACATTGACCATAGAAACACTTACCTCATCGTTTTATCATGTTGAACCTTGGAATTTGGATAAATAATTTAATAATAAAGAATAATTAAATGTTACGAATAATTAATTGAACATATTGATATGAATAATAATTTAGAGTTGGTACCGAAGCTGACAAAAAATAATTTTAGTGGAAAAAAGTGGGTTTTCTAGAATTTGATGAATGAAAATGGTGATGTAAAGAGAGAAATTAATTGGGGGAACAAAACTCAAAATCTACAAAGAAATTTTATTAAATACGAATTTTTTGTATCGAAATCAAAGTCTATATATCACCACCTTCTCTAGAGTTCAATCAAAATCTACATAGTCAAACTATTAAAATTGAATTTTTAGTATTAAAATCAAAGTATTAATGCCAAAATCCAAACTAAATACTCTATAGTTCATCACCACCGATTGAATTGGAATTCAAGTAGTATACTAGCATTCTGAATATCACCAAGATAGTATATACTTCTAGAAGAATCAACTAGGAAACTAAAGAGAAGTCATCTTCCATTTCCCTCAGTATCTCCCTCCCAATCTCTCTCCAAGTATTGAAGTGGAGGATGGCCATTAATATGGCATGCTTCAATATCATTAGCACCCTATAGATCTCATTGTGCACCTTTATCACCATTGAGATCAAACCAAATTGGGTTCCCAATAGCAAATATGGGTACAATGATAATGGAGGGTAAGTGGATATGTAACAGTGGTAGATAAACTTACATATAGTTCAACATGATAAGATATTAATTCACCAGATGATCTTTCATATTATTAGCAAAGTTCATGGTTGGAAGAGGTAGAACAGGATAATCTGTGAGAGGGAGAGTTCCCTATAAGAGAACATATGGGAGGTAGGGTTTCTTGATGAACCCTCCCATTTACTTTTTGGATTTTTTATTTATTAACTTTTATTTTATTTTATTTTATGTGTATGGTTGGCCCAAGGGAAACAGTGTCAGCCCAAGGTGTGTCTTGATTTCTCATCATCTGTTTCTTTTCTTCTAGATCACACCACTTTCTCAGAATATAAATCTTGGATCAGTGGTGTATAAACTAGATATAGGGGTTTTTTGATGATGTAGTTATGTTATTAGTATATCAGTGACTGGAAGAGGTGGAATCCATTGGATTTGGGTTGATTATTATGTAGATTTTCAATATCATTATTTTAAGTGGTTTCTCTCTCTCTCTTCCATATTTATCATGGGATTATTGAATATAAAATAAGTTTTATGGGATTCATGATTTATGATCTTATCTTGATTCCAAGATCCCTCTCCTAATTTGGCATTCTAATCCCTTTGAATTTTTAAAAAACCAATTGTTTGATGTGGGTGGTTTCATGTATAATATTTGTTTTATGAACTATTGATTATCTCTCATTTATAAGCTTTATGTATATACTATTAACAATGTGGTCTATGATTTAATGAAATACATTTTCCATGGGTTTTTATATAAAATGTTTTCTACTATGTATTTGATAAATAATGGTTGATTTCAATGAACTAATGGTTTTGTTGGATCAAATGGATTTCAAAGAATTATTTTGGTATAAAAAAGGTTTTTTTTGAATGGTTTCTAAAACGTGAAATTCCATTTTAGAATCATTGTATATATTCATCACATGGGATCTCATGGTACATAATTAGGGGTCATGTATGGACATGTTACCATGACTGATATGGGAGGTTCACACATTGGTTTTTTCCTATGCATGTTATCTTGTCATGTCTCAGATAGTTTTACATGACATTGTTGGGGATTTCACACATCAAGATGTTCCTTTTCCACTAATGTCATCATATATAGTACCTGTTTTGTGTGAACCAATCAAATTTGGTCACATATAGTGATGATCATATCTAGGCCCAAATTATATTATCCTAGAGGAAATTTCTGTTATTATTTGTTTTTGATATGGATTTATTATAGAATATTTTAAAATGATAAATAGTTTAAGTTAATGTTAAATCAAAATAGTTTTATATAAAAAAGTTTTTTAAATATTGGAAATGGTGAATTATTATGTTTTATAACAAACTATATAAAACTATATATCATTCTTTTTTTCTTTTAAAATGTGCATGGTCGGAATATTTAACAATGACTATTTATGGAAGAATTGGTGGGATTACATAAGAATGGTTTTTTACACCATCCACACCTCTTTAGATGTGTGTAGACCATTTTTTAATGTATGATTAATAAAGTAATGATATTTAAGAGATGGTTATTTGAGTTAGATTGGTTTATGACATGGGTGGTGAGCCAAAGGGATATTTCCTTGGGGAAACATTAAGAAAGTGGTCATTTTATTTTGTTCTTCAGTTACTCTTGGATCTTGTACTCATATTTTAGTTTAATTTTCCCATTATGCTTCAGTTTATGATTTTTTACTCTTTCATGGAATATTTATCCAACCTTATCATATATTACATTATTCATATCTAGTCGTTAATAATCATACCCAAAGTAGTTTATTTACGTGAGTTTCGATCACCATCTGTAAAATCCCAGATATTCATGAAGTAGGTGTGTTTGATTATGTTTTATTTTAACTCTGTTATTTAGGTTAAATAAGTGTTTTGAATAGTTAATGCAAAGGATCAGGGGGTTTTCTGAGGGTTCGAGGCACAAAAGAGGAGGAAAAGGATTTTTCTGGGCATGTTGCACAGTTTGCGCACAATTAGTGAAAATTGTACGGAACATCCCAGGTAACCATGAAGCATTGGATAGAGGCTTTCACATGGTTATCGCACATTTAAGATAAATATGTCTGATTCCCAAGAAACTATGTGAAGGGGAAATTTTGGAATAGTATCTCTCACACGGTTTGTGCACAGTGTGGAAAACTGTGTAAGTAAACTGTGCAGCCTAGTAAAGTTGATAAATTTAAAAAATTACCACACCGTGATTTTGAAGCCTAACTAAATATTTTCATCATGTATTCCCCTCTCATCCCTAATGATGAACCAAGGTCACCAAGATCTTACAAGGATAAATCTATCTCATTTTTATACCATTTTGGATGTCGTTTTTTGCAAATCGAATATTCGGGTAAGTTTAATCTTCCTCTTCTTTCTCTTTTCTGGATTAGGATTTTTAGTTTTTATCATCTCTTTCTAAAGCTATAAACCCCTATTTTTCTAGTGAAACTATGGTTAGAACTTGAAGGGTGGTTTGGATCATTATTTAAAGCTACATTTAAGAGTGTGTTAATCATCATACTAGAGGTGGGTGGACTATAAGTTTAACCCCATAGTTTCTTTATAGATTTGTGCATGTGTGTTGAGATCTTTCCTTTCCCTTGTTGTGTTTTTTTCTCCTTGAGTATGATTTGGTAATTTGGGTGTCTAAATGATTACTGGAACCCCTTACAGTCCCTATAGGATGTCTCAAGCATGAATTTAATGTTTGATTGTTACCCACGGGGTGCGCCGACCTTATCTAACATAAATATTTGTAATGTTATGTCTGAAATTGACATATGAAAGCATAGATCCCATGTCGAGCATGTAATATGTTTAGTTGAAATGAAAATAAAATTTTTATAGTTACGCCTAGGTTGGAAATGGATTAAAGGGTTTGTTTTTGGAATGGCTTAGTAATGGTTTAATTGGGTTAAATGAGATTGTTTCAAAAGGGTAATGAATTATGTTGAGTTTCCCAAAAGAATTAGTATATATGAAATGATGAACATTTTAAATTGGAAATGGCTTGCAAATGGAAGAACGTTTGAATGGGTTTTCATAGGGGAATTGATGAATATGTGGAATGGGTAAATACATGGTAATCATGAGGTACACCAAATTGGTTTAATGTGATAAAGTGGTTGTGCTAAATGATATAAGATTGGTTCTTGAAATGAATCAGTGGGAAATGATTGTGAAATAATTAATGGAAAAATTGGGTTAATACATGGTATTTATTGAATGTTAGTTAAGGTGTGGAAACCTATGAACATACTTAATGGGTTAAGTAACAGGAATGTGAATTAGGTCAAATGGGGTTTGAAATGTAAATAGAAAATATATTAATGGGTTGTGGAATAGAATTAATTCTAATGTTGATTTTTATGGATTTTTATTACCATTGATATTGGTTATGTTTGTTCTGTTATGGTATTATTGTTGTATGTATTGTTTATGTTTGGTTGAGATATGGTTTGTATAGTAAATGGATGGATAAGAATGTGAACATGGCTTGAGGTATGGGATAAAACACTGAGGCTCCTCCCATGGGTAGAGTTTGACTAATGCTCAAACTCCACCCACAATTCATGGGTTATGGAAGGGGATAGAGCTCAATTCCCCTGACGTTTTCATTCCCCTTGGACTGAGGATTTGAGGTGAGGATATTGTGACATTTTCATGTGTTATCACTAGTTAGATCGAGATTTTACTTATTCCCTTATGTATATTGATAAATTTTATTATCCTTTTGTGAATGATGTGATTTACTAACCCATTGATTACATGATGATGGTGAACTAAATAATGAAGAAGATATGCATAATAAATTTGGTATTATGTATAGTAATAGATAAATATATATTTTTAATGAGTTTCTCAAAATTTCTATTATCTAATTGTCATTTATTTCATAATTTCATGCACTATCTATTGGATTTGATATTTTGAAGATACCATTGGTGGTGGCCTACTGAGTTGTACTGACACCCTACTAAGGCTTTCTTTGAGTACCTGGGTAGATTCCAGGCTTTTAGCTCAGGACAAGGGCAATATCCCTATTCTAGGGAGTTGAGATAGGCATGGGACATGTCTGGATGAGGTTCTAGACTTAGAGTTAAGACCATTTTGGGATTTCCATTGTTTTTGTGATTTTGGTTTTTGTTCACTTGGCATTGTATCATGGCATATTTACTCTTTCATGTGGATTGTACCCAGTTTGGTAGATGCTTGACTTTTCATTTTAGGGGTTTTTTTCTATTGTTTCTTGTATTTATATTGTTTTTCCAATGGATTACCTTGGTAAAGAGGGTATAGTATCCTTATATGACCTATTAGACCCTCGTTTTTATTTGTCAACCTCTGGCATATGGGGAGGCACGTTTGAGGTCATTGGATGGCCCAGCTCAGGTAACTTATTTGCTAACACTTGGGTCGAGGACATTAAAAGGTGGTATCATATGAGTTCTTTTCTCTTAATTACTATTTATTTATAGTATATATGATATTAGGTCAATATAGGGACTTGGTAATGAGATCGTTCTTGGGAGTATCTAACACACATACGAGAAAAATCCAAGTCACTGAGGGTGGAAATATTTGGTCTTGATGTGTGTTGTTATAGTTTAATGATATTTCATCATTTATTCATGCACATGTCTTGTAACATGACTGGTTTATGATATTTTACCCATGGGAAGAGTGGGATGTGTTTGTGTATTCATGAATCATTTTCTTCCTAAGGATATGGGTGACATGCATCATTATAGGCACATAGGTGATTGGTGTGTGGGGAATAGAGAATAGAATAAATTTTTATTCGTAGGAACATTTTATTAAAATGGTACCTAATAATGGTAATGAATATAGGTAAATGAAAAAAATTAAATGGGTAGTTAATTAATATTATGTATAAACAAAATGTTATGACTGGGTTAAAGTTTTTGGTGGTGGTAAATTGTATATAATAAATCATGTTTAAATTAGAAATATTTGGGTGGTGATGAAGAAATAATTAATGAATATTTTCCTAATGAAATGTTGAAATGAGTTAAAATGATAGTTATAATATGTTTTAAGATGATTCATGGGATTAAGAGAAGAGATTCATGTGTAAAATTGGAAATGGTTTGAAGGGATGTTTGAGGAACTATTTGTGATTAAATAATTTGGTTTTCCTCATGTTAATAATGTCCCATTATAATAGGGGTTGAGGGTAGTGGTAGGGATGTGAACACATTTGTAATAATAGTGTATGTGGAGTGGGTTAGGTATGGGAGGTAATGCATTCTCCTGTTGTGTCCTATACTGATTGGCCTTCCTTTGATATGTTTTTGATGAAACTTTTTGTGGATATGAATCTAATTAATTATGGACATTCAAAATTTGGGGTAATTAAAATGATCTAAATCAGTAACCTTTGGGTGTTCCTCATTGTGACTTTAGTTAGGTGGCGGCCATGAGTTCTTAAGGGTTTTTTGGTAATGTTAATGTATTAAATATTATGGGTTGTAATTGTGTGGGATGTATTGTGGACATGAGAATTAGTTTCTTTGTTTGACTGTGAATATATATGGGTGTTATTGTCGGTGTGGTGACACATGAGGGTTTAGGCCTTGCAATTTTTATCTTGAACCATAGAGTGGGGGGTTTTGACTCATGGTACTGATGTATATGTATGATTAACTTTGGTGATGGAGCTAGAAAAAATGGTCACATGGTGCGCTAGGCATAGTGTGCATCGGGACGAGGGTGAGAGTGTCGTTCACAAGCATTTATTCATTCTTAATTATATGTGTGTGAGAATCAATGTATTTTTTCTGTCGTGACTCCAATTTGGGGAACCAGTATCACTCGACCTTCAACATGGCCTCTAAGACAGGTCGAATGGTGTTACTAGTTCTATTAGGTGTGTATCATATGGGTGGATGTTAGACCATGATAGTGGGACCTCAAATATGTCGTCTAGTTCAGGTAGGTATAGAGGGATAAGTGGAGAGGGTTTAATATTTTGTGATATGACTTGAGTTATGGTGATGTGTTAGTAGATTTAGATAAATCAAGGGAGACCTCATGGGAGGCTAGCCTAGTGATTAGGGTTCATGGAATAAGAGGCATGGGGAATTCATCAAAATAGGTATCAGTTAACATTAATACCTTTAAGTTTCAATAAATAGAATCACAAAGATGGTCTTGTTTTTATGAATGGTTTGGTTGTTGGGTGAGATAATTAAAATTCCTTAGGTTCCATGAGGCTAACTAACCAAGAGGCATGGCTGGGTGAGTAAGCGGGCATTGGGCTATGCCTGTGTGGTGGTTAGCTGGTGGAAAGTAAAGTTGGTATGAGAGTGGTTCAAAGAAAGTTTAAAACCATAAGGTCTTCAAGGGGTCCAGATGTGGGAACACACTGATAGGGTGTGATTTCAAATGGGATAGGTGTATTTCATTGCTTAGGAAACTAATTCATGAAGCATGGTCATGAAAGAAAACATTTATTTTATTATCATTACAAACCGTAATTTTTCATCGTTAATTGTCAAGGACATACTAGAAGAACATGATTGTTGTGATGGAAGTAGTTACAAGGAAAACATTAGTTCACGACTACTCGATAGATGGTCTTAGGGTGGTGGTGAGTCTTATTTGGAAATATTTATGGATCTATATGGGTTAAATGCTAACAAGAGATGTGCAACAAGGAAGCCTAAATCCCTTAATAGATCATGGTGTTCCATCGTGGGATGTGATATCAGAAATAAATAAGTTTATGGTGGTGTTCCTTGATAACTTTTTAGCTTAACTCAGAAAATGAAGATCATGCACAACATTTTGACGTCATCCAAGGTATTTTGAGAAACTCTTGATTTATTCCTAGCAACTTGAAGGTTTTTTGGTAGGATGATAGACATCATGATGTTTACGAGCATGGGGGTGTTAAACATGAAGTGGGATTGTGGGATACACTCCATTGATTGTTTCAAGTGAGGTCCTTGGGATGGGATGATTTTAGACACACATTGAGGTGACCACCCATAAAATCTAGTAGTGGGAACTAGTTGATGTTAAATCTCTACTTTTGGTAAACGATAGAAATTCATGCCTAAATTTTGGGAGTCATCTTGTGACTGGGTGTGAGCCATGGTGATTAGAATCCCATGTGAAGATAAATGGTAACAATGCTCCAAATGTGGGGAGTGATGATTCAGTCTTGAATGTGGGGAGGATAACGTTGAGTTGATATAGCGGCATCAGGATGATAATAAGGAATTTTTGAGGTGCATGATGGGTCTCTTAGAAAGGCCAAGTGGACCTCATATATGGTGGTTGATTAATCCAATCATTGGATTTGGGATCAGGGTGGTTCTGAATGAAATTTTAAATTCTTGTGTTTAGTCGTCAAGGAGTGTGGTGAGATGTAACATTGGTTGGTTTCAATAGAGTTTGGGTACTATAACTCTAATGTAAATCAAAATTAGACAAGGTTAAGTTCCCTTCAGTGATTTTGGAACACCTCGATGTTCGAAGGAAACTTGTCTGTGTAATGTATTTCCCTGACAATAGTGAAGATAAGCATTCTAGGATGAGTCAGATGGGGTATCTTGACTTGAATTTGAGCGAGGTATAAATATGGAGAGTGGTAAATCACCTTTTTTTGATGCTTTGGGAGGAGAAATGTGTTTCAAAATTCTGAATAACCTTGAGTGAGAATATAGCCTTCTTTATATAGTGTATGAACGGTAGTGGTGCTAGGGATTGGGAATGTTTTTTGGAATGGTGGATTCTAAATATGGTTTGGAGATAAGTGGTGACATGGTGAAGGGGTTCCACCATAATTCAGGGAATGAACATAGTGTGTGTGTGTGTGTGTTTGTAAGGTATGATGTAAATCTTGAGTAGAGATTCTGGTGATCTTTCATCGTGAGTGGAGGTTCCAAGTAACTGATGATGGTGGAGATAACCATATAGGTTGAATGGTTGTTTGATAACATGATCATAGATTCAGGTTGGAGGGACTTGATTGGACACCATTTGGGTGAGTTAGCCATAGTATAGATCTTTGGCATGGGTTGAATCAGTCGAGTATCAGATTGTTTGGGTTTCATTTCTATTTGTAATTGAATAATGGGATCATCAATACATGAGTGGTGGATCGACCAAGGTTGTGAAATGTGTTTGGAATGATCATGTATTTTCCTCCAGGAGATATCAGGTTTGGATACTGTAAGAGTTTGGAAAACATAAGAAAATGATGCCAAGTGATTCAGGTTATGAGTTGTGTAAGGGATAGGACCGATAGGGATCCCATTGGTTCCTCTATGATGATATAATACTATTTGTGAAGTTTACATGTGTTTTGAGTTAGTCATTATTTCCAATAATTTCCTTATGAAGTACAAGTGGCCAGGTGTGGTAAAATGTGAGGCCTCCTTGAGGAGGATTTGGTTCGGGTTGGGGCTTGTGGTGAAGAATCCTTGTGGGTTAAGATTGTGCCTTGGATTGTTTCTTGTGGTAGAATTGTAATGTTAAATTAGAAAAATTGGAAAATTGGAATGGATAGGTGGGCCTAGTGGCATGATCTCTAATTATAGAATCTTAGTGATGATCGGGAAGAGCGTCTCGAAGACAAGCTGTTATAAGGTAGGGAGGTTGTAAGATCCCAGATTTATTTAGGTGTGTCTATTTGTTTATGTTATAGTTTAAGTGCCTTATTTTAGTTAAATAAGTGTTTCCACAAGTTCATGAGAAGAATCAGGGGTATTTCAGGGGTTTGGGACATGAAATAGGAGGGAAAATAAGTTTTCTGGACATATTACATGGTTTGCGCATGGTTAGTGAAAACCGTGCGGATCATCCCAGGTAACCAGGCAGCCTTGGATAGAGGCTTTCATATAGTTCTTGCATGGATAATAAAATCATTCATAATTCACTATAAACCACGTGAATGGGTGATTTTGGGATAGTATCTCTCACATGATTTGCGCACGGTCTGGAAAACCATGCAGATAAATTGTACATCCCATTGGAGTTTAGAAATTTACAAAATTACCACTCTAGGATTTTAAAGCCTCACTTGGGATATTCCTCCTTTATTATTATCTCATTACATGTAATGAACCAAGACCTCTAAGAGCTTCCAATGATTGATCTATCTTATTTTTAGGCCATTTTGGATGCCATTGGTTTTGAATCGAATATCCAAGCAAGTCTAATCATCCTCTATTTTATCTTTTCTGAATTAGGGTTCCTAGTTTCTCTCATCTCTTTTCAAATATCTAAAACCCGATTTTTATTATTGAACTGAGGTTGGAACTTCAAGAGGGGTTTGAATCGGGATTTAAGGCTATGATTAAGAGTGTATTCATTGTCAGATTTGAGGTAGGTAGTCTACAAGTTATATCCCATAGTTTTGTTATAGATTTGTGCATGTGTGTTGAGATCATTCCTTTCTATTGTTGTGTATTTGTTTCCTTGAGTATCATTTGGTAATTTGGGTGTCTAAATAATTATTGGAACCACTTACGTTCCCCATGGAATGTGTTGAGGACAAATCGAAAATTTTATGGTTACCCATGGGGTACGCCGACCATATCAATCCTAGAAATTAGTAATGTTAAGTGTGAAATTGATGTGTGATAATGTAGATCCCTTTTTGAATGTGTAATATGTTTATATGAATTTGTAAATGGAATTTATATAGTTATATTTTGGTTTGTAATGGATTAAAGGGTTTTCTTGGAATGACTTCGAAATGGGTTAATTGGGTTAAAAGAGATTGTGTCAAAAGGGTTATGAATTATGTTGAGTTTCCAAAAAGAATTAGTTTATATGAAATGATGAACACATTAAATTGAAAATGGACTAAAATGGAAGAACATGTAAATGGGTTTACATAAGGGAATTTATGAATATGCAGAATGCATAAATACATGGGAATTATGAGGTATACCTAATGGGTTGAAGGGGATAAAGTGGTTTTGCTAATTTATATCATAATTTTAATTTAAATTCATAAGTGGGAAATGATTGGTAAATGATAAACAGTCTAATTTGGTTAATATGTGGTAATTTTTTAATGGTGGTTAAGGTTTGGAATCCTATGAACATACTTAATAGGTTAAGGCATGGGAATGGGAATTTGGTCAAATGGGATTAAAAATGTAAATGTAAAATGTATTACTGGGTTATAGCATAGTATTACTGCCCATGTTTATTATTGTGGATTGTTATTTCCTTTGATATTGGTTATGTTTGTTCTATTATGGTATGATTGTTATATGTATTGGTTATATTTGGTTGTTATATGGTTTTTGTGGTAAATTGATTGATAAGCATGTGCATATGGATTCAAATGTAGGATAAAGGAATGAGACTCATCTCATAGGTCAAGTTGGACTTATTCTCTAACTCCACCCACAATGCATGGTTTAGAGAGGGGACAGAGCTCTATTCCACTAACGGTTTCAGTACACCCTGACCAAAGATTCAAGGTGACTATATTGTGATGTTGTGATGTGTTGTCCCTAGTGAGATAGGGATTTGAAATATTCCCTTATGTATAATGATAAATTCCATTAACCTTGTGTGAATGATGTGATTACCTAACCCGTTGATTACATAATTATGGTTAACTAAATGATGTAGAAGATGTGCATGATGAGTTTTATACTATGGATTGTAACCACTGAATATTGTTTGTCAATGAGTTTCTTGAAATGTATATTATCTACTTTTCATTTCTTTTATAATTTCATGCACTATCTATTAGACTAGATATTTTGCAGACACCATTAATGTTGGCCTAGGAAGTTGTACTCACACCCATCTCAGGCCATCATTGGGTACCCGAGCGGATTCCATGCATGCAATTCAGGATAAGGGTGTTGTCCCTATACTGGGGTGTTCAGTTATACATGAGACATGCATAGATGAGGTTTGAGACTTAGAGTCAAAAACATTTTTGGACTTCCTTTGTTTGTATTATTTTGGGGTTTTCTATTTGGAATTATATCATGACATGGAATATTTACTATTTCAGTTGGATTGTAACCAATTTGGGAGACTATTGACTATTAATGTTATTTTCTGTTTCCTATTTTTTATTCTCTTTATATTGAGTTCTATGGTGGATTACTCTAGTAAAGAGGGTATAGTCTCCTCATATGATCTGTTAGATCCTATATGCTAGTCCGTAACCTTTGGCATATGGGGAGGTGCGCTTGAGGTCATGTGACGACACGGATTAGGGAATTGATTTTGTGACACCCGGTCGGGGGAGATACACTATCCCATTTGGATCAAAAATGTTGATAAGATGTTGTTTCATACCAATACATAAATTTCATTAATGGATAATCTATTTTAGTTCAGGATTAGTTTTATTTCAATAAAAGTGATCATGAAGAAGATGGTTTCTTAATAACATGGGTATTTCCTTTGTGAAAATGATTTCATCATGGTTTACAATATTAAAAAGGATTAATATTGGTCTATGTAAGCTCTAAGATTATTATATTCAAAAATTGATGTGTGCTTAAGGAGCATGGATTTATAAGTAGAAACGTTTACAGTAATACTTATTTCAAATAGTTTACAACATGTAAAATTATTTTTATAGTATATATTTTTATGAAATATTTTTTATATGTGAAAAGAAGTACTTTTGTGATAAATTTTTTTAGTTAATAATAAATTATTTAGAAATGTAAATTATGGGTTATTTTTCATTTCTTGATTATAAATCACATATGGCTTGATAATTTCATTCTATTTCATGAAATATTACTCCAACAAATTGTTGACAAATTTTTCAACGGGGGAATGTAAAGGGAAATCTATACTGACGAATTTTAGTAAAAAAATCTAAGAAATAATGAGAGTAAAACTTCTATAAATCAAAAATAATTCTGAAAACAAAAATCATTATACTCTATTCAGCATCCTATACATGTGAAATTTTATTGTTCTAACTTTGTTGATATATTTTAGAGTAGTACCAATGAATCGCATATGTTGGTATCCAATATAATAATGACTTATATCAAGTACACACTAATTTTTAAACTAATATTTAAAAAAGGCCATATGATAATAAATAAGGGATTAGAAATATTTATTAGGATATATTTTGTTTTAATAGAAAAAAACTTTTGGTAGAACATTATTTCTAGTAGAAATCTAGGTTTAATGAAATAGTAAGAAAACAAATATCAGTGTCATTGAGTAAGAATGATGCCATGAACATAGATGGAACTAATGTTTTTACAGAAATGAATTAGATGAGAATACACTATGAATTTCATGTGACAATAAAAGTGATATAGATCATTCTAAAGATTTTGTTCATATTTTTAGATCCAAACACATTTATCTTAGTTATCACTTTATAAAATAATTTTTTTTTCAAAAATAATCCAAAATTTTCATATCATCATGGTTCTGAACTCCCTAAACCCATTTCATTATTTTGTGTTGTGGTTTCAAGATGAGTATTATTTGATATAGGATGTGATTTTTTGACTATTTAGTTTCTGAACTAAAATTACTAATGTTCTTTAGAATCCTTAAAATGAGTAGAAAATGGGGTAGAAAAAATCTAGAGGAGGAGATTGAAGTACGCTTGGATTTTTAGGAGGAATTTTTTAAAATTTTTATTTTTTTAACAAGATTAAAGTGTTTTGAAGTGTTATTTGAGTCTATTGAGAAATTATTTATTGTTCCTAAAGTTATTTTGACTTGGTTGAATGGGGTGGAATGAATTTTATTATTATTTATAATTTATTTCTATGTTTTGGAATTATTGTGTTGGATATTGAGTATTTGGATAAGAAATATATCTTATAAGCCTCATATAATTTATTATAGTGAGATAATTTATTATTTTAGTCATTCATAGGATTATTGATCTATTCATTAAGGATTTAAACAATGTGTAGAATAATTGCTAAACCCGAAGGACACTTGAGAAGTGCCTTTGAGATGTGATGAACACATAGAAAATTTGATCCTTGGTTACGTAATTAAGAAATATGTAAGAAATATGGGCTAGAAATTGAATTAATAAAATTATAAAATGAAATTATTATTACATGCAATGAATTTCAATAGGATGTAATAAAGTTTTTTATTTTCAATTTATTTTGAAGGAAAATTCAAATGGCATAAGTCATTTGTGATATCTTGTGACATTTTCATTGTACATGAATCTATCAATGGAAAAAAACATGTGGCACCTAACATTTTAAGCAACCCGAATGATATTTGACGAACTCGCAAACAATATTTTCCTTCATGAAATACTGATATTACCAGTATTCCAATTATATGAAAAATATAAACCTAGGGTTGTAAATGATATTCTAAAATTTTATACACATTATATTTAAAATAAAAATATCACAACCTATGTATTTTTAATAGACAGAAAAGATTCGAAAGGAATTAAAAAATAACATTTTTTAAGGATGAATAACATGAATTTTTGAGTGAAGAAGTCGTATCCTAAGAATATATATATTTCATAAAAACTAACATTAACATACAAATGATTGGAATGTAGGTAAAAATGTTTGGAATTTTTTAGGAGGTAAAATATAAAATTAACATACAAATGTTGAGAATTTAAATGCTAAAATTTCGGTACATTATATGTCAAGAATATTTATCCTAAGAATAGAATCTGAGAAGATATAAAGGATAAGAGAAAAACATTATCTTCCACTACGGTTGAAATTGAATTATTTTTCTCCTATAAAAAATTGTTTTAAGTGAAAAAAAAAGAATGAAAGGACTATGAATAAATACATATTATTAAATAAGAAAATTCAATAAAAATTAAAATTAATGAAATTGAAATGTAACCATTGATAAATATCCATAAAACATGGATAACTAAAAGCACTTTGAAAGAATATATGAAATATGAATATAACATATATGCAATGTACATATACAAGATACGAAATGTGCATATACAAACACAAAATGTTCATATATAATATATATAACATATTCATATAAAAAATATAAAATAATTAATTCAGAATGTGCATAAATAGATTTTTTAAGATTTAATATGATATACTTACATAGGAAATTTGCATATACTCAGTATCAAATGTCCATATTCTGAACACTCAATATATATACAATGAATATTTAATATATAAATACTATATATGATATACGGATAATTGTAATTTATTTATACTGAATATATTGAAGATTAAATATGTATATATTGAAAATGAAATAATCATATACAAAATATAATTATAATGAATATAATAAGTGGAATAATTAAAATAGGGAAAGTAAGGATGCACAATAGACATGAAACAACCCTGGAGTTTCCAAACCACGGTTTTAAATACAAAGGAAGAAGGAAAGAACACACCTATAGCCAAATGAATATTGCAAAAACTCTTGTAATAAACACATAAATTAATTTCCCAAAAGAAGCAATATAAATATATATTCCAACGAAAAATATTAATTAGGTTTAACATTTTTCATAAGACACCATAGGAATTTAAGGTCGGGGAATGAAAAAAATATATATCAAAAGAAGACACTATAAGTAATGAGTCAATGTGTAGAGGTTTCCATGATAAGGAACAACATATACCCTTGGTAGTTTGGGTTTATGGAAAATGGTAAAACTTGTAAAACTAAAAATTTGAACCTTTCACAGTGATGAGAAACTAATAATGTAATACAACTCAGATGTTCTTTGAGGTAATTCGACAACCAAGCAAGTACCGCAAAGAATAAATCACTGCTAAGGGATCGCGATGCAGAGGGAATATACATGGAAAATACCCAAATTTTAGGAAGAATATATGATTTCATGGGGAGATGAGGGGAGTATACCATAGAATATGTCGATTAAATAAAGGTCATTTCCATAAGGAAAATTCGTGAAAGGGTTTCATGATTATGATTCGGAGGATAAGGGATTCAGTGTCACTCATGGGGAACGCAGGGATGGGGAGTGGGAGTGTGAGGGAGCGGAGGGAGTAGAGATGAAGACAGGGGTGGGGAGATGAGGATGGGGATGGGGGAGTGAGGAAATAAATGATGGAGGTGGTGAATTAGAGATGAAGAGGTGGACATGTTAGCTAGGGGAACGGAGGGAGGCTGATAGGGAATGGGCGGTTTAGTGGGTAAGGGAGAAAGGTAGTGGAATGGAACATACAAAAGATGAAACATGGACATGGATAAATTCCCTTTAGAAAGAATAATATATTTTTATGACAAAAACATTGTTCACATGGTTAGTTGGGAAGGATACATGATTAGAAAAACTGTGCACCCTAATCAAGTGCCCCTCTGTTGGGGTGAACAATTTCTATTAGTTGGATGCATAGTTTTTAAAATCATCCACCAATCGTATAAATCCCCACTACCTAGGTTTTCACAGTTTACATTGGATGGTCACATGTTTTGGGAAAACCATGCCCTAATTTTTCAGATCCTAAAAATTTCAAAAAAAAACAATTTTACACCAGAAACTACCCGAGACAAACCCCAAAAAAATATAGACAAAAAGAAGATTTTAGGAATACCTGGAAAATAGTAACAATATGATACATTGTAATACCTTTACATATATCCCTTATTATCTTATTTTATTCATTTATGACAATTTTAGTTGGCTTCATTACAAGATTTTAACCCCTAAATACCAAACTAAAAAAATAAATATATGATCGTTATTGAGAACAAGTGTGGGGGGAGAAATTTTGTAAGAAGAATTTTGGAGAAGCATAAAGTGTGGGATAGATATAAGAGAAAATATCCTTAAAAATTAAGTAAGAAAGTTCACACAAATCTCTGAATAAAAATAATCCTATATGTATTCAAAACTAATATATATTTGGAATTGACCAGAAAAAAAAAACATTTACTGAATAAATAAGTGAGAATAAACATTTTCAACTACTAAATTTATTATTTTATAGACAATATATGATAATATAAAATATTTAAGGAGAAAAATTATTATATGGGATAGTTAATAAGGATACCATTATTGAGTGTAAAATTAAAATCATTAATGTTACTTCATTTTAGAGTCCAAACCCCCTCATTCAATTATTGAATTTTTTAAAATAAAAACCAATCATCCCTTAAACAAAAAATAACAATAAAACATCCCCATGATTAAAAAAAGTACTTATATCATTGGGTCGGGAATTATAAACTCATCAAGCCTATGGTGGCCTTTATGTGAGTTTGTATCAAAAACAATTATTCAACTTCATACTTGGTGTGATGTGATAAATATTTCCAAAAATATAGGTATAAATGGGTATCATGGGATAATGGATTTTTAAATTAATTTAATGTACCTAATAGATAAAATAGGACTATGAACATGAAAAAGACATAATAATTTTGGGTGACACACCAATTGGAAAGTTGACTCCCATTTTCTAGGGTTTTAATTTTTCTTAGGTGATATTTTTTATGTTTATTTTTCCAAGAGTATAAGGTTTAAGTGTGAGTGAATTAATAAAGATAATAAATTAGTTATATTTTGTTAATATTCAATTATTTTTATTCCATCACATTAATTAATTAATTTTATTATAGGGTTTTATAATTAAAGGCTCATTTCATTGTATTTTTAAAAATTGATTAAAATTGCCAAAATTTTGATTTTAATTGATTTATTTAATTTTTGGAATAAAATGATTATAAATATATTTAAAATCATTTGAATTGATATTTTTAAGGATAAGAATTATGTTATTGATGTAGTGGAGGATATAAATTATGTAAAGTCCAAGAATAATATTCTTTAAAGTATTTGAGAGAATACATATTGAATTAACCTTGATAAATAATTAATGTTTAGAGAAGTACTAGGAATATCACTTTGATATGTATGATATTTCAATATTTTTGTAAAAAAATTACGTTTTCAATGAGGATTAACTATAAATAATTTTTATGTTTTGGGTTAAAAATATTTTTTAAGTGATACATAATACTTTACCAGTCATATTTAAGATAATAGAACTTATATGTAAGGATTTTTTCTTTCCCATTATATATGAATATTCATCCCCCCTGTGGTTTATAATATATTTAGTGATGCAAATGGTTTTACGTTCATACATAATTATTTCCTACCCATATGTAAATTGTTTTGCTAATACATATTATTATATGTTTTCTGTGAGGATAAAAGACTTGATACATAAGATCTCTTTACTAGTTAGTAAGATTTATTTATAGGATAACTAATTAATTTTCCATTTTCCCCTAATATATTAAATTCCATGTTATATAAGAATTTATGTATATCACATAAGGTTTCTCCCTTTTTAGATTAAGTTGTTCTCAAATATAGAGGGCTATATAAATCTTACTTAAAACAAACTTCTAATATATAAAGGAAGCATTAGCTTAAATGGGACATGTATAGGTTCTATCCTTTGAAAAATCAGAAGAATGAAGTCCCACATGAGTATAAATATTTTCAAAAAAAGAGAGGAAGAACTACAATCATAGATTCTATCTTAATGCTTTTTGGTGTCTCTGTATGATGAGGTAACTAGGTGTGACAACCCACAAAATTTTAATAAAAAATTGATTTTAAATTTTATTAATATTCATGAATATATTTAATTGATTCATTTTCACTATTATAATTTTAATTAATTTTTAATCGAAAATGAAATAGTTCTTTCTTACTAAATTATTTTCCATGAATTATTTCAATTTTTTAAAAGTTAAATTTATTATGTTTAGTTTTTTAATTTTATTAAAAGGAGTAAATTTTTATATTATCCTATAAAAATTATATTGTTGTGTTTTTATGGTGTTTTTCATAAATTGAGGATTTTTTGGTGAATTGTGAGAAATACCAATTTTACAAATACTGTAACATTTAGGAAATTATCTTGAGATATGGATGAATTGACAATTCAAAAATCCAATATATAGAACAAATATGTATTTAAGGAGTAAAAAATAATTCAAAAACATTAGTTTGATTTTGTAAACTCATTCCTGGATATTTAGAACCTAAGTTATATTTTATTTAAATAAAAAATATTTTTGATTTTATACTTTTATTGAGGTAATGTAATGATGGAATTAAATTTTTTCACGGTTCAAATTTCAATTAACATAATTTTTTTAAAAAAATCCCATAAAATTTATTTGAACCATCACTCATCAAAATTCTTATCATTAAATGATAAAATAATCACAATTATTGCCCTAAAACAACCCTCTCCTCACGTATAAGTATCCCTATATTTTCACTTGGAGAACCAATTTATATTCCATTTATCTCAACTAATACTATACCAAATATCTCCCCAAAATAACAATCACATCCTAGATATATTTTTCTTCCCAAAATTATAATACTAGATGGCTTAATGTTTATTCCAAAGGAAGACATCCAAGGGGGAGGTATAAATCTTAACAAAATTATTTCATGTATATCTCCTCTTCTTCCAACATCAAATCTATTATAACCACACATAAAAATTGGTACCTGTACTCTAATTAAATATTATTATTATTTTGGAACAACTATTTTCTTCCTCCTTCCCATCCTTTGGGAAATGAAAACTTCGCTCATGAATATGTGTTAAATACCATCTCCACAAAGCGATGTACTTCATTTTTCATCACCGGCTCACATGACTGGTTATAAATATGGATTTAATGGATTTATATTATGTTTATATCATAATTATGATTCTTTAATGATAAAATATTATCTAATTTATTACCTTACCTTTAATTAAAAAATGGAAATGTCGCTTGTGTGTACATGCGAATTACCACCCACACGAAGTGATGTAATTTTTTTTTTTTCATTTTCACATCACATTGATATTTACAATGATGGATTTAAATAATAAATATGATATTTATAGAATTAGTATTCTGGGAAAAATTAAACCATCATATTCTTTAATTCCTTTTCAACCATTATAAAAAATAAATGGACTGCTCATATATAAGTGAAGACTACCACCTCTATGAAGGAAATATATTATTTTTCAATACCACCTTACGTGGATGGTGTTAAAAATTTATTTAATGAATAAATATTATAATTATTAAAAAGTTAGGATTTTTGATATTATGGTGCCATAAAATCATTGACAATGGTTAACACAACAATGTTATTTTTATACATTATGAACCAAACAACCTCAAAATATCTGACTTAAGCTTTATAGATTTAGTATAAAATAGAACAGTATAATAAATAAATTAAATGGAATAATTATAAAATATTGAAAATTTATTTTCTTAATCATGTAAATAATTAATATAATTTTTTTATCTAGGAATACATCAGGAAAAAAGCGATTTAGAACTAAAGGTAATGCATTTTTCTTTAAAATTTTATTTCAAATGTTTCAAACACTTTTTCCACCGTATCCAAGTACTTATTAATGTTTCATGAATGCTACTATTTATATGTAAAAAATTTTTAAGGTCATTTTACGATAATTTTAAATTTTTTACATTGGATGGAAATAATTTTTTTTAATTTTAGCATATAGGTTATTTCTAAAATTCTTAACAAAAATTCTAAAAGATATTTTTTTCATTTATCACATTATTATTTTTTTACACATTCATAGAAATTATTATTTATAAATATTATTCTATTAGTTTTAAATATTTTTAAAGAATTTAATATTTCCCATTGTTCTAATTACTTATAGTGATTAAATTCTTTCAAAAGAAGTTGATATTTATTATCAATTTGCGAGATATCAAAAAAGTGGTTTTGGTTATGGGATTAAATGCTAATTTTATGAGATCTATGATGGAATTTAAATATTCTATTTGTTTTATTAAAAATATAGTACTTGATAATATTATATAATTATGGGTGGGTTTGATATAACACTTCAATTCATTGTGTAGTTATTTGTCCTCAAGAAGAGACATATAAAATTAACTATGAAGGTTATTCCTTTATAAGGTTTCTTGTAAATGTGATTATAAGAAAAATATACCAGGATTTACACATGGGTTTTAAATGATTGCTATGATTTTTGATGGAAATATTATTATTTCATGAAGTTTTTAAATTGTCTTATGAATTTTTTTAATCATACAAGGTAAAATATTTTTTTTAACAAAAATGATTTGAAGAGTTTTTTGTTTTCTTAAGAAACTATCATTGTTATTATTTTTCATCTATATTTAATAAAAATTTTCTTATGAAAAGAGTTGGATTTGATATTTATTTGATGATTAAGTAAATGATTATTTGAGATCAATGTTTATTTTTTAAGAAGATAAAACTTATGGTTTTTCTTATTTTAAAAATGGACTAACAAGTTTCCTTTAATTTAATTATGGGATTTGGTTTTCACAAGCCAACGTTTTCAAATTTTTTCATGGGACTTATGGATGTTTAGGAATTATAGAAATGTCATTAGTAATATGTCATAAACTAAGAAAGAAATTTATCAATGAAACTCAATTGAAAATATTAAAACTTTTTATGAGGGAAAAATATACAGTATATGAATATATCCACTTTTTTATGTAAGGTTTTCCCCAAATATCTAAAGCTCTAAACTATTAAAGATACCATAAATGTATAAAAGTGAAACCCTTGTTATAAATAATATAAACAGGTGTTGATTATGTTATAGGTGTTTTATTTGGTTTCATAATAATGGTTCATATAACTGTATATGTTATGATAATGTTAAAATACACTTTTAATAGATTCATATTCATGGTTATATTATCATGTGATATATTTTGAGGATTTTCATGTTTTTTCATTAAATCCATGTCAATCTGGATTTTCTGATTAGAGTAAATAAATAAAATTAATTATGACAGATATAAAATAATGATATCCTTCTTAATCGGAAACCTAGAATGGTTGGAATAATATAGCCCTGTAGACACCGAAAAAAAATCCGTAACTCCTAGAGGGAGTTTTGAAATGGAAAAGAGAAGTCATATTCGGAATCATAGGCCTGGTCCGGAGGCTCGGGAAGTGGTGCGTGGAATAAAGGAGGACTTGAGCGAAATAAAATCATTCGCGCGAAGTATCCCCTGGATGCGTGCAATCGAGCCGGTGAGGCGCGCAATATTTGTGCGCCCTGGTTCCTCTCAGAGAGGTTTTGTGCACCGACGGCTCCCGGCGTGGAAGATTTCATGTGCCGCCTGCATTCCACGCCTCTCGAGGCCTAAAAATAGAAGGCGAACCCAAACGGTTTGGGGGTTGAGGAATTCAGATCGGCTCTCGTGTGTACAATTCGACTCCCCCTGCGCGCAATATGACTTCCAGGTAATTCCACTTTTCACGCAACCTTGCCCCGGGGTTCACCTTTGCGCGCAACTCCACTGGCTTAAGTGATTTTTTCCCTCCTCTAGGTTCCTTCCTTGCGTGCAATCCATGTCTCGTGCGTTCAATCCCCTTCCGTGAGTGCAATACCTTGCACGCAATTCTCTATCCGTGTGCAATCCCCTGGCTCTAATTGTGCGCCATCCCAGTGTTTTGCGCGCAAACCTTCTCTTTGCACGCAAAACCCAGGACCCTTCACCTTAACGCCCCATTTCTGCCTCTTTGCGCTGGTACCTGATGTCTCCCCTACCGGGCATGCACACCAAGCGTTGTTTTATCGTACGGCGTTCCAGGCTCGTACAAGGTAACCTCAAGGTCCCTTGGGCGGTATTTCCCATTGCGTGTCTCTGCCTTATGCTTCTCCGCATAGGAACACTAACGAATATTTCTTCTTTGCATAGCCACGCTAATGTGGACCCCTCGATGGTTCGCCCTGCTTCCCCCCTTCACTATGACCTTGCTGATGCCTTCCCTCCCACAAGGGGTAGAGGGAATTGGGCATGTAAGCCCTAGGGGTTTGAAGCGAATCCACCTCGTCCAAGCTGTAGGATGTTAAACTACTAAGAACCTCCTCCTTAACAGATGACGTTAAACTATGGTCCAACCCTGTGCTTCACAGGCAGGGTCCCCCCAGCTCAGGCATTCTTTACGCCACTCGTCTCCACGGGAATGGAATCTTCCTCGCATGGAATGAGATCCTCTTTGTTGGATTGGTGTTTTCCACGGGGGAAGGGTTACCTCAGAGCATAAGCTCATAGCCTCTCTTGTGGAAGGTTGCAGCCGTGCATCTCCGTACATCCCCCCTGCCAAGGCCAGTGGAGTCCCTTTCCCACTGCGCATTGTTGCACCACGGGACTCCACCCTAGAGTAAGCCCCGGCACCAAGGGCCTCTAACCACGCGTAAGCCCCTGTTTCCTCTTTAGGCCACTCAACGGGTAAGCCCCATTCCACTTCTCACGGATTCACCCTTTGCGACGTGATTGTCTGGTCCTTGCTACCTCTTGTTTCTCACAACGAGCATGACTCACATGGGCTTAGAGCGCACATCGACCATGACATCCTCATGGGCCGCCTCAGAGCGTAAGCCCCATCCCAGTGAACTACGTGGACTTTGATCCATGCTAACACATGGTACATAGGAAGCCTCCACGAGGTTCAAGCCGACCACCCGGTCGTTCTGACCTCTCCACGTCAGTTTCCTGACCACAATGGGCCGCCTCAGAGTGTAAGCCCCATACCCAATTTGGACTACCTCAGAGCGTAAGCCCCAAATCCCTCGTCCCGCATGATGTTAAACTATATGCACTCATCCCACATGACGTTAAACTGTATGCCCTCATCCCGCAAGATGTTAAACTGTATTCCCCCTCTTGGGCCGCCGCAGAGCATAAGCCCCATGTCTCACACCCACGTCTCATCCTGACTTTCCCCTTGAGCCCACGTGCCTTGCTAAGCTCATGCCCTAACTCGGGGGTCTTACTTCCTCCAGGATCCAATCCATGTGTTCATTCTCACGGGTCACCTCTTCAGGTGTCCCACCGTATCACCGAACTATGCGGACTTTGATTCCCTACCATGGGGATATGTAGGAAGCCTCCATGAGGTTCAAGCCCGTCAATCCACCATCCATCCTGATCCTTACCCGGGCCACCACATCTTGGTGAGATCATGCCACCCCATCCCACTCCATGGTATCTGGGAATCCGCCCACGTGCTTCCCCAACATCGGTGTTCCCCCTAGAGGGGCCTTCAACCGGATCTGTCTCCGCAAGACGTTAAACTCGCGGCATACCCCGTGTTAAACATGGGAAGCTGAGGAAAACCTCAGATGGTACACAATCCCCGCGTTCGATCTGGGATGCCTCGGGCTTCCGCGCCCTCGAGAATCCCTATGATAAGGGAAAGAAGACATACATGTCAATCCCCAGCGTCAAGACATTCCAATGACACCCCAACGTGAACATTATCCTCACTGAAGGTTGCTGCCCCGACAAGACACCTTGGAGAATCTCGACAGAAGCAACATAATTAACTGGCATCCAAGTAGATATGGTGCCAGGAACGAGCTTCACGAAACCGTCTTAAATCTATAAGGGAGACCCGGACTAGGTGACGAGTTCTGAGGAGGAATCCACAGAAGGAAGAACCGACATCCCATCATCATGGTTTCGATCAAGGAGCAGACTTCCCTGAACAAGGAACGGATGTCGCCCGCCTTTGGAAACCAGGAACGCAGGGCAATAAGCCGCACGTCCTCCCAATGCATGATGGACACGAGCGCATGCCCAAGCTTAAAATAGTTGAAAACAGAAAATGGTAAACCCGACATGAATCTCTTATCCTCAATACGGAGGATGGTTGCGGTCGGGGTATCAGAAGACTAGCATGTCACCAGGTCCGGGTACCCACCCCCGGGATGTGAAACCCGCCAGGGGTCGAGGTCGTCAGGACGTTGACCACTCCGTTCTGTGACGTCGTCAGCGTGGATCCCTCTCACCGACTATGGAAGATGGAATGACGTTGGGCTATTGGTCGTTGATATCTTTTCCGGTTAGTACTAATGGGTTCATCTCCCTGCTTCCAGGAATCAAATCACTTCCTCTGGAGCTCGATCGCCACCTGCCCACCGGCACAGGGGTAGGGGCAATACCAATGCGGCCACCCCGCATGGTCCTGCCTTTTCCACATTCACCCCAACTCCGACCGCCGTAGCTGTCGGGCACTCACGCCCCCTCTCCCCATCAGAAATCATCTAGAGAAGGGTGATCAACGACTTGGTTCGTAGGTACGATGAGGAGGGGATCATCCCCACCAGGGGCATGGCCCATTTGGATCTAGAGGCGGCTACGACTCACCACCATCGACGCCCCTGAGGGCCACGCAGGGAGCTGCCTCTCCCCACTCTGACGTTCAACCCCTTTGGGAGTCTATCCCCAGAGCACCTTGACACATCCCTCCCCTACGCCAATGAGGCAGGGGATGTTCGGTTCCGCCCGATCGGAGACCCGTCCCAAGGTCTAATGGAAATAACCCCCGCCAGGCTGCATTGACGCCGCTGCTCGACTCCCCAGACCGAGGAGCAGGAAATATTCATGCCCGCACCACCGGCTCCGTCCCATCTGACCCGACACCAGTGTCGGGCGCGAGCAGAAGAGAATGCCCGTCCCGAGAAACCAACGTCAGCAACCACTGTGGCCCAAGCCACTGCTTACTCCTACTACCAGATCCCTGCACAGGTTGAGCAGGGGCAGTCGCACGCCCGACCGGGATCGAAGCCCCGACCACCCTGCAGGCAAGTTGGGTTGAATCTCCCGGTCGTGGGTACCGACAATGGCCACCGTGGACCAATCCGCAGTAGTTCCACCCACCATGAAGGCTCATTTTGTGCCACTGATCTGGAAAGCTGAAGGATTCTTCACGACGGCTATGATCTGGGTATGACTCTTTCTAGTGCCCATAGCACTGGGTATGAGGTCACTCCCCCTACCACTATCCGTGAGTATGGAGTCATTGCGTATCCAGTCGCTCACTCACATAGAGGTCGTCCCCATGTCCCTTTCAACATCTGTCTCAGTGCTTCTCACACCCCAGCCTTCGGCCCCCTCTTCCCCAGTGCTATTGTGACCAGGGGACTCCTTGACGGAAATCATCCTTACCCAGAGGAGCGACCCAGGGGCAGGAAGGTGGGGCTTCATCCCCGTAAAAGGAATGTTAGGGAAGTCTGGATGGAAATTAGACCAGTCGGTTTCTCAGACTCTGAGGCAGAATACGACTCGACGATAGAACCCTCCCGCCAACCCTTTGAGTCGAGGGCAGGGATGGGGATGTTGCACGTCAGTCTCGTACTCCCTGAATGCGAGATCCATATGATTCCCTCCTCCCTCCGAAGGTATAACCAGGAGGATGAGGAATTGGCATACCCCCAGGGGTCAAACCCGCAGTTACCACTGGCCTCCCCAGAAGCACCTTCCACCTCAGTTAGGGATGGTGGGGAACTTTTCTAGGGACCGATGGAAGAGTCGCAAGGTGATGCACCCTCGGAAATCACCGACACTGTGACAAGAGGCCCATTCGTCGGCCCATCCTATCGTGACATGGCATCCAGGGCACTGCAACCCTTGGAGGATGACTTAGGGATCGGCGGCCAATCGGCATGTTCATCGTATTCCACGCCGACCAGCCCACCAGCCCGGCAGCCTGCCTCGACACCATGGCCAGTTCCCTGACTATTCTTAGTGGACGAGCAGGGGAAGCAACGTCTGGACCCCGAACCGGAGTCATGGAGCTTATGGACCGTCCTCGCAGCGGGCCGCTTCCCCGAGAAGTTTTGTCCGGTCGTAGGATCAGATTTTGATATGCTAGAGTCACTGACCCCGGGAGAGTTAAAATTTTTCCACCAAACACTTCGGGTGACTCGCTCCCATCTTCGCCATCAGCTATCACCGTATCTTGGGAGCCAAGCACATCTCAAGGATATCGGTGAGCAGTGCCATCGGGTCGACCTGGCAGTGCTCCCTGTGGTTCGGCACCCCGAGTCACTAGGCCACCACGGGGCCCTCCAGCAAAAATGCATCCAGAGTTTTCAAGTCCTCCGAAATGTTATTGAGGAAGCCACCCCCCACATGCACTTCCACGGATGGGGGAAGTACGCTGCCCTTCTTTTCTGTGTGATCGTCCGACAGCCCGATTCACTGGGTGGACCTGAGGGAACGTCTCCAAGGGCAGTGGTAGTCAACAGGGATGACCCTTCAGATGAGGGAAACATTGTGGAGACCCTCAACGGGGACTCACACCTTGATAAAAATCTACTACTGGACCCATTTGGGAGTATTACTCGCCAACAGAGGAGCCTCCTAGGTCTCCCTATACCCACGGAGGCACTAACACTGAGCCGAAACATCAGCAAGGGTAAAGAGCCCATAGGGTCTGTCAAACTCGCCGACCCATCTGCCTCGGTGCCGAAAGCAGAGGAAGATCTCGAGAAGGTCACACTACGCCAACGGCTTGCTAAGAAAAAGAGGCTAGTTGATGAGCTCCTGGCCAAATGCATTGCAGAGCGGCAGCCTGACTTCCGTAACCATAGACCAGGACAGCAGGGGCAGGAGCACCCACTCCTTGCCGAGATTCCCCTGGGCAACCGCGAACATGTTGCGTTCAATTACAGGGGAGAGGCTGGAGCCCATGGAAAGAGGGCGCAATATGTTTTGCCAAACCCTCCTGAGCGGCGGGACCACCTGGGGGACCCTGCTCGGTTTTATGCCGCTGCCCCGAGATTCGCTGCGCCAGCTGCCCTGTGAGCTGCTGAGCTTAACTACCATATTGAAGAGCCCGGAAACGCGCTTGTGGTTAGAGATTCCTTTCAGGACAAGAATCCACGTCTGGATGATCTGATAGAAGTACTCATCGCCCACTTGGAGGCCCTGAAAACACGGTAGGTGGAAATCCCACCGGACGGCAAGCCATACCCAGCATGGGTGGATGATATTCCGGCCCCAGCGGGATTTTGGAACCCCACTTTCACCCACTTTAACTGGACCGGAGACCAGCCACAACACCTGGACCACTTCAACTCGAGGTGCGGGCCTATGTTAGGGACTCCAACACAACAGGAGGCCGCCCAGCTCCATTGCTTGGTTCAGACACTGGAAGGGCCAGCATTCATTTGGTGCAGCCAGCTCTCGGTTGGATCAGGGACTAGCTGGGAGGACCTTCACCGGTAATTCCTCTACCAGTTCAGTTCCACAACTCGGAAGATGAACATCGCAGACCTCTTCAGGTGCAAACAAAGGCCCGATGAGCGAGTCGCGGACTTTGTCGCCCGGTGGAAGGGGATCACGTACTCTCTTGACATTCCACTAACTCAGCTGAAATTACTGAAAATGTGTGTGGGGAACGTCAAGGCAGAGCTGGTTCCTTCTCTAATCACTCATAATTACCCTAGAGGGTTCGGAGACTTCTCAGATAAGGCTCCGCACCTCGAAGAAGCCTTGCAACAGGCCAGTCAGGCATGCCCGCTACCTCCTGTAATCTCTGCAAGGAGAGCTGCCAGAGCCAAGCTCGCTGTTGTAGCCCAGCTAGAGGCCCCCAGACAGCAAGAGTTACTACCAGTAAGGCCAGCCCAGTATCCTCATAGGGGTCCAACCCCACGGGCATAGCCTCCAGCCCAGCAGCAACCGCCTTAAAACTGGCAAGCGCCTCCGCATAACGCACCACCACCACCTAAGTGAGATAATCAGGCTCTACCTCCTCGACATGCTCCTCCGGCCCCTGGTCATGGTCAACCTCCAAGAACCCCCTTTCTAGATAGAAAGAATCAGACTTACTCGTTTTACGGGGCCTAGGTCCCCGGTTATTTTCGTAGTGCCATGGAGCAGAGGATCGTGCAGCTACCTGAGTGCCGGAAGCCAGAAGAGGCATGTTATGACAACCCTGCTTTTTATTACAACTTAAACATGCTTTATTACATAAAACTTCACTTGATACAACAAAGAAGATCGAGAGGTTTAGTGTCTTTGGGGCTTAGGATCATTACATAAAAACTTTAAACTTGAAATACAACATCCTTATTGAAAACTTCCTTTACATGACCACTACATTCCTTCGTACTTAGCATTGCATGGGATAACCTGAGGACATGCATAAGAAAAGGGTGAGCTATAAAGCCCAGTAAGGGAGTACACAATGAATAACATGAGGATTACAATACATGTTAGGCAATAGGCATATCAATAGAGCATAAGAGAGACATGAACATAAAGGCATGATAAAGCATGATAATCATAACATGGAAATGTGGCAACAACACTTAACATTGAATTAGCATGAGCCAAGGCTCATTGCACATGGAGCATGAGTAAACCCTCATTGCACTTGAAGCACGATTAAACCCTCGTTGCACTTGAATTAGCATGAGTCAACACTCATTGCACATGACGTATCATGATACTATACTTTACCCAATGCATTGGAGCGCTATAAAGGGCGCACCCTTCTTAAACATTTCATTTCATGCATAAGTGTGCCACATGGATCATAAAACATGGATTCATAAAACATAATCATTTATTCCACGATAAAGGAATGTGGAATTAATACATGAAACTTTACAGTCAATAAGTAAATGTGCATAAAGGTGAATACCCTTGATGGAGAAATGGGCATGGTATTCACTACACAATGATATTGGCTTAGAAAATCGGTGTGATTTCGGCAGCGTAACGGCGTGACATAAGAATTCATAAAAAGGGCTGATGAGAGAGAAAGGGGCTCCTCAACATATTTACATGTAATGGACAGTAAGAAGGTCATATAGATACATGTCCCAACAATTGAAAAGGAATTTAGATTCATGATACAAAAGTATTTCTTGAATATAAAAGAGGAGAAAAAGGTTCCTTTCGGAATTTCGGCATAGTAACGGGTGTACATGGGAGGCATTTAATGAGAGAGAAAGGGGTCTCCCATCATTCAAACAATAAGAGGGCAGTATGGGAGAGGTGCGAAACCATACCCCAACATTCATAAATGAAATTAAAAGGGCAATACAACTTAAAGAAAATTGACAAAAATGAGAAAGGAAGAAAAACCCTTACTTGGAAGTGTGCTTCCAAAGGCTAGAGAGAGGCTTGTGAGAGGCTTCTTGGGAGCTTGGGGCACCTTGAGAGGATTCTAGAGAGAGTAGGGCAGAGGTTGGACGAACTTCAAGGGCTTTGGGTGAGGAGGAAGTGGGAGCTTGGGTGGGTTTATATAGGAAAGGTGAGAGAATTCTTTATTATTTAGGTTTGGGACCCCTTATATTAAAATAATCCAAACCACAAACCATCCCATGGTATTTGCCCATGGTTTCTGGAAAAGGAAAGAGGAAAACAATATTTTACAAGGCCAAGGTCCGAACTTATTAAAAAATTAGGGTTGCTTATGTGGAGGTGAGTCACACTCCCATGGAAATTAATTTAAAAAGGCAAAGTGTTGAATAAGTTTTGAGGGCTCCATTAATGCTTTGAAAAGTGAGTCAAACAAACCCAAAACCTCATTATTTTAATGATAAAACACATATTGGCCAAACATAAGGATTATGGTATTTTATTACATCACCATTGGGTCATTATGATGTCATAAAGCACATTATATATTTAAATGGTATTTAATTTTTACCCAAAAATCTGACTGTCTCAGAAAATTATGAAAAATTCACCGTTGGATAATTCTGACGTCCTGATTCCAAAAATAATATTTATTTTATCTAAATAATTTTCTAAATATGTGAATTTTCACTTTTAAAATAAAAACCGACATTTATAAAAAATTCACGGGTTTTGACAGAAATGGCTTTCAAACCTTAATAAAAATTTTAATTGCATTCATACAATTATAAGATCATTTATATTTAATAAAAATTAATTTAATATTAATAATAATATTTTATTAAAATATTATTTAATTCAAAAATCCTTTAATTTAATAAAATATAATTCTTAATTAAATAATAACTAAAAACACCGTTTGTACTTTAAAAACTAATTACAATGTATCAAAAATGACTAGAAATTATATTCATTATTATATACAAAAATAATGTACATGAACATGGTGCTACTTATTTGTTACATAACCCCTTAAAATAGCCGCATAAGACCTACGGGTAAGGTGTGCGATGGTGACAGACTCTTGGGGTTGCTCGGATAACATCGCTCGAGTGGTAATCTCTATCAACTTCCATTTTTCCCGTAGACGATCACGTTCGAGCTTGAATTGATGAAGCTCAGCTTGGGCTTGGTCAAGGGCAAAGCCCAAAGACGCCACCTCCTTTCCGAGCTCCGACAAATGGGCTTCGTAAGGGGCAATTCTACTGGATGAGGCCATCGCTTCCTTTGTCTGAGTAGAAAATTGGTTCGTTAAAGCCTTATATTTAAACTACCTAGATGATCACTGTTCAACGGCTATAAAAGTAACGGTCACAAATCATAACGTTAAACTAAAGAAGCTGACATCTTATAACAACATTTTTTTTTCATAAAGAAACATTTAACTGGATCAAGAGGGATTTTCCATTAATGAAATTTTGGGTCGTTACAACATTCCCCCCTTAAGAAATTTCGCCCTCGAAATTTTCCTTTTCCCACACTAAAACAAATGTGGGTAACTTAGCTTCATCATATCCTCCGACTCCCTAGTTGCTTCTTCAAACTTGTGGTTTCTCCACAACACCTTGACGAGGGGCATTGTCTTATTTCGTAGAACTTTTTCTCTACGATCCAAGATCTTCACTGGTTGCTCCTCATAAGAAAGATCGTCTTCTAATTGTACCACCTCAGAAGAGAGTACATGTGAAGGGTCTGGTATGTACTTCCTTAATAGGGATACATGGAAGACATCATGCACCTTGGCCATAGTAGGTGGAAGTGCTAGTCGATAGGCCACAACCCCAACACGATCAAGAATCTCGAAGGGGCCGATGTACCTTGGACTTAACTTCCCATTCTTTCCAAACCTCATGACCTTCTTCCACGGAGATATGCGTAAAAACACCACGTCTCCAACTTTAAACTCAAGGTCTCGTCGACGATTATCTGCATAACTCTTCTGTCGACTTTGGGCTGCCTTGATATGCTGCTGAATGGTTTTCACCTTCTCCACCATTTCCTCGACCATTTCTGGTCCAAGCAGCTTACGTTCACCGACCTCATCCCAACATGTCAGTGTTCTACACCTTTTCCCATACAGGGCTTCATATGGTGCCATTTGGATGCTTAAGTTGAAACTATTATTATAAGAGAACTCAACTAGAGGAAGATGTTGATCCCATCCTCATTTAAAGTCCATTGAGCACGCTCTCAACATATCCTCAAGTGTTTGGATAGTCCGCTCGGATTGGCCATCAGTTTGAGGATGATAGGCCGTACTGAAGTTCAGTTCAGTATTCAGAGCATGTTGAAGACTCTTCCAAAACTTAGAGGTAAATCTTGGATCTTGGTCAGACACAATAGATAGCGGTACTCCATGCAACCGTACCACTTCCCTGATATATATCTGTGCCAGTTGATCCAAAGAGAAATCCTCTCGAATAGCAAAGAAGTGTGCAGTTATTGTAAAACAATCCACAATAACCCAGATTGCATTGTTTCTTTTGGATGTCCTTGGAAGTCTAGTGACGAAGTCCATGGTGATGTTCTCCCATTTCCATTCTGGTATGGGCAATGGTTGCATCATCCCCTTAGACTTCTGCCTCTCTGCCTTCACTTGCTAACACACCAGGCACTTTGATGTATATTCGGCGATCTCCTTCTTCATATTATCCCACCAAAAGTTTTCTCGGAGATCTCGATACATCTTTGTGCTCCTTGGGTGAATAGAGAAATTTGAACTATGTGCATCATCCAAAAGTTCCTTCTTCAGCTCCGAACTTTATGGGACACATAGTCTTTTCCCAAACCGCACAATTCCTTCTTCATTAACATTAAACTCTGAGGATTTTCCCTTTTTGATAGCTTCCACTTTTTCTTGGATTCTCGCATCATCCTTTTGAGCATACTTTAACCTTTCCAAAAGAGATGGTTGAGCAATCATTTGTGAAAGGATTGATGATGTTCCCTTCTTTATGATTCCCACGTCCATCTTCATCAAGTCTAAGAAGATTGGATCCTTCTCAATTCTCATCATTGATAGAATTGCTGGATCCTTTCTACTTAGGGCATCCGCCACCTTGTTCGCCTTCCCAGGGTGGTAATGTATTGAACAGTCATAATCCTTTATGAGCTCTATCCATCTTCTCTGGCGCATATTAAGCTCTTTCTGTGTGAATATATACTTAAGACTCTTGTGGTCAGTATATATATCACATTTCTCTCCATAGAGATAATGCCGCTAGATTTTCAAGGCAAAGATCACCGCCGCCAACTCCAGATCATGCGTTGGATAGTTTCGCTCATGGATTTTCAACTGTCTTGAGGCATAGGATATCACTTTATCATTCTGCATCAGCACACATCCTAAGCCCTTCTTCGAAGCATCACTGAATACCACAAAAAGCTCCCCACTTGTGGGTAAAGTGAGCACATGTGCAGTGATAAGCCTCCTTTTCAACTCCTTGAAGCTTTCTTCGCATTCATCACTCTAAGCAAACTTTACTCCCTTTCGAGTTAGCTTGGTAAGAGGGTTGGACAATCGTGAGAAGTTTCTCACAAATCGTCGATAATATCCAGCTAACCCCAAGAAGCTATGGATATCAGCTAACGATGTTGGCCTCGGCCATCCCTCAATTGCATCTGTTTTGGAGGGGTCCATAGATATCCCATTGCTTGTGATGATATGGCCCAAGAATGAGACCTCCTTCAACCAGAACTCACACTTGCTGTACTTGGCATAGAGCTTCTCCTTGCGCAAAGTCTCCAGTACAGTTCTTAAATGCTCCTCATGGTCCTCCTTGGTTTTTGAGTATATTAGAATATCATCTATAAAGACTACCACAAATTTATCTAGGTAATCTCTGAAGACTCTATTAATCATGTCCATGAATATTGCTGGAGCATTGGTGAGTCCAAAAGGCATTACTATGAATTCATAGTGCCCGTACCTTGTACGAAAAGCAGTCTTGGGGATATCTTCCTTCTTCACCCTTACTTGATAATATCCCGACCGCAAGTCGACCTTGGAGAAGTATTGTGCTCCACGCAGCTGATCAAACAAGTCATCGATTCTTGGGAGAGGATACTTGTTCTTTATCGTGATTTTTTTAAGTTCACGATAATCGATGCAAAGCCGCATTGACCCATCCTTCTTCTTGATGAAGAGGTCTGGTGCACCCCATGGTGATGCACTTGGGCGTATAAACCCTTTATCCAGATTCTCCTGTAGTTGTTTCTTCAGTTCTTCAAGCTCAACCACAGCCATTCTAATGGATTCTTGGATATTGGTAGTGCCCCAGGTATAAGTTCAATTGAGAACTCAACATCTCTTCATGGAGGAAGACCAGGAAGTTCCTCGGGAAATACTTCAGCGAATTCCCTCACAATAGGCATTTCTTCAAGGGTGGTTTCTTCCTTGGACTCAATCATCTGAGCCAGATATGCGTGCTCATAAGGCAGTAATATCCATGCTTGAGATGATGGAGCTAAAGGAGATTCATCTTCTTCCTGACACTTGTAAAGAATCGGGGTCGATTCTCCATATGGAGTGTGATTTTCCTCTCCCGACAGTTTATGTTGGCTCTATATAAGGAAAGCCAATCCATGCCAAGAATTGCATCAAATTCCACCAAAGGGAGTATGACGAGGTTCGCCGGGAAACTCAATCCACAGATTATAACAGGGGAGGACTTATACTCATGGGATGCAATTATTGCCCCATTTGCCGTACTCACCGACATCTTTACTTCCATGATTTGTGGTGGTGCAGGGATTGTTCTACTAAACTTTTGAGATATAAAAGAATGCGTAGAACCTGAATCAAAAAGTATGTTCGCTATTCTTGAATGAATAACTAGCGTACCTGTCACCACTTCGTTGTCGGGGTTCACTTCGGCAGAAGTGATGGCAAAAGCTCTTCCTTGCTGTCTTGGAGGTTGTTGATTGCCTCCGATAACCCTTGGATTAGGGCACTGATTCGCAAAATGACCCGGTTCTTTGCATTTGAAGAATTGAACAACGCGTTGAGGTTCGAACGGAGCATTCCTCCCCTCCGTCGCAGCCGCGGGTCCTTCTTGCTGACAGTTAACAGCTAGGTGCCCTTCTCTTCCACACTTGAATCATTTTCTTGTCCCCCTAAGGCAATTTACATGGTGCTTTTTTCCACACTTTTGGCAAGTGGGGTGCTGGAATTTATTAGCGCCGTTGGATTTATCCATCGGACCACCAGCATTGAAGTCCACCTTCCGCTTCTTGTCCCCATGATACCCCTGTGATTCTCCGATCTCCATTTCAACCTTGAGGGCACATCGGACAATTTCCTCATAGCTGTCGAAGTCACAGATCGCTAATGCTTTCCGCAAGCTAGGCTTCAGCCCACCAAAGAAGCGGTCAACCTTGCATTCGGGGGTAACGACAAAGCCGGAAGCGTATCGTGCAAGCCTTGTGAAGTTTGCCTCGTACGCTCCCACAGATTCCTCATCTTTCTCCTTGAGGGAAAGGAAGTCCCTTTCCATCTTAAGACGGAGGGTGCGTGGAAAATATTTATCGAAAAACATCTTCCGGAATACCTTCCATTCCAAAGCCTCGATCTCCTCCTCAGGCTTCGTATTTTTGATCAACGTCCACCATTGATCAGCTTCACCCTCCATACGATAAGCCGCCAGGAGAAGCTTCTCTTTTTCAGAGCATTGGGGGATGGAGAATATCTTTTCAATGGAGTTGATCCATTGTTCAGCAATCGTGGGATCGGATGATCCACTAAAAGTAGGAGGCCTTTGTCTCATGAAGCTTTCAATAGCGACTTGTTCTTTCTTAGGGGGGGTTGAACGTTCCTCTTGACCAGTGTTTCTATTCAAAACTTGAGTTAGCTGAGAGAGAAGCGTGACAAAGTTCGTGATTCCCGCTCCCATTGGATTGGGCATCTCATAAGTACAATCATCACACTGATCTTCACAACGGTTGTTAGCCCGAGTTCTCCTATTACCGGCCATTGGCTGGAATAAAAGGAAAGTTAGGGTTAACACATAAAGGGTAATCCAAATACAAAAGTTGATGACTTATAAATAAACTTTAATCTCTTTAACTCATGAGTCTATAGGATTCAATCCAGGATTTTCATGATCTTCCTTCTAACATATATCCTTAGGGGCATTTTTTTCCTTAATAAGGGTTCATACTAAGATTGTGAATTTATCAAAACATATCCCCCGGGAGTGTCGTAACCAAGAGTGCAGCAAGGCCCGTTGTCGTGCACCAGTTCCCGTTCGAGTCTAGCTCAAAGCGGTGTTTTCGGGTTTTACCCTTAGGATACATCTGTTCCAGAGCCGCCTCTACCTGCTCGTATCCAGACAGGGATGTATTTGTTTGATAAACCACTTACTTAGTATTTACCAAAACTTAGGGATGTTTTTATTATGATTAGTCTTGTATCTAAGGCTTTACTAGGGTTTCCTAATCCCAAAAATAACTAAACCTATCCTTTGATACCAACTACGACAACCCTGCTTTTTATTACAACTTAAACATGCTTTATTACATAAAACTTCACTTGATACAACAAAGAAGATCAAGAGGTTTAGTGTCTTTGGGGCTTAAGATCATTACATAAAAACTTTAAACTTGAAATACAACATCCTTATTGAAAACTTCCTTTACATGACCACTACATTCCTTCGTACTTAGCATTGCATGGGATAACCTGAGGACATGCATAAGAAAAGGGTGAGCTATAAAGCCCAGTAAGGGAGTACACAATGAATAACATGAGGAGTACAATACATGTTAGGCAATAGGCATATCAATAGAGCATAAGAGATACATGAACATAAAGGGATGATAAAGCATGATAATCATAACATGGAAATGTGGCAACAACACTTAACATTGAATTAGCATGAGCCAAGGCTCATTGCACATGGAGCATGAGTAAACCCTCATTGCACTTGAAGCACGAGTAAACCCTCGTTGCACTTGAATTAGCATGAGTCAACACTCATTGCACATGACGTATCATGATACTATACTTTACCCAATGCATTGGAGTGCTATAAAGGGCGCACCCTTCTTAAACATTTCATTTCATGCATAAGTGTGCCACATGGATCATAAAACATGGATTCATAAAACATAATCATTTATTCCACGATAAAGGAATGTGGAATTCATACATGAAACTTTACAGTCAATAAGTAAATGTGCATAAAGGTTAATACCCTTGATGGAGAAATGGGCATGGTATTCACTACACAATGATATTGGCTTAGAAAATCAGTGTGATTTCGGCAGCGTAACGACGTGACATAAGAATTCATAAAAAGGGCTGATGAGAGAGAAAGGGGTTCCTCATCATATTTACATGTAATGGACAGTAATAAGGTCATATAGATACATGTCCCAACAATTGAAAAGGAATTTAGATTCATTATACAAAAGTATTGCTTGAATATAAAAGAGGAGAAAAAGGTTCCTTTCGGAATTTCAGCATAGTAACGGGTGTACATGGGAGGCATTTAATGAGAGAGAAAGGGGTCTCCCATCATTCATACAATAAGAGGGCAGTATGGGAGAGGTGCGAAACCATACCCCAACATTCATAAATGAAATTAAAAGGGCAATACAACTTAAAGAAAATTGACAAAAATGAGAAAGGAAGCAAAACCCTTACTTGGAAGTTTGCTTCCAAAGGCTAGAGAGAGGCTTGTGAGAGGCTTCTTGGGAGCTTGGGGCACCTTGAGAGGATTCTAGAGAGAGTAGGGCAGAGGTTGGACGAACTTAAAGGGCTTTGCGTGAGGAGGAAGTGGGAGCTTGGTTGGGTTTATATAGGAAAGGTGAGAGAATTCTTTATTATTTAGGTTTGGGACCCCTTATATTAAAATAATCCAAACCACAAACCATCCCATGGTATTTGCCCATGGTTTATGGAAAAGGAAAGAGGAAAACAATATTTTACAAGGCCAAGGTCCGAACTTATTAAAAAATTAGGGTTGCTTATGTGGAGGTGAGTCACACTCCCATGGAAATTAATTTAAAAAGGCAAAGTGTTGAATATGTCTTGAGGGCTCCATTAATGCTTTGAAAAGTGAGTCAAACAAACCCAAACCCTCATTATTTTAATGATAAAACACATATTGGCCGAACATAAGGATTATGGTATTTTATTACATCACCATTGGGTCATTATGATGTCATAAAACACATTATATATTTAAATGGTATTTAATTTTTACCCAAAAATTTGACTGTCTCAGAAAATTATGAAAAATTTACTGTTGGATAATTTCAACATCCTGATTCCAAAAATAATATTTATTTTATCTAAATAATTTTCTAAATATGTGAATTTTTACTTTTAAAATAAAAACCGACATTTATAAAAAATTCACGGGTTTTGACAGAAATGGCTTTCAAACCTTAATAAAAATTTTAATTGCATTCATAAAATTATAAGATCATTTATATTTAATAAAAATTAATTTAATATTAATAATAATATTTTATTAAAAGATTATTTAATTCAAAAATCCTTTAATTTAATAAAATATAATTCTTAATTAAATAATAACTAAAAACACCGTTTGTACTTTAAAAACTAATTACAATGTATCAAAAATGACTAGAAATTATATTCGTTATTATATACAAAAATAATGTACATGAACATGGTGCTACTTATTTGTTACATAACCCCTTAAAATAGCCGCATAAGACCTAAGGGTAAGGTGTGCGATGGTGACAGACTCTTGGGGTTGCTCGGATAACATCGCTCAAGTGGTAATCTCTATAAACTTCAATTTTTCCCGTAGACGATCACGTTCGAGCTTGACTTGATGAAGCTCAGCTTGGGCTTGGTCAAGGGCAAAGCCCAAAGACGCCACCTCCTTTCCATGCTCCGACAAATGGGCTTCGTAAGGTGCAATTCTACTGGATGAGGCCATCGCTTCCTTTGTCTGAGTAGAAAATTGGTTCGTTAAAGCCTTATATTTAAACTACCTAGATGATCACTGTTCAACGGCTATAAAAGTAATGGTCACAAATCTTAACGTTAAACTAAAGAATTTTAAATCTTATAACAACATTTTTTTTTCATAAAGAAACATTTAACTGGATCAAGAGGGATTTTCCATTAATGAAATTTTGGGTCGTTACACATGTCTCACTGACCACCCTAACTACTAACCTTATCACCGGATCATGGGACACACCATCCAGTGATGCTATGTGTTCAGATACTGGCTCCAAGACCAGATTGAAAACAACACAGTCAGGTTGGGCCCAGCCCCGGCACAGGTGGCAGGAGTCTTCGTGAGATCAAATGGCAGCAGTGATAACAAGGATGACTGGGAACAGGTTTCTGACCATGGGTCCCGTAAATATGACGACTGGATGGCCCACAGGATGGTCACTTGTGCCCATGGCATCATCCGTGCCCACCTGAGTCAGCCAGAGCCCTCAGAGTCTGCGAGCGCCGCTTCGACATCGTTGTCCCAACCTACCTTTTCCCAGAAGAGCAAGCGGCGGTGCAAGAAGAATGAACGCGCCCTACCAGTGCCATCATCTTCTCGTACGCTTGGCGATTTTATGCCCCCAGAAATTTGGATCCCTCTGAGACTTCATCCGGTAGTGGATGACTCCTCGAGTGAAAGCCCGGGGTATGCTTCGGTTAACGCGGTAGAGTTGGTAAATCCCTTTTTGGATCCCAACGATGTGGAACGCCAGGTGGACCTCCCCAATGTCCCCAACCATTGCCAACGTCGGCGGAGCTGTGGCTACATGAATCGCTAGGGCATGGCAGTAGTCACCTCCAATCAGGTCGTGCACGCTACCGAGACCAGGCAGCAGGCCCAGTACATAGAGCAGCACAGGCGGCTCCTTCACCCGGTGTCAACAGGTTCATCTCCACCATGGTTTGTGTTCCTGGATCTGGCGGAACCACCTCGTCCGTGTCGCAACCAGCCCTGGCCTACCACCGGCCGACTATAGATTTTCGGTCCTAACATGGCAGCCACCTCCTGGGCTTTGCCTAGTGAACAATGAGACGTTCCTAGTACCAGTCAGTCACCGGTCCCGCCGGCAGGGCCTGTCATGCCTCCAATCACAGAGCATCCTCCTGTAAGCATAATCTCACGATTGGCTCGAAAGTATTATGTTCTGAAGCACCTGGTCGGAATTCTGGTAAGGATTTCTATCCTTGATTCCCTTCACCTATCGTCTGAAATGCGTGAGGCACTCGCCAAGGCTCTCAGGCGCCCCCTTCAGTTTGAAACGGAGGTAGCGGCTGCAGAAGCCTTCCACACTGAGGTGATTGAGGACACCGAATGTCAGGCAATTATCTCTTTTTCCTGTGAAGATGAATACCTTCCCATACAGGGGCACATCCACCCACTATACATCACTGACCAGTTTAATGACGTGGATATCCGCCGCTGTCTTGTCGACATGGGTTCCGGGATTAACCTAATCCCAACTCGGACACTACGGAAACTGGGGTTGTCTGAGGATGATTTAACTCCCTCCGACCTCAGGATCTATGGGTATGATAGGACCGAGAAAACTCCACTCGGCAAGATTCGTCTGAAGACCCATTTCGGCGGCCTAATGTCCAATACTGAATTCATGGTTGTCTCTCAGGACACCACCTACAATGCGTTGATGGGCAGGTCGTGGCTCCACCTTCACGCAGGGGTCCCCTCATCGTATCACCAGGGCCTCAAATACTCCCTTAAGGGTCGAGTGGGAGTGCTCCAATGAGATGTGTCTTTGTTTTCCTCTTGTGAAGCCCGTTACCTAGATGCTAACTATTAAAAGAGTAAGGACAAGCAAATCCTGGCAGGTGAGGTCGAGCCCGCCACTGTCACGAGTGATCTTGGGGCAGGTTTGGATAACACATATGTCTTCCCAATCCATCGGTTGGAGGCCACGACCCCCTACATGGGGTAGTGATTTGTTTTCTCGGGTACTAGAGGAAGGCATATTTCTGAGTCCAAGTGGCGGTGGTAAATCACCTCGTACTCTTACACCAACCTGGCTCAGGTGATCCCCGAGCCTCCTACCCCTGTACGATATCGGGACGTTGGGCTCATGGAAACGGCAGTGTGTCATACGTGTCTGTTTCGCTGGGCTGGAATCAACTGGCTCAAGCCAACACGCCACTACTGCTTTGATGTCATAAAGTGTGGCCCCTTGGGACGAAGGCCATATGGGATTGGATCAAACGCCTTTGTCGCCATGGTCTCCGCAGTTCCTGAGTCTCTTGACGTGACGACCTATTCCAACCAAGCCAGCACCAGCTTCCCATCAGGGTCTGGCAGCCCCGAAACAGATCCCCCCATGGACGATCCTTCCACAAGAGGAGAGGAAGACATGGAAGATTCTCCTCCTGCCTTTGAGGAGGGCGTCTCCACCACGGTTGACGAGTTAGTACAGGTGAACCTCGGTAGCAAGGTGGACCCGAGAACCACATTGGTCAGTGCTGTTATGCCTCCCGAGGAACGGAAACAGTACATAGACTTACTCAGATAGTACCATGATGTGTTCGCCTGGAGTTATGATGAGATTCCAAGTTTAGATCCCTAGGTAGTCGTCCACTGCCTTGGCCTCCCAGAAAACCATCGAGGGTTCAAGTAGACTCCCAGAAAGATGCACCCCTCTCATGGTTCCATGGTTGAGGCCGAAGTTGATAAGATCATCATGGCCAACTTCATCAAGGAAGTCCAGTACCCCAGGTGGTTAGCCAACATTGTTCCAGTCAGGAAGAAGAACGGGCAGATCAGGGTCTGTATCGACTTCCGTGATCTCAATCACCATTGTCCGAAGGATGATTTTCCCCTTCCCGTGACAGAGTTGTTGATCGATTCCATGTCCGAGTTCCAAGCCCTCTCCTTCATGGATGGGTACTCCGGGTACAAATAGATCTAGATGGCCCCCAAGGATGAAGTGTTCACAACCTTTAGGGCCCCCCAGGGTACTTTCTGCTACCGGGTTATGCCCTTCGGCCTGAAGAATACAGGTGCAACCTATCAACGGGCTATGCACCGCATATTCAAGCTGATACCCGGGACACTGGTGGAGTGCTACGTAGGCGACCTGGTTGTTAAATATTGTCAGTTCCAGCACCATCTCAAAGACCTTGAGAAAGTGTTCGGCTTCCTTCATTCTCCCCACTTGATGATGAACCCGTTGAAGTGTGACTTCGGGGTCACCTCCAGAAAGTTTCTTGGCTTCATTGTTAGGCATTGAGGCACCAAGATCGACCCAGATAAGATCAAGGCCATCATTCAGATGCCTCTCCCAAATAATATTCTGGATCTTCAAGGCCTCCAAGGCTACTTAGCCTATATACGCCGATTCATTGCGAATCTGGCTGGAAAGTGTAATCCCTTTTCTCGGCTCATGAAGAAAGGCCCTGCCTATGGGTGGGACGAAGTGTGTCAGATCGCTTTTGAGGAAATCAAGTAGTATATTCTTCAACCTTTGGTCTTGATTCCACCCATTCCCGGAAAGCTTCTAGTCCTTTATGTGACCTCCCTGGATCAATCCCTCGGCGCACTTCTCACCTAGAAGAACAACGAGAGAATAGAGGATAGCCTCTACTACCACAGCCGCATACTCCTCAACGCGGAAATTAGATATTCTACCATTGAGAAGAGCTTCCTGGCGCTCGTATTTTCTGTGCAGAAATGTTGACACTACTTGCAGCACCATGAGGTACAGCTGGTCTCTTAGGTAGACCCGTTGAAATATATCCTGAACCGACCTATGTTGACCGGCCGATTGGCACGTTGGGCGGTGATCCTCCAGCAGTTCGACATCAGGTTCGTACATCAGAAGGCCATCAAAGGATAGGAGTTGGAAGACTTCATAGCTTCCCACCAAACCTCTATGGACCAGACACTGGATCTAGGCTTTCTTTATGAGGCAATCCTCTCAGTCGATCACGTCGACCCATGCTGGCAGATGCACTTTGACGGTGCCTCCCGGAGCCCCACCGGTAGAAGGCCCAATGATCCAAGGCTTAACAGAGTGGGCCTGGGTATCATCTTCATCACCCCAGAGAAATCTGTTCTGCCATATTCATTCCCATTGTCAGAAGGCTTAACCAACAATGAGGTATAATATCATGCCCTCATCACTGGCCTCGAGTTGGCTCTCGAGGTTGATGTACCCCATCGGTATGTAAATGGGGACTCTGAGCTAGTCATCATGTAGGTCAATGGTGACTATGCTGTCAAAAATCTAGAACTCATGTCATTCCTGGAGTGCACCCTCTGTCTAATGGCTAAGTTCCCCTCCCGGCCAGATGCCATTCACATTCCCAGGTCACAGAACAGTCGAGCAGATGTTTGGCCAGCCTGGCCGCATCACTTGCAGAGCCTGAACAGGATGACCTAATCATCCACGTGGCGCACCGGAGATTCATTTCTCCAGTTATTCCAGAGGGCGATCGTGGCCCGCGAGTAAACCATCTCACCGCTGGCGCCCCTACGTCAAGATCCTCGGGGGCTTTAGGCGTGTTGATCGAGATAGTTCCTGACTAGAGGACGTCGTTGGTTGAATATCTCCGGCACGACAAGCTTCCGCTGGACCAAGCCGAGTGAGAATGAATCCAACGTCGTGCGCCACAGTTCACCCTTCAAAGCGGTCCCAGCCTTGAGCAGCTCCTTTACAGGCGCGGGTTTGATGGTGTTATCCTCCGTTGTCCTCAAGGACTCAAGATTCCACATGTCATGCAAGAATTGCATGCTGGTTCCTGTGGCGCCCACCAGGTCATGTCAAAGTTTTCCCACCAGATTCGGAGGTTGGGATACTTCTGGCCCTCCATGATCCATGACTGCATCGAGTATTCCAAGAGGTGTCATGCATTCCATGTTCATGATAACTTTGTGCATCGGCCACCAGAGCCTCTCCATACTACCAAGTATTCTTGGTGCTTTGCAGTCTGGGGGTTGGATGTCATAGGGCATTACCCGCCGGCGACGGCCCGCTAGTGCCGGTTCATCTTAACCGCTACAGATTTCTTTTCTAAGTGGGAAGAGGCAATCCCACTCAGGGAAGTCAAGTCATATTCTATCGCTGACTTCGTGAGCTCCAATATCATCTATCAGTTTGGAGTACCTCATCCTATCCTCACGGATAACAGAACCAACTTCTGAGTGGCCGAGATGAAGAAATTGTACGCCAAGTACAACATGCTCTCTAACCACACCTCCCGCTATCATTCGCAGGCTAATGGACAGATTGAGTCATTTAACAAAATCTTCTCTAACATTCTGCAAAATATGATTTTTCAGAACATGAAAATTTGGCTGGGAAAACTCCCCAACGCCCTCTGGTCTTATAGGAAGACGACTCGTAACTCCACCCGGGTGACTCCATATTCCCTGGTATACGGAGCTGAGGTCGTCCTACCCATTGAGATCCAGTTTCCCTCATTGTGCACGGCGGTTTATGACCAGTAAGCGCTAGATAGAGTTTCCGAAATCCATCTAGCGGAATTGGAAGTGCTGGACGGAAGTAGGCTTCACACTTTACATAACATGGAAAGGCATCAGAGCAGGATGACTCGAGCTTTCAATAAGAAGGTTCACCTCTGCTCCTTCCTGCAAGGTGACCTAGTGCTGGCTCTCAGACCACCAATGATTCCCGGCAGGAAACCACCCAAGTTGGAGCCCAAGTGGGAGGGGCCTTTTATTGTCCATAAGGTCTATCCCAATGGTGCGTATTACCTAGTAACTATGGATGGTGAGTGCATAACTCCTCCCACCAATGCCAGGTTCCTCAACCAGTACTTTTCCTAAGCCCGCTGTTAGTCCTGCATGACCGTAAACTATACAGTACCGCACGCCCCTAAACTGGACCTTGGTCCGAGTTCTAATACCTAAAACTAAGATCCGTATTTCGTCCAACATGACGTTAAACTGTGCTGCTAGAAATACATCTATCTTGATTCCCATCTTAATCGGATACGTAGGAACACCCAGACCTTTCGTCTTTGGGTCCAGCTTGAGGTCCTCTATTGTTTCTATCTCGCCTTTTGGGACCATTACCACAGGATCGCGTGGCGTGGTATGGGATTATGTCATCATTCACGTCGGGTTTGCAATAGTTTCACCACACGCACCATGTCCTCAGGATTAGCCCTCCTATGTCATGTTCCCCATGACATTAAAAGGAACCGTCTTGAACTACGCACGGCTTGATTCCCATTCTTATGGGATACGTAGGACCGCTTAAACACCTAGATATCAGGTCCAGCCCCATATCTTAGGAGGTCAATCAATCTCCCAGTTTCTAGGGTGTTTGGTGTTATGCCCCCTTTTTCCCGAGGATCCACCATCTTTTGGCCGTTCTCAGACTGAGTCCTTTCACCCTTTCCAGTGGTCTGATAATGTGTTCAGAGTACTCTGGTCTAGGACCTGGAGTGTCAGATTCGACTTAGGCAAGTTCCATCCACTTTCCAAGCTTTGGGTTCCCCTTCATTCGGGCCCCAATCATCCTTCACACCTGGAGGGACCCCCAAGAACGGCCTGGATACAACGCCTAAGGGATCTCCTACCGTCATGGGCCAAAGCCCCTGAGGGTTTCAGACAACAAGTTGATAGAAATCGTGAGTTGTGAATATGGTCAGCGGTTGATGCTAATTTGTTTGTCCCCATGGCTAACACGATAGGATGTTGTGTTGCAAACATGGTCAGCCGTAATCCTCAGTCTCCATGCCGGCTTCCCCAGGCCCTGAATATTGGTTGCATGATTCACATTATGTTCTTCCCCACCATGTCAAGGTGGAATCTCGACACTCCTTGTACTAACACTCGGTACAACCCCACAGGTCAGATACACCAAGCTACGTAATGGTGTCTCTCGGGGCTCCCGCAATCTGATCGCTAGAGTATGTGCTTGGGTTTCTTCTTTACAGGTTGCGCGCAGCTTGACCCTCATCCCCATGGGAAACGAGGATTCACATGGACATTGCATTTCAGGCCCAGCACAGCTGGGAGATAGCATCTCATGTCCCCCTCCTGATGGTTGGACCCTCGCCGGCCCCTTGGCCTGAGGCTCCACTCTCGGAATCGTGCGCAGTGATGGTATCACATCGTGTGTGTTCCCCCAGGTCGAAGCCATACGTCCTTAAACTGTGCTGTTGGTCCAAGCCATACGAACTTAAACTGTGGTGTCGGTCCAAGCCATACGACCTTAAACTATGCTGTAGGTCCAAGTCATACGACCTTAAACTGTGTTGTCGGTCGAAGCCACACGACCATAAACTATGCTATCCATCCAAGCCATACGACCTTAAACTGTGCTGTCGGTCCATGATATATGACCTTAAACTATGGTGCAGGTCCAAGCCATACGACCTTAAACTGTGCTGCAGGTCCAAGCCATGCGACCTTAAACTGTGGTGTAGGTCCAATCTATACGACCTTAAACGGTGCTGCAGGTCCAAGCCATATGACCTTAAACTGTGCTGCAGGTCCAATCCATAGGACCTTAAACTGTGTTGTCGGTCCGAGCCATACGAACTTAAACTGTGCTGCAGGTCCAAGCGATACGACCTTAAACTGTGCTGTCAGTCCAAGACATACGACCTTAAACTGTTGTGTCGGTACAAGCCATACGACCTTAAACTGTGCTGGAGATACAAGCCATAGGACCTTAAACTGTGCTGTAGGTCCAAGCCATACGAACTTAAACTGTGCTGCACGTCCAAGCCGTACAACCTTAAACTGTGTTGTAGGTGCAAGCCATACGACCGTAAACTGTGCTGCAGGTCCAATCCATATGACCTTAAACTATTCTGTAGGTCCAAGCCATATGAACTTAAATTGTGCTGCAGGTCCAAGCCATACGACCTTAAACTGTGTTGTCGGTCAAAGCCATACGACCTTAAACTCTGTTGTCGGTCCAAGCCATATGACCTTAAACTGTGATGTAGGTCCAAGCCATACGAACCTAAATTGTGTTGTCAGTCCAAGCCATACAACCATAAACTGTGTTGGAGGTCTAAGCCATACGACCTTAAACTGTGCTGCAGGTCCAAGCCATATGACCTTAAACTGCGCTGTCGGTCCAAGCCATACAAACTTAAATTGTGCTGGAGGTCCAAGCCATACGACCTTAAACTGTGCTGCAGGTCCAATCCATATGACCTTAAACTGTGATGTCGGTCCAAGCCATACGACCTTAAATTGTGTTTCAGGTGCAATCCATATGACCTTAAACTGTGCTATCAGTCCATGCCATACGACCTTAAACTGTGCAGTCGGTCCAAGCCATACGACCTTAAACTGTGCTGTTGGTCCAAGCCATACGACCTTAAACTGTGTCGTCAATCCAAACCATATGATATTATACTGTGCTGTCGGTCCTACCATGAGACCTTAAACTGTGATGATATCGTCCTAGCTGCACGACGAAAAATTGAAATGCATTGTGATGACCTCCACATGGGGGACATCACGCCGGGTATTGGTCGATTACCATGCTGCTTGTCAATGCCTGTTATGGATTGATTATTGTGGAGACGCCACGAATTTCTACGCTAGGCCAGTCACCCACAAAAGAAAAACCATCTACCTTCAAGAATAAACAAGATATATCAAATGCCGCTTCTTTTGGTGTGAGGACTAGACCTGCACAACTCTTTCGTCCTTTGTGCAGGCGCCACATCGCATCACGATGCCCTTCAAGAACTACGTATGGATTGATTTTCATCCTTATGAGATGTGTATGAGCGCCTGGTAACTTCCTCACAAGCCTAGCCTAACTTTTCGCGCTTGGTCTCTCGGCCTAAACGTGTCCCTGGGAGCACCTAGTAAGCAGGGATTTCCCCATTCATGTTGGGTTTTGCAATCGCTTTACCATGTGTCTACCATTCCCCTTCTCCTTTGGTCTGTGTTATAAGACGTAAAACTAAGATCCTTTCTTTGGATTTCTACGACTCGCTCTCTCTTGTGGGATTGTACGGTGTGGGGCGGGATTATGTCCTCATTCACGTCAGGTTACTCGCCGTGTCATGCCTATCCCCAGATGAGATGTGTCCCTCATCCTGCATGATGTTAAACTGTATTTCATCCAACATGATGTTAAATTGTGCTTCTAGAACTACGTGTGGCTTGATTATCATCCTAATGAGATACGTAGGAATTCCCAGACATTTCATTTTGGGTCCAACCCCAGGGATTACCAAACCTCGTCCCTCCTTATTGTCGGCCTTTCGGTATGACTTCTTGGGTAGTGGTGTAATCGGGACATCTACCCCAAATAAGTTTGGGATGCCCCATGGTAATAATGGGAAGCGGTAGTTCTCTCACCAGAGAGGCCTTGCCTAGAAATTGGGATGACCCGTGATAAGGTTGGTACATCCGCCTAATGCGCCTCCGCCACGGTGGCGCAATTTTGGGAGTGTTGGACTATGTTCGAACAAACCACCATTCCACCTTCCACTCTTTGTGTGCCACTTTATTTGGATCCTCATTTCCATTCATGTTTGATGGGACCCACTAATAGTATGAATGATAGACTTTGGTCCGCCTGCTGCCACAATATGGATGATAGACCTTTGGTCCGCCTATTGTAGCAATATGGATGATAGACCTATGGTCTACCTACTGTCCTGGACCAATGTTCCGGAGGACTGGTCATGTTTGACGGGACCCTCTAACAGTTTGGATGATAGACCTATGGTCCGCCTGCTGTCTTGGGCCAATGTTCCAGAAAACTGACCGATGATGTTTGAGTTAGGCCCCGTGTTGCTAACATGGTCAGCGATCAACCCTCAATTATTGTTTCCATTCTAGGCTAACACGATATGGATGTTGTATTTCCTCCACTGTTAATAGTTATCCTCCATCGTCGCGCCCCATAGTGTTCCGAATTTGGGCAGCGTGATTCACCTTTCCTTTCCATCTCCCTATGTTCAGATGGATTTCAATGCCCCAGGCATTGCCCCGCTCGTGTGTCAGAACACATTGAGAAGGTGATATATCATTCAGTCTGAGGTCTCCTCCTCAGAAATCGAGGCCCGATTTCGGATGCCTAAAGCTTGGTCAATGCCCCATAGTTGGAAGAAATGATAGCACGAGTATACTTTGCTTCTCGCGTTGGGTGTGACCCACAAGATCTTAGGGATGAGTTGTTATTCGTTTCGGAATTATGGTTGAGAATATTAAACCAAGGGTACAAATGAATGGATTTGGGCATGTATTAGATTGAGATGATGAGCAGCACAAGCAAGAAGTTCATGAGATGGCCAAAACAAAGCGCTTAGGGATCCGCGTGCTGAATCGATCTTTCCAGCACTGCTACCCTTTGGCTGGTAGCCTCCAGGACCGCTTCTCGCTCCTTGAAGACTCTCTCCTCATCAGCCTCTGCAGAGTGTAGCTCGCCAACCCTAGATTGTGATTGTGCCCACTCGGTTCAAAGTATGGTCATCTGGTGACTTGCCTCCATCAGTTGTTCCTACGCATCAGCCAGCTGGGCCGACAGTTTCTCCACAATCTTAAAGCATGTGGCAATGAAGGCCTCCTTATCTTCCGCCTGCCCTTCGAGGTGTCGGACATCCCGCTCTGCCCTCAGCAATTCTTGGGCACTCGCTGATCTGTCCCAACACTGGGCAACGTTGGTGCGCCAGCTTCTCTCGCATATCTTCTCAGCCATGTAATCACGGACCGTCAGATGAAGGCGCTGAGTGTCAGCCCCTCCGGCACACAGGAAGCGCAGCCAGGTCTGGAGTGATCCCATCCGCCTCAACCAATCCGGCTGGGGATTTCTGAGAAAGCGCTGGATACACTTCCACCCTTTGTGTCGTGTCATCCGGCTCTCCTCGGCTGCCTCTGAGTCTGAGTCATCTATCTCCTTAGGGTCAGCAGGTCGGTACATAGGGAAGGAAGCCAGAAGATCAGCAATAGGATCCTCCCCAGGGATGACTTTGGGAGGAATAGGATCCTCGACGTCCGGGAAACCTTCCTCTCTCGCCCCAGCAATGACGATGCCTCCATCAGCTTTCGACCTCACCTAAGGAACAGCGCCGCTGATGTCTGCTGCCCCCTGCTCACCAATTGCCGGGGCCGACTCAGTATAGGGAGCATGTTCTGAATGAGGTGGTATGTCCAACACTGGTCCGCTCATGGATGGCCCGGGCTCCGCAGCCCGACGAGCCTCCAATGTTGAGATCACTGTGCAAGGCATACGCTGGTTAGTTGGAATATTTTGATACCAAGCACCAGTAGTGAGGCGTGAGACTTACAGGAATACAGAGTGTCGGTCTCCAGTGTTCCGGCCGCTGCAGGAGTCTCCATAATGGGAGACCCCTCAGCGCTTGTTAATTCAATGATGGGTGTCGGATCCCCATCATGTCCCACCAGTTGCTCTCCTCCCTCCTCTAGTGGGTACGCTCATACAACACTCAACCGCTCCTTAGTGAGGCGGAGAGATGATTGGGAAATTGGAAATGAGAATGGATGAAGAAGGAAAATGAATGAAGATAGAGACTGACCTCGAGTATCTCGGTTATGTCGAGATCAGAGCCGACAATCTCACTGCTCTCTCGGAGACTCCCTTGGTAGGTCTCACCTTGTGACCCCTCATCTTCGGGTTCTCCTTATTCTTCATCTTCTCATTCACCTTTGTATTCTCCGGTCTCCTCCTCCCCCTCTGACTCCTCATCACTGTCACCTTCTCCCGGCAGCATCGCTTCCGGATCATGCTCCTGGCCGAGCATCACTTTGACTAGGAAAGGTGGCTCTACATGCCAACCCGTTTGGCGTGCGTATGTGTCCATGGACGTTAGATAAGCATGCCGCCGATGGAAGTTTACTCGGTCGGTAATTCGAACGAGCCCGACCACTGGCAGCTGGATCCCGTTTTTCATGATCTTCTACCAGATGGCTTCAATGCTCAGCGATTCCCGCAGGGTCATCCAGGCCGACCATAGTGCCGGGAGAAGTGAGTCTTGGGAATGTTTGAGTAGGTATCTTATCTGCTTCCCGATAAGTTCCCTGGCCGCCTCATGTGACCCCTCTACGGGCAATGAGGTCGCGGTGGTGCTATGTGATGTTCCCGCTGCTGGAGTCCCGGCCTACGCAGGCCTCGCTGCCTGATGCACCCTTAGTTCCCCCCTTCCGGAAGCACCTTGCCTTCTTTCTCGTCGCCTGTTTTCCACGTGAGTAACCTCGAGTTTCCAGACTCGCTTACATAAAATCCCCTCAGGGTACGCGATGGTCCAGTGTTCAGCATACTCGGTTGCTAGGCCAGCGTCAACCCCGGTGGGAGGAAGAGTAACGACATCGACAGAGCTGAAGGTGGTAAAAATCAACCACATCTGGCACAGAACGCAGAGATTCTTCTCTTGACAGACAACCGTGAATACCTTCTTCGACATTCGTTGGAGGCACCCAAACTGACTGTCGAATCGGGATGGCACATAAGGCTCGCAGATCACCTTCCCGTCGATCCGAGACACGAGCACCCTGCCCCGAATGCTCTGGAAATACTCCTTCTGTTCTAGATAACCTCACCCATTGTCCACCATATGGCCGACCGGGGTGGGGAATGGGCTGTAGTGGAAGTTTTTGTGGTTGCCAATGCGGATTCTCACGCCCTCCTCATTGAGCGTCACCAGCACCACCCCTGCGATGTTCAGAAAGGACGGTCACATGCCATCGCCCAGAGGACAGATGCCGTTTGGGAAAGTGTACCCACCGAGATGAGCCTCCACCCAGCCATGGAAGATCTGGAAGGGACCACATACTCTCCGAGGCGACCCCCCTCGTGAGATGCGTCCCAGGATGGCATACAGCTTGGCTAGTACGGGGATGCCCAAGTTGAACCGTTTATTGGTGGCCATGGTACTCGCCATCACCAGTGTTGCTGGACGGACGCCCATCCTCGCGTCCCACACTAGCAGGAGCCACTCACTAAGGAAGGCGGCAAGGAACCTGGCATACCGGACATTCGGGTCCCAAGCCTCAATGAAGCTATAGCCCCACGATTGGTATTGCCCCGCCTCCAGGGTCCTCCAGTATGACCCATCCCTGCTCCTCTGAGCCGCGGTTGGGCACCGTTTAGCCCGTCCTAGCATTTTGACGGACGGATCCTTCTCAAGGAACAGGCTGAACCATCCCTTGTAGGTGATTTCCTTCAGGAAGTCCTTGACCCCTACCTCTCTTTGGCCAGCTCCAGCAGATTCCACATCAGCATAGGCGTCCGTGACCTGCCTTCCCCGGTGTTCGTTGGAGGAACGAACTCTTTGTATTGGTAGACCTCCAGTGGGATACCTCCGATGCAGTGAACATCCTAGAGCCTAATTCCGACTTCCCCATGATGAAGGTTGAATGTATTGGTGTCTTGAGACCACTGGGAGAATAGCTCCGGCCCGAGCTCAGGTTGGCAGTAGAAGTGGATCTACGATGTCCATACCGCCTCGAACAGGCCGATATACCGCAGTTCATCCCCGAACTGCTCGCAGGTATGGCGAACCCAGAATGCCTAGGCGCACACGCTGGTGAAGTTTCCCCCGGACCACAGGTCCCCATACTTCAGATAGCCCTTTGTGTCATCCGTGATGCTCTGACGGAACGTACTCGCGTAGAGGGCCGGAGAATTCTCTGCTACAGGCTCGTCCCCGGTAATAGTCCTGGTCCTCAGGTTCAGGACATATACATCCAGATGTCTGGTTTCCCTGGTAGCACGGCCATTTTTGGAAATGTTGTATCAAGGAAGCTCATCCTCCTGGATCACCCATGACTACAGCGTGTCCACCTCGAAGCCTGGCATAGGAACCTTCTCCAGGAGGCCAAAGTTCCAGAGCGGGAGGTTGTCAAACATGGGATACATCTTCTGGGCTGGAGTCAATAGATTGAACAAGGTTAGGTTGTTGGAGACGATCACCTTGGCGCCATAAACCTCCTTGTTCGCCGCCATGTTTGTCCTATGAGCAGAGGCTTCCCCCTCATCAACTCGGTTTGCAACCATCTCGAATATCTCGGGAGTTGTACGAAATCAGGATGCAGTGCGTGGAATCGGAGAGTGTCGCACGAAATCTGAAGTGGCGGTGTGAAATCCAGGAGATGGGCGCGCAATCGGCACACTAAGTGCGGAATGTCCCGAGCAGGCGCGCAAAGACGGCCATAATTCGGAAGTAATTCCACACTGCCATAGCATTTTTACACGCAGCCACGGGAGCAATTTTGCACATGAGAGCGATAAGCCTATCGCGCGGAAAAAGAAGAAGTACGGATTTGGGACCCAACACCCCTTTTTATAAGTGAGGCCAGGGTTCCGCGCCATGAAGAAAGAGAATTCTGTGCAAGTCTATCGTTTTGCGCACCCCGTTGGAATTTTGTACGCAAAGTGCATAGGAGACCCAACACTTCGGCATTTCCCTCGGAATCCGATCATTGCGACCTCTCACCGATCCAATTCTGAGGGGGGCATTTTTAGATGCCAAAAAAAATTCGTAACTCCTAGAGGATGTTTAGAAATGGAAAAGCGAAGTCATATTCGGAATCAGAGGCCCGATCCAGAGGCCTAGGAAGTGGTGCGTGAAATAAAGGAGGACTTGCGAGAAATAAAATCATCCGCGCGAAGTATCCCCGGGAAGCGCACAATCGAGCTGGTGAGGTGTGCAATATTTGCATGCCCCGGTTCCTCGCGGCGAGGTCTTGCACGCCGACGACTCCTAGCACATAATATTTTGCGCGCCGCCTGCATTCCACACCTCCTGAGGCCTATAAATAGAAGGCGACCCTAAACAGTTTGGGGGTTGATGAATTTGGATCGGCTCTCGTGCACAAAATTTGACTCCCCCCGGGCGCAATATGTCTTCCAGGTAATTCCCCTTTTCACGCAACCTTGCCCCGGGGTTCGCCTTTGCGCGCAACTCCACTGGCTAAGTGATTTTCCCCTCCTCTGTGTTCCTTCCTTGCGTGCACTCTGTGTCCTATGTGCGCAATACCTTGTGCGCAATTCCCTATCCGAGCGCAATCCCCTGGCTCCAATTACACGCCATCCCGGTGTTTTGCGCGCAAACCTTCTCTTTGCAAGCAAAACCCGGGGACCTTTACCTTGACACCCCTTGGATGCCTCTCTGCGCCGGCACCTGATGTCTCCCCTGCCGGGCATGTGCTCCATGCGTTGTTTTATCGTACGGCCTTCCAGGCTCTTACGAGGTAACTTCAAGGTCCTTTGGGCGGTGTTTCCCGTTGCGTTGCTCTGCCATATGCTTCTCTACATAGGCATGCTAACGGCTATTGCTTCTTTGCATAGCCATGCTAACGTGGACCCCTCGATGGTTCGCCCTGCGGTCCCCCTTCACTACGGCCTTGCTGATGACTTCCCTCCAACAAGGGGTAGAGGGAATTGGGCATGTCAGCCCTAGGGGTGTGGAGCGAACCCACCTCATCCAAGATGTAGGACGTTAACATACTAAGCACCTCATCCCTAACACATGACGTTAAACTGTGGTCCGACCCCGTGCTTCACACGCAGGGTCCCCCCAGCTCAGGCATTCTTTACACCCACTCGTCTCTATGGGAATGAACTCTTCTTCGCATGGAATGAGATCCTCCTTGTCGGAGTGGAGTTTCTCCATGGGGGAAGGGCTACCTCAGAGCATAAGCCCCTAGCCTATCTTGCGGAAGGTTGCACCCGTGCATCTCCGTACTTCCCCCCTACCAAGGCCAGTGAAGTCCCTTTCCCACTGCACTTTGTCGCACCACGGGCCTCCACCCTGGAGTAAGCCTCGGCACCAAGGGATGCTAACCATGCGTAATCCCATGTTTCCTCTTTGGGCCTCTCAACGCGTAAGCCCCATTCTGCTTCTCACGGACGCACCCTTTGCGACGTGATCTTCTGGTCCCTGCTGCCTCTTGTTTCTCACACTGAGCATGACTCAAGTGGGCTTAGAGCGTGCATCGACCATGACATCCTCATGGGCCACCTCAGAGCTTAAGCCCCATCCCAGCAAACTATGTGGACTTTGATCCGTGCTAACGCATGGTACATAGGAAGCCTCCACGAGGGTCAAGCCCACCACCTGGTCGTTCCGACCTCTCCACGTTAGTTCCCCAACCACCATGGGCTGCCTTAGATCGTAAGCCCCATACCCACTCTGAGTTGTCTCAGAGCGTAAGCCCCAAATCCCTTGTCCCGCATGACGTTAAACTGTATGCCCTTGTCCCGCATGACGTTAAACTGTATTCCCTCATCCCGCATGACGTTAAATTGTATTCCCCCTCTTGGGCCGCCTTAGAGCGTAAGCCCCATGTCTCACACCCACGTCCCATCCGGACTTTCCCCTTGAGCCCACATGCCTTGGGAAGCTCATGCCCTAGCCCAAGGGTCTTAATTCCTCAAGGCTCCAATCCATGCCTTCATTCTCACCAGTCGACTCTTCAGGTGTCCCACCGTATCACCGAACTACGCGGACTTTGATTCCCTACCATGGGGATACGTAGGAAGCATCCACGAGGTTCCAGCCCGTCACTCCACCATCCATCCAGATCCTTACCCTGGGCACCATATCCCAGTGAGATCATGCCACCCCATCCCACTCCATGGTATCTGGGAAGCTGCCCACAGGTTGGCCCCAACATCGGTGTTCCCCCTAGGGGGGCCTTCAGCCTGATCCGTCTTCACAAGATGTTAAACGCACGGCATACCCCTTGTTAAACATGGGAAGCTGAGGAAAAACTCATATGGTACACAATCCCCGCTTTCGATGTGGGATGCCTTTGGCTTCCGCACCCTCGAGAAGCCCTGTGATAAGGGATAGAAGACAGAAATGCCAATCCCCAGCGTCAAGACATGCCAATGACACCCCAACATGACCATTCTCCTCACCGAAGGTTGCTTCCCCGACATGACCCCTTAGACCATCTCGACCGAAGCAGTGTAATTAACTGGCATCCATGTAGATATCGCGCCGGGAACGAGCTTCACAAACCCGTATTAAATCTATGAGGGGGACCTAGACTAGGTGATGAGTTCCGACGAGGAATCCACGGAAGGAAGAAACAACATCCCATCATCCCAGTTTCGATCAAGGAGCAGACGTCCCTGAACAAGGAACAGATGCTGCCCGCCTTTGGAATGCGGGAATGTGGGGAAACAAGCCACGCGTCATCCCAATGTGTGACGGACACGCGCGTGCGCCCCGTTGTAAAACCGTCAGAAACAAGACCCTTGATTCATCCAAAGGGATAATAATACAAATTAGTATTCCAAATTAAATTGGTTTTTATTATATGCATACCCATAGTTTAAACTATATTTTAATAAGTATTTTACGATAGATATATCATGATTTCTAAGATCATGAAATCCCACAATAATCATTTCCTTCATTGATAATTTAGTTATTATTATCCATGATATTAATTCATTGATATTATCCATGTATGCATTTTGTGTTCCATTTCTTAATTAAATGGAATGTGTTTTTAGTTATTTAACATTCCATGTTGACTATACCTTATTACTCATGATATATGTTGTTTTACATAACCCTTACCAAGCATCTGAGCTCTCCCTTTATTTATTTTCTTTTACCTGATATATGAAGAAGGATATTATGAATAATATCACAGTTTCCAGATAATTTTGAATGTTATGTATTTTATATTTCCAAACTAATATGAGAATAATGTATGTATCTGGTTCTTGAAGACTAATAAACTAATTGACCAAGTTTTGTGAGATTCCCTTACACCTTATACCAATGTAATAAAGTAAACATTATCTCTGGATTATTGGAATCAAGGAGATAAATTTGTATCAAAGGAAGTTTAGTATAAAAAATGGGATATAGATTTTAAATAATCATAAATATCATGAGAATTATGATAATCCCTTATAGTATATGGAAAATTTAACCATTATGGGGATTTTATTTTATGGATCAATATTTATTATGATTATGAGACAACTTAATTTGTGTTATTATTAAATGATGGTTCCTAATATGAGAAAGGGAATCAAAAATAATAGAAAATATAGAGATTTCCCTACTAAGGAAAAAAATATAATTGGTGTTGTAACTGAGTAGATAATGTCTATATTAGAGTACCTTAATCAGGTTATGAAAAACAACCATTCCAAAATGGAACAACCAATTTTTCAACGGTGTGATTAACCTATGCTGGATTACTTCATGAAAGAAAATACTCAATATTTTAGTGGAACTACTAATCCATTGGTAGTTGAGAAGGTGATTAAATCTCTTCAAAATATATTCCTAGATTTATCATGTAATAAAAGTGAAAATATAATTCAATCAGTATATTATTTAAGAGGAGATGTCAATCAATAGTGGTCAATGATATGGAACACTAAAGAGGTGGAAGTAATAGAAATCATTGAATGAAAAAAAATGTAATATTATGTGGGAAATATTTCTCAAGAGAATAATGTTCTTAAATGGATAGGATGTTCTTCACCTTAAAGAAGAATTATTAAGAAAATTTGAGGGAATATGGGGCTAACTTCCCAAGATTATCCAAGAATGTTTTGAACTACATTTGTAACCTGAAGAGAAATATTTATCATTTTTTGATGGCTTTAAGACAAGTATACGAAGGGATATAGTGTCTCAATTGTTTTTATAATATGATGATATAGTTTTAAGTACCATTATGATGAAGAAATAATTTTCTTGATTCTATAACATCATGGGAAATTAAGAGAAGAAGAGGTTGACTAAGCACCCTAAAAAATTTAAGTATCCAAGAAGAATAAAAGAACAAATTAATTTCCATAATGTAAATTTTTTAGAAAGAAATATCCTAAAAAATTCTTGAAGGGAATGGGAGTTTGTTTTAATTTTAGAGTTAAGGGTCGTATGGCTATTGAATACAATGGGACGAAATAAGTAAATGTTCTCTAGTGTTTCAACTATAGATAAATGGTTCATTTTTCTCACCAATGTCTCAATAATTAAGGGAACCAACAATAAAAATGTGGGAGGGGAGAATCCCAAGCTTATGAAATCACTATAGATGATGTGAAACTTCTTAAAGATATGGTACGTACTTTAATAATAGCCTCATATTTATCTGATTATTTATTTCATTCTATATCATTACAATATTTTACATCTTCCATGTTTACTAAGAAAATTTGATATTTCTTTATCACTTTAATATGGGATCTATGACTTAAAAATCCCAGTGAAAATCTCACCTTAATAAGGATGTGTCAGTCAGTTCCCATTGTGATCCATAAAATTAATTATTAAACCTATGATAGATTTTAATATAATCCTTGGTATGGATTTATTTTAAAAATATAATGAAAAAATATTTCTAGGAGGAGGAAATTACAATTTATGTTCATGATGTAGAAATATTTATCTTTATAGTGGATACTTCATCATATGGGTCATATTTAGATCTATCTCCAACAGCTCTTCTGAATCAAATTATTAGGGAATAATAGTATACACAACTAGGGATAAAAGATTAAATAATTAAATTAAGTATTTACCTATTTTATAGCAATATATTGATATATTTATTAAGGAATTAACCAAACATCCACCATAATATGAGGTTGAGTTTATATTGATTTAATCCCTAATGTGGGACACATATTAAAGAATCCCTATAAAATGGATGTTGTGGAATTATTGGAGTTAAGTAAATAAATATTATATTTTTGTGATAGGGGATTTATACATCCTAATATTTCACATAAGGGATCCCCTATTACTTTTTCCAAGAATAAATACGGATCTATGAGGCTATGAATTGATTATAGAGAAATCAATTCAATTACTATAAAGAACAAGTATCATATGTCTTGCATTGATGACTCTTTTGATAAACTTCATGAAGATTAATATTTTTGAAATATTAAACTCTAATCTAGGTATCATCCATTGAGAGTAATGAATGAAGATATTCTAAATACAAAATTTTCCACAAGGTATGGACATTGTCATTTTATAGTAATGACATTTGGATTGACTAATAAACCCTCTATTTCTGTATATTAAATGAATAGATTATTCAAGGAATATCTTGATTTTTTTGCTATTTATTGATGATATCTTAGTGTACACAAAATTATATGAGGATCATGAGAATTACTTGAAGATCACTCTTGGGAGACATAAAGAAAATGAGTTATATGGGAAATTTAGCAAGTGTGAATTTTGGATATTAAAAGTTTCTTTATGTGTCCATATTGTGTCTAAGCATGGAATCCTAGTTGATCCTAAAAAGACGATGGTAGTAAAATATTGGAATACCCCAATGAATATAATTGAGATGTGTATTTTCATTGGATAGGAATGTTTATTTCAGCGATTTGTTCAAAATTTTACCTGATTGGATACCCCATTAATCATGATTACAAGTAAATGGGTTAAGTTCATATAGAAAAAGGAATGTGAATAATGTTTTAAACAATTTAATATAAAAATGGTGAATTATCCTATTTTGAATCAACCATTGGGAAAAGGTGGATTTGTGATATAAAGTGATTCATCAAAGAAGGGACTTGGTGTTTTCCTTATATAAGGATAAAATTAGTGCTTATGCATCAAGGTAGTTAAAGTCTCATGAAAAAAAAACTATCTAACCCTTGATATTGAGTTATCAGTCATAATATTCTTTTTTATTATATGTATACATTATACTTATATTGAAATATGTGTGATATACACAAACCATAAGAGCTAAAAATCATTTTATAGAAAGATATCAATATAAGGAATATTATATGGATTTTTATACGTAAGGATTATTATTTCTTATTACACAACTAAATCAGGATGTAAAATAAGGTAGAATATGTTTTGAGAATAAAATATTATTGATAACTCACCAAAATGATGATTGATAGGGATTCTAGGTTCATAGACTTAATTATGATGAATATGGGAATTATTAAGGAAGAAAAAACATTAATAATTTTTCAATCTATTTATAAACTGTCATTATTGTAAAAGATAATAATTTCTAAGACTCATGATGATAATTTTTAAAAGAAAATTAATGATTTAAATGATGGGATGTTGGGAGACTTTATATGTGAAGATGGAAATATAAAATTTTAAAAGAGGATATGTGTCACTTCTATACCTAAGAAGAAAATGAAATTATTAGTTGAATTTCATTGTTTGAATTTCTATATAGACATAAGAAGAATAAATATATATATATATATTTGAAGGAACATTTTTAGTGGGATAATATAAAGCCAGAAATTTCTGAAAATGTATCAAGATGTTTTCTTTTTCAATAGGTGAAAGCTAAGAGACATCATCCTAGAGGATTCGTTCATTATCTGCCTATTCATATGTGGAAATGGGATTATATTACTATGATCTTTCCCCCTGAATTGGAAAATACTCTTAGAAAGAACGATACAGCGTGGGTTATTGTTGATCATCTTACTAAATCTGTACATTTTCTAACTATAAGAGAAGATTTACCTCCTGAGTTCCTTACATAAATCTGTATTAATGAAGTTCTATAGATTCATGGATCACCTCTTTTAATTATATATGATCATGATCCACAATTTATATCAAAATTAAAATACTTTAAAAGTATCTGGATACATAACTTTATTTGAGAATTGCCTATCACCCTCAAATTGATTGATATTCTTGAAGGACTATTCAAATATTAGAATACATGTTGAGGTCATAATCTCTTAAATTTCAAGGTATGTAGGATCATTAATTATTTTTGGCAGAGTCTTCCTATAACAGTAGCTTCCATTCAAGTATTCAAATGGCATCATACAAAGCACTATATGGAATAAGATGTTGTACTCTAAATTTTTGGGATGAATATGGTGAGGGAAAGCATCTAGGTCCAGAACATGTTGAGGAGACACTAGAAAATTTAAATATTATTCAAACACATATTAAATTATCTCAAAGTAAACAAATGAGATATGTTGATAACCGAAGTAAATATTTGGAATTTCAAGTGGGAGATCTTGTTTTCTTGAATGTATCTGCATGGAATGGTGTTAAAAGGTTTTGTGATAAAGGATAATGCAGCCCTAGCTACAATGGACCATTTAAAATTATAAAAAGAATTTATGTTATGGGTTATCATTTAGAAATTCCATGTAGACTCTCTAAAGTATATAATGTGTTCTATATTTATTTATTAATGAAGTATAAGTCTGATCTAACACATGTTCCATCCTACAATGAAATATAATTAGAACCTAATTTATCTTACTGCAATAATATTATCCAAATTTTGTATAGTAGAGATCAAGTGTTAAGGAATCAAATGACATAGTTGGTAAATAAAATTTAAATAAATCACAAGTTGGAACTGGAAACATGGGAACCTGAAGAAATTATTATTAAGAAATACCCAAATCTATTCATTATGTGACATTATGTAAATTTCATGGATGTAATTTTTTGAAATATGGGATAATGTAACACTCGAGCTTCAATTATAGTAATTTTTCTATTAAAAGAAACAATATCAAAATAAATATAGTTTTATTCAAGATTCAAACCTAAATTTTTAAATTTTACAAATTATGTTTACTTAAATTAATTTCATTTTTTAAATAATGATATCAAAATTAACTTAGGGTGAGATTTTGGAATTTTTCTAAAATAATTAATTATATAGTGAATAGTGAAAAACACATATTTCTCAGACAATCTTTTCTTTCCATTAAATCAAGTAACATAAAAATAAAATTATAATTTGGATTTTTTTTATTGAAGTTATATATGATCTATATGACTTGTAATAATTTAATTTTAATCCATAAGTTTCATAATTTTGATATAAGTTAACTTTTATACTTAAAAATGAATTTTTATAAAAAATTGTTTTTCATTAATTTCTATACATTAAAATTAATTTATTATACTTATATAAATTTAATATTTAAAAATGGATTCCATATATTTAATTATGAGGTTTCAATGTGGTAAATATGTCCCTTTTGTTTTCAATCATTATGAATAGTAAATTTAATAAATATTTGCAACCTCGAAAAGGGTAAAATGGGTAAAACAAAGTTAAAACATCAGGATAAGGATTTTAAAATCATATAAAATGTTCATTTATCCTATTATATGAATGTTTTTATACAATTTCTATAAAAATTTCTAAAATATAGAATATTGGTTCCATGTTTCTTTGATTTTGACCCATATAAAATTTATGTAAAAGATAAAGCTAAAAATATCACTTTCTTGCTTTTAATATCTATAATATTTGTTGATAGGGATAAAAAAACTTATATTCAGTTATAAAAATTTATTTTAAATATAAATGAATTTTTTTATCATGTTAATTTATATTAAATATTTAGTGATTGTATAATTACCTTAAATGTTTATACAATGCAGAGACGATACTTATTAAATTTATAGAAAAATAAAATAAATGATATTTAAAATATTAAAAGTAAAACAAATTGAATGAATAATTTTTTCCATGAATATTATAGATACATATTATATGTTATGAATATTTTAAAGGACTGTATTTTAATTAATTATTTTTATTGTTGTATTTAAAGACAAATTCAATGAATAGTGTCAAAATTGACATTAATGGAATTTTATAGTAAATAATAATTTATTAAATGATTTAAAATTAATTAAAATATTAAATTTAAGAAATATTAATATGATATATATATATATATTAGAATATAAACCATGGTCTATTTGTGTTCTTTTTTTCATTTTTTGGTAACATTATTGACCCTTAAATGGTAGAAAACTTTAATTTTGTAGTAATTATCAAAAGGGTTAACAAGGGTTAAAATCTAAAAGATAGGGGTGAAAACCTAACAAAAACTTTTAAAAATTTATTACATGTTGTTATTTTGAATAATAATCATATTATATTTTAATTATATCTATTTTTACCTATCTGAACATAAAATATAATTTATATTCATTTAATGCTTTAAGAAATCCCAAAAAGGTCCCTCCCCTCACCTATAAAAGGACACACATTCTTTATTTTATTCACAGCACATTGTGCCACCTAGCTTGAATAAACCCTACCTAATTACCTTATAAAATCACATATACACTTTATTGATTTTTTTCTTTCAAAAAGACAAACCTAGGTCCCATAATATGAGACCTAAAGGAAATCTATCGAAGAAGAGGAAATTTTCATTACCGACTTTTCAGGTTCATTTTTTCTTATACTTACCCATAATGTGCGTAAAACATCATAAAATAATAAATTTAGTATCATAAATATACCAATATTTTTTTATTTTATATCCATTTTCTATCTCTTTTTAATCCTATAAACAAGTGAAAACATTGCACGTGCGTACGTATAGCTTACTGTCTCTACATCACGGTGTAATTCATTTTTCATCACCACTTTACATGAATGGTTATGAAGATAAAAATAATAAAAATATATAATATTTATGAAATAAATATTCTTATATAATTATAATATCATATATAACTTCTTACATTCCAATCCTTCAGAAAATGATAAAGTCACATTTGCATACGTGTCGACCACCACCTCCACGTAGCGATATGATCCATTTTTAATTTATTATTTATGTGGGTGGTAATAAGGAAAATTTCAATGGTTATAAATGATACTTATAAAATGATTAAAATCCCATATATTATTTAACCATAAAAAATTATAAGGTCTATAAATATTGAATCAAAACATACATGAAAAATAATGAAGTTATTACCTAAAATACTGATAATAATAAAATATTGTTAGCAAAGGAGTTATAAAAAATCATTAATGGATCATATATGATATTATAGATACATAAATCAATGTGTTATATATTATTAATAAATTTAAATTTATTGTACATGATCTTAAATGAACTTATGAGGATTGTCAAATATGAGGTAATGTATTTTGTCTCCATTTACACTTCATTGACGCGTATTTGGTATTTTGAACCTATGTAAATTATGTTGTGTATATAATACCCATTTTTAATTATTTAAAAAATGTATTTATTTATACATTATGATTAATGATTTGGTTCAATTTTCCATTCTAACATTAATTCTTAAAAGAAAATATTGTCTCATTTCTCTTTTTGATCACGGACATTTTTCTTCCTTGTCCATTTTTTTCAAAATTGTTTTAAAAAAGTAATTTTATTTAGTCAAATTATTTATTAAATAAATTTAATGTTATACATAAATTTTTAAAAGGTTTCAAAATAATCTTTCTTGTTTTTTCCAAAAGGTTTGTTTTTGACTTCTTTTATAAAAATTCAATATAATATTTTTTTAATGTATACTATGTAAACAGGTTTTCCCACCACCATAACTATTGTACACTCTTTGCTTATTCAAAAAAAATTCAATGGTTTTACAAAGAAAAATATTAAATGAAAGATAATTTTAATATTTTCATTCCATTTTCCTGATTACTCAAAGGACATGATTTTAATAAAAAAACATTTATTTCCAATGAATCAAGGGATATATATTGTCTCTTATTAATTTTGTAGTCACTATTGAAACATTGACTTTCTTATGATAATTAGAAAATTAAATTTATTCTTAATAACTATATTATTTGTATCATGAATATGATTATTTATTAAACTATATTTCATTTCTACATAATATATTTTAAGATAAAATTTATTTGATTGACTGGGGAAAACCACAATAAATATGTATTTTATACTCAGTACTAATATTTTTTAGAAAATAAATAATTTATGAATTGAATTTATCATTTAATATACTAGTAATGTATTTTAAATTAATTGATGGGTGAGGAATGGAATTATTTATACCCTTGATGCATCGATGGGTCACAGGAGACAAATTAGTTGGGAAAATGAAATGGGTTATTAGTTTATGCTTACCCATAGTTTAAACTTTATTGGTGTGTTTCTTTGACTGTAGATATATCATGATGTTTGAGATCATGATGTATACCAATAATCATTTCCATCATTAAAAAATCAGATATTATTACCCCTGAGATTACAACATTGATATTATTTATAGCTTCATTTTTAGACCAAGTTATTGATTAAATGGAATGTGATTTTAGTTATTTACATTACCATATTAATTAGGCCTTATTTAATTGTAATATATTCTTTTATACATAAAATTTACTAAGAATATGAAATAACCCTTTTTTCTTTCCCTTGGATAATAAGAAGTTAAATATGAGAAATATAAAGGATGCCAGGATATTTATTATGATGTGTGTTCTATATTTATAATGTAATAAGGGAATAATGTATGTAACTATTTCTTTAAAAAAATTCAACTATTCGATCCTACACGTTGAGATCCCTTATGTCTTATACCAATGTAGAAAATTAAACAGTGTATCTAGGTTATTCGATTTTGTTTTTAAATTTTTATGTTTTTTATGAGCTTATTTATAGTTGTTTTTTAATGGAATTAAACTGTTTTGGATGATAAAAAATCATTTTCCTAAACAATCCATATAAACCATATCAACCACAACATTTAATGGAACTAGGATAAAGATTAATTATATCTTACATAGTTAGTATGATGAATGAGGTGGGGTCTCTTATACAGGTCACCAAAAGTTCATGGGAGTAGGAAACACATGTGAGGGGTGGCATGAGGGACTTATTGGTGTAGGGAAACACCTAAGGGGTTTATCAAGAGTCCAATGGAGTGTGGAGAGTGATAAATAATTCTCTTCCTTAGTTAATTTTTGATGTGGGGTTAGGAAAAAATTGGTACCATTCATTATTAAAAACCCATTTGATATCAGGCCCAAACCTATCTCATGTAATTTGTCTTCCCCAAGGATACACACTTATCCAATTATATCCAAGCCATTTTCCACCACTAAAGTCGAAGTAATCTTGATTTATGATCTCAAAGTTCATTACAAAATGAAAACATTTCCATGTTAAGGCCAAATTTTCTTTCCATGATTGAGCAGTTGTCTGAGGCTACATTCATAAGTTTTGAAGAACATAATAAAAATAAATATCATAGGTGATATTTAAAGTTACTAAAAATGATGAATTTTATATAGGTTTCAGTGCATTAAATGAAGATATTCTTTAAATTATATTATTCTCATTGAGGGATTTTTTAATGAACCCACATATTGGGGCCCACCAAGCTAGTGTAAGGCCAAGCCACCACAACCCCAAGCTCACCTCTAACAAGATAGGGGATGTCAACAAGCACCAAGAAGGAAAAAATAAAATGTTAGGCCTCTTCCTAATATATATGTACACTTGCACTCAACAATATCCATGTAAAAGTGCAAGCTAATATAAAAGATAGTAATATCTATAATGAAAATATACATATAATAAACTCTAAGAAAATAAAAAATAGTATGATAGTGTAATAAAAATGATATAAAGTTGGAAAATACACACCCAACTAGAAATATGGGGGGAAACTAAACTGAAAATAACGATAAAGAGTAAATTAGGGGAGATATTGGCACAACTTCCTTAATTCCAACCATCGAACATGGTCCGCATCACTATATACTACTAAAATTAACTAATACCAGGTCCACCATAGTCACTATTAATTTTCATGTCCTTTTTACAACAAAATATATGTATATAAAGATACCATGAAAGGGTGATTCTATTCATACCTAGTTGGACACCCTAAAATCACGAAACATGAAGCATCAAGATAGAGTAGTTATTTCATCATAAAAAAGGTATATCAATTAGAATTTGAGACAAAACTATATATATAAACTATTAATGATCATCAAGAAGCCCAAACATAAAGAGAAATGAGATATATATCTCCACATCAGATATAAGAATGATGAGTCCACCTGTAGTTATAAATTCCCATCTCTGGTTTTTTGCATCATGCGAAACTAAATAAGAAACCATATAGAGGTTCTAGAACCTCCCCATTATTTTTCATGGTTATGGGATTCAAAAATATGACCATAATATCTTGAGTATCCATAGAAAATATGAGTGTAGGGGTCTTCTACTCCCTATTACACTCCATAGCTGAGGGTGACACAACTCCCTTGAAGAAACAACACCCAACCAAATCTTGAAGTGGGGGGAGTACTGATCTATAGATAGAGGACCCACTGCCTTTGTTGGAAATTTCTGACTCTACCTATATAAAGAGTATTTAAAACCCAAGACCTGGTGTGACAGGTGAGTATTAAACCTAGTAATAGTCTGATCATCACACCAGATCACTACCATCGTCAATAATTTCTAAGAGAAGTGTAATGCTAAAAACATCTCATGTTGAATCTCTACTATCAAAATGGTGTCAACCATCATTTTTTACATCTAAAAATACTCAGGATATGAAACTCATGATCCAAAATATAAGTCCATATGAAGGATTTTTGAGATGAATTTTTTTAGGGAATAAACACCATGTATAGGGATCTATAAGTGCCAAGAAGGCACAAATGAAATGGGTATCCTTTTCTTAATATACATGTATGCAAACACCCAATCATCTCCTTGAAAAATTGTTGAGGAATATAAAATATAATAACATCTATAGTGTAAAAATACATGAAATTGCCTCTTTGAAAATAAAAAAGAGTGTGACAGAGTAACAAAAATTAAATGAAGTGGGAAAATACATGACCAGATATAAATACAAGGGAAAATAGAATTAAAAATACCTATAAATAATAGAGAAGGGGAGTACACAACTCAAGATCCTAGATTCCAACCACTAAACATGGTCAGTGTCACCATGTACTACTAAAATCCTTTAACACCTAGTTCACCACAGTCACTACCAATATTTCTTTCAACAACATAAGACACAATGTTTGTTGGGAAAGTACATCCCAAGGTGAGTATATACAAACCCAATAGAACACTCTGAAATAACAAAACACAAAGTATTGAGAAAGGGTATTCATCTCATCCCAACTAATTCGTGTCAATTATAACATGAGACAATAACCATAATGATAAATGCAGATATTCTCAACAAGATTCCTAAACATAGAAATGTGATCACCATCTCTACAACCTAGCTAAGAATAATGAGTCTACATGCAGCTCCAAAGGTCTATCTTCGATGGCTAACATCATGCACAACCATATAGGAAGGCATATGGTGGGGCCCATACCTCTCTACTACACCTCATAGCTGACAAATTCATAACTTTGAACCATACATCCCATGTATCATCACTAAATTATGAGTGGTGGAGATTGATCTTCCCTACTGTTCTCAACAACCGAGGGAGACACAACTCTCATGGAGGACATGCACCCCACTAGAGCCAGAAGATGAGGAATTACTATTCCATATATAGAGGACCTACACCCAGTGTATGGGAGTTCCAAATATACCAATATAAAGATATTGGTGAACCCATGACCTGGTGTGATAGGGGAGTACTAACCCTGGTAACACTCTGAGGATCACAACTAATCACTACCATCGTCAATCATCTCAAAGAGAAACATCATGCTAGAATAATCTTGAATCATATCTATACTATCAAAATTGTGTCCACTATCATGTTTTACAATGAAAAATACTTAGGATAGGATACTCATGGTCCAAAATCTGGGTCTATGTAGAGGATGTATGAAAGGAATAAATTTTAGAGGGAATACATGGAGTGTATGGGGTCTGTATGGTATGTAACCCCACCTCTTCTCAATGATGTGTTATTATATAGATATGGCGTGAAAGTCATGTCACACTAAATATCATGTACAGGTGTTACATGGCATGTCTTAGCCACTAGGGGCCTTCTTAATTATAGCCAATCTTTCCTGTGTACTTCAGGTCATGCCCATATACCTAGTCGTATACTTGGCCTTGCTAGGGTATTAAGTTGTGTTCGTGTACCCCTAGGTATTCCGGTGTACTCTTACAGTACATGTTTAGTCGGGCCAAAAATCCTGAAAAAATCATGAGGTACATTTTGGCCTAATATTATAAACATAATTCCATTGATATTTCACAAAAATGGTCCTAGATGGACAGATATATCATTCTGTTATGATACTCAAGAAAAAACACTTGATATAGACTATTACTTACACAAATCGAAGACCCAATGAAAAAAATTCAATTCATCATTTCATGTACATACATCACTTCATCGTCTTGATCCATGAGTAGTAATTATGTATCCATCAAGGCTCCTAATGCATCCTCTTCAATACCATGATCGTGATTCCATAGATGGATCACCAATCCGATGTTTCGCGAAGAAGCTAAAATCAAAACAAGGTTTCAGAAAAAAAAAAAAAAATAATCATTTTAATTTTAATATTAATATTTTTATCATCATCATCATCATCATCATTTTTATAATATAATAAAGGGGGACACCACCCCTATTACCTCACCTAGCATGCCAGTCTGGCCCCCATGGATTATTTCATATTTTCGTCTTTTTATTTTATGAAACTCACACCAATATCATTTATTCCCCCATAAATTAATTCCTATATCTTCCCTATTCTATGTGACATATCATTTGGAACCACCATTCATTTTCACCACCTATCATGAACCTCCACTGATCTCATACAAAAATTTCTCCCCAATCTATCACACGTACCTCCTGAACTCACATCGTTCCCCTAAACTGCGCACCACAACAACCCAAGGACCGCTACCACCATAATCTTCCCCGACATCATTTTTGATAAATTCATTCACATATAACCATCTTAGCCTCCATGAAAACTAGTTTCATCCATCTCTAAACCATATATATAATCATCAGCCATCTGATCTTTTTAGGAAATTCGAGATTCACATACCGGGTATCCCAAAACTAAACCCAAAAAATCCCCCATCATTGAGTGTTGTAACTGAAACCGCATAATAGATCTCCAACCTAAACTAATTTAAATGATATATTATTCAAAATATTGATTATGTAATTATCTTTCAGTGGGTATTTTTTTAATTTTTGACCAAGTCGAATACTAATGATGAACATTCAAATAAAGAAAAAAGAAATGCACAAATATGAAAAAAAGGAAGGAATTCAGGCCATTGTTTAGAGTGTCCTTGATTCATTCTCATTAAATTTTTTATTTTAGATAAAAATAATAATGTAATTAAAAAAATTACTAAACCATGGTAAGTAAAATAATCAACCATAATCAACCATCGATCTGCGAACCAATTTCGTTGGGTTAATTGGTTCGCATTCGATATGGTATATCAAAGTTTGATAAATACAATTTATTAAAATAAACTACATGAATAACATATTGATAGTGGGTCAAGAACATTCTCTCTAGATATGTCTTTGAATATCACAATTTGTTCATCATCTATCAAGTGATTTTCCTTGATCATTGTTAATAATACACATTACTATTTTATCATTTCCAACAGTGCTATCTTTCTATTACTCATTAATCTCCTAGGATTATATGGATAATGTTGGGAATTTTTTATAAAATTATATTTATGGAGAGAAGGTTAGTCTTTCACATTTAAAAAAATACATATTTTTTTTAATTTTTTTAAACACACCGCGAACAGCTTCCTTCCATGAAACATTTGATGCTGATGAATTTTATGTATCCCCTAGGATAAACCTTCCTTTTGGAATAAACCGTGGTCTCGTATTTCAGATCTAAGACTCTTTTCATGAATTATTTCATTATTTATAAAAAGACTATGTGTGATTGATATTAATATTTTTAATATATTTATAATATCAACATCAATCTCGTTGGGCCTCAGAATCCCACATCGTCTTACTGCATGGCCCTAAAAAATTCTTATAAATATTCAAAAATCCTAAAAGAAAAAAAACTAGCCATTAAAATTTTATAGATAAAAATATAATGATGGAATTTTATTATGATTAAAGCCACCATTTTGAAGATAAAGGAAGATGATTAAATTAATGTCACAATGTTGTATTGGGTTAAATGATAGTGGGTGAGAAAATTATGTTTCATGTGAGTTATCTTGTGAATCTCATGTAATAACTTCTATATGTAAGATAAATTTTTATAAATTTAATATATTTTGAGTTCATATAAAAATATTTGAAATAAATTATGAGGTTTTGTGGAAGGTTTTCAATTTATAGTAATGGAAAATATCTTATAGTGGATGAAAATACAACACTTCATAAGATGTTTGAAATTTTTTCTAAGAAAAATAATTTTTGTTTGTAGAAATTATATTTTCAAGCACAATTAAAATTTATAGCCGTATGAATTTATTCCATAAGAAATATTTATTAGCCCACAAAATTGATATAATATGGTGATTCTATATAATATCAGATCTTAAGTACCTAAATATCATGATTTTGAAAAACATGATTCCAATATGTGATGAAGGAAGAAGAAGAATTTGTAAGATATTTGTCTTATAAAAGAAGAAACCATGATCTTAGCCTGATTAGTGTATATTTTATTCAAGAATTGAAGGGTTTTCATTATAAGGTTTTTTTATTGAAGGATTCATGATATTTTTTCATATAGTGGATGTAATAAGGAATGTAATCAGAGTCCATTATAAAGATTCTATGTGTTTTTGAATACCTATATTAATGAAACATTTACTATGAGAATTTTGTAAGACCCAATGTTGTACCAATTTATATATATATATTACTAGTTGAATATTAATTTGATTGATCAATAATTTGATTATTAAAATAAAATATATACTTGGATAGCAAGAGTGAATATAACTGATTTCATTCATAACATATACAAATCCTATAGAAGCACAAGAAAAGACAAATATTAAACATAGAACTCATTACACATAATTTTTTTGTCTAATAGGAAGAGAAATTTTTTTATTGATGCCCAAAAAAAAGGGAAGAAAAAAATGTAAAATTATTTTTCATAGAAGATAGAATAATAATAAAAAGATTAATAATAATAATAATAATAATAATAGGGGGGATAAGATAATGAGTTTTGTGCATATCGGTCCGCATGGAAGAAAGTACCTTATAGCTAGTGAAAGAGAAGAGGATAATTTGAAATTTTTGTACAATTCATTTTACAAAGGAAGAAAAATGTGTAGCATCTACATGAGTAACTATTAATAAGAATAAGAAATAAATCCCATTGTTTGATGATGTGAATAGGAAGTAGAATGTTTTGAATTACCATTCCAAAAGAAGAAGAGATAAATCTTTCTTGTTTCTATAAAACTAAAAGACGATAAAGGAGAAAAAAGCATCATTTTATATTCAATATGGATTGTGGGATGTACCGAAGCACTGTCAAAAAACATAAGTGAAAACATGAGTTTCACAGATATACCCTTCTCACTATAGCTCACAGGAATTTTTTTAGTTGGTCATGTGATCATGGATTATTTCTCATTTGATTCATCACTCCCCTCTTAGTATTGAATATATCCCAAAGTGATCCTAAAATTGGTATCGGAGAATGTCACCCCTATTATCGGAATCCCTACCATTGAATTTTTTCTATTTGATATATTTTTTTCTCATTATATCTTTATAATGAATTGAATTTTTGGTGAAGGTCTATCAATTTCATACCATAATTCTATATCTACCAAAATCATATTTAAAATTAAAAAAGATAATATAAGGTTAGCGAATGCATATCTACTATTCCTTGAAGAAGGATTTTCAATTCCTCTTTAAAAAATGATGATTATTATATATTTGATTTGAAAGGAGAAGAACTGGTGGTTCAGCCTAACACTAAAGAAAATGGAATCCTTTTTACCGTATATGAATCAAGTAGTTAGATAAATAAAGTGGTATGTATTAATTTTTTTCAAATGTTTCCACAAGAGTAAGAAAGCATAAATGGGAATAATTATATGAAAATAGATATATCAATTGATACATTAAAGGATATGTAATTTTTTTAAATAATTATATTCTTTGATTTTTGGAATTGTTTAAAATCAGAAGGATGAGATCACCCATCTTAAGGATGAGTCAGATAAATTTGAGAAAACTCTAAAATAAAATATTTTATCTTATGAAAATATCTCTAAGAAAATGAGATCCAAGGAAACTAAAATTTTTATATTTGAATAAATATGATCCAAATTTGAATAATAGGGGCTTAATATAATTCCTGAAAAAGCTGATTCCATAAAATTATTTGGAGAGAATATCCATGCACTTTAATAAAATCATAAGAACTTCCTTGATGTAATGAATATACAACTGGAGGATGAAACTAAGAATAATAAGGGGCTTGAAACATTGTTATAAGAATGGTTAAAATGAAAGATGACAAATATAAAATAATCAAATGAGAATGTGAATAAAAATTAAATATGGTGTAAAATGAGATATAGACTCCCAAAATGAAATTCCTAGATTTTGAGATCAAATTAATAGATATAGAAATTTCTCAATACAAGTCTTAATAAGAATATAAGGGAAAACTTAATGTACCCACATAGTTTTAATAGGAGTGATTATATTATAAAAAAAATTATACAGAAAGAATATGTTGGGATCATCTTAGGATAAATACTTAAAATGATCACAAGAAGAAGTACCATCCATTTCAAATTGTGTTTCACATACTAAATATATATCTGAAAACAATATAGGCTTGAAACCGTAACTTATAAAATTGTGGATGAGGAAAAGTTTTGACAATATTACCCCCTTTTCAAGGGATGATAAAAGGATTGTGAGAATTGGTTACACAAGAAAATATCAATCATTGGTGAAGAGAGACCAAAAAAACATGCTCTACAATCTATAAAACAAGGATAACATGTCACTCACAATGGGAGATAAAGATCTATGGGTTATTTTCATAATTCCAATTAGTAAGGTGATTGAAAACATTCCTAATAATTCAATGTTTATAAATGATTTTCTGATGAAAAAAGTTAAACTCAAATAATTGGTTACCATCCCACTAACATGGGGTTTTTTAGTAGTAGTGGTATGGGGTCTCCCAAAGAAATAAAGCAATCTATGAAGTTTTCACTCACAATCAACATTGGTTCTAATATATTGGGTTGTGATTTTTGTGATTTATGTTAAAGTGTAAAATTATTTTATATTCCACATTACAAATCATGGGTTTAAGAGATATGAATTTGAATCAAGTTTGGATTCTTGTGTTAGAAACAATAGAGAGATGACCCCGAGGACTACTTGAGGATGTCATTGTTAAGGTAGAAAGGTTCTAATTTCCAATGGATTTTATGGTTTTGTACATGGATATTTATAATACCACAATTATTATTAAAATAACCATTCAAAAAATTGTATGTTCATTTATTTATGTTCAAAATAGACAGTTATTCTAGAGAGTTGGGGGATAAGAGGTGAAATTTAACATTTATCGGTTTATGAAACATCTTGAAAAAGGTGATTATTTAAGAGAATAAAATATTAAAGAAGTTAAAAAACTAATTTCCTTGAAGGAATAGGTTAATTAGCTAGTATAAAACTAAAATAAGAGGTTGAAAAATAAGAAAATAGAGTTTACAATTTTCTAGAAAACTCTGGAGATGGTGTGGATAAGGTTCTCCAAGAAGAGTTCAAAGAGGGTCAACATGTTTGGGAAGTTGGTGAGACTCAATTTGATTATTAAAGATGGTAAAAACCCCAATGGATTGGTCCCATATATATTGATAATTTTTTATTCAAATAATAGGTAAATTTCCTTTCTATATAGTGGAAAGGTCTCATCTACTTTCATGAATCACAGCTTCATCCATTTGTAGATCCATATAGGGAAACCTCTTTCCTACCCTCAATCACATAACTTCAAGGGGTATGTTCTAGTTGAATGACAATAACCAATGTGATTTTAGAAGGAAATATACATTTTTTATTCCTTTTTATTTTCATTTCCTCTTACAAACTAGATTAAGGACTACACCCCTTAATTTTTTTTGATCTTTCATGAGAATGGACTTCACATTCACTATTTATCTAGGATTTCTGGTATGTGAGGATTAAAGGTACTAGGATTGTTGCAACAAGTAAATGGAACAAAATAATATCTTCTAATTAAAGGTAAAATGATTAAATTTTAGTATTTACATATACACCCCTATTTTTTAGAATCTATTTGTTGAGTTAAAATGGAAAAACATCCATGCCCACACTTTGATATATAATTTTCTTATCAATAATGATTATAATTGTTTGAAACCCCAAGATTCCATGTTATAATTTTAAAATTCATGGAATTAAATGATTAATATGGAAAATTTAGTGATTTAATTGAATCATAAAATGCTTAATTCAATGAATCATGATTTTCTTTATGTAGTCAAAAGTTGCTGAAAATTCCCTTTTATCTTTGATGCATTAATTTTTAGAATTTCATGTTGATTGATTGGTTTTTATGAAAACTTTCATGAGTGGTTTCCTTTAACTATATTCTCATAGTATTGAGAGGTTCTAATATAATATCTCCAATAATTATTTGTAATTTTTTTATAGAACATGGGACAGTCACCTACTAGGATTTGATTTTGATCTTGTCAGAACAATGATTATAAAAATTAACTTAAATCATTATTGAGAAATTTTTATTTAATGTATCCACTATCCTTGGGACCTACCTAACATTAATCCTCCTTTTAACCCTTAGATACCATAAATTTACTTTGTTAGTAATTTCCACATTTTGGGCTTATTAATATATTCCTACCCGTACTCTAATGTTGTACATGATGTTTGAAGTTCAAGTGTAAGGGGAATAAGGATTTCATGGAAGAGGAGAAATGATTCTTCGAGAGTACATTTTGTGGTGTATTATTGAATTTTAGGAATAAGTTTCATATATATTTCACTATATTTATTATTTTCCCCTCTAAAAAATATAACCAAAGGTGAATTGAGTTATGGAGGTTCAAAAGTATCCATCACATGACCAATGATTTTTATCATTTTTGGTTTTGTGGTGGATGTGAGAGTTCTTCATAGACATAGTTAAGCTTGGTAAATATGGGAATATGTCACTTTTTGAAGTGAATAATACCATTATATTTAATTTTATTAGCATTATTAACACTTAGATCATGCCCTCATTTTCACGATTTAAATTTTTTATATCATCAATTTCCTACTGTCCTTAAGCATCGTAATCATATGATACTAAGACTAAAATTAAAACTGATTTTTAGTGATATTTTTCTATACTAAGTGGTGAGATTATATAATTTTTAAATTCATATGTTTCGTACATATACTAAAATTATGAGGGAAACATCACATATAAACTTTTCCTTGAGTGATGAGGGAATAAAAATGGGGCGATAGATCACAACTCAGCATGTTAATAATGATGAATTAAAAATAGGGATGGAATAAATCATAAGTTTCACCATTTTTAATTAGGAATTTCAAATACCTTATGTCTATTATGGAGTTGGAATCACCTTCTATATGCGACACATGGAAATTATTTTCCCCCATTGATAACTGCCTCATTTCATTAATCTTGAATTTTGGATATTTTTTGAATGAGGGTTTCCATTTTAATTCATAGATGATATTTCTACTTGAGTTAAAGCGGGATTTAATTGTGTCGGGTTTTCTTGAGTTTATTTTTCGCATAACATTTTGTTATATTTTAGTTAATTTATGTCGTTTTGTTATTTTATAATACCCATGTTTCAATTCAGAATATTAATTTTTGGGTATTTATGATTTTTAAATGACATTTTATAAAATGAAATAAAAAGATATAAAATTAACAATTTTAACTTATGAGTATACTTTTTGTATAATATGTCGGTGGAATTTTAGAAGGGATAGATAGACAAAAAAAATTGGTCAACCCATGATAGCCCTCAACCAAGGATAGGCAAGACACACGCTTGTCCAAAGGCCTGTCAACCAAGACTAGCCCCAAAAGGCCTACATGGAAGACATAATGGTGTGTGACAAGAGCAGAAGTGTGCAAATTTGTGGAAAACACGTCCTCACAACATCAAGAGGAAGGCTTCACTATCATGGGTAGGGCTATTGATGTAATAGGCGTCCCCCAACACTGGTTCTAAATTTCCAGGCATGAATCACTAATTTTTTCATTTTTAGAAATTTATTCTATTTATTTTAATCTTATATTTATTCCCTGGGATTATTTTGACTTTCGGGAGAAAAAATGGAAAATTTGGATTTTGAGGGGGTGCTACAAAGCTTCTGCATCATTAGGTAAAATTGTGATCCTTTCCCAAGAAACCATACACCAAGATGTCATTTTTGGATAGAGCTAAAATTCATAGATATCAGAAGTTTTTTCAAATCATGTGATATGTCAATTGTGGAAAGTGGAGACTTCAAAGTTGCTTCATGGTTTGGAAAACCGTGCGGGCTAACCGTGCGAACTATCCAGTCATTAAAATAGAAATTTTACCATTTATCCCATCCTTGTATTTAACCACAAAACACCAAAATTCTGCCCCATTCAAGATTTACATTCCTAGGCATGCCTCCTCCTTCCTCTCCTCTCCCTTGGGCTCCATTTTAGTGCATGATTTGGCTTGGATTCTTTAAAGAACCTTCAAGTAAGTGGTTTTTTCTTGTTTTCCCACTCTATTCTAGGGTTTCTATCTTTTTCTTTGGGGATTTGTTGTCCAGAATGTTGGGTAACCTACTAAGGGTTAGATTCTAATTTATTGAGTTTAATATTGATGTTTAAGGTTGGATATTTCCTCTAATGGGGTATGATTGAGGTGTATTTGATGTTTTAAACTATTTTTTAGAAGTTTTGACCCTCAAGGTAGGTTGTTCTATGATTAAAAAGTTTTTCATGATTTTAATATTCTTTTTTAGTGCTTAAATATTATCCATGCATTGTGTGTGGGGTGAGAAATGGGTTTCTGAAATTATTCAAGATGATTTTGTGTTAAAAATTGTTTTTTCAAAGGAAATGAGTTATGTTCCATGCGTGTTTCAAATATGATTATTTGGTTTATGCCTTCAAGGTGTTTGATAAAATAAGTGAATGGTCAGAATCATGTTTTAAAATGGTTTTGGTGTGCGTATAGATTTAAAGTGTATTTTGGAGGTTGAAATGGTTGGTTAGCATGTGTTTACATTTTTGGATTGTTTATAGGTGAAATTGATGTTGTATGTGATATGTTGAATAAAAATTGAGCACAAATAGAAACTTAAGTAACTAGGTGCATGGACTAGGACTAGAACACAAGTTGACATAGAAGTAGTTAATCTAGGATTAATCTAACAGGATTGATAATTACAACCCTAAATAAACTATGGTGATTATTAGAGACTAGTAGGCTCATGGGGTGTCCCCTCACAGTGTCTTGTGCATGAGAAATTTTTTGGTTGTGGCTTCCATACCACTTCTCACCAAGATACGATGTACCTAGTTTCCCATTTCTAACTTCTGATTACCAAGGTTTCCTATGAATTAGTGCCCTATGTTGATATCATTCTCACTGTTGCCATACAATATAATTTTTTGGTTTTTTGGAAAGCAATAATTTTTTAACTTAAAATATTTTCAGTAAAAATGTTACTTGTTTTTATTTTATAAAACTGGCATTTTTATTTATCTTATAATGTTTATTGCATGCAATATTTTGATGGGTTGAATCCTGCTGGGATCTAGTTCACACCCTACTTACACCTCTGGGTGTAAATGTACTTGGTTTTTATAAACAGGTAAAGTTAGTATGTTTGTTGATAGTGGTTTGGGATGCTAGAGGCCATTCCTTGTAGGTGGTGGGGTCGTGGCTTGAGGTCAATGATACTCTTATTTCAAGGTGGTTTTGGGGATAGTTTGGTAGTTCCCCTTTTTCGTTGTAGCCAATTTGGTTTTTGTTTTAAATGTAAACCTTGAATATGAAAAATTATTTTCCCATGTTTTGTTTTGATTATTTGGTTTTTGTTTATTTATTATTGTTGGTTTTTTATGTTTATTTAATCAGTTGAAATTGTTCTTAATTTATATTTCTCATACTGAGGAACTTTTTATCATCCCGTGGGGATTGGGAATGGCCTTTAGGACATTCCATGATCTGGATCAGGTGTCCGGTTGGATGGATCTCTTGCCTAGTTCATTGAAAAACGGTATCAGAGCAGGTCATGATATTTTGGTTCATGAAATTTGAGATGATTCTAGATAGACAAAAGCTATCACTATCGAGTCATGATGTTTTGGTTGTGATTAGGGTGAAAAGCCTCCACACCTCATGATAGAAATCAAGTCATCATGGGACGTTTGTATTTTTTTACTTCTCCTCTAAGTGATATGTTTAGGCTTCAAACTGTACGGGGACACTAGGGGGGTGAAGTAGTTTTTTTAATGTGTTATGATGGATATTATTTGTTTTAATTTATGGGATTTTGTTATTTTTGATCAATTCTAAAAAAAATTAGATTGGTTCTATTGATGGTTTTCTTTGTGATTATTGCTTTTGTAGTAAAATTCAATTCTAGAGAATTCATGTTCAACTATGGGGAGAGGCTGGAAATAGTTCTCCCTCACCAATTGATAAAAGGATAGTGGAAGCTCTGGTTCATTATGTCCAAGCTTTGGGATAGTAAGAGGGTCCTGGTACTTCCCAGGTAAGAGGAGTTGATCCAGGTCCTGTAAGGGAACAAGCTCAAGGGTCTCTTAATAGAAAATCTTCTTCTTTATGAGGTATCACAAAACCTTAGGAAGTAGACGAAGGACTTGAGAATATATATGGGATGTTCGAATTTCATGATACTCCTCAATAATTTGGGGTGAAATTTTTTTTTATTTCTAGAAGATCCTAGTAGGATGTGGTGGGACTCAGTGGTGAAAACTAGAAATCATAATAAGATGAACTGAAAGTACTTCAAATTTATTCTCAATGATTAGAATTTTCCTAAGTTCTTTTCCTATGCCAGATCCTGGGAATTTATGGACCTTGTTCAGGGGAACCATTCAGTGATAGAGTACACCAACCACTTTGTTGAGGTAGTTTGATATACACCCAAAATCATTTCCAATGAGTAGATGAAGTCACAGAGGTTCAAGAGGGTGTTAAGGACAGAGATCTATTCTCATGTATTTCGGTTTAAGATAAAGACCTATGTAGAAGTTATTTAATTTGATTTATGTATGGAGGATATTGACTATAGGGGCGCGTTTATTTCCTTTGTGTCTATGTTAGTGATGGGTTCTGGCAGTTCATATGGGATAAAAAGTAAGTTGGATGAGTAGGGGAAGAAAGGAGGTGGTGGTTCAGGCTACCCTTCCTGATAGTCCTCATCGGTGGCTTCTGATGATGATACGGTTATGTGACATTAGTGCGGGAATGTAGGAAACATTTGACCTATGTGTAAATCACCTCATAAACCTTGAAATCAATGTGGAGCTATGGGAAACCTGTAGTGTTTCTACAAAGGTCCATATCAGAGTGGTGTGGGATTTATGGCTTCTAAAGGAATATCAACCTAGTAAGAGTCATCTAGCATGGTGGGATCTCATTTTGGTGGTTGAGGTAATGGGATTGGATCCTCTTCTAGGTAGATTCAGTTCAGGGAAGAGTCCGAATGAATTTAAAGGTTCCCAAATGAATTGGGGAATGGTCCCATAAATTCAATGCCCCAAACATTGAAAAATTCAGAGAAGTGAAAGGTTTGTTGTAGCATTTCATTTCATTTAGATACATTCCCCATTCTTTGACAGTGAAAACAAGATTTACATAAATCATAGGCATATCGAAAATGTATGGACAAAATAGACCAAAACAAAGGACCTTGAGAGTAGTATGTTGGGGGACAAAGTGCCCCCACAAGCAATAGTGTGGTAGTGGATTATGTTTCAAAATGGGTAGAGGCACAAGAACCAAGAAGTGATTATTCCAAAACAGTTGCAGAGTTTTTTTGAACCCAAATATTTTGTTGGTTTGGATTACCTAGGATCATCATTACTGACCAAGGTTATCATTTCTGAAATAGAACAATGCAATCTCTTCTCTGTTGGTATGAGGTCGGGAATATATTACTGTAGAGACCCGAAACTTAATGTACATGGACATTACATTACATTTGCGGAATACTTAGTACACACACACAAGGATCGTAATAGTTTAGTGTCTTTGGAAACTCGGAATAAAATCTTCTAATCGTGGTGAAAGATCTTCAACATCTCCCATATAGATCTTCCTTTTTTTTACCTAAAACTTTTATTTATATCCTGGGGAAAATAAAACATAAAAGGGTGAGCTCAAATGCTCAGTAAGGGTAAACAAAATAAATAACGATCACATCGTATTCATAAGAACATATCATTTTGGAAATCATAACCTGCAAAAGAGAGCATAATTTCATAACATGGGATAAATCATGGTAGTGAAATGTAATCACAATAATCATAACTTAAAACATGAAACTTTGTGGCATTCACACATAATCATATAGAATCATTTCTTGTTAGTCAAGACTCATTGCCAAGAATATCTTAGTGGACAAAGTCCCTTTCTGAATCGAGTAACCCTCATTTCAGTCCTGTTTCACTGAACCGGTATAACCTACCATTCCAGCCATGTCTATCTCATGAGATATAAAATCTTTACCCAATGCATTGGAGGAAGATATAGGTCCCACCCATCTTATAATGAATCCTTTCTTATGTGTGCCACATAATCATAAAACATACATCATCGCATAACACATGTAACAAAAATGGGATTCTTGAAACATCATGACATCATAAATCAATTCATATAAGATAAAGGAATTCAACATGATCAAATCAATGTAATAATAGGGATAAAAACAGAACCCTTTATTATCTTAGATGGAAAATAATTTTGATAAAACACATGAACTCCATTCTTGAGGAAAATATCCTTTCTTCGTCAAAAACATTTTTCCTTTCATAACATGTCATACCACTTTAAAATAAAAGAAGTTGATAAAAATTAAACTTGAAAACTTGTAAAGGAAGCTTCTTGGAAATAATGTTTTAAAAATCCGTTCATGCCGTATAAGTTAAAAAAAACATTCTTCGTACTTTTGTCGGAAAAGTCAAAAAGTACCTCGTACGGAAAAACGACAAAAGATTCCTTTCATATTCTTTACTAAAAACTCACCTAAGGGTAAAATTGGATTTAAACTATTGTAAGTGGAAGGAAAAAATATTACATATTGAGGGAACATGTATGTGGATGATAAAATACACCCCAGTAAATACTTACGAATAAACAATCTCGGATAAAAATGGGATTGTGATATTTCCCTTACCTTAGGTCCGACTTGCTTTGTAAGTGTCCGAACCTCCTGTATAATGATTTAAATCATGTTATTGACTTATTCCAGAATCATATTCATTTTTATTATATCATATATGATCCACTTATGACTTTATATTACCCGTTCTTTTGTAAATTCATGCTAAAGTAGCGTTTTGGGTAAAATCGTCTCATTTGTCGTTCGTGTTTTTAACTTGTAATTATTCATATGATTACTTAGATCATGATTACTTAATTCCAGAATATAAAACATGATATATATATATATATATATATATATATATATATATATTCAGAATATACATATATAATAAATCAGTAAATGGAAAGAAATACACCGTTCATGGAGACGGTAGTCCGTACGTACGCATGAACGCTGTTTTTGTTTCCTTATTGAATTGAATGGAATTAAGTAGATGACAGACATATAAATAATTCCAGTATCATTATTATGTCATATATTTCATTATTACTTATTATATATACTTTATAATCATTCATGAATGGTTAATCATTGAGAATGAATCTCATCGCATCGTGGAGACGGTAGTCCGTACGTACGCACGAGCGATGATATCATTCTCATGGTTGTGGAATTGTGTTGAAGTGTATGTATACTATTTCAGTATCAATATCACTTTATAATAATCATATATAGTTACTCATTAAACCATTATACCCATCCAATTAAGGTGGTGGTGGAAAATAGATTACACCACGGCGTGGAGACGGTATTCCGTACGTACGCACGCGCGGTGATTTCCTTTTTCCGTAGGATGGATAGAAGGTTAATTAGAGTTGTTTCATATTTATAATAACATATCAGTATATAATAAATACTTATGTTATTACTTTATCATGAAACAACTAAATAATAAGAAGTTGAAGAAGAAAGAAAATTGAAAAGATCGGTAATGGATATTACCTCTTCTTTGAAACGCCTCTTTGAATCCTCCACTTAGGGAACTAAGACTGGTCTTTGAAGAAGACCAGAACCTCTAGGATTATTCTATGGAAGTGGAGAAGGGATTTTTTCAGGGTTTGGCCGAGCTTGAGTGCTCAAATTGGTGTGAGGAGGAGGGGGAGGAGGTACCCTTTTATAAGGGAGGAGAGGGGCACCTTAGGAATATCTCAAAATATTATTTTATATTAAAGTCAAAATCGGTTTATAATGGTTCCAAAGGGTCTTATTTCGAAGATAAAGTAGGGATGGGTCGAAATCCTATCATCCAATAGGATTTAGACAAGTTTAGGGTATTATTTTAACCTTATCAATTAGATTTAACTCTAAGTTAAACAATTTTACTTTTACCGTGTCTTTTTGTTTTATTTCACTATATAGTTAATAAACTTACTATAACATGCCAAAAGAACCCCAAATTGTTTATTATTAATATATATATCCTTATCTAAGTCATTTTGCTGAACCTTAGATTTTTAGGAATAAAATAACAATTAATAATATAATATTTGATTTAAAAACTATTTTGTGTCAATTTTGACACTATTTGATATATGATTTTTGTGAAAGTCATAACAGAATTATATGTTAAAACCAAGTTGATTAAATCAACACTAATATATCATAGTAACCTAGAAAATTAGTGGAATTCATAAAAAGTCTCAAATTACATTCATTTGAGCATTTATAACATCAATTATGTTAATATTTCCTTAAAAGGGTAATTACTGTATCATCGTTGTGTCATAAATAAATTAATTTATTTAAAGTCTAAAAATTATAAATAAACTATCATTATGTAGGAAATCATTTTAGCTTTCTAATGAATATTTATAGTCTAATTTATCTTATGTATAACCTCATATTAAAAATGTTTTAGTTATTAAACTTTGATTTTAACTATTTTAACTATTCATAAAATAATATTAAATGTCATAATCTAATCCAAGTGGACCTAAATGGTCATATTATATTCATAAGGTTGTTTTTGGTCTAATTACACTTATCCAATAGAATTAGGACATGTGTTAGGGTAATAGTAATATCATATTTACCCTTAGTTACCCTATTTACTATTAACCATGGTAAAAAAAAGTAAAAAGTTACTATTCACCAAAAATTATTTTCATCTCATTGAACCACATTTTAGTCCTTGATATTAACCGTGTCTGTCAGATTTTCGAAATTCCATCCACAGAAGCGGTAAAATTAAGTTTTATGCAAAATTCAGTTTTTAACCTACCACTTAGTGGTTTCACTATTCATCAAAAATTGAAAGTTTTCAGAAAAATGCCAAAATTTCATCCTAAGCTATAATTGATATTCCGAATTCAAAAATGATTTCTATTTTACAAAATTCCCAACATATAAGTTGAATTAATTAATTTTATAATTAAATCCCGCTGTTAAAACAAATAGCGTGTTTTTAAGAAACAATATCTATCAAAAGATTGGCACTTGTTTATGTTTGGTTTAAATGTGAAATTACATCCAATGACCAACATTGTATTAAATTGTAAAAATATATTCTAAATATACTTTAAAACCATTCAAATTAATAATTTATCACTATTAATTATTTTGATTAAAAAAAGTTGTTTTTAATTATAATTTAGTAATTTTCACTATTCATCAGAATATGAAAGTTATCCGAAAAGTGCGAAAATTTCACCTTAGGCTAAATTCGATACTCCGAATCCAATAATGAAATCCATTTTGAGAGCTAAAAATTTTAAAAAGTGGTTATTACTATTCATAACGGCTAGTTTTAATAATATTTTAATAGCATATCGTTGTTTCGTGAAACTCGGTATTGCGTACTACACACGCTATCGAGGAAGGTTGTGATTGCGTGTAATGCAAGGCAAGTAAAAGATGCGTGTTGTGCAAGCTCCTTTTGGTGTAGCGTACAACACAAGACATTAATAAAATTAAAAAGAATATTTTTCATAAAATCTCGGGCTGTTACATTCTACCCCCCTTAAAATGAATTTCGCCCTCGAAATTCGTCGGGGTTATAAATGGTTTACTATTCGAAAGTTCCTTTAATAGAAACCCACATCATAAAAAGGAATATCAAAACCAATCTTTAAAAACAAAAGTATGAAACGTAATGGTTACCCAAATAAACTAATCCCTGGGTTTCCACATAGGTGAAAATATGGATATGGAAGAAAAATCTAACCATCATGTTCTGATGGAGAGTGGTAGAGAACATGACTATGGAAAAGCCAACAATCACAAATCCATAAATTTGTGACGATCTAAGGTACCATCCGATTCATCAGGTATAAGATCACTAGGACAACATTTTTGGTTTTCAAGATCATTTCCCTAAAGTTGAAAATTTGAATTAGAATAAATACATTCTTTATTTTGGTACAATCTCACTGTTGTTTATGCCTTGAACAATTTCCACTTCATCTCTTAAATAAATGAAGTTGAATTTGTTATTCGTGAAGTGTTAGCAGATCATGTGATAGAATGACAGGTCATTCCATCTGTCTCAAACAAAAGGTTAGCAAAAATTATATACATAAGTCGATCTATAGTGAGATTAATCACATATGGTTCCTAAAATGGACTTATACTTCATATATCATACTGCTTAATATAATAAAACTAGTTTCTACTAAACAGGGACTTCCTGTAGGCCAGTGGTAGGCGATAAAGGCCAGTCGCACTTCGGTTGTGGGTTCGATTCCCACAGCCTTGTCCGACGCGATGGGCTGTCGCCCGTCCTGCAGGTTGTCCTTTTTCTAAAACTACATTACTATAACATCCCATCAATAATATTGAAAAAAATTCTATCCTTAAACAATACTAACTTATGTCCAACATAATCCATTCCAATCTTTAGGCTTATCCATAATACTGCAATCCACTCTCATAACATAGTGAAAACGATTACCCGAGATTTAATGCCATCGTCGATCCCCATATATCATAAGATATGTTTTTTTGCCCCATTCCAGACATTAAAAGTCCTCAATCATGTATTCTCTTGAATAGCTTAGTGAAAACATGAATGCAGTTAAAAGTTAACACCTTCCACATACCAAAATCCTCAAAATTCTATATACTCAAGCCATGATATCACTTAGTCCTTATATCAATCATGAGCTCATGAATACTATTAAACATTTCGTTTTCTCGTTCTCCCTTCATTATACGCATATCAACTTATCTCCAAAAATATCTCAATTACTTTGAATACCACATTAGACCAATACATAAATATTCCAATACTCCATGATACAATATTATTTTGGAATCCCCTTACATAAACACTTAATCATTCCACCACATCGTTGTCATATTCAACATCGCCAATAGTGATCGCATGTGACTTCCCTTTGTCCTTTGCCTTCAGTGGTTGCTCATGTTGATCATCACTAACCCTTGGATTAGGGCATTTATTAGCATAATGCCCCATTTCCTTGCACTTGAAGCATTGAAGTGTTGGTGGTGCGTTCTCTTCAGTGTTTGCTTTATTCACATCATTAGAAACCCTTTTTCCATTACTTCGACACTCAGCTGCTCGATGACCTTCTTTTCCACACTTAAAACATTTTCTAGTCCCTTTAAGACAATCTCCACCATGCTTCTTTCCACACTTTGTGCATAAGGAAACATTCATCTTCTTTTCACCATTATTCTGAGATTTCTCCTTGAACTCCATCTTTCGTTTCTTGTCAAAACCATGAGATGGATATGTAACACCAACTTCCATTTCTACCTTGGTAGCACAACGCACAATTTCTTCATAGCTACTGAAGTCTCTTATAGCTAATGCCCTTCGAAGACTTGGTTTTAAGCCACTGAAAAATCGATCAACTTTACTTTCAGGTTGGATGATAATGCCAGATGCATACCTTGCAAGTCTTGTAAAATTCGCTCCGTATATACCAACAGATTCATCATCCCTTTGCTTTAGTTCAAGAAACTCCCTCTCCATATTTGTTCGAAGAATACGGGGGAAGTACTTATTGAAAAATAAGTTCTTGAAATCGTCCCATTCCATGGACTCAATTTCATCTCTTTGCCTTGTATTCTTGATAAGATTCCACCATTGATCAGCTTCACCTTCCAAACGATATACTGCTAAGATGACTTTATCATGTTCAGAACATTGAAGAACTGAAAATATCTTTTCAGTGGTATTGATCCATTGTTCAGCAACAAGTGGATCGGAAGACCCATTGAAAGAATGTGGACGTTGCCTCATGAAGGACTCAATAGTATATTGTTCCCTTCTCTGATCATGTGGAAGTCCAGAATGATTCATAGCTTGTGTAAGTATAGCAATAAGATTTTGCACTCCATCTCCCATAACATTTGCTTGTTCAGGAGGACAATCATTGCATTGTCCATTGAATTGATCAACACGGTTCCTTCGGGTTCCAGCCATCGTCTAAAACCCAAAAAGAATAGTGTGAGAGGCAAAAATCATGCTAGGGAAAACAACATAATAAAGGGGGAGTACCCTTAATATCTAAAATCTTAGGTTAAATTCTAAGATCGTTACCGTAGTTCTAGGACTATATCCTATACGTATACTTATCCTTAGGGACATCCCTAGACATACCGTTGAAATATCTCTAGGGATCTCACTAACGCTTTCGCATCCTAGTTTCCAAAGGTTGACTAAACCTTTCCTCTGATACCAACTGTAGAGACCCGAAGATTAATGTACATGGACATTTCATTACATTTGCGGAATACTTAGTACACACACACAAGGATCGTAATAGTTTAGTGTCTTTGGAAACTCGGAATAAAATCTTCTAATCGTGGTGAAAGATCTTCAACATCTCCCATATAGATCTTCCTTTTTTTTACCTAAAACAATTCTTTATATCCTGGGGAAAATAAAACATAAAAGGGTGAGCTCAAATGCTCAGTAAGGGTAAACAAAATAAATAACGATCACATCATATTCATAAGAACATATCATTTTGGAAATCATAACCTGCAAAAGAGAGCATAATTTCATAACATGGGATAAATCATGGTAGTGAAATGTAATCACAATAATCATAACCTAAAACATGAAACTTTGTAGCATTCACACATAATCATAGAGAATCATTTCTTGTTAGTCAAGACTCATTGCCAAGACTATCTTAGTGGACAAAGTCCCTTTCTGAATCGAGTAACCCTCGTTTCAGTCCTGTTTCACTGAACCGGTATAACCTACCATTCCATCCATGTCTATCTCATGAGATATAAAATCTTCACCCAATGCATTGGAGAGAGATATAGGTCCCACCCATCTTATAATGAATCCTTTCTTATGTGTGCCACATAATCATAAAACATACATCATCGCATAACACATGTAACAAAAATGGGATTCTTGAAACATCATGACATCATAAATCAATTCATATAAGATAAAGGAATTCAACATGATCAAATCAATGTAATAATAGGGATAAAAACAGAACCCTTTATTATCTTAGATGGAAAATAATTTTGATAAAACACTTGAACTCCATTCTTGAGGAAAATATCCTTTCTTCGTCAAAAACATTTTTCCTTTCCTAACATGTCATACCAATTTAAAATAAAATAAGTTGATTAAACGTAAACTTGAAAACTTGTAAAGGAAGCTTCTTGGAAATAATGTTTTAAAAATCCGTTCATGCCGTATAAGTTAAAAAAAACATTCTTCGTACTTTTGTCGGAAAAGTCAAAAAGTACCTCGTACGGAAAAACGACAAAAGATTCCTTTCATATTCTTTACTAAAAACTCACCTAAGGGTAAAATTGGATTTAAACTATTGTAAGTGGATGGAAAAAATATTACATATTGAGGGAACATGGATGTGGATGATAAAATACACCCCAGTAAATACTTACGAATAAACAATCTCGGATAAAAATGAGATTGTGATATTTCCCTTACCTTAGGTCCGACTTACTTTGTAAGTGTCCGAACCTCCTGTATAATGATTTAAATCATGTTATTGACTTATTCCAGAATCATATTCATTGTTATTATATCATATATGATCCACTTATGACTTTATATTACCCGTTCTTTTGTAAATTCATGCTAAAGTAGCGTTTTGGGTAAAATCGTCTCATTTGTCGTTCGTGTTTTTAACTTGTAATTATTCATATGATTACTTAGATCATGATTACTTAATTCCAGAATATAAAACATGATTTATATATATATATTCAGAATATACATATATAATAAATCAGTAAATGGAAAGAAATACACCGTTCATGGAGACGGTAGTCCGTACGTACGCATGAACGTTGTTTTCGTTTCTTTATTGAATTGAATGGAATTAAGTAGATGACAGACATATAAATAATTCCAGTATCATTATTATGTCATATATTTCATTATTACTTATTATATATACTTTATAATCATTCATGAATGGTTAATCATTGAGAATGAATCTCATCGCATCGTGGAGACGGTAGTCCGTACGAACGCACGAGCGATGATATCATTCCCATGGTCGTGGAATTGTGTTGAAGTGTATGTATACTATTTCAGTATCAATATCACTTTATAATAATCATATATAGTTACTCATTAAACCATTATACCCATCCGATTAAGGTGGTGGTGGAAAATAGATTACACCACGGCGTGGAGACGGTATTCCGTACGTACGCACGCGCGGTGATTTCCTTTCTCCGTAGGATGGATAGAAGGATAATTAGAGTTGTTTCATATTTATAATAACATATCAGTATATAAGAAATACTGATGTTATTACTTTATCATGAAACAACTAAAGAAGAAGAAGTTGAAGAAGAAAGAAAATTGAAAAGATCGGTAATGGATATTACCTCTTCTTTGAAACGCCTCTTTGAATCCTCCACTTAGGGAACTAAGATTGGTCTTTTAAGAAGACCAGAACCTCTAGGATTATTCTATGGAAGTGGAGAAGGGATTTTGGCAGGGGTTGGCCGAGCTTGAGGGCTCAAATTGGTGTGAGGAGGAGGGGGAGGAGGTACCCTTTTATAAGGGAGGAGAGGGGCACCTTAGGAATATCTCAAAATATTATTTTATATTAAAGTCAAAATCGGTTTATAATGGTTCCAAAGGGTCTTATTTCGAAGCTAAAGTAGGGATGGGTCTAAACCCTATCATCCAATAGGATTTAGACAAGTTTAGGGTATTATTTTAACCTTATCAATTAGATTTAACTCTAAGTTAAATAATTTAACTTTTACCGTGTCTTTTTGTTTTCTTTCACTATATGGTTAATAAACTTACTATAACATGCCAAACGAACCCCAAATTGTTTATTATTAATATATATATCCTTATCTAAGTCATTTGGCCGAACCTTAGATTTTTAGGAAAACAATACCAATTAATAATATAATATTTGATTTAAAAACTATTTTGTGTCAATTTTGACACTATTTGATATATGATTTTTGTGAAAGTCATAACAGAATTATATGTTCAAACCAAGTAGATTAAATCAACACTAATATATCATAGTAACCTAGAAAATTATTTAAATTCATAAAAAGTCTCAAATTACATTCATTTGAGCATTTATAACATCAATTATGTTAATATTTCCTTAAAAGGGTAATTACTGCATCATCGTTGTGTCATAAATAAATTAATTTATTTAAAGTCTAAAAATTATAAATAAACTATCATTATGTAGTAAATCTTTTTAGCTTTCTAATGAATATTTATAGTCGAATTTATCTTATGTATAACCCCATATTAAAAATGTTTTAGTTATTAAACTTTGATTTTAACTATTTTAACTATTCATAAAATAATATTAAATGTCATAATCTAATCCAAGTGGACCTAAATGGTCATATTATATTCATAAGGTTGTTTTTGGTCGAATTAAACTTATCCAATAGAATTAGGACATGTGTTAGGGTAATAGTAATATCATATTTACCCTTAGTTACCCTATTTACTATTAACCATGGTAAAAAAAAAGTAAAAAGTTACTATTCACCAAAAATTATTTTCATCTCATTGAACCACATTTTAGTCCTTGATATTAACCGTGTCTGTCGGATTTTCAAAATTCCATCCACAGAAGCGGTAAAATTAAGTTTTATGCAAAATTCAGTTTTTAACCTACCACTTAGTGGTTTCACTATTCATCAAAAATTGAAAGTTTTCAGAAAAATGCCAAAATTTCATCCTAAGCTATAATTGATATTCCGAATTCAAAAATGATTTCTATTTTACAAAATTCCCAACATATAAGTTGCATTAATTAATTTTATAATTAAATCCCGCTGTTAAAACAAATAGCGTGTTTTTAAGAAACAATATCTATCAAAAGATTGACACTTGTTCATGTCTGGTTTAAATGTGAAATTACATCCAATGACCAACATTGTATTAAATTGTAAAAATATATTCTAAATATACTTTAAAACCATTCAAATTAATAATTTATCACTATTAATTATTTTGATTAAAAAAAGTTGTTTTTAATTATAATTTAGTAATTTTCACTATTCATCAGAATATGAAAGTTATCCGAAAAGTGCCAAAATTTCACCTTAGGCTAAATTCGATACTTCGAATCCAATAATGAAATCCATTTTGAGAGCTAAAAATTTTAAAAAGTGGTTATTAATATTCATAACGGCTAGTTTTAATAATATTTTAATAGCATATCGTTGTTTCGTGAAACTCAGTATTGCGTACTACACACGCTATCGAGGAAGGTTGTGATTGCGTGTAATGCAAGGCAAGTCAAAGATGCTTGTTGTGCAAGCTCCTTTTGGTGTAGCGTACAACACAAGACATTAATAAAATTAAAAAGAATATTTTTCATAAAATCTTTGGCTGTTACAATTACCCACAAACCAATTGTTGTGTTTATGTGTCGAATAGAGTGGTATAACAAATTATTCATAAAATGGTTCAACTCAATAGAAAATATTGGATTCTTAGACTTGATGATTCATTCTGGGCTTATCGTACTACTTTCAAAACCCCAATTAGAATTTCACCTTAGAGGATTATGTTTAGAAAGAGTTGTCACCTCATTGTTTAGATTGAGCATCGGGCCTATCAGGCCATCATACAATGTAATTATAATATTTCTTGTGAAGGTGATCAAAGGAAGTTGTAGATTTATGATATAGATGAAATTAAAAGAGATACATATGAGAACTCCATGATTTATAATGGGCGAACCAAGGCTACCCATGACCGTCTCATCCTTCATCACTAATTCCATATTGGGAAAAAGGTCCTCCTCTACTATGAATGGCTGAATTTTCATCTAGTTAAGATTCATTACTACAGGTTTGGACCACACAATGTTACTAATGTATCTCCATTTGGTGTTGTTCGTGTTCTAAATAAAGTAACCAAGATAACCTTCACTGTCAATGGGAAGCAGCTAAAGCACTTCCATGAATCCCTTCTGGAATTCCCGATGGAGGAACTCTATGTTCAAGAAGCAACATACAATTGAACCCCACCAGTTTTTATACATCACTCCCACATTATTTTTTATTATAGCGAGTAAACTGCATGTTCTAGGTGTGGGGGAAGTTATATTTCTGTGTTAGTTAAGAATTTTTATCATTTTTTCTACTTCTTTTTTTCTCATTTTCCTACTTGTTGAATAGTATTGTCATTTCCCCCTATTTTATCGCTCACTAATGTGATGGAATGTTAATTTTATCCCATAAAAAGATGCCTCTTTTCGAATAATTCCTAATCATTTTTAATTCTTGAGTCTATTTTGTGGAAAATTCCATTTTTTTTGGAATAAATGATTTTCAAAATGATTTTTATAGGAAATATTTTTCTGGAATTTATATTTTCAAATCATTATTAGGTGTTTAATAGATTTTTCAAAGCCATGCCTCTTTATCACTGACCAATATTTTAATCCCTTTCCTGATAGACATTATAATCCCTTTATTGCATATTCTTCCTTTTAATCACATTCTTGAGAGTCTAGGGTCACGTAGAAAAAATAGAACATGCCATAATTTTGTTTGAATCCAAAATTTCAAGTGTGATTCATTCATGATAGAGGTCATAATTCAACGAAAATCCCTTTGTATAATTAAACTCTATTTTTGGCCACCTTGACATTTTACCTTTCTCAATCCTTAAAGACCATGAAATATATGTTAGGTAGCCAAATTACAAGCTTATTTATTTCTACCCGACCATATATATTGTTAATTCTTGTTTTACTTTCAGCATGTGTGGGGGAGAGGGTGTTTCCATGGGAATTATCATGAATTAATAATTGTTATGTGTTGATTGAAAGGGTTTCTACATTTTACTTGTACAGTGGGTTCAAAAGCCATATTGGATCATTATTTTAAAAAAATCCATCTTTATCTACAATGAAATTTGTAAAAAAAGAAAATATTTCAGTACATTGAAAAAAAATAACAAAAAGGAAAAAACTATTAGACAAATAGAAATTTTATTCATTATTATTCATTGATCGATTGTGAACCACAGAAATATGTAATGGGGAGAGTGAGTTGGAAGTGATAAACATTGTGAGGGGATGAGTGTGCACGTTAATTGGGAACCCTTATGGAATTTTGACATGTTTTTTCTTTAATATATTACACACTCATCTTCTGAATTATATTTTTTATACATTAAATCCTACCAAGACATGATCCATCGAACGACCTACTAGAAGTCCTCTTTAGTAGCACAATAGTATTTACCATTAATAACTTAGAATCATGGAAAGTATATGGTAAGATCACATAAACTCTGGTAAAAGAAAATAACTCCACTTTCATATGTTTCTGGAGTGAAGAGGGAAACATTCTATGTGATGTTGGCTGCGATATGTTGCATGTGTTAAAAAAAGAATTTGAAAACATTCATATGTGAGAGAAGAAAATGATAGTAAAATTGATTTTATAAATGATACAAGATGAATTTAATTTTAGAATAATATTGTATTTTTTCTCACCTTTGATTTAGGAATTAGTCTTGTTTAGGATATAATACTTTTCCCAGTAGTGAAAATGTTTATTTGTGGGGGTGTGATCGCACTGTGATTCACTATATCATTTTCACCCTTACACCATTGTATTAAACTGAATTTATATTGTAAATTCCAAATATTATAACAAATTTCACTTCATGTAAAATTACATTATTATTTTTATCACTGTTAAAAATGTAAATTTTACTTTTTTTGATAATTTCATTGAAAGTGGAGGTGATTTATAGTTCCCATGATGAATCGAAGAAAAATAGGTCAGGCTGCAAAGGATCCAAGTAGACCACTTTACAAAACCACAGACTACTTATTAATTGTGCATCCAAATGAGTTGAAATTTTTTGGTCAAGTCCAAAATTAATTGGGTTAAATTTTATATTAAGTAACCCAAGCCTCATTCTGCAATATGTTGGCCTACACAACCTGATCTATCTAGCACACTGAATCTGCACTAAGTCAAAAGTGGTATGATGTGATATGTCCATATCTCAGGATCTAGTTGTCCAAATGGTTCCAAAAGTTATGTGGAGATATTAAAGAGTTGTCTAAATTTTTTTATTATTTTTACCAATATAAATTCAACTGTCTAGTGGTAAAAATCTTGGGGAAAATGGTTTTACACAATTTGTGTGCCCAAAACCACCTTCCATTTGGCATATAAATTGGAATCTTGGGCTCCTCATTTGCAAGTTCAGACAGGAGGAAAAGATCTAGTATTTCGGAGACCCAATAGAGTCTTATACTAATCTAATATGTTCTATTGGGCTTTATTCTCATAGGTTTCTCAATAATGAATAAGGAGTTCTGCGAGAGCTTCCTCCTCCTCCCCATGTTGAGCTAAACGGTGGGTGTTCATTATAATGGAGATGTACACGTGTTAAGGGAGTTTCAATTGATATATTAGCAACTGGTTTGGATTTATTTGGGTGTTAAAACATTTCTTTATATGTATCTTAAAATATTTTATATTTTAATACTTGTTTTGATGCATGTGAATGATTTTCACTTAATTTATAATGGATCGGTGTGAGGTTTTGAATACGTGGCTTGTATTATTCCGATTGGAAAACACAATAATCCTTTTCTTATAAACATTCATGAGATTTCAATCGTCTTTATAAGATCTTATTCCATTCATATGTTTTGTAACTTTACTATACAATTGTTATGTCAAGGTTTGGTTCTTCAAGAAATGAAATAAAGGCTTAGAAATTGATCGGGATTCCAATTAATTTCAACCAAATAATTAATCCAAACCTAAATGAATCTCTAAGAAAAATAAATTTGAAATATGTGTAGTGAAATCACAATGGACCCTTTCTCTCAAAATTCATAAAAAACCACTTTAATCTATCAATTATTAAACTCTTTAAGTTGAGTAATTATCGTTAATCTATTTTCGAAATCACCACACTTTTTAGAACTTTTTATTAATAATCCATAATCTAAAACTACTATTTATCCTTGAGAAATGAACTAGGGTCTTCCCTATAATATAAATAAACCTTAAAATCATAATCAATTGGACATTTCATGACGACGCGATCACTTGGTCATTCTTTTTGGGTTGAAGAATGATCCAACAGTCTTCATGGAACTTAAGAATAGGATATTCTACCAGTATCTCGATTATTTTTTCACGGTATTCATGGAAAAAAATCATTGTTTATTATAGATCTGAGGAGGAGAACAATTGATATTTGAGAATCATGTTAGGTAGTCTTTGATACCATCTCCTTTATGCCAAACTTCCAAAGTGTAGGATCTGGATTATATAGGTGAAGCTTCTAGTCCACATGATCTCAGAACATGGGGTTTCAGTGGACTCTTGGAATATTAGTGCAGTTATGCCATCAGAGAAACCCAAGAATTTTTTTTGAGATCATAATAATTCTAGGTCTGTCTAGATATCACAGGAAATTTTTTCAGGACTTCTCTTGGCTTCCTTTGCTGAGGAAAGTACTCACTTAGAAAGGGGTGAAGTTCGAATGGAGCCCAGAATGCCAAGAGACCTTCGGGGATCTTAAGAATCGGTTTACCATTACCCCTATGTTAGTGTTTATAGAGTCTGGAAAAGGGTATATTTTTTATTATGATTCTTTAGGTGTGGTTCTCATATGTATACTTATCCAGAATTACCATGAGGTGGAATATGGCTCTCACTAACTCCGGCCACATGAAAAGAGATATCTTAACCATGACTTGGAGTTATTAGTAGTGATCTACGCATGGAAAACATAGAACCAATACCTAATAGGAAAGAAATTTTTAGTTTATTATGATCATATAGTTTAGCCTATATTTTCTCCTAGGAATATTTGAACCAGATGCAGTGCCATTAGGTGGAGTACTTATAGGGTTTTGATTTTGATATCATTTATACCCCCAGGAAAACAGAATGTTGTGGTAGATGCATTAAGTAGAAAATTTTTATTTCAATCTTTGAGGGAGTCTAGTGAAGAGTGGACTTTGATGGAGATCTTTACTCTGATGCATTTTGAAACCAAGGATTATAGTGGAGGTGTGTTCTTGTCTAGTGTTCAGTTAGCTCATTCCCTTATAGATTTTATTCAATAGGAATAGCCTGGTGACAAACTATAATATTGGTCTATATAGTTTCTTCATGTTGGGGAGAAATCATATGATGAGATTTTGTCTCCCAAGGGGGTTTTATGTTTCAAGGGTCGTCTTTTGGTGCCATTATCTTTGAGGAAGGTGGTGAGGTAGGATATCCACCAGTCTTAGTGGTATGTTCATCCTAGAGCCACCAAAATGTATTATAGCACGTGTTGGAACTTATGGTGTCTAGGTATGAGGTGAGATGTATATAAATTTGTATCATGGTGTTATATGTGTCAGTAGGTAAAATCCGAGCATTAAAGGCCCTCCGATATTCTTGGTATCATACTTCATAAGCCTTGAGGGAAGAATGTAATTTAGGTAGTGATTGGTATTCTAAACAAAGATTCCCATTTAATTCCAATCAGAGACTCAGCAAAGGAGGATGATTTGGGCTGGATATATGTTTAGGTGTTTTTGAGGCTTCATGGTGCGTAATTGGGGATCATTTCTAATAGGAACCATGTTTTCAATTTGGCTTTAGGAAGTCCTTTAGAAGGCAATGCGATCATAGATACAGATAAGTACGAAATACAATCCTCAAACAGATGGTCAGATGGAGTGGGAAAATCATATTTAAGAAGACATTATCCGATAATGTGTCTTGTATTTCAGTAGTTCATGATATATTCAATAGGGATTAGTTGAGTTTTTGTATAATAAAAGTTATCAGTCCTCGATCTTAATGGATCCATTGGAGGCGCTTTATAGTCAACTGTGTCGGTCTCCTTTATAATGGTCTAGGGTGGGTGAAACCTCATTGTCGGGACTAATCTTAGTGTAAGAGACATGTGAGAAGATCAAGATGATCAGGTAGTATTTTTTTGAAAGCTCAGGGTCTCTCCAAATCTTATGCCGATCTAAGACATTGAGATCTTGAGTTTTATATGGGTGATCATGTGTTCTGGAAAGTGGCACCTCGCTTAGGTCATCGTTATTTGGGAAAGAAAGGGAAGCTAATGTTGTGGTATGTTGGACCACATGAGATCATTGAGCAGATAAATAATTTGACATACAGGTTGGCCTTTCCATTGCATTTGATGTACATTAATGATGCATTCCATGTCTCTCTATTGAAGAAGTATAACCCAGATCCATCTCATGTTCTAAATTAGGAAGAGTTAGAAATAAAACCTAATTTTTCTATTTTCGAATGTCCAGTGTGGATTATAGATTCCCAATATAAGGTGCTTCAAGGGAATTATATTTCATTATTCTATTTCCTTTAGTAGAATATCAGTAATGAACATGAGACTTGGTAGAGGAAGTCGTGGGTGGGGTAAGAGTTCCCATTTTTATTCTCTAATCCAGATTTCGTATGAATTTCTATGACATAAATTTTTCAGGGTGGGGAGAATTTCCACAACTATGTTTTCATTTTGAGGTATTTATTCTTTTTATTTTTATCCTATGATTACTCCTTGACTTTCCATTGAGTTTATTGAGAAACAAATAAAAAATTTGGATTCAGAAGGTGGTGGCGCATGGATTGTTCATGGTAATGGGAAATTGTGTGCCTTACCCAGGAAAATATGCACCAAGGTTTCATTTTTTGGACAGATCTAAAATGCATGGTTATCGCATAGTTTGAAAAATTGTGTCACCAACCATGTTAGAGGTCCCTTTTAAATAGTGGTAATTTTATAGTTACCTCGTGGTTTGGAAAACCGTGTGGTAAAACCATTAGACAGTCTGGATCATTAAAATTTGAATGTCACAACTTTGACCCTCCCCAAATTTAACCACAAAACAACCAATTTCTTCCCTATTTGGGATTTTCGTCCTTATGCGCACCTCCCCGTTCTTATCTTCTACCATATCCTTCATTTTGGTGGTTTATTTGGCTTTTATTCTTCAATGAACCTTGAATTAAGTGGTTTATTTCTTGATTTATTCCACTATTCTTGGGTTTCCTCTCTTATTCACTGTGGATTTATTGTCTTGCTAGTTGGGTGACCTATTTTGGGATAGATCATAATTTTTTTGGGTTTAATATTGATGTTTAAGGTTTGATATTTCCTCTAAAGGGGTACAATTTAGGTTAAGTTGTAGTTTTCTAATATTTTTTCTTGAAGTTTCAATCCTCACGGTAGGCGGCTCTATGATTAAACATTATTTGATGATTTTAATATGATTTCTTGTGTGTCTAAATATGCTTTATTCATTGTGTGTGTCGTGTGAAATGGTGTTTTCAAATTATTTATGGTACTTTGGTGTTGAAATGGTTTTTCAAAGTAAATGAGTTATGTTACCTATGGGTTTCATATATTCTTGTTTGATTAATTCTTTTAAAGCTGTTTGATAAAATGTGTGAATGGTGAGAATGGTCTTTTAAAATGGTTTTGGTGTGAGTTTAGTTTCAAAGTTGATTTTGGATGTGGAAATGGTGGTTTATCATGTGTGTTTACATTTTTAGGCTTGTGTGTCTGTGAAAGTGATGTTGTATGTGATATGTGGAATGGAAATTGAGCACAAAGGGAAACTTGGGTAACTAGTTGGGAAGAATAGGACTAGAAATCTAGATGACTCGGAAGTGGTTCATTGAGGATTCATTTATCAAGACTAATGATTACAATGATAATTAAACTATGTTGATGATTATAGACCACTATTCCCTTGGGGTGTCCCCTCTAAGTGTCTCATGCACAAGAAAATTGTTGGTCAGGGTTTCTATAACACATTTTACATAGATATGATGTACCTAATGTCCCATTTATATCTAGTTCCTACAGGGTTTTCCTATGACTTAGTGCTCTATAGTGATATCTTCCTTACCATCGGTATATGGTATACATTGTTGGTTGTTTAAAAAGAAAGCATGTTTTCATTGAAAATGCTTATAATAAATAGGTTGCATGTTTCTATTTTATAAAATCATCTTGTTTATTTATCTTATAATGTTCATAAAATGTAATCTTTTTGGTGGGTGGCATACTATTGAGCTCTAGCTAAAATACTACTTACACCATTAGGTATAAGTAGACTTGGTTATGTTTGAAACTGGTAAAGGAAAGATGTTTGGAGATGGTTGTTAGAGATGTGAGAGGTCTTACCATACAGGTGTTGTGGTGGTGGCATGAGTACGATGCTTCTCTTGTTTCATGGTGTTTTTTGGTATTGTTTGGTTGTTACCTTTTTGGTTGTAGATATTTTGGTTTTTCTTAAAGATCTAAAACATGAATTAGAAAAAAAATATCCCGTTTTTGGTTGTGATTATTCATTTTTGGTTTATTTATTATTTTTAGTTTTTTATATTTATTTAATTAGGTGACATCATTCCTAAGTTATATTGTTGATATTTGTACACTTGTTGCCAACCCGTGGGGGTTAAGAATTCCATTTTATCCTTACCATGAACTGGGTCGAGTGTCTGGTTAGATGGCTCTCTGACCTAGATTGTGATAGGGCTGGTGGGAGGAGGTAACTTATTAAGTGGAGTGGATCTACTCATTACTTCAATATGGGATGAAATAATCCTAGTTTACTATGAACATAATGCAATGATATCATCCCAAGATAGCACACACACCATCTTCCTCATTTATTTCATCTACGTCACTAATTGTTGCACTCTGCTATAGATCACCCAATCTATAACACAGAACTACCAAGATTTGACATAATGGAAGCCATGGTTGATGACTAATATCTCAAAAAAAAACAAAAATTATGAATACCACTACACTATAGTCTTCATCCTTACAAAGTAGTCAATAGGGGATTCTAAACATCAGAGGATTTTTGGACTGTTGGTCCACCCACTGCACCATGTCCACCAGAGCTCAGACGAAGAATATTTCCACTTAGGTGTCATTATAACCCATATGTTGTGGCATTATTAGCCTAAGTTAAATAAATAAACTACAATTTCATCCAAAGTGATGCAATGTGTCCACTGTTGGGCTGAAAATATGAAGAAATATGTTTCACTATAGTGAAATCTAATTAAACCATTGGTGGAATTGAAGAAAAATATAGGAGAAAGACACATAGATAGAACTTAAATATTCCATGGAGGGTGATAAAATGGTAGTATAATGAAAATTTGATGAAGGGGGTATTTTACCAAAGAGTTTTAGTATAAAAACCCTACTATTTATTACATATTTAAACATAATTTATTACATAAACTTGCACATAAGTCAACTCTAGGGATCGAGAGGTCTAGTGTCTTGGGAAATTAGGAACATTACATGAAAAAATAAGAAATAAAATACAACATCTTCATTGAAAAATTCTTTTACATGTCCACAACATTCTTTCATACTTATCATTTCATGGGATAACCTGAGGACAAAGATAAGAAAAGGGTGATCTATAAAGCCCAGTAAGGGAGTAAGAAAGACATAACATGAAGAATATAGTACATTTTAGGCAATATAAATATCAATGGAAAATAAGAGAAACATAAACATAAAGGTATTATGTAGCATTATTATCATAACATGTAAATTTGCCAATAATATACAACATGATATTATCATGAGTCAAGGCTCATTGCATAAAGATTAGCATGAGTAAACCCTCATTGAACATTAATTTGCATGCGTAAACCCTAATTTTACATGAATTATCATGATTAAACCCTCATTTCACCTAGTTTATTGTGGTACTAAACATTACCCAATGCATTGGAGTGCTATCGAGTTTCACCCTTTATAAACATTTCATTTTATGCATAAGTATACCACAATGATCATATAATATGGAATCATTCAGCATCATAAGTTATTCCACAATTAAAGAATTTGGAATATATACATGTAATTACCATTAAATTTTTATATGTTCATAAAGTTCAATAACATTGATAGAGAAAATGGTATGGTATTCACTACACAATGATTTTGGCTTGGAAAATCACGGTGCAATTTCGGTAGTCAAACGGTGTGACATAAAAATTCATATAAATGGTTGATGAGACATAAAGGGGTATCACATAATATATAAATGAAATGGAATGTAATGGGGTCATATAAATAAATTTCCCAACACAAGGTATTTGGAAATAGAAGGCGTAACATAATCGACAAACTTAAAGAAAGATGATAAATGTAATAACTCTTATGAAATTTCGGTATGGTAATAGGTGTACAAGGGAGTGATTAATGAGAGAGAAAGAGCTCTATAAACATTAAAACACAATAGGTAAGTATGGGGGAGGTTAGAAATCATACCCCAACACTACTAATTGAAAATAAAAGGGTATAACAACATGAAGAAACTTGGATAAAAATGAGTAAGGAAGGAATCTCTTACTTGAGTGTGTGACTTTAAGAGCTTGAGGATGGGCTTATTGAGAGCTTGGGGAGCCTCTGAAGGATTCTAGAGAGAGGATGTCAGATTAGTGATGTTATACAAGGATATTTAGTGCATACAAGTGGGATCTTGGGTGGGTTTATAAAGGAAATGAGAGGGGAATTCTTAAATATTTAACAAACTTAGGTTTTGAAATCAATATAATTAAATATTTAAAACCGAAAAACCTATCATGGTTTTTTCCCATGTATTTGGCCAAAGGGGAGTAGAAAAAATTATTTTATAAATCTGAAGGTCAAAAATATTAAAATATTAGGCTTTCTTATGTGGAGGTGAGTCACACTTCCATGGAAATCATTTTATAATTTTAAAATATTTTATAAGTCTTAGAGGGTCCACTAAGGCATTATAAAATTAATAAAACAAATATAAAATCATATTATATTAAATGTAAAACATATATTTTATGAATAACCCATTTATATTATTTTATTACATCACTATTGGGTCATTATGATTTCATAAAACACGTTATATATTTATACAGTATTTAATTTATAACCAAAAAATTGATTGTCTCAGAAAATTATGAAAAAATCACCATTGGATAATTTTGACATCCTGATTCCAAAAATAATATTAATTTTATCTAAATAATTTTCTAAATATGTGAATTTTCACTTTTAAAATAAAAACTTTCTTTTAATGAAAATTGATGGGTTTTGACCAAAACTATTTCCAAATCTTAATTACATTTACATTTGACTTCATAACAATTATATGAACATATATATTTAATAAAAATTAAATAATAATAATATTTTCTTAAAATATCATTTATTCCAAAAATTCATTAATTTTTCAAAATTCTTAAATTAAAAATATTATTTCAGTTTTATCATATGAAAATATAATTCTTATAGAACTAAATACTTAATCATTTATAGTGTAAAAATAATAAGGAATATAATCTCAACTATAATTAAAAAGTTTGTTCTTATAACAATATTATAATAACAATATTAATAAAAATTTAGTTTAATATAATAAGTTATATATTTCTAAAAAGTGTCATTTTACCCAAAAAAATCAATTAATCTAATTCATTATAATTTAGTGAAACACTACTCTCAAAAATGAATTGATAGAAAAAGAATTTTATTTATAAAAAAAGACAAAAAATAAGTAACGAATTCTTTATTACATAATCCCTTATAACACCTACATAAGATAAAAGGGTAAGGGGTGAAATGGTGCCAGAATCTTGGGGTGGCTCGGATAACATTTCTAGGGTGGTGATATCTATTAACTTGAACTTCTCTTGTAGGTGATTCCATTCAAGATTAACGTGTTGAATCTCATCTTGGGCTTGGTCGAGAGAGAATCTTTCTGAGGCTACCTCCTTTCTGAGCTCTGACAAATGAACTTCATATGGCACGAGTCTACTGAATGTGGACATCCTCTTATTTGTCTATCCTGAAAGGATTAATTTTAAAAACCAGAAATTTATATCCATCACGACCTATCCCCTGGGGCTTGTGCCGTGACTACCCCAAGCCCGCCTTCCATAGGCCAGGGGTTGGAGACTAGCATCAGAAAGGCTTATCCGTAAAACACGAAGGAATTTCCTTTTAACCTTTACAGACACACAATAAAACAACACAATAAGAAGAAACCACAAAGTAAATTGATATGGTAAAAGTGTGCTAAAATTAAGGGGCCAGAATACAAGCCCAAATGAAAATTACAATTACAACTGAAAAGTGAAAAACATCTCCTAGATCATCCACCGAAAATTCTACCTGAAGGTTAGACACATCTCACAATCAGTAGTCCCTACATCACGTTATAATGACTGTACCACCTCTGAGCACCGTCCAGTCTTGGATCCCTCAACGTCGAACAACGTTGTACGTTGTCTGCGCCAGACACGACAAGGTGTGGGCATATCTTGTGCAGGGGTGAGTATAACAATACTCAATATGGACCCTGAGACCCCCATAGGTCTCTCAGAGTCCCACAAAGGAAAACATGCAAAGCAAGACCTCTATCTCAAGCACAAAGCGATATACATAAACTCTACTTAGTTATATTCCCATACATATATATAAGTTTTTAGGACATACTCATCTCATACATGAGGGATGAATAACACATCGGTAACACCACAAAGGAAGAATTACCACACAGGTAACACCATGAAGATAGAAGTACCAAACAGGTAACACCACAAAGACAACACCATAAAGGTAGAAGTACCACACAGGTAACACCACGAAGACAACACCACAAAGGTAGAAGTACCACACAGGTAACGCAGTGAAGATATAAGTACCACATAGGTTGCACCACAAAGATAAAACCACAATGGTAAAAGACTCTACTCATAATTAGGTATAACTTATGTATAGAAGTACATATGATTAGTCATAAGATAGATCATCTTATTTTGTTAAGAGGAACTGATTCTGACCCACACAAGATTGATAGATGTGGACCCTAATAGGATTGATGTTCTTTATTCATGTTATATCCGGCCACAGGATTCCTCGCACCCAGTGCGCACGAGTTCGGTTGAATATTCCCCTAAAGATATCATTCATACCTCTATCTCTACTAAGATTTACAAAGGAGTAACTCAAAGGACCGCCATGACATACGGGTTCTAATGTGACAGATGGTGTGTCAATCGAACGTCCGATCTATGAGTAATAAGCATTTTAGTTCTGAGGGCATGGTTGGATTCATGTTCGATCCAACCTGGACATACACCAACTATCTCCAATACTCAAGTAGAGTATACCAAAAGGACTTTCTCAATCCAAGGATCATATCACCGCAAACGGTTCGTCGAACATACACCTAGTTCTCAAGATATGGCCCTTTAAGTATTTCTGGTCTGGTTGGGCCCGGGTCCTATCCGACTCGGTCGGACCTACCCGGCCTGACCCGGCCTGGATCAACGCGACCTGGCCTAAGCAAACCCGACCCAGTTTGGGACGATCCGACCTGGTCTGGGTCCAACCTGACTGGGCTGTTCCATGGTCCAGCCCGGCCTATAGGGGCCGCGGCCCGGCCCAGAAGGGGGTGGCTCGGCCCACAAGGGGGGTGCGGCTCACAACTGGGTAGAGAGGCCCACTGTAGCGGGGCCCTCCCTAGCTACCACCTGAATGAGTGACCCTCGGTTTTCCCGAATGTTCGCGAGGTCCGTTCGGCTTCCTCCACAGCGGTGGTGCCAGGTGGCACCGCCACGTGGCATGTGGGACCCACTGGAACAGGTTCTGCATCTTGTCACGGTCATCTGATGCTAGCCGTTGTCTCCAGCAACGTGTAACGGCAGGTCGTTCTTCCTCCCGCTATTTTCTGGTGTATTGGCTGCCTCCCTCGGTCTGCCACGTCTGACGAGCTGCGTCCCACATCTACCGGTAGTACGCTAGTCACACTGCCCTTCTCTTCCCAGGCCTGTTGGTTTGTTGGCTGCCTCCTCCCACTTGGACGGCTAGTTCCGGCCGCTTCCTTGGACCCCTCTGGTGCTAGTCATCGGTACCACCACACCGGCAGACATCCGCGAGTCACCGGGTGAGCTTTGGTGGCCCTCTTTTCCGCTTGAAGGCATCTTTGAAATTCTCGGGACATCACCATCGCTTCTAGCCCATGAAAATTATGTTCTGTCCATCCCAAATAATCACCCGTGAAGAACGCACAAATTAATCAAGATAGTGGAGGGACCAGGCCTTGTTCATTTGGCCTGTGCCATCAGTGTTATCTTGATTACAATATGCTGAAGAGATTGAATCATCCACACTTGAAATTAAACTTGTTCAAATCCCTACCTCAAGAACGATGGGGAACACCCGTGATTGAGGAAGTGGGTCAGTGTTCTCCTTTCCTCCAATAAGCTTCCAACGACATCGCTCGTACGTCATCATTCGGTTCGTGGTTTGGTGTCACCTGTCACCTCCTGCTGGAACCAGCTCCATCCTCCAAGGGTTTCGCATCGCGGAACATTACCAGCACTTCCTTTATTGGTGAAGCAGTATCAACACCTCTCCCCAAGCACCATATAAATAGGAGATGGGGAGGGTGTTTAATACTCGTAGAATTTATGAGGGTTCATTAATAAGAACCTTCCTCAATTCTAACAATGATTTACATAGGATTTGATGGTTCAATCCATTTAATGGCTTGACACATAAATGGTATCACACTGTCAATTATCCATTAGAGGAAAAGATATGAGAAAAAATAAAATAACTAAGTTATTTTATTATTATTTTAAAAGTTCCAAAATATATCTTTTTCTCCCTACCTATTGTGGTTGAAGTGAAGTCCACCTTAAGCAAATCCCGATGCAGCAGATTCAACGGTGCCCTTGGATTTTAAATCTGAGCACCAGTTCAAAAGTTAGAAAATGTCGCTCATGTATTTACTGAAATGCATTAACAAAAGTTTATACATTCATATTGGGCACACCGTGCCTCGGAATAACACACCGTCAATTTTCAAAAACTCGTAATAATTCTATATAAATAAATAAAATCATGGAAAATATGGGTATTTACATTATCCCCACCTCAGTTCTTTGCATCCCCGAAATCCACAACATACACAAAGAAAACACATGGGGGTATTGAGCATGAATCTGAGCCTCCCACTCTCATGTGCTATCCTGAAGGTTTCTGTGCTTTTAGTGAATGCACACCAGAGATATCTATCACCCACGAAGGACCCAATCTTGTCGATCCTCAATAACCACTGGAGCCTCCGTAAACATCGCCCCATCATCAAATTCCATCTCACCATGGTTGATGACGTGAGATGGGTCATTCACATTTCTCCTCTGCTAGGATACGCGGAAGACATCTTGCACTCTCTCCAATGGCGGTGGAAGTGACAAAGGGTATGTCACCTCACCTATCATCCGACATATTAGAAATAGTTTGATAAACCTCAATGAGATTTTTCCACCTCGACCAAATAATTGTAAACCTCATCGAGGTGAGACCCATTGGAAGACATGGTATCCATCCTTAAACTCCAAAGGTCTCTACCTCCTATCATCATAAGACTTATGTCTACTTTGTGTAGTCTTCATCCACTCTTGGATGATTAGCACCTTCTCAGTAGTAACTCGTACCAACTCTAGACCCATAAGTTATGACTTTCCTAGTTCTTTCCAGCATATAGGTGATCTTCATGGTCGATCGTATAAGGCCTCAAATGGTTTAATACCAATGGTGGAGTGATAACTATTGTTGTATGTGAAATCCACCAAGTGAATCTGATTCTCCAAACTGCATCCAAAATCTTGGATGCATGCACGAAGCATGTCCTCCAGTGTCTGAATGGTCCGCTCCATCTGACCATCCATCTGACGATGAAAGGAGGTGCACAAATGTAGCTGAGTCCTGAAGGCCTCCTACAATCCCTTACACAAATGGGAAGTTAAATGTGTGTCACAATTAGAGATGATCATTGATGGTACTCCATGATGTCACACAATCTTCTGTATGTATAGGTGTACCAAACCCTCTACTGATACCTACTCTTTGATAGGTAGGATGTGGGCTGACATGGTGAGTCGATCAATGATCAACCAGATGGAATCATGTCCCCTAGACATACCTGGAATCCCTGTCACAAAGTCCATGGAGATATTTTCCCACTTCCACTCTGGCACCTACAGTGGTTGCGCTAAGCCTGCTGGAACCTGAGGCTCGGCCATCACTTTCTTATAAGTGAGGAATTGTGAAACAAAATATTCCACTACTTTTATCATCACTGGCCACTAGTTCTAGTGTTGGAGGTCTTGGTACATCTTCTCCACCCCAAGATGTACCACCAGAGGGGATGTATGGAACTCCCTCAACACCTCCTCACATAGTTCCATCAGTACCATAGTACATCCCCTAAAGAGGATAACGTGCTCCCCGTATTCATAAAATCCATCGGCTGATTCTTTTGAGGATATCTAAGCACGCCATGCCTCAGAGTCAATGTCCCCATGTTGTACCTCCTTGAATCGCGGAAGGAATGGGGGAGTGACTATCATAGACTAATGGTAAGATGCTCTATCTCTATCAACGAACACAACAAGCCACTCTATCACCTCACTCAACAACTATAGACTAGACGTCACGCAGAGTGCATCTTCTACCACGTTTCCCTTCCCTAGAATATAGACTATCTCAAAGTAATAGTCCTAGAGGAACTCCTACCATTTTTTTTGTCTCAGGTTCAGTTCCTTCTGTGAAAAGATATACATGAGACTCTTCTGATAAGAGTATACTTTAAAATGTTCACCCATCAAGTATTTTCACCACATATTTAGGGTGAAGACCACTTCTCCTAACTCAAAGTCTTGGGTACTGTAGTTATACTCATGTTTCCTTAGATTTCGTGATCCGTAGGTGATCAGTGCTCACTCCTACATCCGGACGCACCCAATTATAGTCCCTAATGCATCACAGTAGACCACATACCCAATGCCCTCTTCTGGTAGCCTCAATATGGGGGCACTCTTCAGTCTCTTCCTCACCTCCTAGGAACTCTGCAAGAATATCTTTGTTCATACAAAGGGTTGTCCCTTCTTCATCAATTCTGACAAGGGTGCCACAACTCTAGAAAATTCAGGCACGAATCTCCAGTAGTGACTAGCCTACCCCAGGAAACACCGCACCTCGGTCACACTCCTGGGTGGCTCCCAAGAAATTACAGCTTCTGTCTTTGCTGGATCCACTACAACTCTAACCTCTGAGATAACGTGTCCTATAAATTGGACCTCTCATATCCAGAACTGGAACTTTGAGATCTTACCATAAAGCTAGTGCTCTCTGAGTATATCCATAACAATCTGCAGATGATAGTCAGGCTCCTCCTCCGTTGCCGAGTATATCAAAATGTCATTGATGAAGACCACCACAAAGCGATAAAGGTATGGCTGGATAATCACGTTCATCAGTCCCATGAACATTGTTGGGGCATTGGTCTTGCGGAACATCATAACAAGAACTCGTAGCGGCCATTCAAACATCTAAGGGTCATCTTCTACGCATCCTCATCTCATACCCTAAGTTGATGATATCCTGATCTGAGATCTATCTTCGAAAACCAATGAGATATCTTCAGCTGATCAAAAATATCATCAATCCTCTGAAGTAGATAATTCTTCTTCACGGTCACCTAGTTAATATGTCGGTAGTCCACACGGAGTCTCAAGCTCACATTAGCCTTTTTGGCGAACAAAATCAGGGATTCCCATGGAAAACACTAGGCCTTATGAACCCCTTCCTCTGTAAGTCCTCCAAATGTACCTGAAACTCATTAACCTCTGCAGGATCCATATGATATGCTTGTGTAGATATAGGTGTCTTCATGGGGTACAAGTCAATGTAAAATATACCTCCGTATGAGGAGGTAGTCCTAGAACATCATTAGGTAAGTCTTTAACATACTTTTCCACCACTATCGGATATCTCAGACTCTCCACATCAACTGCCCTGAGGGTAAGGATTTCCAACTGATGTGTGATTGGTAGCACCCTCCTCTGGGTAAGTTTTTAATGTGATGCTAATGTTACCTTATCACTGGTAAATGAAAACTTGTTCCCATAATCACGGACACACCTTACTTTGTGCCTAATACAGTCAATCTGAGTATGGACTGTGGATAACTAGCTCATACAAAATATGACATTGTATGGCCCTAACGCCACTACTATAAGATCACAGCCGAAGCTCTCACACCCTAGTGTAATCTCACACCACTGGTACTGGTGTGTAATCGTCAGATACCCTCTCGTTGGAGTCTCTATCCATAACGATCGAGCCAAGGGATCCATCAGAGTCTCTAAAATCTGAATGAGGAATGTGGTAATAAAAGAGTGACTAGCACCTGTGTCTATAAGTACTGCAGATAAGGTGGAGTAGACATAGATCATAACTCTAATAATATCCAGAGCGACGTGGTCGTTGGCCTTACCTTCATGGACTTGAGCTCCTCCCTATCCACATGCTCCTTGGGGTGGGGGTGGACCACCTGGAGGTGGCGGTGGTAGAACCTTGAATCATCGCTCACCACCTACTGCATGGATATATCATATACCACATCGTCCTAGTGCCTGCGAACCTCCCCAATTGATTCTCTTCCTCTGCCTCAGTGGTCCCTCGACCGTCTTTAGTTCATCCATATGACGGGTCGGGCAGTCGTGTGCCATGTGACCCTGCCCACCACAAAAGTTGCACCCCTAGATCTAAATCTCCCCTCCTCTGTCCCATGAGACCCGCACCATAGACCATGTATCGTGAGGTCTTCTACTAAAAGGTGCATCCCACTTGGTCCCATGCATCATCCACCTACTGCCTACTACATAATACTTTTCTACTTGACCTCTGGTGGTGTCTCCCACTATCGGTGCCTGGTCATCTAAGAAACTCTCCACCAAAAGTTATCTCTCAAGCACCCCACCCTATGTCGGTATGTTGATTGTTATCATCAATGCTATGATCTCTTATCAGAGACCCTAATCAAAGTTCTGAGTCCTAAATTAAGGTTCTCGTACCATGTCATTGGAGTGTCAGGAGAGATTAGTGAATCTCACCATGTAATGGACCACAGTCATGCTGCCCTATTGTAAGTGCAGTAGCTCCTGTATATGCACAGATCCTAGAGTCACTGGGATGAACTCTTCCCTAAAATGGATCACGTAATCTATCTAGATGAGGGTAACCTCATTATGTAACTGGAGTGTCATAATCCACCATCTTCATGCTTCCCCTTGGAAGAGACTGGTAGCTAGGATCACCATTAGATTAGCTAGTGTCCCAACTAAGCAAAAAACTCTGGTCACATCCTCCATCCAGTCCTTAGCCGCCTATGGATCCATCTCGCCTCGGATACTTGGAGGCCTCTTCCACTGGAACTCATGCAACATTCTCAGTCAGAGTGCATCCTCCGCTAGTGCGGCTAGAGAAAATGGCTTCCCTGCGGGTAGTGGTGCTCATGGTACACCACCTAAATGTACTAACACCGTTAGAGGGCCCTGCACCGAGGCCTCATCGCTCGGTGGACTGTCATCGTGTAATATCTCATGATTCCTAGATGGTTTTCTACATGGTGGAATCCTGAAAGAAAATAGGTGTTCCATGGTTAATAATTTATACATGGTGGTCTGACTCAAATAGGTCACAAGAAAAAACTCTTCATAAACCCACACAATCAGGGTTTCCATGCACTGATTCAGAAATCATAATTCAGGGTCCTAGTGTATGGATACGTCATCCACCACACCAACACTAGATTCCCAAAACTGAAAACCACACTCATAACACATAACACTATTTACACATATAAAAGATCAGAGTTGTAGTTCTTTTGTAGAACCAAATCCTCGGATACCACTTTGCCATGATCTGTCCATCGGGGCCCATGCTGTGACTACCCCAATCCCATCTTCCATAGGCCAGGGGCTAGCGACTAGTACCCAAAAACCATATCCCTAAAATGGGAATACATTTCCTTTTAACCTTTACAAACACACAGTTCAAGAACACAACAAGAAGGAACCACGAATTAAATTGTTGTAGTAAATGTGTGAGTAAAGTAAAGGGACAGAATACAAGCCCAACTAAAAAGTACAAGTTCAACTGAAAAGTAAAAAATAGATCATGTATTGTCCATAAAGGATCCTACCTGAAGGTTTGGTAAAGCTCATGATTAGTAGTTTCTATGTCACATCACACCGAATGGTCCACCTCTGAGCACCGTCTAGTCTTGGCTCCCTCATCCTCGGTCAAGGTTGTATGTCGTCTACACAAGATAAAACAAAGTATGAGTATATCCCGTGAAGGGGTGAGTATAACGATACTCAGTCGGGACCTCAAGACCCTTGTAGGACTCTCTGATATCCTCAAAGGAAAAACCACAAAGCAAGACCTCCATCTCAAGTACGAAGTGATAGACATCAATTCCACTTAGGTATATGCCCATACATATACCTAAGTTATCAAGACATAATCATCTCATATATGAGGGAATAATACCACAAAGGTAACACAACAATGGTAGAAGTACCATGCAGGTAACACCATGAAGATAGAAGTACCACACAGGTATTACAATGAAGACAACACCATGAAGGTAGAAGTACCACAAAGTTAACACCACAAAGACAACCCCACGAAGGTAGAAGTATCACATAGGTAACACCACAAAGATAGGATTACCACATAGCTAACACCACAAATATAACACTATGAAGGTAAAAGACTCAACTCACAATCAATTATAACTTAAGTACAAAAGTAAATATGATTATTATTAAGCTACATCATCTTATTCTGTTTTGAGGCACTAGTTTGGGCCCAAAAAGGATCTATAGGTAAAAACCCCCACTGAACCACATAGGATCTGACCCACATAGGATCACTGAGTGCTGACCGACACCAGATCTAATAGATGCTGACCCATATAGGATCGATAGATGCTGAACCACTTAGGATCTATGCTCTTTCTTCACGTTACAACCTTCCACATCATTTCTCGCACCCAGTGCACTCGAGTTCCGTAGAATCTTCCCCTCGAGATATAATTTGTTCCTTGACCACCGCTAAGCTTCGAAATAGTGTAACCCAAAGGACCACCATGTTGTTAGGGTTCCAACACCACATATTATGCATCAATCAGATACTGTTCTGTGAGTTATAAGCATTTTAGTTCTGAGGGGCCGATTGGATTCAGGTTTGATCCATCTCAGCCATACACAAACTCATTCCAAAAAACAAGTGGAGCATACCCAAAGGACCATCTCGATCAAAGGATCCTAGTGCTGCCAACAGTTCATCAAACATATGTCTGGTCCTCAAGATATGGCCCTTTAAGTGTTTCTGGGTCAGGTTGGGCCTGGGTCCAATCTGACCCGGTCAGATAGACCCGACCCACCCCGTCATGGGCTGACACGACCCGATTCAGGTTGACCAGATGAAGTCTGGGTCCGACCCTACTGGGCTGGGTTGCGGCGGGCTCAGCTCGATGGGTCGCAGTCTGACCCCCCCCCCCCGAAGGGGGCATGACACAGCCTGCAAAGGAGAGGCTTGTCCAACAAAGGGTCGTGGCCCGCTGGGCACACAGTCCGGCCGCATGAGGCATGGCCCGCAGATGGGTGGAGCGTCCCATTATGGCAGGGCCCACCCTAGATTCCACCCATGGGAGTGACCTCTTGTTTTACTGAGTGACCGCGAGGGCCGTTTAGTTTCCTCCGCAGCTGCGGTGCCACGTGGCACTGCCATGTGGAATGCAGGACCTGCTGGAGAGGGTCATTTCTCCCATCGTGGCCAGCTACTGTCTCCAGTGGTGTGAGATGGTGTGCTATTCTACCACCCAAATTTGACCGGTGTGTCATCCGCCTCCCTTGGTTTTTCGCGGCTGATGAGTCGCGACCCATGTCCTCCATCAGCACGCTGGTCGTGCCGCCATCCTCTTTCGTGGCCAGCCGGTGTGACGACCGCCTTCTCCGACTACTGCAACTGATGATCTATGGTCGGTTCCTCTCTAGCACGGGTCTGTCACCTCCTCCCTCGTGGTCGGCTGGTGTCGGCTTCTGCTTTGGTCCCCGTCTGCACCGGTCGCCGGTATTGCCATGCCGGTGAACTTCCACTGATTAATGGGTGTGCTTCGGTGGCCTGTTTTCCCTTCTAAAGGCATCTTTGAACATCCCAGGACATCACCATCTCTTCTAGACCATAAAAATTGGATTTTTTCCATCTTGAAGAATTGCCTACGAAGAACTCACAAATTAGACAAGATAGAGGAGGGACCATGCTTTGTTCATTTGATCATTCCCTCTGTGTTAGCTTGATGGAAATAGGTTTAATAAATTGAATCATCCAGACTTGAAATTAAATATGTTCAAATCCCTACCTCAAAAATGATAGATAATTCCTGTGATTGAGGAAGTGGGTTGGTGTTCGCCTTTGCCGCAACAAGCTTCCAACAACGTCACTCGTACGTCATTATTCGATTTGTGGTTCGGTGTCACCCATCACCTCTCGTTTGAACCAACGCTATCCTCCAAGGGTTTGGCATCGCAGTACTTTACCAGCACTTCATTGCTTGGTGAAGCAGTGTTAACACCTCTCCCCAAGATCCATATAAATAAAAGAGGTGGAGGGTGTTTAACGCTCGTATAATTTCTGAGGGTTCATTAATAGGAACATTCCTAAATTATAACAACATTGTTACATAGTATTTGAAGGTTCAATCCATTTAATGGCTTGACAAAATGCTGGTCCCATGATGCCACTTATCCATTAGAGGAAAATATATGAGGGAAAATAAAATAACTATGTTATTTTATTATTCTTTTAAAAGTTCAAAAATCTATCTTTTTCCCCCCTTCCTAATGTGGTTGAAGTGAAGTCTTACTTAAGAGAATCCTCGTGTTGTGGATTCAATGGTCCCATCGGATTGTTAATCGGAGCATTGGTTCAAAAGTTAGAAAACACTACTCACTCGTCTACTGAACGTACCTTAAAAAGGTTCAGAAATTCATTCTGTGCACACCGGGCCTCAGAATCACGTGACATAATTTTTCTCAGACTTGTAATAATTCTATATAAATAAAAATAATTACATGGAAAATATGGGCCTTTACAATATTATTCAAGTGATCATTGTTCAACGGCGATATTATCCATGGTAATGATACTTAAAGTTAATTTGAACCCAACTAAAATAAAAAAAAGTGTGCATGTATTTTCTATAAGATAATAAAAGAAAGGGGGTTTTATTTATAAAAGATCTGGTCATTGCAACATCCCCCTCTTTAAAAATTTCTCCCTTGAATTTTCCTTTTCACACACTAAAACAAATATTGGTATCTCTACCTCATCGCTTCCCTTGGTTCCCACGTTTCTTATTCAAAAATTTTTTTCCCACAAAACTTTCATGAGGGGAATTGTCTTATTTCATAAAACATTTTCTTAATGATCTAAGATCTTCAACGGATTCCCTTCATAGGATAGGTCATTATCTAATAGTACCACCTCTAGATTGAGTACATTTTATGGGTCATGAATGAACTTCCTCAAGAGTGATACATGGAATATATCATGTACTTGAGACAGGTTCAATGGGAGTGATAGTCGATAGTTCACTCACCAATACGATCAAGGATCTCAAAAGGGCCGATATACATTTAACTAATCTTTACCTTCTTCCTAAATCTTGTAACACTCTTCAATGATGATATGCAGAGGAATTCCATGTCTCCAACATCAAACTCTAGGTCTCATAAGTGTTTCTCATCATAGATCTTTTTCAACTCTGAGCAAATTTAATGCGTTACTAGATGGTCTTAACCTTCTCCACCATTTCTATTACCATTTCTGGACCTATTATTTTTCTCTCCCTAACTTCATCCCAACATGCTGGTGTTGTTCGCCTCTTCCCATAAAGGGATTCCTAAGGATCTCTTTTGATGCTTTAGGGGAAACTATTATTGTAAGAGAACTCAACCAAAGGAAGATGTTGATATCATCCCCCTTTTAAGTCCATTGAGTATGCTCTCAACATGTCCTCAAGTGTTTGGATAAACCTATAAGATTGGTCATCAGTTTGAGAATGATAAGTAATACTAAATTTCAACTCAGTATTCAGAGCATGTTGTAGACTCTTCCAGAAATTAGATGTGAATCTTAGATATTGGTTAGATACAATTGATAGTTTCACTCTTTGTAGCCAAACCACTTCTCTGATGTGTATCTGTTCTAGTTAATCCAATGAGAAATCTTCTCAAATTGCAATGAAGTGTGCAGTATTTATAAGACAATCCACAACAACCCAGATAGCATTATATCCATTGGATACCTTCGGATGTCCAATGACAAAGTTCATGGTGATGTTCTCCCATTTTCATGTTGGTACAGATAATGGTTGTATCATCCCCTTATACTTCTTTCTATCATCCTTCACTTGCGGACACACCATGAACTTTTATGTATACTTAGAGGACTCCTTCTTCATGTTATCCCACCAATAATTCTCTTGAAGATCTAGATACATATTTGTGTTTTCTGGGTGAATGGAGAAATTATAACTATTTGCGTCATCCAAAAGACCATTATTTAACTCCAAATTTAATGGAACACATATTATTGAACCAAATATCACAATTCATTCTTCATTAACATTGAACTCTGAGGGTTTCCCTTTTCTGATAGTTTCATCTTTATTCTGAATTATCACAACATCCTTTTGATCATCCTTCATCCTTTCTAAAAGAGACGGTTGTGCAATCATTTTTGAAAGGATTGATGATATTACATTATTTATGATTCCCATGTTAATATTTATAAAATCTATGAAGATTGTATCCTTTTCAATTCTCATCAATGAAAAAGTTTCTAGATCCTTTATACATAGAGTTTCTTCCACTTTATTCACTTTCCCCATATAGTAGTGAATTAAGAGTTCATAGTCTTTGATCCGTTCTAACCATCTTCATTTTCTCATGTTCAACTCTTTCTATGTGAATATATACTTGAGTATTTTTTGATCCATATATATTTCACACTTATCCCCAAAGAGGTAATGTCTCTAAATTTATAAAGTGAATATTTCTACAGCCAACTCCAGATCATGTGTTGGATAGTTTTTCTCATGAACCTTCAATTTCCTTGATGTGAAGGTAATGACTTTTTCATTTTTCATCAACACATATCATAGTCCATTCTTCTAAGCATAACTAAATAACACAGAAAGTTCTCCACTTGGGGGTAATGTGAGCATGAGTGAAATAATAAGCCTACAGTTCAACTCCTTGAAGCTATCTTCACATTCATTACTCAAAGAAATCTTTACTCCCTTCTAAGTTATCATGGAAAGAGGGATTTACAATTGTGATAGGTTTCTCACTAATTAGCGATAATATCCAACTAACCCAAGGAAGCTACAGAAATATGTAAGCATCAGCCATCAATCAATTGCATTTTTCTTCGAGGGATCCACAAATATTCAATTGCTTGTGATGATATGACCTTAGAATGAGACCTCCTTCAACCAGAACTCACAATTTTCTCACATTTCATAGAGCTTCTCCTTATGAAATGTATAAAGTACAGTGATTAGATGCTTCTCCTTCTCCTCCTTGATTTTGGATTATATTAGAATATCATCTATAAATACAACCACAAATTTGTTGAGGTAATCGTTAAAGACTCTATTCATCAATTCATGAAGATTTATCGATAATTAGTGAGTCTGAATGGCATTACTATATATTCATAGTTCCCATATCTTGTACAAAAATCAGTCTTTGGGATATCCTCCTTCATTTCCCTTACATGGTAATATCCTGACCGCATATCCACCTTGGATAAGTATTGTGCTCCACATAGCTGATTGAACAGGTCATCAATTTGTGGTAGATGAAACTTGTTCTTTATCATGATGTTTTTTGAGCTCATGATAATCAATGAAATGACGCATTGATCCATCCTTCTTCTTGACGAAGAGGACTAGTGAATCCCATAGTGAAGCACTAGGGTATATAAACCCCATATCTATATTCTTCTGTAGTGTTTTCTTTAGCTCCTCAAGCTCCAAAATAGCCATTCTATACGGTGTATTGGATATTGGAAGTCCCACAGATATAATATCAATCAAACATTCAACATCTCTTCTAGGAGGAAGACCAGACAATTCCTCAGGAAACACTTTAGTGAATTCCCTCACAATTGGCATGTCTATGGGGATGGTTCCTTCGACTCAATCATCATATCATGATATGCATGATCATAGGGTTGTAATATCCATGCTTGAGATGATGTTTATAATGAATATTCATCCTCCTCCTTTCACTTGTATAGAATAAAGGGTCGATTTTCCATTTGGAGAGTGATTTTCCTCTTATGGAAATTTATGTTGACTCAATATAGGGAAATCCAATACTTGAGAAGAATTGCATAAAATTACACTAGAGGGACTAGGAAGAGGTTCATGGGGAAGTTAAATCCACAAATAATGATATGCGAGGAGTTATATTCATGGAAAGAAATAATTTCCCCATTTTCCATTCTCACTGACATCTTTACTTACATGATTTTTGGTGGTATTGGGATTATTCTACTAAGCTTTTAGGATATAAATGAATTTGTAGAACCAGAATCAAAAATTAAAATTGGAATTATTGAATGAATAAATAGTTTACATTTTACCACATCATTATTAGGATTTTATTATGCGGTAGTGATGTAAAAAGATCGACTGTGCTTCCTTGGAGGTTGTTGGTTACCTCCGAAAACCCTTGGCTTAGGGAACTGGTTTAAAATTTTCATTAGTTCATTGTAGTTTTATAAATGAACAATGAATTTAGGGTCAGATGGAGCATTCCTATCCTCTATCACAACATTACGTTTTTCATGTTGGAAATTAATGGCCAGGTGCCCTTCTCTTCCACACCTAAGGCATTTCCTCGTCCCCTTCAAGAAAATTTCAGGGTGCTTATTTCTACACCTTTGGAAAGTGGGGTGAAAGAATTTATTAGCACCATTAGATTTATCCATAGAACTTCTAGAATTAAAGTCTAATTTTTAATTCTTAAACCCATGATACCCCTGAGATTATCTGATCACCATTTCAACATTGAGGGCACATCTGAAAATTTCCACATAGCTATCGAAGTCACAGATCACTAGATATTTCCATAGGCTAGGCTTTATCCCACCAATGAATTGGTAAACATTGAATTCAGGGGTAACCAAAAATCCATAGGATTATATTTCAAGCCTTGTTATGTTTTCCTCATACAGTCCGATGGATTCTTCGTATATTTTCTTGAGGGAAAGGAAGTCCCTTTAAATCTTAAGTCGGAGGGTGCGGGGAAACTATTTATTGAAAAATATTTTCTAGAAATCCATCCATTCCAATAGCTCGATCTCTTCCTCAGGCTTTTTATTTTTGATCAATGTCCACCATTGATCATTTTCACCCTTCATATGATAATCATCTATAAGAGCATTCTCTTGTTTGGTACATTGAATGTTGGAGAAGATCTTCTCAATGGAGTTGATCTATTGTTCAATGATTGAGGGATCAGATAATTTATTAAAAGTATGAGGTCTTCGTATTATGAACCTCTCAATTGTGGATAGTTTTTTATTAGGGGGGTTAGACATTCTTCTAGACCCATACTTCTATTCAAAACTTTAGTTAACTGAGAGAATATCGTGACAAATGTTTTGACTCCCGCTCCAACTGGATTGGTCATCTTATTAGAAAATTCATCACATTGATCATTGCATCAGTTGTTATCACGAGTCTTGTTACGATCCATTGGATAAAATTAATGATAGTTAGGGGTAAAACATAAAGGGTAATCCAATGAAAAAAAGTGATAACTCATAAATTACATTTATTTCATTAACTTATGAATTTATAGTCTTCAATCTATTTTATCCATGATCTTCTTCCTAACAGATATTCTTAGGAGAATTTGTTTTATTCTATTAGTAATAGTTCATACTAAGATCTTGAATTTACCAAACCATATCCCTGAGGAGTTTCGATCCAAGAGTGTATAAATGACCCTTCTCATCCACTAGTTTATGTTCAATTCTATCTCAAAATGGTTTTTTCAGGTTTTCCCCTAGATACATTTGTGTGAGAGAAACAACTACTTGTTCGTATCTAGACAATGATGCATTTTCATGATTAAACACTTACTCTATACTCACCAAAATATAGTGAGGTTTTTCTTATACTTAGTCTTATACTTAAGTATTTCACTAGGATTTTCCAATCCTAATCCCAAAAATAACTAAAACTATCCTCGGATACCAAATATAACAATCCTTCTCTTTATTACATATTTAAACATGATTTATTACATAAACATGCACTTAAGACAACTTTGAGGATTTAGAGGTCTAGTTTCTTAGGAAATTGGGAACATTACATGAGAAATTAAGAAATAAAATTCAACATCTTTATTGAAAAATTATTTTACATAACCACAACATTCCTTTGTACTTATCATTGCATGGGATAACCGGAGGACATACATAAGAAAAGGGTGAGTTATAAAGCCCAGAAAGGGAGTAAAAAAGGTATAACATAAAGAATATAGTACATGTTAGGCAATAGGAATGTTAATGGATCACAAGAGATACATGAACATAAATCCATGATATAGAATGATTATCATAACAGGGAAATGTGGTAATGATATACAACATGATATTAGCTTGATCCAAGGCTCATTGTACATGGATTAGCATGAGTAAACGTCATTGCAGATGAATCAAAATGAGTAAACTCTCATTATGAATGAATTATCATGAGTAAACCCCCATTTCACCTGTAATATCATGACACTAAACATGACCGAATTCATTGGAGTGTTATACGGGCACACCCTTTATTAACATTTCTTTTCATACATAAGTGTGCCACATGGATCATATAACATAGAATCATTCAAAAAATATGTTATTACACAATTAAGGAATGTGGAATACATACATATAAGTTCCATTAAATATTTATATATTCATAATGGTTAATACCCTTGATAGATAAATGGGTATGGTATTTACAACACGATGATTTTGTCTTGAAAAATCACGGTGAAATTTCGCCATCCTAACAACGTGATATAAAAATTAATAAAAATAGTTGATGAGGGATAAAGGGGTATCTAATCATATATACCTGAAATTTAAATTAATGGTGTCATATAAATAAATGTCCCAATACAATGTATTTGGAAATATAAGGCATAACAAAATAAAGAAACTTGAAGAAGGAGAATAAATGGATTAACTCCTACGAAATTTCAGTATGGTAACGGGTGTACATTGGAGAGATTAATGAGAGAGAAATGGGTATCTCAATATTAAAACATAAGGAGGGAAGTATGGGGGAGGTGTTAAATCATACTCCAACCTTAGTAATTGAAAATAAAAGGGTATAACAACATGAAGATACTTGGTTAAAAATGAGAAATGAAGGAATCCCTTACTTTAGTGTGCGACTTTTGGAGCTTGGGGAGGGGTTTCATGAGAAATTGGGGAACCTTGGGGGGATTATAAAGAGGGGAGGGAAGAATAGGCACATGATCCAAGTAATGTTAGGGAAGTTAAGTTGGATATTTGGTGTGTTCATATAGGAAATGAGAGGGATATTATTTAATATTTCAAAAAAATTGGTTTTGGAATCTATTTAATTAAATATATAAAAACACAAACCATCCCATGGTTTTTTCCCATTGTGTTTTCCAAATGGGATTGGTAAAAATTATTTTATAAATCCAAATTCTGAACTTATTAAAATATTAGGCTTGCTTATGTGGAGGTGAGTCACACTCTATAGGAAATCATTTTAAAATGTTAAAATATTGTATAAGTCTTAAAGGGTCCACTAAGGAATTATAAAATTAATAAAAAAATATAAAATAACATTATTTTAAAGGAAAAACATATATCAGACAAATATACCTTTTATAGTATTTTATTACATCACAATTAGTTCATTATGAGGTCATAAAAGTCATTATATATTTTTATGGTATTTAATTTTTACCCAGAAAATTGATTGTCTTATAAAATTATGAAAAAATAACCATTGGATTATTTTTAAATCCTGATTACAACAATAATATTAATCTTATAAAAACAATTTTCTAAATATGTGAATTTTTACTTTTAATACAAAAACCGTCTTTTATTGAAAATTGACGGGTTTTGACAAAAACAGTTTCCAAACATTAATAAAAGTTACATTAGACTTCATAAATATTATATGATCATTTATATTTAATAATTAATAATAATAATAACATTTTTTTAAAATATTATTTATTTAAAAAATTCATTAATTCATCAAAATAATTTTTTCAATTAAAAATACAATTTCATTTTTTTATATGGAAATATAGTTCTTCTCAATCTAAATATTTAATCATTTATAAAGTTAAAAAAATAAGGAATATAATCCCCACTTATAATTAAAATTATTTTTTTATAACACTAGTATAATAAAAAATATAATAAAAACTTTTTATAATATAATAATTTATATATTTCTAAAAAGTACCATTTTACTTGAAAAATCAATTTATCTAATTCATTATATTTTACGAAAAACTATTCTTATAAAGAAATTTATGGAATAAGACTTTAATTTATAAAAATGGATTCTACAATATGTAACTGATTCCTTATTACATAACCCCTTTTAACACTCTCACAAGATGTAGGGGTAAGGTGTACGATGGTGACAGACTCTTGGGGCAGCTTGGAAAACATCGGTTGAGTAGGAATCTATATTAACTTAAACTTCTCTAGTTGGCAATTTCTTTCAAGATTAACAGGTTGAATATTGGCTTGGGCTAGGTCAAGAGCAAAGCCCTGTGACACTCCCTCATTTCCGAGCTCTGACAAATGATCTTCATACGACCCAAGTCTACTGGATGAGGTCATCCTATCCTTTGTCAATGTCGAAATGATATTTTTTTTAAACCATAAATTTATATCAGTCATGTGATCATTGTTCAATGACTATATTATCAATAGTAGTGATACTTAATGGTCATTTAAACCGAATACAAATTAAAATAATAAAAAATAGTGCATGTTTTTTCTATAAGATAATAAAAGAAAGGAAATTTTATTCATAGAATATAGGGTTGTTTCATCTAGGTTGTACTTTTTCCATTGATCTATACAATGGTTACACTATAGGGGAATAGCTCTATGTCCCTTGATAGGGTTTCTACGAATTCAAATAATAAAATTTCTTGGGTTATCCACACATGATTTAAGAAACATTGAGGGAAGGTTTCTTTAAAAACATATATGAGTATCACCTACAATAAAGGATATTTGATACTCTCTTAAAATAAGGAAGTTCATCATGTAGATTAAATGATATCAAATTCAATGTGAATAGATTCAGAATGAGAAATATTATTTGAAATTTGAAAAATAGAAAGAGAGAGAGAAATAGATAATTCTCTGAAGGAGAATAAAATTGAGGGTAAAGATGTTGAGTAGGAGGAATGAATCTAGAACTGATCCCACAGAGAAGTAAAAGTTCAAGGAGAAATCATTACATGATGTTTTTGCTACATAAAGTTTCCTATTATTATTTTCCATATCCCCCCATTACTAGAATAAGGGTAACTCTTCCTATTCCAAACCATTCAAGTAAAGGGGAGTTCATATAGTGTATGTGATTATTTTTTTATTTAAATTTTAATGTGTTCCAGGCATGGTTTCTTCCCATATCCTAGTTCTTACCCTTATGTATCTAGAATGAACACTACTAAAAGATAATGTCCTTCCCTTTTAAGATGATTCGACTAGTGAAAATAACCTATGGTACATCCAATTCATGAGTTTGGGTTCATTATGTTTTAAAATTCTTCCAGATACTTATATATGAAATAACCAAAAAATGGGAGGGGAGGTGGTAGTTTATAGGCTAGAGGGTATACACTCTAATACGAGGATCACTAGAGTGGCATTCCAACATCATTAAAATTAAAAATCACAACCATTTTTTCCTTACTAAGTGTACAAATTGTAACTTTCATATTCCTGATACATCCATCGAATCAATTTCAAAACCAACCAATCTAATCTCTTGTTTCATTTTTTGAAAGTTTTCCTAACTATTTCAAGTTATTTTAATACAATTCCCAAGAGACTAAAGTTATTCATCCCTAAACTGTAGTCTTAAATTAGTTAGTATAGTTTAGAAATAAATTATTTCTTTGATATTTACTTTGAGATGTAACGATTCTCCAAAGATATGTCATGATGTTAAACATTGTTGGTGTTGAGTCCATTGACTCATGTACACACAGGAGGGTGGTGTTGAGCACCAGATTATTTGGGGGATCTTCCATAGATGTTATGGATTAAGATGATAATTTTGATAATAAAACTATATAAGGGTTATGTGGTAGATTTTAGATATATATTAAAGGGTTGTGTTAACATCTGGTGACATGGGGTCATAGGCTTGGTTATGTAAAGGGAATGACTTGGGGTTTTGAGGTTGAATATAGGGATAGGGTATTTCCCATGGTGGGTACATGAGGTCACTAGTGATATTATGAGATATAGTAGAGGATAATGAGATTATCTAGTTGTGTTAAGAGTATAGGTACATCATACCACTCTAGAAATGGAGAAAGAAGGTTGGTTGATGCCTGATGGTGATGGAATAGTACCTCATGTATCAAGGGAAGGGTACATTTAATCACTAGTTTTCAGGTATTGTTATTAATTTACCTATATATTATTGGAGATATTCAACATCATATTGGTAGTGGCTTACTGAGTTTCTTGCATGCACCCTATATGGTAACATTAGAGAGTGTGTGTGTGTGGATTCATGTCTTATGTTTTAAGATAGGATGGGGTCTAAGGTTAGAGTTAGATCATGTCGATGATAGGTTATGGTACAGGCTGGATACAAGGATGACGTTGAATATAGAACCAAGTAGATCCTTGTTTTCCATAGATGTGATATCTAGTTATTTTTAAATTTTTATAATGTATGAGATTAACCAACATTGGGAAATCATTTTTGGTATGCATGTTGTATGCATATAATGAATTTCATTTAGTAATTACTATAATTCTATATTTTTTTATTGTGTTTTTTATGATACAAGATTATTTATATTACTACTTGTTTTACTTTTTAAATAAGGTTACATTCACCCCAAAATCACACCTTATACCCCCTTCTAGAAAGAAGAATCTAGAGTATGAAGAGGCATGCCTAAGGACATGTGGAGACACCTATCTTGGAGTTGTTTGATTGATCCATATTAGGGATAATTACAATGTGGTACTAGAGTAGGTTATTGTTTCATTATTTGGGGTGTGATAGATTGTGATTTAGGGATGTGTAGGGACATATAATAGATGTTTTATTGTGTGACTAGACATCACAAGTATAGGATGAAGTCCAAAATATTTGGGGATTTGGTATTGTTGTTCTTTGTACTCTAGGTGACTATTTTTTTTGGATTAGATAAAACATGGTGTTTAATGTTATTGATTTATTGTAGCATCCTTAACCGAGATATTCTTAAAAATCATTCTTCAATCCATAGGGACACTGGTCCTTAGGCGTGTCTCCCATACTCCAAAGGCTACCAACTAGCAGCAAGGGTCTAAAGGGGTGATAGTGGGGAGACAGTACCCTTTAGTAGTGATAATAATAATGATCTATACTTTTATAACATAGCGGAATAAATACCATAAACAGAATTAAAAATAACCCTCCATAGAGTAAGTATAAAAAATATCAATGAAAATGAATAAATAATTCAAAATATACCATTTTTAGAACATACCATTTATATATACTAAAAACACATGCTATTTTATATCAAGTTATAAAAAATAATAAGCAAAAAGGGTCTCCCATGGTCAGCCATCAGTACATTCATATATATATATATATATCAAGTTTGAAAAAAATAGACTTAAAGTGACTCCACTTGATTTAAGAACCTCAAAGGTCTCATGACCTCCACCCCATGCTAAATAGATCAACATGATCACTAAGGTCAATATCATGAGCCTGGACCCTGACCTGATCACAAAAATCATAAACTATACATGTGTCCTGAGGATCCCATGTAGTGTGTGAGAATAAATCTTAGTATACTGCCACCAATTTATACTTAACTTACATCCCTAGTAATATAGGGGTTCTAAATATAAATGAAAACCAAGTCAATACACATCCATCATATAGTAACCTATTTCCTCTATGCTCAGCATCCACAAGGAATCAATCACTTACATATTCCATCATCGGTATACCACATGCACCAAGTTATATATATTTCATACAGCAACATTTATTCATATATATAATTTTTGTGGGAGGATCCTTAGCAGTAACCCTAAGGAATCCCATGGTGAAAATCACCCCAGGTGAACCCTCGGGTTCTTCTATTAGGATATGTCACCCAACACCTCACGATGTCAATCATGCACTGATGTCCAAAAAGGAGTGACCAATCAATAAGTACATTGTACCTCATATCCCAGCTTATAATCTATCTTTCTCCTGATTCTTGACATCCTGAATAATATCGATGTATGTCCTCGATAATAATAATCTTCATCTTAATAGCTAACATCCTGAGGCACGGTGCTACCCAACCTCCCAAGTCCCAACCCATGGCCTCAAGTAATACGATGAGCATTATCCCCTACCATTAGTCTCATCACCATCAACTGATGGTCCATCACCATCCATGTGAATTTCTATGGCAAGAATCTCTAACCTCACTGATGGTCAACACCGTCCTAAGACATAAATAATGGGGTCCTTTACCCATACGAGTGGTCAACACCACCTCATCATCTGAATCATAGATGTGTGCACATCACTCCAATGGCATGTCGGCTAGTCATTTTGAGAGTTAATCACCAAAAAATAGTACCTAAGACACATCATCCCATAGCTCATGCCACTGTGACCATGTTTCTCAATCCTGATGGGCATCTCTATTTGAAGTTATTTGGTCCATGTCCCTATCCCGACGACCTTGTTGCCTTAATATGATAACCAAGTCACCTCTACATGTGATCAAAATCAACCAAGTATCCTAAGACAAGCCCATCCTAGGGAATCACATCAACCTAAACCATGAGGTAAATAACCACCTCAATCCACATGACAATCCTAGCATGTTCTAACAAAAACAATCAAGTTAATATAAACTATTTAATTTAATAATAAACACACACCTGAAATAATCTTCCTAAGTTGCCTGAATCATATTTACAGGATTATTCCATATGTATTCAGGATGAGAATGCGCCTACACATCTCATTTGATCAATTTAATAAGTAAAATAAAAGAATGAAATTATTAGTATCTCTCTTATACAACCCAACAATGCGCTTAAGAACGCACCCTTGTAAAACACATAAAAATAAAAGATAAAGCTAATAATCGCATGCCTCATTGTTGGGAAAAAATCCCTCAAGGTAACATTGCAGCATTTTTGGGTTGATTGTGTTTGTGGATAAAGCAGGTTTTCATGGATATTTGTCGAGTTCCCGGGAAGTTGTTGACATTCCATGTTGACAAAGAATGATGAAAAAGGAAAGGACGATCTGGAGGCGGTACAAAAGAGCAGTACAAGGTGGCGCTGTTTTCCAGTGTTTGCCAAATTTTTGGGGTCCAAAATTTGGAGTTTGGTGAGAATCGCGAAAAGAGGATTTCCATGAAGAGCATAATTTAATATGGAAAAGGCATGAATTTTGCGAAGATAGGATGCATGGTTTGTAAATCGCGAAGACCAGAAGAATGGAGGCGGTGATGCTTCGCGATTACATCAAGCTTCGCGAACGGCAGAGGCGGAAGCGCATTGCGGCGGAGAAGGGCTTTGCGAGAGAGATTTGCGGCGAAGGTGCGAAGGAATGTTGGGCTTCACGAGGGAGCTTCGTGGCGAAGGCGCGAGCCGCGAAGGTAAGTTTACGGTGATTCTTGGTGACTACGTCAAGCTCCGTGAACGGAAGATTACCGTGGAGCTTCACGATTTGGATAGAATTCCAGCAGAAACTTTGGAGCTTCGCGATTTGAGTTGACGTGGAGTTGACTTCGCGCAGAAAGGACGAGGGTCGGTGGAATCTCCTATAAATAGAGGCCGACCCCTTCGAGCGAAGAAGAGATAATTTTCAGAAGAAAATACTTTGCTCTTGATTTGCGAAGGTGGTTCGCGGAGCCAGTGTGCTTCGCGAAAGAGGTGCTTCGCGGCGGCTATTGTAGCTCCGCGAAACCTGCGAGATCCGCGTTGGCTTACTTAGCTTCGTGAGGGTCGTTGCTTTGTGACGGCTTGAGCATCACGAGCGTGCTTCGCGAGGGAGCTTTGCGAGTGAGCTTCGCGAAAAGGCAAGAGCTTCGCGAAGGCTTGTTTGAGCTTCGCGAAATTGGGAGCCTCGCATTGTAGGGTGCTTTGCGAACGTCTTTCCAAAAGTATTTTTCCCAATGGATAGTGGAAAAGGGGTATTCATCTACGGTTGAAAGTTGAACTTCAACAGAGCATCTACATACAGAGAAAGATGCATTCCTTATTGGAATTGAAGAGACCTACAGGTCTATAAACTGTGAGTTGATTCCCTTACAAGAGTAGTGAGCTTAGGAAGAGGAAGAAGGTGATCCTCTCCACCGGCAGTGAGCCAGAGAGAGAGAAATAGGGAGTGACCCTTGGGAAAGCAGTGAGATGACCCTAAACATTGTATAGGCAGTGAGCCTGGGCATAAAAGTGATCTAGCCCGAACATTGTAATCCACAACTAGTGATGTTTAGTGGACTTGGTACGACCGGAAACCTGTCAGCGTATGCTCCTTGGACGTAGCCCTTAGTGGTGAACCAAGTAAAATTGATGTGTCTTGTGCTTGCTTTACTTTCTGTTAATATTGTGCAGTAGGAAAGAGAGAGAAGAGTGTTTTGCTTAACAGAAAAACAAGATCAGAATGGGCTTTAATTTTTTAATTAGTCATACCCTGATTCACCCCCCCTCTCAGGGTATTCAGCCTAGTTGACCTAACAAGTGGTATCAGAGGGAAGGTTGACAGTTGTTCTTCTCTCAAATGGAGGTCACTAATCATAGAGGGATTCCGATCTTCGACGGATGTAATTTTCAGATATGGAAGAATCGAATGAAACACTATTTCCGATCTTTGGGAATGGATGTGTTTTCAGCAGCTATGCATGGTATCACAGCTGATATTACTAGTGGTGCTTTATCAAAAGCTGAGCACAAAGAGTTGGATGCTGATTCCAAAGAAATCAATGCCTTAGGGGGAGCCCTCTCTAATCCCATATATACAAAGGTTATGTCATGAAAAACGTCACATGCCATGTGGGAAAATATTTTGAATATTTATGAAGGGGATACAAAAGTCAGAGTGGCAAAGCTGCAAGTGTTGTGGAACAAGTATGAAGATCTCAGAATGAACCCGAATGAGTCTGTTGATGCATTCTTTGATAGGGTAAATGCTGTGGTAGAAGACATTCAGGGTCTTGGAGAAACTATCGAAGACATTAAAATCGTAAAGCGCATCTTGAGAAAGCTTCCATCTCGATTCAATCTGAAAGTTTCTATTTTGGAAGATAAAGATCTGAAAGAGCTGACATTGGATAACCTATACAGCATTCTTATTGCATATGAAATGAGAAATGATGACAACGATGCTGTGGAAAAGGGGAAATCCAAAGAGGTGGCATTTAAGGCCATGAAGAAGCTCACTATTGAAGATTCTCGGGAGGAAGAAGAGTCAGATGAGGTGATGTCGTTCCTTTCTTCAAATCTACAAAGAGGAAAAGGAAAGTTTAAAGGGAAACTTCCACTAGCATGCTTCCGATGCGGAAAGGTTGGTCATCTTGTTGCAAGATGCCCCAAAAAGTTTCAAGAAGAAAGCGATGAAGATGAAGTTGAGATTCCCATGAAAAAATCTTCAGCCTATGTGAAAGGGAAGAATCAGTTCAAAAAAAATTTCTTTAAGAAGAAGAATCTTATTTCCCAAGAAATAGACAGTTCAGCTGAGTCTGAGGGTGAAGAAGTTGATGAGATAGAAAACTGCAAAGATCATGGACAAAATGTGATGGTGGTTGTTGCCAGTAGTGCTCTTGAAAAGAAAGAAACCTAAACTGATGAAGAAGAAGAAGAAATTGAAGGGAGAGTTGACATGGAAGCTAAATTAGAAGCAGCTCTTGAAGAGATAGTTGTTTGGCGAGCAAAAGAAAAGAAAGCCAACATGATAGTATGTGATGCCAAACTCTACATGCAACAACAAGAAGAAGAGAAGTCTGAGCATGAGAAAGAAATTGAAAATCTTAAGTCTTCTAGGCCAGAGCGCATAGAAAAGGTTGATGAGAATAAGCTCAAGATTGAAGAGAAGAAAAGGGAGATCGATTGCTTGAGTCTAAAAGTGAAAGATCACGTCAAGCGTATTGAAGAGCTTGAAGAGGAAGTTTTTGGTCTACGGAGAAAAGTTAAAGACCAGGAAAAACCTTTGAATCCCAACACATTCTTGGGAAATCAGGTCGTTACAAAGACTGAAAAGAAGAAAGAAGAGCCTAGTAGTTCAATTGGAAAGAAGCAGCAATTGAACTCAGAAGTTAAGGTTGATTCATGGATTAATCAGAAACAAAAATCTGTGGTAGTTGAAGTCAGACCACAAGCACCTGTCCCGAGATTGAAGGTGGATCTGAGCACAAAGCAGAATCAGAATACTCAGAGATCCAAAGGGGAAACTCGTAGTGCTGAAGTAACATGAAGGAATGCACCTTATATCAGGTGTTATTGTTGTGGAAAGATGGGACATTCACAATATGTGTGTTCCATAGCCAAAAGATATCGAAGGGAACAAGAACAGAGATGGAATCCAAACAGATAACGGTTTTCCAGAACAGATTTTGAACGACACTGTTTTTGGTACGGAGGATTTGGACACATGGCTAGGTACTGCACTCCGACCATTCAGAAAAATGTGCCAAAACAGAATCAAAATGTTCGCAAGAAGCAGATCAGTAAACCGACAAGTGAGTTAAAAGTTCAGAATAGATTTGCAGTTTTGCAAGATGAAGCTGGTCCATCATACTCTGAGAAAGAACAAAAGCCTCAATCCATGCCGAGTATGAAAGAAAAAGTATGGACCAGGAAGAAGAAAATTGAGAAGTCTGTAGTTGCTGAAATTGCCCTTAAAGCATCAGATCATTCTGGTGTTTGGATCCTTGACAGTGGTTGCACATCCCACATGACGGGTAATAAGGATCTGGTTACAGGCATAAAATATGACAAAGAAGGAGTTGTCAAATTTGGAAATGATGAAGGCCTGAAGATTGTTGGCTCAGGAAAAGCCAAGTTTGGGGGCAAAGAAATGAGACATGCTGATGTCTTGGTGGTAGAGGGTCTCAGTCATAATTTGCTTAGCGTCAGTCAACTATGTGACTCTGGGCACTCTATCATATTTACCAAGAAGATGGGATTTTTTAAAGGAAAAGATGCAATTTTCATTCTTCAGGGAAAATGAAAAAAGGTGAATATTTACCTAGTAGGTGGGGAAGAAGATTCATGCCTTTTATCCAGAGAAGAAGAAAATCAGTTGTGGCATAAGCGACTTGATCATCTATGTCAACCATCTATAGAAGATCTGGTAAAGTGTGATGCTGCTAGAGACCTTCCCAAACTATCACGTGATCGCACTCATACGTGTGACGCTTGTCAACAAGGGAAGATCATCAGGAAGACATACAGGCCAAAGGAACAAAAAGAAACTTGAGTGCTCGAATTGGTGCATGCTGATGTATGTGGACCTATCTCACCACGAGCTATAGATGGGCAAAGGTACTATGTTCTTTTCATTGATGACTATAGCATAATGGCCTGGGTATTCATCATTACCCATAAGACAGAGGTGTTCAGTTTCATAAAGCAGTACAGGAGGGAATCAGAAAAGATGCTTGGACAGAAAATTCAGAAGTTTCGTACTGATAACGGTACAGAATTTACCAACAGTCAGGTTGAAAACTATCTCCAGAAACATGGGATAAGGCATCAAGTTTCATCAGTAAGAACTCCCCAACAGAATGGAGTATTTGAAAGGAGAAATCAGATCATCAACAATATGGCCAGAACATTGCTTATTGATAAGGACCTACCAGAAAATTTTTGGAAGGAAGCAGTTTTGACATCGGCCTATGTTTCAAACAGGTCCCTGTTATGTCCGAAGCAATGGAAGACTCCGTATGAACTGTGGTATGGAAAGAATCCAACGCTGAAGTAATTTCGAATATTTGGAAGTAAGTGTTTCATTCTCAACAAAGAACATCATAGGAAGTTTGAGGCATGAAGACATGAATGGATATTCCTTGGCTATTCCGTGAAAAGCAAAGCGTATAAATGTTTCAACAAAAGGCTGGGAAAAATCATTGAAAGCAATGATGTCACTATAGTTGAAAATGAGCAGAATACTCAACGATCCAGTGAACAGTTCCTGGATGAAAGTGATGATGAGGTAAGCAACCCAGGGGGAGCAGAAGTGGAAGAAGCTGACTCAGAAGAAGATACTGATGATGGAGAGGAAAGTGTCAAGTCGGTGTCTGCGAGGAAGCCAAAAAGTCGAGCTGACATTGATAGGCAGAATATCATTGGTGTTCAAACAGCTCCAGTTCAGACTCGAAGAATGAAATCATCACAGCAAGCATTGTTTTTGTCTCAAGTGGAGCCGAAATGTTTTTCTGATGCAACTGAAGATGAAAACTGGGTTCAGGCTATGAACGAAGAGCTTGATCAGATTGAGAAGAACCAGACATGGGAGATTGTTTCGAGGCTAGCATAGTTATTCAGAACAAAGCACGACTAGTGTGCAAGGGATACTCTCAGATAGAGGGAATAGATGTTGATGAGGCATTTTCACCAGTTGCAAGGCTGGAGACAATCAGATTATTTTTGGCCATAGCAGTGCAAAGAAAGTTCAAAGTGTTCCAGATGGATGTCAAATCCGCATTCTTGAATGGGGTTCTGGAAGAAGAGGTGTATATTGAGCAACCAGATGGTTTTCTCATTCATGAGGATGAGAACAAAGTTTTCAGGCTGAAGAAGGCGTTGTATGGGCTGAAACAAGCACCAAGGGCATGGTACTCAAGGCTTGATCAGTACTTGAAGAAGCTTGGTTTCCAGCGTGGAGGAGTTGACTACAACCTCTATTTCAGCAATGAAACTAATCAAAGGATGATGGTGCTAGTATATGTCGATGACATAATTTTTGGTGGATCAGATGAAGCTCAGTGCAGGCAGTTTTCCGAATTCATGAAAAATGAGTTTGAAATGTCAATGATTGGAGAGCTAACGTTTTTCCTTGGTCTACAGGTGACACAAGGAAGCAATGGAACTTTCATTTCTCAATCCAAATATTCCAAGGAGTTTCTAAGAAGGTTTGCAATGGATAATTCCATGGAGATGAAGACCCCGGTTGCTACCCAGATGAAATTATCAAAAGATGAGGATGGCAAGGCAGTTAATATCACAGAATACAGGCAAATCATTGGGAGTATGTTGTACTTAACCGCAACAAGGCCTGATATTGTTTTCACCACATGCCAAACAGCGAGATATCAAAGTAATCCCAAGGAAAGTCACATGCTCGCAGTGAAAAGAATACTTCGGTATATCAAGGGCACAGTGGACTTCGGACTGACATACACTGACAAATCTCAGACAGAGTTATTGGGATATACTGATGTAGACTGGGCCGGTTCAGTAGATGATAGAAAATCAACGTCAGGTGGTGCATTATATCTTGGTGGATTGTGTATTTCTGGGCTAAGCAAGAAACAAGATTGCATTTCATTGAGCACCGCAGAAGCTGAGTATATTGTGGCCACTCAAGCATGCACACAGTTATTGTGGATGAAGCAGCAGCTTGAAGATATGGGAGTTGAAGTGAAGTCTCTGATCGGAATCCAATGTGATAACTCAAGTGCTATAAATCTCAGCAAAAATCTTGTCCATCACTCAAGGACAAAGCACATTGAGATTAAGTATCATTTTATCAAGGAGAATGTTGAGCAGGGACTTGTGAAGTTGGAGTACGTGCCTACAGAGCTACAGGTTGCAGACATTTTGACAAAGGCCTTACCCAACGAATCTTTTGAAATGCATCGACTGGCTCTGGGAGTTCAGTCGATTCCCCGCACTTGAAATAGTGTGGATGTGGGACCCCCCCCCCCTCTCTGAGGTATGATGTGTTTTTTCCTAATTTGCTGATATGTGTTCTCTACTATGTTACAGACTACAAAGGATTGTCCTTTGGGTTCGTTGACAAAGGGGGAGAAAAGTGTTTGTTAAAGGAGGAGAAAATAGTGATTTTTCAAGGGGGAGACAGTGCGGAGATTTGAGAAATCATGAAAGATACGGGGAGAAGCTAACAGGTGGAGCAGCCAGAAAGGGGGAGCAATGAAAAAGGGGGAGTGTATTAAATATGACGATGCTAGAAGTGATCGATCAAAGAATAGATATCACAACAGCTGAGGATTGTGATAAAAGCAGAACAGTGGTGTTGGAATGGTGTGAGACAGTGTCCAGCTATCACCAATTGGAATCAGTGTGATTCAATAATTGGTATCAACTTAAGAATTGATATCAGGGTGGAATCGATAATTGGGGTCTGACATGAAGTGATTCATTGATGAACTTTTCATACTACTCTTGTTTCTCATGCCGAGCATTGCTCATGTGGGCTTAGAGTACGTGTTATGTGAATCCTTGAACGCTATCATAATCGCAAGAGGCTAATGGTGGTAGTGACTGGAAGAAGACTCAGTGAGGTATCAAAGTGCATAAAATCATCCTGAGCAGAGTTGTGAAGAGTTTTCAAAAATCCCAAAGGGGGAGATTGTTGGGAAAAAATCCCTCAAGGTAACATTGCAATATTTTTGGGTTGATTGTGTTTGTTGACAAAGCTGGTTTTCATGGATATTTGTCGAGTTCCCGAGAAGTTTTTGACATTCTATGTTGACAAAGAACGATGACAAAGGAAAGGACGATTTGGAGGCAGTACAAAAGAGCAGTACAAGGCATGAATTTTGCGAAGATAGGATGCATGGTTTGTAAATCGCGAAGACCATAAGAATGGAGGCGGTGATGCTTCGCGATTACGTCACGCTTCGCGAACGGCAGAGGCGGAAGCGCATCGCGGCGGAGAAGGGCTTTACGAGAGAGCTTCGTGGCAAAGGCGCAAAGGAATGTTGGGCTTCACGAGGGAGCTTCGCAGCGAAGGTGCGAGCCGCGAAGGTATGTTGACGGTGATTCTTCGCGACTACGTCAAGCTCCGCGAACGGAAGATTGCCGTGGAGCTTCGCGATTTGAAAATAATTCCGGCAGAAACTTTGGAGCTTCACGATTTGAGATGACGTGGCGTTGACTTCACGTGGAAAGGACGAGGGTCTGTGGAATCGCCTATAAATAGAGGCCGACCCCTTCGAGCGAAGAAGAGAGAATTTTCAGAAGAAAATACTTTGCTCTCAATTTGCGAAGGTGGTTCATAGAGCCAGTGTGCTTCACCAAAGAGGTGCTTCACGGCGGCTATTGTAGCTCCGCGAAACCTGCAAGCTCTGCGTTGGCTTACTTAGCTTCGCGGGGTTCGTTGCTTTGCGACGGCTTGAGCATCGCGAGCGTGCTTCACGAGGGAGCTTCGCGAGGTTCGTTGCTTTGCGACGGCTTGAGCATCGCAAGCGTGATTCACGAGGGAGCTTCGCGAGTGAGCTTCGCGAAAAGGCAGGAGCTTCGCGAAGGCTTGTTTGAGCTTCGCGAAATTGGGAGCCTCACATTGTAGGGTTCTTTGCGAAGGTCTTTCCAATAGTAGTTTGCCCAGTGGATAGTGGCAAAGGGGTATTCATCTATGGGTGAAAGTTGAAATTCAACAGAGCATCTACATACAGAGAAAGATGCATTCCGTATTGGAAATGAAGAGACCTACAGGTCTATAAACTGTGAGTTGATTCCCTTCCAAGAGCAGTGAGCTTAGGAAGAGGAAAAAGGTGATCCTCTCCACCGGCAGTGAGCCAGAGAGAGAGAAATAGGGAGTGACCCTTGGGAAAGCAGTGAGCTGACCCTAAACATTGTATAGGCAGTGAGCCTGGGCATAGAAGTGATCTAGCCCGAACACTGTAATCCACAGCTAGTGAAGTTTAGTGGACTTGGTACGACCGGCAACCTGTCGGCGTATGCTCCTTGGACGTAGCCCTTAGTGGTGAACCAAGTAAAATTGATGTGTCTTGTGCTTGCTTTACTTTCTGTTTATATTGTGCAGTGGGAAAGAGAGAGAAGAGTGTTTTTCTTAACAGAAAAACAAGATCAGAACGGGCTTTAATTTTTTAATTAGTCATACCCTGATTCACCCCCCCCCTCTCAGGGTATTCATCCTAGTGGACCTAACACTCATAAACATAGATTTATGCTCATCTGATGTCAACCCATAAATCCATATTAATTGAGAGAAATTATAATTTTATATGAATTCTTGATATGCTTCCAACAAGACTGTCAGTGATCAAAATGGATTTTGGATCAAGGAGTTCCCTCAAATCCTAGTAGAGGAAGAAGAAATGGGAGACCCCCTTGGATTGGAGGTGAAGAAGAGTATAAATAGGGGAGGAAACCTAAATATAATGTGGGTTAATTTTGTAAAATTCACAAAATTTAATTACCCACATGGTTTTTCTCCATGGTTTGGATAACCATTTGCCAACCGTCAAAGACCCACAGTTTACATGCCATACCCTACATGGTTAAGGAATATGGTTTACCAAACCATGTACAAACCACATGTGATCCCTCAGTTAAAAACCAAAAACCTCCCACAAAGTTTATTTCCCACTCTTGGGTGGTTTTTAAAAAAAATTATAGTAAAGAACGACTATCGCACAGTAACCCATGGGAGGTTGTATGGTTTGTCCAAAATGTGTGACTCTGTATACACCATTATAAAAGTTTGGATTTTGACCTATGACACACTCAAAATCAACATGAAACCCTAAGGAACTTTTCATTCATTAAAAATAATCTAAAACAAGGTGTTGGTTCAAAGAAACACTTGGAATAAGTTCTGATAATCAAGAAAAGAGTTGTCCCACTCACGGAGCACAAAAGTTCAAAAGGTTGGGGAAATTTCACCACTATCTAAAGTGTGGGATGTTACAGCCTCCACACATTAATATAGATCATCCCCAATCTATAATTCCATACCCAAATATAGTACTAAACATACCAATATCATTGGCATCACTCAGTCTACCTTAGTGATAAATTCAAAGGTAAAATCTCTCAAGAAACTCCCCTCCTTATGAAATACCTACCCAAACACTTCCCAACCCAAAATAAGAATCTTTGATGGTACATTGACCATAACATGACTAAAAATTCATATTGTGATTCATCATCACTCATGAACCTCATTAGGTGATCACACCATGCCTGGGTCATATGTGAAACCCATCAAGTACCACATCTCATCAGATTCCCACTTCATTCTCATATTGAACATGACACCCATGAGGCCTCACATCTAATAAAATGATAAAAAGTTATTGAACCTCAACTGGTGATCATAATAAATATCAGTTTCATTCACCTCATATGTTTCATGTATCTCATTGATGCCCAGATGCCTATGCACCTCATCATAACCCACATCACAAAGATGTTCAGATTCCTATGTATCTGAAATTATCCATGCATCCACTGATTTCCATAATTAATTATGGTGCCACACACCTTATATATTTATACACTAAATATCAGAGCTAATTCCAACCTACAAAAAATGAGTGTTTAGTCCAAAATTGTATCTCATGCACCCCATTCACCAAAAACATCTAAATCCCAAAAAAAAAATAAACTCGATCATGCCCATCATCATCGAATACCTCTGACTGTAGTCATCCCCCCAGACTACTCTGTACATTGAATATCCAATATGTGTATTTTTTCTAAAGAATAACTACCTAAGGCCTAACCTCTCTATAATTTTACATTAGATACTAGATATTGACACCACTACTGAGTCCCACTATCTCTTCTAATGCCTCCTTGTGCTATTGAATCTCAGCTACCAGCTCTATGTACCGCTCTTAGTCAAACCTCAGATGCATGATTCTGACCAAATCCCAAACTCACATATGTACTAAAAGGATTATTATAGAACATATATAATTGTACCACTTTTCCACATGCCTGAAACTCCTCTAGATACTACATGAACTGAGTTTGAACATGTCCCAACTACCCATACTAGAATCACAATGCTAAAGACCCACTCCATAGTGGTCTGCCTAAATCAATGGCCTACCTATTCTACTTTACTTATTCATGGAAACTTTTCTTAATACCTAATAAATCACTACTAACATCACTTTATGTTGTCACCCAACTTGAATAAGATTAGTCTTTCAGATTTCCCTCAACTATCTATTCATGGTTCACTGCCTCTGATAATGAGGATAACTTGCAGATGTTTACCTTAACTCATATGGCATGTCGTTAACCATCCTCTAAATGCCTCATTCTCATGATGTCATCACCCACCATACCGAGTGAAGAATGTGACAAATCCCTGAAGGTGGCTACATTTTCCATGATGTAAATGTTTCTCTACTATAGGATTAAGAACCATTGAGCTCACTCCTCCCTCAACATATTTGGGAAGAAGTTCACAAAGTACCTAGCCATGAAGTACAACAAAGATAGTCCCTTGTGTATGTCTTCTTATACCTGTACATACCACCAGTGCTTTTTCAGACCTCTGAGCATATATGTCTTCAGCACCACCCACTTCCTTGGAAGTGTCTAAAGATGGATAGAGATGATCTACACTGCCTCGATCCATTATTCTACAGATTTTGATCCACCCCCACCATAGAATAATGATTAGTGTTGTGGCTGGAACTCCCAAGTCAATTATACCATAGATTTATTAGCTCTCTGAGGTCCCTTTTAAATGCTCTAGATAAATCAAACTAGACTCACTCAGAGCCGATTGTCAAGCCATGGCACAAAATCTTCTATATACCACAGTCATCCTACCAATACCTAAACCTATACATATGCCTATACCTATGTACCATGATCAAAACAACCCTCTAGGTCCTTATATCCAACCCTCAAGGGCCTCATCATTTTCGTGCTCATGCAGCACCAAATCACCACCATCGTGATGCTCCACCGAAGCTTGTATGGGTGGAATCCTGTTAATTACCAATACCATAGTCAAACAGCTATAATAGTATAATTATATATATATATATATATATATATCAAAAATAGGGATATATGTTACAATTATTGCATCTCATCACCCCTACATACCCTACTGAACGATGACACAAGGCATCCAGCCTCAAGTCCCATTACTTACTCATATCACGGTCTGGTATCACATATAAACTGACCCTATGGCCCCATACCTACCCATATCAGAATCAAGAATCAAACATATTCCAGCCTCATGGCCCTCACCTTCCCATAATAGTGTCATGCATCACATATCATCCATGTATGCTCTATAGAAAGTCACCAAATAGGTTATGCAAGAAAACATTATTTGGTATCATTGTTAACACTTTAGACTACTCACCTCATTTCATCATCACTACCTAATCCTATCAATGACAGTACCATGTATCATATGTATATCACATCATACACATATTTCATTGGGACCACATACCTAGGTTGGTTGAGTAGAATTCCACCAAAGATAGGTTAATTCAGAAAAAACTATTTGGCTTCCTTTTTTGACACATTAAACAACCCAAACCCTCTTAGAACAATCTAGTTTCCCAATGAAAATAACAATAAATTAATCAATCAAACACACACACACACAAATATATATATATATATATATATATCATCTTATGTGCCTATCAATAAATCATAAAATATTATCCCTTATTATACCAAACAAAGGGTCAAATATCCTCCCTTACCATACCGAGCCGAGGGTCACATATCATAACAAATAATAATCACACACAAGTTCACCACTCGAGTTTTAAATCATATCAACTATAAAATATCATAGGATAATATCTGTCTCACAGGCATGGAAGCCTATTTTATCCCTCGTGAATGGGGTTCCAGGAACCCAAAAATGAGATATCTACCCAATTCTGAAAACATCCTTGTCTCTGGTCTACCATAGACCAGATAGTAATCCCAAAAAAAGTAACATTTGGTATCATATATATCTAGTAAAATATTGTTACTGAATCACATTCATTAACTACTCTAATACCACTTATAACATCATGATCTGAGAGCCACTTAAAAATCAAGCTATATGTCAGAGGGACACTGGGCCTTAGGCATGCCTCCCTGAACTGAAAACGTTTCCAACAAGTAATGAGGGTTTAAAGGGATGATAAGGAGGATATTATACCTTCTAGTGGTGATAATACTAATTTTATATATGTCTATAATGTAGAATAATAAAGGCTATAAAAGCAAGATCAGTAACCCTCCATAGAAGAACAACAAACAACAATATGGAAAATGAATAAATAAGTCAGAACATACCATTTTTTAGAAAATACCATTTGTAGCTACTAAAAAATTATATATCATATCGGGTTATACAAATTAATAAGCAAAAAAGATCTTCTGTGGATGACCATCAATACAAGAATATATATATCATGCTGAAACAAAAAGAGACTCATAATTACTCCAGTTAGTACCAAAAGCTCCAACGTCCCTTGACACCAACCCCATGATAAATAGCCCAACAGGATCACTAAGGTACATCTCCTAAGCCTGAACACATACCTGATTACAAAAGCATAAAGTCAACATGCATCTCGAGGTTCTCATGTAGGGTGAGAGAATAAATCTCTATAGGCCACTACCAACATGTGACGAACATACATTCTTGGTAATACATGTGTTCTAAATATAAATAAAAAGAAAAGGGACACATGCTTATCATATCATAAAATTCTTCCCTTATGCTCAGCATCCACAAGGAAGTAATAACCTAATTTTTCCATCATTGGTAAACCACATTCCCTAAGTCATATATATGGAATACAGTGTCATGTATGAATATATATAACTATAGTGGAGAAAATTATTAGTAGTGATCCCAAGTAATTCCCTATTGAAAATCACCCAAACAAAACCCCTAGATCCACCACTAGGATATGTCACCTGGCACCTCTTGTCATCAATCATTCACTAGAATCCCAAAAGTCTTTCCCAAATAATAAGTACCTCATCACACATACCCTAGCTCAGAATCTCCTATCAGCTAGATTTCTACTGTCCTGAGGAAAAATGATATGTGTCCTCAATAATAATCATTTTTAACTCAACAAATAAAATATCAAGGCAAGGAAATACCCATACTCTCAAGTATCATACCATAGACACAAGAAATATAATGAGCCTTAACCCCCAACCAATGGTCTCATCACTATCAACTGATGGTCTATCTCCAACCATGTGTATTTCTGTTGAAATCACCTCTAACCACACTGATGGTCAATGCCATCCTAATTTATAACTGACAGAGGCATCTACCCACATGGGGGGTCAACACCGCCTCATTATCTATATCTTATGTGTGTGCACATGCCTCTAATCGGGAATCATCCAATCATGGTTATCAAAAATCACCCAAACATACTACCTAATCCACATCATATGACACCTCATACCCCTATGACCATGTCAAAAAATCACAATTTCCTCACCCTCTCATTTTTCTTGGTCCATCTCTCAATCTTTATGACCACATCACCTCAATCTGTAGATCAAGTCACCTCAACCTGTGATCAATATCACCCATGTAACCTGATCCAAGACCATCCTAATGAACCACATCACCCCAAACTAAGTGTTCAACAACCACCTCAAGAATCGGACCAAGCCCTGCATGTTCCCATGGAAAAAATAAATTTAATATAAACAATTTAATTTAATAATAAAAACACACCCGACCAAATCTACCCAAGTGGGATGAATAATATCATCAATATTATACCATTTTTAGTCAGGGAGTATCATTCCCAAAGACATATTTCGTGATCAATTGAATTATTAAAATACAAGAATTAAATTATTGGGGTCTCTCTTAGACAAACCCATAGTTTTCTCGATAATTCACCCCCCCTCAAAAAACCAAAAAAATAAAATAGAAAACTGGGAAAAATATGCCTCAAATTAGTAAACATATGATCATCTGATATCATCCTCTAACCCGAGACAAATCAATAGAAATAAAAATTTTAGATGAATACCTGATATACTTCCAACGAGATTAATGGTGATCAAAATAATACTTGGATAACGAAATTTTCAAGAAGCCTAGGAGAGGATGAGGAAATGGGATACCCCCTATGCTTGTCGGTGAAGGATATAAGAAATAAGACAGAAAAACAAAATAGAAGGGAGGGGAATCTTGATAAATTCACACACATTAATGACACACACAGTTTTTCCACACTATTTGACTAACCATGCACAAAAAATGTGGTACCAACTATATAAGAACCACACCTAGCATGGTTAGGGTGTATGATCTACAAAACTATGAAAAACATGTGTGTGATCCCTATGTTAAAAACTATAGAGCTGCTTCATGACAGTGTTCCCCCACCTTCACTATTTATTAAACCATTTCAATTAAATGAAGGTTGCATGGTTTCCCCTAGGAGGCTGCATGATTTTTCCAACCCATGATCCTCTATCTATGCCTTTATAAAATTTGTGTTTTTGTCTTCAGATGCACCCAAAACACACTTGAAACCCCAAGGAACTTTTTTGTGCCTTAAAAATGATCTAAAAACAAGCCCTTGGGTAAAAGGAAATATAATAATTTAATTATGGTAATAAAGAAAAGAGTTATCCTACTAACCAAACTCAAAAGTTCAAATAGGTTTGAGAAATTCCAACCCACTATAAAGCCTGGTACATTAAATTTATGGTTTCTCAAGGACTCAAGATACAATATAATTTTATTCATACATCATTTTACACACATAGGGTTCACATGATATGTGTTTACTTATTTGAGACTAATATCTTGGTTCTAGAAATATATACGGTTGTTTAAAGTTTCAACAAAAACTTATATTGTGTTTTCCCATATAAATTATTAGTGGAATTATACTCTGTTATACATGGTTCATTCATGGTATTTTTTATTGAGTAATTATGGTTATATGGATGTTATGTATTCATTTTTCTTGTACTAAGATATTAATTACAATATATTAGGATACTTAAGATTAATGGAAACCTAGAATGGGAATACATATAGGATGTTAGTGTGGATTAGGATGGAGGATAACTTGGGTATAGGTAATGCGATCTAAGATTGGTTCGGGAATAGTTATATCAAGGTTGAGTTTGAGCATTTGTTCATGTGGGTTGGAGGTTTATTAGTTATGAGAATCTAGGAACTAAGACCTATTGAGTTGTCACATGCCATAGTACCTGAGTTTTTTGGTATTTGGTGGGGTTTTGGGCTATTAGTGTTTAGTTGATAGTGGGACATATGAAGTTCTCATTTTATTCAGTTATAAGGGATTTAATATGGTGGTAAGTGCACCACAGGTGCTTCGAAATGTAATGTGATTTCCAAATAGGTATATTAGTGTCATCATAGGTGATGGTTGTGGTAATAAAACCTTGAGGGGTTGAGGTGTTATGTTGCTGTTAGGTTGTAAGCAACCTCAAAGGATTGGTAATGTGGAACATATCGATAATGGTGTGGGATGATGATAGTTTGGTAAGTTATGTACATTTAGTATCAAAATGTTGTGGGATTATGGATAAAGATTTAGAGAGAGACCAAAACGAATGAGGTTTGTGTGTGTGTGTCAATGATTCATCAATATATTTGATAGCTAAAAGTTGAATTTGTAGTAAATTCCTATGGTAGGGAGCATCCATAGTCAGAATCATCCATTTCATTTTTTTCAGGTTTAGTATTTGAAAATTTATCTTTTTGTTCATCATTTCTTTAATAATTTTCTGATGGATTTTATTTGGGGATTGGAATATAGGGTGTTATTTCACAGGATTATTGTTGAGGGTTATGTTGGAATTATGGCCAGAAACAACTCAAAAATGAGTTATGTTATTTTAGTGAGGTTGTAACATCTAATGGTGTTTGATTTGGTGATAGGGATATAATCTCATTTATAACCTATTTTATTAATGGTTTTGATATGTTTGGGGTATTATAAGAGGTTGGTGGTTTTTATTTTATGAGAAGTCCAATGTTTTGGGTTAAAATTATATTGTAGAAAAAAGAGAACACCTTAACATAGATCATTATAGTGTAGAAAGAGGATTCAAGAGATTAAGTTTTGGGTTTTGAGTTGATCATGTTGTAAACCTTACATTGTACCATGAATAGTGGTTGAAGGGGGTTTTATCATGCCAAAATGGTTAGAGGTTATGTTGTAAATCCTTGGTCATGTGAGATGTTGATACATGATATATAGATTCATTACACAATGTGAACATGGTCTATTGTGGTTGGGTTCTCCAGTTCTTCCTTGGAGAGGGGCATTACACCATGGCCTATATAGCCACACTGCATTGTAACCCCATGAAGAGGCATTGCAATATGACCCATGGGTTTATGTTGTAACCCATATTTGGTATAATTATTTTTTATGTTTTAATTAAATGATTAAAATTATATTAAAATGAGGGGATCCTTATTTCGAATAAGTGGAAGCTAATTGAACCATCTCCCCCGTCTCTGATTTCTTCACATCTTTGGTGTGATCTCCTTCATTTGGGGCCATATCTTTGATCCATCAATTCCTAGGGATTATCATGGGTAAGTCTATTATCTTCTTATCTTGTAGTTTCTTTTTTCTGGTTATAATATACATTAGAAGGGTTTTTATGTTTTTTTATTTCTACTAATTGGAGATGAGTTTGCTGGTGTTAAAAATTTTATACAGGTGGATCCAAAATTTCATCCACCAATATATTTGTATTTGTGTACCATGTTATATCATGAGTCGGCATGTAAGAGGGGTAATTATTTAATGGGACTAAAATTAGTTTCTATGGATCATAAAGGGTATTAGATTACTATATATCTTGAGAATGGTCTTTCAATTTTGTTGCAAAGGCATAGGGGTCACTAATAGTCATAATTCATTGTTAAAGTGAGTGTTTAAAAAGGAAATCAGACATTAAATTCATTTTTGGGATGGGTGAAGTGTAAGGATCATATCATGGGTTATTAGTTGATTATAGGACTTTATTATGGCCATTATATATATTTTATTCCATGGGGTGTAAGTGAGTTGGAAGTGGAATCCTAGTAGTAGGTAGAAATTGTATATAAAATGGAAAAATAAACTAGATATGGGTAACCGGGGAGGTAATAGTGCATATCATATATGTGTAGTATGTGGAATGTAATTTATCATTGTAAATTAGGATAGGTAGTATCATAATAGTTGGGTACGTTCATGTTTGGTCTACATATTATTATGTGTTGTGAGGATGGTGACCTGGAGTTTTTGGGTCATTATTAAGGTGTTAAGATTGGATTCTATTGGGGATGACTAAGAGGTCATTAGAAGTTGACTATTATTGTTTTTTATGTATGGGGAGATGCATTCATCAGTTATGTGGAGATATATATTCTAATATATGGTATAGTGGGGATATATCATTCATTGATGATATCAAAACTATGGTTTTCCATTGTTATGATCATCAAATATTGGTGATGTCGCACTACATTAGAGCATGAGGTTGTTTCATCATGTACACATGGGAGAGTGGTTATGACCAATGATTTGGTAGAGGGGTCCTTCATAGATGTTTTTTCTTAGAAAGAAAATGGAGATCATCACACTAGATGAGGGATACACTATAAATATTGTCCATGAATAAAGGAGGTTTGTTGACACTGAGTAACTTGGGGCTATTAGGTTGCCCATGTGAAAGAAAAGACTTGTGTTCAATGGAAAAAATATGTTGAGGAGTTTCTCCTCATGTGGGAGATTTTAGTTCCCCAGTGATGTGAAAATATGTGGTGGAGGATATTGAGAACCTATGGGATTGTTCAAACAGTGGGTATATTTTTCCATTTCAGCACTGGATGAAGTAGGATGGTTGATGCATAAGGGTGAGGGTGTAGTACCCTATGTATAAAGGGAAGAGTGGGGTTGACCACTATAACACCTCAAGAATTTAAAATATTTTTATTTCTAAATAAATTTAATTATGTTTTTTCTTTATTTTTATGAAACACCATGTTAAGCTTATGCTAAACACAATAATGAGTTGGCATGCATTACACGCACGACCCAGTTTTACCAAACAATAGTATATTAATAAAATATTATTATATAATATAATATATAACCTAGATATTAAATTAGTGGTTACGAATGGTATTAACCTCATTTTAAATTTAATATTCATCCCTTTTGTATCTTAGATATTATATAAGAACAAATTCACTTTTTCAAATAAAAAAAGTATTTTTCCAAAAATGAAGTTTTACCGCCTTTTAATGGAGAACCATTTTTAAATAAAATATTTGAAACTTCTATACATTCAATTTTAAAAAATAAACTTCTTCTTTAGAATAGGGAGATAAAAATAGAGTTTTGACAAAAAAATTGCTTTTTGATAACTTTCATATTTTAATGAATAGTGAAAAATACTACATTTTAAACTATTTCATATAATTTATTTATATTTTTATATTATAAATTTGATTGGTTTTATAGAATAATTAGATTAAGTTTTTAATATTTAATTTAATTTAGTCAATTTTAATTATTTTTACATTAAAATTAGATATAAACACATGTCAATCTTTTGATGTTTTTTCGTTTGAAAAACTCATTTTCTCTTTTTTTTTAATGGGGATTAATTTTGAATTAATTTTTATGAATTATGAGTTTTAAATTTTGAAAAATGGATTCTATATTTTTAATAAATGTGTTCAAATTATGTTAATATTTTACTTTTGTTTTTTGGATATTATGAATAGTTACTTTAGTAATTCTTTATTACTTGGGGTAACGGTAAATCAGGTAATTAAAGGTAAAAATAATATTATAAATTACCCTAACACCTATAAAACTCCTATTTTATGAATAAAGTAGACCTTTATAACCTATTATTCCAAATTTAATCATTTAATGGTCTTTTTCTAAGAATATTACATGAATATTATTAAAATTAATGAATGTGAAGAAATGTCACACTCTAATTTCTTATAAGTATGATAATTTTAATATAGAGATATCCATGAGATAACATAAATTATAAAAAAAATATTTGTAAACAAAAATTATTTACCTATATCATATAAATTTATTTATATTTTTTATATATTAAATAATTAACATTAATGATGACACAATAATAATGTAGAAATTATTTCATTCCTTGAAATATAAAATAAATGATACTAAAAATTTTAATAAAATTTTAATTTGACTTAATTAATGACATAAATGAATTTTATAGATAAAATATAACTTTTATTGACATATTTTAAGTATTTTTTCGACATTACAAGGTTGTTTTGATATTTTAAAAAATAATGAAATTAAATAGTATTAAAATTGACATAAATTATAATTTAAAATAAATAAGATTTTATTAAATGTTATAAAATCCCTAAAAACCTAAGGCTTAGTCTAATTACTATTATAATGTTAAATATATCATAAATGATACAATTGGGGTTATTTTTGTAATTTTATTGTAACTATATTTATTCTATATTATAAAAAGATAAGTAAACCTCGTAAGAGTTAAATTGTTTAACGAAGGATTAAATCCAAAATATAAGGTTAATTTTGTGACCTAAACTGGTCAAAAAATAATTCGTTGAGAGTATTTCAACAAATACTCATCTTATCCTCTAAATAAATCACTTTTTATCTATTTTAAACTGAAAATGAAATTATTATAAATTAATTGTTTTGGAGTTTTCAAAAGTGCCCCTCCACTCTCTTATAAAAATAGACTATTCGTTCTCTTTTATACACACATATAAAACCCTTTTGTTAAAAACCCCTACCATTTTCTCCTCACTAATTCCTTAAATTCATCCTAGATGCCATAATTTGTTCCTAAATCCAGCCTAAGGATCCCTTTTGTAAAAATCAAAAGTAGATACCCAAAGAAGATATAATTGTTTTATCAACTCTTTCAAAGTTATTTTCTTCTTCAACATCCACTTCCTATTTTTCTTCCATAATAAATTAATAACTAAATTATAATATACATTCTGATATTTTGTTATGATTGTGGTAAAATCATATTCTTCCTTTATTCCATCCTCTGAATAACAATATCACCAAGCATACGAACGTACGGCTTACCGTCTCCATGCCGCGATGTAATTTTTTATTCAAAACATCTTTATTTGGATGGGTATAATAATGAGTATAATGGATATAAATAATTAATATAACATGATAATTATTCTGTATAATTAATATACCATCCAATTTATTACCATTTAACTATCAAGGGAATTATATCATCATTCGTGCGTACGTACTGTTTACCATCTCCACGACATGGTGAGATTAATTCTCCACGTTAACCATTAAAAAATAAATATAAAATTTATATGATGAGTAAAAAATAACAATTATGAACATAAAATCATTCTTTATATGAATAAAAAGCAAATTATTCAAAAAACATGGCTTACACAGTAAGACAAAAATGGGATAACAAAGCAATTAACACTTGAAATAATGGTAATACTAAAATAATATTAACAAAATGATATAATAGGATCAAATATGATATCATAAATATGAATATGTTCGGGTTATAATTTAATAAAATTATTTAAACATTATATACTAGGTTAATTCACTCTCAACTAAAGGAAAGTACAAGGTAAGGGTTAATTTCAAAATCTCATTATTATCTGAGATTGTTTATACGTAAGTATCTACTGGGAAATCATTATAATACATTTCCATGATTTTTAAAAAGTATTTCGAAATAGTATCAAAAGTTTATTTAAATATTTTTTTACCCATGTTTGTCTTCTTATATAAATATTTTTAAAAATAATTCTTTTTTCATTCTCCAAACAAAGTACTTTATGACGTTTTTGAAAAATTAAGGAAAGGATGTTTTTTTAACATATACGGCACGAAAGAATATTTAAGTCTTCATTATGACTTTGAATATTGAAGCTTAATTTACATTATTAAAAAGTTGTCTTCAAAATAAATATTTCCTTTTATAATTTCAGAGGATTTTAAATTAATTTCAAATTAAAAAAGGGACATTTCTCTCAAAGAGTTTTAATGATTTTATTAGATTATTTTCATCTATGTAAACATCCTTTGTTGGATTTTATGTTTAATTGAGGTTGATTTATTATGATATAATATTCTATATTGTATTAAATGGTTTATGATATATTTGAATGTGGATGTTCTATTTTGATACCATTCATAGCTTACGGTTTTAGTATTTACATTTTTATGCTAGTTTTAATATAAATGTTTATGTTGGATATGTTCCACCCCCTTCAAAATAGGAATCCATTAGACTTTGTAAGTGTTAGGTGGGGCCCTCTATAGCCCGTCGATGCATCGATAGGTTTCATGAGACAATTATGTTTAGGTTTTTTCTAATGTCTTACCCAATTATGTAGGGTCTCTTGGCCGAATCCTTGAAGGTATGTTTAAGATGTTCTGCAATATGCATTCCCTCATTATGATATTATTTATTGATATTAAATGTCATTATTAGACTAGTATAATATCCATGCGAATGTTAAAATTGAATTATTTGATTTATTATTTCTCTATTGTGTTGAAAAGTGTGTTCAAATGGATTTTGTTTTATCTTTATACCATGTCTTAAAAGTTTATGCTTATTTATGTTAGCTTCTACTATATTTTTTTATCCTTATTGACTATCTGAGATCACCCATTTCTTAGGTTTTATTTTCCTATAGTATGTGGAGAATTATATTATGATTGACCTGTAGGGATATTCTAAGGGTTATAATAGTTTTCATTGAGAAAATATGTTGTTTTTTAATTTCAAGATATAATGTAAAACATAAGTTTGTATCTAGTATTTCTAAGGCTACTAAACCGGTCAGTACTACAGGATCCTATTTCTTGTTATCATGCCAATGTAATATAAAATAATGCATTGAATCCTAGAAACTGGGTTTGGGGCATTAAAATTGCGGGTTTTCATTCTATATTATGCAATATTCTATATAATATATGATCTATACAAGAGAATGTAGTTGATCTCCTACTAAGTTTTTCACTACCACCTTTTAGTGTAATCTTGGTCCACGTGTGGCCTCATCTATTATTTTTGGCACTAGAAAGCTCATCCCAAAAATATTACAAATGCTTCCATATGTGATCCATGATTGTAGATAATTTTAAAATCTTCTATATGAATTGTCGTAGAGCCCAGAAAGAGTTATAGCTTAGCAGTTATGGACATTTGAAGTTGGGCTGGAAAACTGGTTCACGGTGCCCATTCGCGAAGCTCCCTCCATGATCGTGGAGCAGATGGAACTTCATCGGACCCTCCACAAGTGTCATGAAGGTTGATGATAGTAAACTACGGGATTACTAAGAATATTATGGAACTTCTCCAGATCCTCCACGAGCACCGTGAAGGTTGATGACGGTCGACTCCATGGTTATGAGAAACATGAGGGAACTTCCTTCAATTGCGGAGTGCAATGTCCTTCGCGGTGTCATTTATCTTTGCGGCCCGCATTTGTGATATGTGGTGTGCTCAACTAACCTCCATTTCCTATAAATATCCGGCTCACCCCCATTCATAATCAAGTTCATCTTGCCCCTTGGGTGACTGATCTCCCATTTAGCGGTGCTCTAGAGCACTGCGAAGTGATGCCCTTTGCAAAGGGCTTTGCCCTTTGTGAAGGAGGGAGCTCCTTTGGGTTGCTAGAGGCTCCGCGAGCCACATTTCTATATGAGTTTCTCTGCTACATGAGCCACTCTACTCCGCAGGCCACTGTGCTCCATGCGCCGTTTTTCTCCGCTAGCCCCTTTGCTCCACGAGCCCCTTTCGCTCTCTGAGCCCCTATGCCTTGTGAGTCCATGCTGCACAAGAACCTTTACGTCGCTAGACCTGATGTTCTGAGAGCACCTTTCCTCCATGAAGCTACTTTGTGAAGCCCTATCCTTCGCAAAGATCTTACCTTCGCACCCACAGATCCATTCTGTGGGGGGTTGATCCCCAACACCCCCACTCGTGCTCAGTGTCGTGTTGTGGTCTCGGCCCTTCAGGCTGGTCCCTTCGCTCCCGTTAATGACCCTTATGAAAAATGGAGAGGCTCACGCCGAAATTTTTGAACCAGAACATCAGAATTCTATATTTCTCCCTTACATGCATTAACCTTCTGCCAGCATAATACCATGATTTGAGATACTCCTCTAAACACCCTGAAACACCTTGAGTCTACATTGTCCTCTTAGTTTGTTTCCCATGTCGAGAGTTGATATTCTCTTCATAAATTCCACACGTACCTTGAGTCGAACCATTCATCAAGAAACACACCCAAACCCCATCACCTGACACCTATGCAAGGATCAAACAAAAACGTTTTCTCTTGAATAAGTCCCAACACCAGTCATTTCTAGTTTCTTTATGCTTAATAGTCCTCTATACATGACAATAAACTACAGTACAACCTATATGAAAAATATAGGATGTCTCTTGATCTAAAAAATAGGTTCCTTATGCTCCAATAATAATATGCCAACAGTCCACTCTACATGACTATCAACTATAGTACACCCTATGGGAAAAAATTAACATGCCTCTTGCTCCAAACAAGAGATACCTTATTCTCCAAGCATAAGATGGAAATAGTCCTCTCTATATGGCTTTAAACTGTAGTACTTCCTATGTGACAAATACATGATGCCTCTTACTCCAAACGAGAGATACCTTATGTGCTAGGAAAAAGATGCCAATCATCCTCTCTATATGACTATAAACTGTAGAATTACCTATCATTAAATAATAAGATGCCACTTGTCCCAAACAAGTTATTCCTTATGAAAAAAGCATAATATGCCTCATTCCATGATTACAGTGGCTTAATTTCAAGAGATTTGGAAACTGTTTGAGCATTCCATCACTCCACCTCATGCTTGTGTGTCCTTTATTTGGATCTTCATTCTCTTCCTTGTTTGAAGGGACCCCCTAATTGGCCGGTCCCATGCCGTCTCAGCTCACCAACCATCCTGGGAAAAATCCCTGAAAGACTTTGTACGACACTTCGAGTTAGGTCATGTGTTTCGAACATGGCCAATATTCGACAATTATTTGTTTGTCCCCATTTCAATAAAACGCTATATGGATGTTGTATTTCAAACATGGCCAATAGTTATCCCCCATATCCATGCAACCATCATTGTGTTCTAAATGTTGCGCATGTGATTCAAACTATTCATCTAAGTTTGTTCGGACTGATTCCAATGCCCTTGGAATTGTCTCACTTATGCACTAGCACATAGGTGTAAGTCTCAATTATATGCCTCAACCCACCATTGAGTTGGGATGCCCTCATGTAAAGACATGAGGAAGACATTACATGAAGTTTCCATGTGTAATCCCCATTCACCATTGTCGCTCCTTAGCGGTACCCAAGAAACTTCCATACGTAAGCCCCATTCACTATTCCTGCTCCTTATCGGCACCCAGACATCTTCTATGTGTAATCCCGACTCACCTTTGCTACTCCTTAGGAGCATCCGGGAATCATCCTTGTGTATGACCCATTCACTTTTGCCACTCCATACTGGCATGCGGGAAGATTCCATGTGTAATCTCCATTCACACTTGTCACTCCTTAGCAGCACCAGGGCAGCTTCCAGGCACAAGCCCCATTCCTCTTTTCCACTCCTTAGTGGCACACGAGCAGCATCCATTAGTAATCCCCATTCACTGTTGCTGCTTCTTTGTGGCACCCTGGAAGCTTCCCTGTGTAATCCCCATTGAACATTGTCGCTCCTTAGCGGTACCTGAGGAGCTTCCATACAGAAGCACCAGCATGTCTCCAGGCCGTTGTCCTTTGTGTACACCCCGATTCATCACCCCTCTAAACTACGTGGGTTTGATCTCTGTCGTTTGTACAGGGTATGTAGGAAACCTACTTAAGGTTCAATCCCAGCCAATGGAAAATCGTGGTGTCCCCCATTTTGGGGTGCACTCTCCCTGATCCACCCCCAGTGGTCTCTATATCAGCCTTCAGGTTGTGAAATCTTCCCTTTCTGGGACACACCACCCTAGGTCTGCTCCCATTGCGAATTCTAACCTATCCATCCGGTATTCCACATTCTAGGGTGAACTCTTTCTGATCTATCCTCAGTGGTGTCCTGATCTTCCTTCACAGTGTGATATCTCCCCTCTATGGGACACACCACCCTGGATTCGTCCTCATTGCATGTTCTGGTCCATCCTTCTGGTAAACCATTCAGGTGCTCCCTCCTTGGGATGTACCAATATGATCTGTCACTATGGTGCATTATAATCACTGTCATTTTTCTCTGCATGATGTTAAACTTTTATCATACCTCATGTTAAACATGATATGCCTGAGGAAAACCTCAAAAGACATTCCATTGGTGTAACCGTCTCCACAAGACATTAAACTCATGACATACCCTATGTTAAGCATGGGAAGATGAGGAAAACCTTTGAGAAATGCCTCCAACATAAGATACCACGCGACCAACGTTGGATGCCTCATGTTCTACACCCTTTAGATGCCCTCCTATGAAGAAGAATTCAGGTACCCCAATGTCCATACATCTAGATGTGCCCCTGCATGCCGGATGTTTTCATCTACTCTGACTGGAGGTAGCTACAATTTCAAGACCTCATGGAATGTCCTGAAGAATTTAGTGTAATTAACAAGTGTCCACAAAGATATGGAACTAAGAATGAGATTCTAAAACCACGACTCAAGTCTAGGAGGGAGACCTGGACTAGGTAACGAGTTCCGAGGAGGAATCCACAAAAAGAGAAACCAACATCCCATCATCTCATTTCGATCAAGGAAAATATGTCCCTAAATAAGTGACGGATGTTGCTCGCCTTTGGAAAGCAGGAATGTGGGGCAATAGTTGTGTGTCCTCAACATGTGGATGCGCTCCCCAGCAAAAGTGTCAGAAAAAAAAATTCGGATAGGGTATGATCCTAAAGAAATATTTCAATCAGGTTACTGATAAGTTATGGTATGGTTTAGTTTCATAGTTGATGTTGGATAAAAAACTAGGTACAACCTTAGTGCATAGAGATGTGATCTATGGTAATTTTTAGCTTCTGGTTCGTTGTATGAGATTGACTCACATTGGGTAAAATGTTATGGAATGTATTTTGTAGGTATACACTATATTTCATTTAGCGTGACATTATTTATTATGTTTTTTATTAATTTTTGTTTTTTATGATACATGATTACTTCCATAACTACCAATTTTATTTCCTAAATGAGAGTATAGTCTACCCAAGATCCCGACTTTGACCCTAGCTACTAGTCGAAAGCCTTTGGCATATGGTAAAGTGCACCTAAGATCATGTGTTTCTACTCAGATATTATTTTTTCAAGTCATATGGGTTGAGAATCATTAAATAAAATACCAATATTTAACTCAACTTTCTAGAAAACATAATGATTGAAATTACCATACTTAAAAAATGGATTGACCACTCACTAAGTCTTTTATAACTAACACTATCCACCTAGTTCTTAGCCACTGACCATCAAATTTCAAGTACAGAGGACCTTCTCCTCTACCTCCTTTATCGAGTACCAAATACTCTACCACCAAGTACCCAATAGCCTCTGGTGTACAATTCCAGAAAATTACACCTTGAATTATCCATTCCATATCTTTCCTTCACCCATAACCCCAAAAAACCAACTAAAATGTATCAAAATAAACTTAATAGAATCCAAAATTAAAATTAAATCATACCACAAAACCCTAGGTTGTTACAAAAATATTTCTTTAGCCTCATATTATGCTTAATTAAACCTTGTTAAAACATTAGGAAACCCCAAAAATCCACTAAAAAGCTTATCCCAATCCAAGACATTACATATCCACAATGTAGGTTATCCCTAACATGTATCTCATGAGTGAGATGTATTTATATATGGATTTATACTCATTATATTACAACCTTTTCATCATAACATAATATTTCAATGATGGAAATGAATAAGTAATAAAACGTTTATATCAATTATACTCTAAAGGGATATTATGATTATATATCTAATTCAAATTTTGTGTCTAAAAAATGATAGATAAACATAAAACCTTTATAATAAATAAATTCATGATTAAATATATTTCTTAAGTTATAATAACATTGTTAACTTTATTTTAAAAATCAATACATAGACCCTAGTTATAGGAGGATGATAATTTTAATAACTATTACATCTATTCCCATCAATTTCTTACCAAAATAAGGAAGTATTAATTGATAAAATGTTTTCAGTGTATCAAATAGAGAAAAAAGTCAAAAAAATTGACTAATAATTCCAAAAATGGTTCATAGTCATCAATAATAAGAAGGGGAAATGATACCCAAAATAAGGGGTGATGTTGATGGGAAGAAGATTATTTATTTTGTTATTTATTTTTATATTTTTTATTTTATTTACTTATGAGAACATACACCCATAAACCATATACCAAACAATACCTGACTTGATTAGTCATATTTTAATAGATTAAAGATAATAAACTAAAAACACACTTAAACTCAATTTATTATTGAGTACTTATTTTAGGGTATCAATTCCAACCTAAGGTCCCAAAATAGAGATTAAGAGTGGGAGAATTAGGGTGTTCAAAATTTTCTTCTTGTACTAGAATTTTTTAGATCTTATCCTTTTGTTTGTAGAAACACATAGAATCTATTATAACAAGAGAACAACTACACAACTAGAATTAGGAAATGAAAATATCATTGAAACTAATTTTTACTTTGTTCATTAATAATTGGATAAATCCAAGGAGATTATATAAATGATATATTTATATTCCTAATCATCACTACTTTTATTGTTAATGATTATAATCTTTAGGATAAAGTCAGTTCACATTGAAGGTTTGTAGCCTCTTCCTATATTCCACTCATTGTTTACCAGGAGGGATGAAAATGATACAAATTATGACACATGGGTCATTCATAAAAGTATAATAGAAAATAAAATAACCCCATAAGGAAAAGGGTGTTCTCCATGGTGATCTGATCTTCTCTTCCTCATATTTACATGTATACACAATGGCTGATTTCTCCCAAAATTGATCTTTAATGAAAACCCATTTAGCAATAACTCATTTTTTTCAATGTCATATATTCTAGGAATACCCATGATACTTTATCACCCAATATATTTTCTAGTATTATATTTATTTTCAAAACCCTTTTTTATGTATCTCTTACATACACAATAAAAATACCTTTATCTCATAATATGGAATTAAAATTATTAAACACTCTTTTTATCTTACTCTACTTCAAACTCATCCATTTTTTGTTTCATGGCTCGAATGATAATTATCATGATCATATGGCACATTCCATGGTTTTTTTCATCAGAACGTTGGAGTCTCTAGTTTTACTTCAATATGGACTGACATGATGGTTGTACTAGTTCCCAATTAGTTGTGATGGTCAAGGATATGAAATTGGAGGAAAGTATTTATCCATTAATCAATTAGTGGAATATTTTACCCTCCTTATGTTGGATCTTGTTTGAGTATTCTATGATTCTAACTAACCATTTTATCTTATTCATTACCCTTTTATAAGAGATAAACTAGAAATATACGGGACTTTATGAGAATCCCACCTTTGTATTAGAAGATTCAGCTCAACCCATGGATACACCACAGAGAGAGGATTAATTTTATTTATCCATAGTGATCATTAGTGACTAAAAGAATTAAATATCATGGAGTAGTAGATATCACTGTTATAAGGTAATCATTTGTAATTTACTTTATACATATATCATGGCTTTGGTTTTAATCATGGAAGGTATTGGTAATTTGAGTGTCTTATTGTTTTCATGGTGTCGATTAAATGTCAATTGTTAACAAGAAACCTTTAAGGGGTATCAGATCAATTACATGTCTTTTAATTCTCTAAAGCATGTTCAAAATGAAGAAAATTTTAATCACAAGGATGTATTATAAAGAAACATTAAAAATAAAATAGTATTTTTACTATGATTTGGGTTATTATTTATGACATCATAATAAGTGATATCGGATTTTTATTAAGGCTGACATTATGTTACCTAATAATGTTATATGTGATTGAAGTTTCACCATACTCAATAAGATAGTGTAGTTGGGGATATAATAAATTATTATAGTTTTAACTATGTAATAGTGTATGATATAGTTTATCATAGCATATGATGGTGCAAAAATAATTCCTTAAAACAAAGCATTGTATCGTTTAGGTGATATTATTCTAAACCATACTAAATAATTCTTTTTTGGTTTACCCTTATGCAGACCATACTCATAGCCTATGACTATCATTATGTTGTAGTGTTAATATTATTCAACGGCTTCACTAAGTCCTATCCTCAATTATGAGTCACAAAAAACAATTGATAGTGCTTAAAGGGTTTAAGAATTATAGTATATCATTTTTATATTATGATATTCACATGTTATTAAAAATGATATGTTAAAAAATAAATTTCTCTTTTTAAATTATGAATCGATTTATATAATTTAAAAATTATTTATAAATTATGAGAAATGTTTATTTGGGATTTTTATATTTATAATGGTGTTTATAAATTAATAATATATAAAATAATTATGATTCATTATATAATGGTTTTGAAACATTTAATAAATAGTTGTCCATAATATTAATCAATAATATTAAAATAACTTATTCAAAGTATATAACATAAATTATAGTTTTTTTATAAATATTATATATGAATGTTATTAGTATAATTTATAAAAAAATATAAATTAAAAAAATAAAGAGAAAATAAAAAAGAGATTATATTGATATTATAAATTATTAAAAATATTTCATTTGAATTGATTAAATTAAAAGGCATTATTTTAAGAAATCATTTAAACCATATAAAAATGTTTTTTGATAATATATATGATCAATATTTAAATAATATTAATTTTTTTATATTTTGGATGGTTGTGAATATATATATATATGAATAATATATATTTAGAATGATTATATTTAAAAGATTATATATTTATAGTGAATGTTATATGAAGGATAATATGAAGAAGTTCATATTATAAATAAATATAAAGTGTTCATATTTAGTTTAATTATGCAGTGTCTATAATACATTGGTATGTTATAAAATTGTTTATAATTATCTTTATTTATGAATTGTTTATAAACTATTTTATCTTATGTTGAAATATCTGAATTTATCATTTATCTAATTTATTTCCGATTTTATCCATTAATAAAATTGTTATATTATTAAAATGTGTATGATATATTTTAAATGTTAAAATTCTTCTCTAAATTTTCATCCATTCCAAGTTACATGAAAATTATGATAATTGATTTAGTTTTCTTATACCTTTAATTTAAATTGTAATAGTTTATGAGATTTAAATAATAAGTTAATTATAATTTATACAAATTAATTGTCAATATTATGATTCAATTGAGATATAACTTGATTGAAGTATCCTTGGTTATAGGGACTTTGAGATGGACTACTCATTGGCCAGGAGGCTTATGCTTTGTCTTGAAAAGTGGGGGGGTTATCTATCTCTCCAATATTAACCTTGTAAGGATTATTGATTTACAATGATTCTAAGATTTTACATTGAGGGTTTTAATACACCTTATTAATAAGATACATTTAGATATATATAACTATACTTGACAGAATTTTGGTTAATAATACAAGATATGAGTTGTGTAAAGAGTTTACACATCAATATAGTTGGAACATATTGATTTGTTGGAAGGAATATGATTCCAAACTAAATTAATAGAAGCATGCATGCATCTAAAAGGAATGACATGAGAAAACATAGTGATGTTAAATCCCATTAAAATAATACTTAGAAATAGATACCTTTCAAATTAAACCCATATCAATATATCAATCATTCAATTGGATAGGTTCTCCCAAAGTAGGGTGCCTATATATTATCTGGTGTAAGGAATGGTGGAATGGATAATCCTAATAGTTAGGTAATGAAATCCTAATGTTATCTTTTGGTTATACTTATACAGTAAACCCTTATTAAGTATACTAGAGGAATGGTGTTGAGTTTATCCATATGATGTATTTGATAAATTATTCTACACTTGAACATCTAAGTGTCATAAATGATATGATTAGGCTGATGAACTGGCCAAATAACTAAGTGGTGAGAGGAACTCTAATTTAATATTATTGATTAGTGAAATATAGATCTTTTCCTACTAATAGATATGATGGGAAAAAATGGTCCCTTAATTTATTAGGATTACATTTAGTAAAAGTCCTTATTAAATGATTGTAAAACATGATACTCATCTAATAAAATATTCTTTTTTAGATAAATAAGAACCACCATCATCACAAATTATGTAATTCCTTGACCCTAGTTACCCAGAGTCAGTGCCTTATTACATAATATTGTAATGATACAATTAATCATGTCTTGAAATACCGATCATTTTATTATTATTGGAAACAATATATATACATAAGTTCAACATTAAAACATGAAAAGAAATAAAACCCTAATTTATTCCATTAAAAACATCCAAGCCTCCAACATATGCCTATAAGTCACACATAACTAACTTCTTCATATCCTGGGAAAATTAAACATAAGAAATGGGTGAGCTCAAATGCTCAGTAAGAGTAATCAATATAGTAGAATATAACATAAACATTAGGCATGATGAATAATTGAAAACACATGCCTTTACAAATAATAAACATGAATACTTTATGGCATGAATATGATATAAGTAAATAATTCCATAATAAAACATAGTCATGGGTATTCTACTAGTGAATAACCACATGAACCATCAATATTATTTTTATAATGAGGGAATTTATAATTTTGTACATTCTAAAACATTTTGTCAAGGCCTCAACCAAGGCATCTAAAAATGATTAAGACCTCGGCCAAAACCCTATATCAAATTGGGTAAGGCCTTGGCCAATTCCACATCTAATTGTCTCATGAGACCTACCGATTCATTGAGGAGCTATAGTGGGCTCCACCCATCACTTACTAAGTCCAATACATTCCTCATATGAAAAGGTTGGATCGTAACATAAACATTCATATTAAAACTAGCATACGAAATGTCTATACTTTAACCACAAACCATGAATGGTATAAAAATAACACATCTATAGTCAAATATATCACAAAACCTTCAATACAATATGGATTATTTTTATCATAATAAATCAACTTTGAACAAGTATAAAATCCATCAAAGGATGTTTCCATAGATAAAATCAAAACTATTTGAGAGAAATATCTCTTGATATTTTGAAATCATTTAAGAGTAACATAATTATAAAAGAAAATATTTATTTTGAAAATATTCTTATATGATATTAAGGGATGTCTTGATGATGTTATAATTGGGAAAAATAGTTGCACTAACCGTATAAGTTAAAAATACATTCTTACCTTAATTTTGTCGAAAAGGGTCAAAAGGCACCTTGTTTGGAAAACAAAGAAAAGATTCCTTTCAAAACATATAAGGTCAAAAAAGGGTATAAATTAATTTAACACATTTTATAGTAAATATTAAATATGTTTTGAAATAAATGTTTAAGAAAACATTGATGTGGATGATAAAGAGGTCCCAATAGATACTTATGTAAAAATAACCTCGGATAATAAAGAGATTGTGAAATTAACCCTTACCTTGTACTTTTCCTTGGTCGAGTGTATATTAAACTCTTATATAATAGTAAAATAATTGTTATTAAATTATTCAATAACTACATACATAAATATGATATCATATATGGTCTTATAATATTACTTTGTTAATAATATTTTAGTAGTATCATTGTTTCAGGTGTTAATTGATTCATTTTCATTTATATGTTTTGTAAGGTAAGTCATGTTTTTTATGTATAGGATGTAGTTGATTCATATCCTGAAATAAATTATGATATTAAATATTATTTTTAATATTAAAATTTAAATTATTCTTGAATCATTAAGATTGGGACTGAATTTCATCGCATTCGTGGAGACGGTAATCCGTACGTACGCACGAACGCTACTTCCATTTTTTTTAAGGAAAGAAAACCAAATGATACATAGGTATATTATAATTCTAGTATAATATAATATTTTATATATGTTACATATGTTCATTAACACCATCCTTTATACATTCCAAGTATGGTGTGAAGGAGTCATATCACTTTGAGGGGGCGGGAGTCTGCACTTCCTCAAATGAAATTATCATATATATACAACATGAAAAGAATAAGGTTATGATATAAAACAGAATTATATAAGCTTATATATAACATAAATATCATATATAATTATAGTTCCACAATAATGGCCACCATAAGAGGTGGTAGTAGAAGATTGAACACTCATTGTTTCGTGAGGCTGTAGTTCGTCGTCCACAGAAACATTATGTACTATACCCATTATATGGAGGTGTGTGTAAGTGTAGTTAAAATAATTCTCATAACAACAACCTAGTATATTTAGGATACTGTTTTTTTTATAAAATAAAGGAATAAATAGAGTTTAGGGGGTTGTAGAAGTAAAATAAAAGAAAATAAATTAAGAGCAGATGTTACCTATAAATCAGGTAACTCCCATTGGTTTGAACCAAAAGGCTTCCTTGAAGTGAATTGTATAAGGACCCAGCCTTAAAACATTACATAATCTTGAATTAAATGAATAATTCACATTGAGGATATTTTCAGGTTTAGAGTTTTAGAGAATTAGGACATAACTATTACATCTCGCAAGATTACAAAGTAGACACTTCTACTCAGTTTCCATTTTTTTCATAAAATAAAAACTCTTAAATAGAAACATGTATAGTTCCATGTTTTAGACAACATGTCTTTCCTTGATCCCATACTTGACCCTATTCACCTTTATGTCATGTGTAAAACATTTAAAAAACTTGGGATGAGCATAAAAAGCTCCGTAAGGGATATAAAAATATGGAAATAAAACATTAGTCCATGAATACATAAGAATCAATGAAATCATATTTTACTCTTAAACATAAGAACTATAAAATACCTCATGAAATCATAAGATTTCTGAATAACTCATAGAAATCATAATATATAAAGGTAACTTGAGTCATTCATAACATTCTTACGTAGGGAGTAACCCTCATGGTTACATTTGGAATACCCATCACAATATATTCCCTAAATCTCTTCGGAGAAACCTTATTATTTAACTCTTTCACATTACCCAATGCATTGGAGAGCTACCAAAGGCTAACCCGCCCTTAGTTTATCACAGAACAACTCATCTTCATAAATAATTCCCAAGAACCATAACGTAATCATATCACATAAAACATGCATAAAGGAAACATAACATTTCCACATTTCAATAACAAGATATCAATACAACACATTGATATAATAAAAATATTATCAAAACCATTTTCAATACCAAAATAAAAGAGAAATGTAAAACATGGTTTTTATTTTTCATTTAAAAAAAATGGTATGGCTTTTAGAGGAAGCTGAAACTCAAATAATGGTCACGGCAACGGAGAAGTCGTTGCTAACGCATACGTAAGACAAAACATTCATTTTTCCTTTAGTAAAACAATTAATACAAAGAGATTTCTTTTGAATAAAAGTAAAAGTCAAAGGGGTTTATAAACCGTAAAAAATAAAGTTGTGTATAAAACAAAATATGCCTCAATGAAAGGATATTGAGATGAAGTCCCTTATAAAGTCAGTATCCTTAGATTAAGGATAAATCAATTAAATGATTATGTTGGGAAATATAAATACAACTATCATAAGAGAATATTTAGTAAAGAAAATTGAAGGTCATCCACACATATTCATAGTACGAAATAATCAATAATTAGAGTTTTGACCCAAATAATTGAAATTGGGTTAAGAAGTTTCCTTATAGAAATTCGACAGCCTGACGGCGTCATTTTAAAATTCAGAAAATTTGACGATTAGAGATAAAAAGGGTATATCATCACTTGGAAAAATCATTTATAGAAATAAGGATATATAATAACATATCCCAACAAAAGAATATGTAAATTAAAATACCTAACAAAAATAAGTCTTTTAAAAAGAGGAGGGTGAAAGATCCCTTACCGATTTGGGTAACTTTCAGAACGTACACCCCATTAAATAAGGCTCATATAGTGAAGATATAAATACCCATAAATTAAAGTATATTACCCAAAGAATACAATCATGGGATTAAATACACCACACAAAAGGAAATAGTGGAAAATGTTGCATGAATCTCACGGGAACAAAAAGTGAGATAAAAACCTCATACCTCATTGTAATCAATCGAGTCGTATGACCAAAAGATAATAAACACAATATGAATCACAGAATACCATGAATATAAATAGATTCATGATAATATATATCAAATGTAAGAACACAATACACCACATGCAAGAAATAAGTGGAGAACAATAGAAATCTCACAGAATTATAAGTGAGATAAGATATCCCCTTACGAAAATTCGACAGCCTAACGGCGCCACTTAAAACTTCCAAAAATGGATTAAAGATATCAATTAGGGTCTCTCATCATATGAAAATAAAAATTACAGTAAGAGGAATATATAAGAACATCCCCCAACATAATAAATAGGATCTTAAAAGAAGTGAAAAAGAGAGTACTTAAAAAGAAAGAGAGAGGTTGGATCCCTTACCTCATGTCCGACTTGTCTTGTTCATTTCTTTATATTCTTGAATAATATAATTTGATAAATTAATAATTTATTAAGGACATCCATTAATTTTTATTATTCAATTCATGTGACATATTATGATTTTATAATAATTAGTTAATTATGTGAGTTCATATCAGATGTTTTTGTTGATGTTCAGTACATGAGTCAAAAATGAACTTGTTTGAAAAAATTGTCCATGTAGTTATAATTACACCATCTGAAAAATAGTATTAATGATTTAAATATCATATTTATCCAAAATATATTCGTTTTATAATATTCCATAACATTTGGAGATAAGAAAATGAAATGCACCGTTCATGGAGATGGTAGGTCGTACGTACGCATGAACGCTACTTTCATTTCTTTGTCACATTAATGGAATTAAAACTCAACAAGATTTATATATATATATATTATAATTACATTATAATATATATGTTATATAGGTCACATAATTTCATTAATATCATTCATTATACATTCCATGTATTTCAGGAACGAGTCACATCACTTGAAGTGGAGGTAGTCCAGACTTCCTCAAATGAAATTATCGCATTTGCACAACATGAAAAACATAAATTTACATTTTAAATGTAAAATACATAAGAATATAGAGGAAAGAAATATAATATATATCATAAAAAACTACAGTTATATAATAATGGCTACCACGACAGGTGGTAGGAGAAGATAGAACAATCATCGTTTCGTGAGGCAGTAATTCGCCATCCACGGAAACAGTATGTTCTTTAACCATTAGACGGAGGTGTGTGTAAGTGTAGCTAGAATCCTTCTCATAACGACATACTAGTATATTTAATATACTTTTTTTATTACAAAATAAAGGAATAAAAAGAGTTTAAGGGGTTGGAGAAGCAAAATAAAACAAAAGAACATTAGAGAAGACATTACCTTTAAATCGGGTAACTCCCTTTGGTTTGAACAAAAAGGGTCTCTTCAAGAGCATTCTGCCTAAGGTAAGGCTTATATGATGAATAGAGGGATGTGGAGAGATAAAATGAGCAGATTGTCATTGATCCAAAGGCTTGAGAGGTGTGGGTAAGGGGGTAGAGGTGGGGGCTTTTAATAAGAGGGTGGAGGGGCACTCTTGGAACGTTATAAAATGTTACTTATTATAAAATGATTTTTTGATTTTAGAGGTCCCACAAAGATATATTTCTAGTATAAGGTTATAAGGGTTAGAAATAAACCCATCCAATAGGTTTTATACAAGTTTATGTCTTTTATTTTACCTTATCTTTTTATTTTATTTAAATCTTTCATTAATGAGGTAATCACTGCATCATCACGGTGTCATAAATAAATTTATTTATTTAATGTATAAAAATTATAAAACAAATACCATGATGTAGGAAATATTTTTATATTTCAAATGAATATTTATAGTCAATTAAATCATTTATTTAAACGAAATTAAAATTATTTTACTTAGGATATACAAACCTTTGTTATATTTCATTTCATTAAAAAATAATATGATAAAAAGTCACTATCACACTAAAGTGATTCCATGGGGCCCCAAAGTAGGAAGAAGGCATCCCGTGGTCATCCATGACACCACAAAAATAATTAGGACACATTTTAGGGTCAATTTATATTTTTATGATATTATTTTATTACCCTTCACTACTCGATTACTAATTAAAAACGATAATTAAAGATAATTACCATTGTTACAATTTATAATGTTCAAAAACAAAAGATTCTTAATTAAATAATTTGGGCCTTCTGATTCTAAATATGGAACACATTTTACCAAATTCAAAACACATAAATTGTATTAATTAATTTAAAAGTAAATCCCATTGTCAAAATAAAAGACGGGTTTTTAAGAAGTAAAATTTATCAAAAGATTGACTTGTTTTTACATCCAATTGAAAAGTGAAATTACTTCCAATGATCAAAATTATATTAAGTGATAAAAACATAATTCAATTATACTTTAAAAAAAATTAATATTACAATATAACTACATAAATAAATAGGATGAAAAGGCAGTTTTGAATTAAAATGGTGTATTTTTCCCTATTCGTTAAAAAAATGAACATAATCAAAAAAATACCAGAAATTTTCCCTAAGTTATACTTGATATTCAAAATTCAAAAATGATTTCCAGTTTACCAAATTAAAATCATATAAGTTCCATTAATAAATTATATTGTTAATTCCCGCAGTCAAAACAAATAGCGTGTTTTTAAGAAACAGTGTCTATCAAAAGATTGACACTTGTTTATGTACAATTTCAAAGTAAAATTAATTGAAATGACCACCATTTGATTAAATGGTAAAAATATATTCTAATTACACTTTATACCATTTAAAAAAAATAATCTAACCCTATAAATAAATTATATTAAAGAGCACTTTTGAAATAAAATACAGTATTGTTCACTATTCATTAAAAATGAATTTTATCAGAAAAATACCAAAAATTTACCCAAAGTAAATTTTTATGATACGAATATAAAGAAGAATTTTATTTTGTCAAAATGAACATATTAAAGTTAAAAAAACTAGATTTTAATAGGGTTCTCCATAAAAAGGCGGTAAATCTGCCTTTTAATATAAATTATACTTAAAATCATATTCATTTACATTTTAAGCCTCTAGATTTTTATTGGATAAAAGTAATACATTAAACAAACATCTATAATAATATTTTAGTTAGTTGTATTCATTCCCTCCAATAGGATGGCAAGGTTCTAACTACCATTTAAAATAATAATATTATATTATTAGTGTGCAACGGAAGATTTCATAGAAACTTGTTGTTTCGTATTTGGTACTCCATCGAACATAGCATTCCCTGTAAATTAATTTTATCATTTTATACAAAAATATTAATAAATATGAAAATGTCATATTCTTTATTTACCTGGGATGTTACATCCTTCCCCCCTTTTGGGAATTTCTTCCTCGCAATTTTAAAATTGGGATCGGAAACATTATTGAAAGCCCCACATCGGAAAATGAGTCAATAAAAATATCAATTTAAAAGAAAGATAGAGAAGTACAAAGGTCGCCCGAGACAAAAGATACAAGGATTCCATGAAAACATGGATATTTAGGAGAAAAAAAACCATCAAGATCTGAAACAGAGTGACAGAAAACATGTTTAGGCGAAAGTTAACCACAAGAAAACCACAAAATCGTGATGGGTTAAATGGTATTTGATTCCCCAGTAAGAAATGTTAACAGACAAAATTTTTGTTTTAAGTTACATTTCATTGAGTAATTTTTTTATGATCTTAACTAAAAAATAAGGAAACATACTTACATGTCATGTAGACTTTTAACTTTTACTAGATCTCTAACACAAACCCATGTTTTATCTAAACAATGAGTATCTGAGATGACTTGTTCACATTAAGTGCGCTAAAATAAACCTCTAGAAAATCACCTAATCCACAAAATAGAACTATATATTTCCCACGTCTTTAGACCAAAACCAAAACCAAAACTGTTAGTAAGAGATCAGATAATACCCAAAAAGGATAATCCTTTATAAAAAGAAATACTACTCTTAAACTCCAAAATTTGTCAAACATTATCCAAAGTTCAAAAAAGACCATTCAATAAACAGTTATCCATAAAATTCTTCAAAGTAACCCAAACTAAGAATTAAACCCAAATATCCTAAGGATTTAATCACATAGTCTTCCAGAATAAATCTTAACATTTATCTCCAAATAACATCAGTTACTCTTAAAGTCTCATACTGAAAAGTAATTAACCTAATCACATATCCTCTATGATAGGATAATAATTTCCATAAATAACCCAAAATCAACTTATTTCTGATTTATTAGATCATCTAACTAAAACTAATTTGTTTACTAACCAGGGACTTCACATAGTCCAGTGGTAGGTGATAAATACCAGTCGCACATTGGTTGTGGGTTCGATTCCCACAGCTTTGTCCGACACGATGGGTTGTCACACGATCTACGTGTTGTCCTTTTTCCAAAATTATATAGTTCATAAAACATTCCCCAAAAAGAGATAAAATCTTCAAAAATAACCATTACATAATTTAACCTCAATTTTATCTCATGCCTTTCTTTTTCCATCATATAGTAACCCATAATTACCTCAAAAGTAAGGATTATATAAACCATAATGGTTACCTTTACAATTATTACCTGAAATTCTATATCGAGTTGGTTATCTCGTACATTATGCATTGGAGAACTCACCAAGGTTCAAGTGGTTAATCATGACTCCTGATATTTGGTTTAGAAAAACCACAAGAGTTCTCATTGTAGATCCCATATAATTTAGTTTTTCTTTTAGAAAACCGTCATAGTTTTCTTCACATCCAATGTTACTTTGGTGCCTACTAGATCTAGCCATTTACTAAAACCAAAAAGGTCAGTGTGAGCATATCAGCAAAATCATCATGTACTAATGAGGAAGATAAAAACCAAGATATAATTATCCAAGTTATCTAAATCTCATTCTATCTTTCAAAAATAACAATTAATTCATTTAATATACTGACCATTGTGGTTATATACAACTTGTCCCTTGTGCTTAAAAAACACTCTAACCTCTAAAGTTATCCAAAACGACCTTTCATACCAACTATAAGGACCCATCCTTAAAACACTACATAATCATAAATTAAATGAATAATTCACATTGAGGATATTTTCAGGTTTAGAGTTTTAGAGAATTAGGACGTAACTATTACATCTCACAAGATTACAAAGTAGACACTTCTACTCAGTTTCCATTTTTTCATAAAATAAAAACTCTTAAAAAGAAACATGTTTAGTTCCATGTTTTAGAAATAATGTATTTCCTTGATCCCATCCTTGACCCTATTCACCTTTAATTCCTATGGAAAACATTTCAAAATCATGGGATGAGAATAAAAAGATCAGTAAGGGATATAAAAATACGGGAAGAAAACATTAGTCCATATATACATAAGAATCAATGAAATCATACTTTACTCTTAAACATAAGCACTTTAACATACCTTATGAAATCATAAGATTTATGAATAACTCATAGAAATCATAAGACAAAAAGGTAACTTGAGTCATTCATAACATTATTACGTCGGTAATAACCCTCATGGTTACGTTTGGAATACCCATCACAATATATTCCCTAAATCTCTTCAGAGAAACCTTAGCGTTTAACTCTTTCGCATTACCCAATTCATTATAGAGCTATCACGGGATAACCAGCCCTTAGTTTATCATAGAATCACCCGTCTTTGTAAACAATTCCCAAGAACCATAACATAATCATATCACATAAAACATGCATAAAAGAAAACATAACATTTCCACATTTCAATAACAAGATATCAATACAACACATTGATATAATAAAAACATTATCAAAACCATTTTCAATACCCAAATAAAAGAAAAGTAAAACATGGTATTTATTTTTCGTTTAAAAAAATTTATGGATTGTAGAGGAAGCCGAAACTCAAATAATGGTCACGGTGGTGGAGAAGTCGTTGTCACTGCACACGTAAGACAAAACATTACTTTTATCGTTTAGTAAAACGATTCATACAAAAATATTCTTTTTGAATAAAAGTAAAATTAAAAGGGTTTTATACACCATAAAAAATAAAGTTGTGTATAAAACAAAATATGCCTCAATGAAAAGAGATTGAGACGAAGTCCCTTACAAAGTCGGTATCCTTAGATTAAGGATTAATTAATTACATGATTATGCGTGGAAAATATAAATACACCTAACGTAATAGGATATTATGTGTAAAAAAATCGAAGTTCATCCACACATATTCATAGTATGACATAATCAAGAAGTAGAGGTTTGACCCAAATAATTGAAATTGGGTTCAGAAGTTCCCTTACAGAAATTCGACAGCCTGACGTCGTTATTTTAAAATTCAGAAAATGTGATGATGAGAGATAAAAAGGGTATATCATCACTTGGAAAAAATCATTTACATAAATAATGATATATAAGAACATATCCCAACATAATAATATGTAAATAAAAAGACCTAACAAAAATAAGTCTTTTAAAATGAGGAGGTTGAAAGGTTCCCTTACCGATTTGGGTAACTTTTGAAACGTACACCCCATGAAATAAGGGTCATACAGTGAAGATTTAAATACCCATAAATTAAATTATATTACAAAAATAATAAAATCATGGGCAGTACATACACCACACAGAAGGAAATAGTGGAAAATGTAGCATGAATCACACGGGAACAAAAAGTGAGATAAAAACACCATATCTCATTGTAATCAATCGAGTCGTATGACCAAAAGATAATAAACACAATATGAATCATAGAATACCATGAATATAAATAGAATAATGATAATATATATCAAATGGAAGAATATAATACACCACATGCAATAAATAAGTGGCAAACAATGGAAATCTCATGGAATTAAAAGTGAAATAAGATATCCCCTTACGAAAATTCGGCAACCTAAAGACGCCACTTATAACTTCCAACAATGGATTGAAAATATAAATTAGGGTATCTCATCATATGAACATAAAAATGACAGTAATAGTAATATAGAAGAAAATCCCCCAATATAAGAAATAGGATCTTAAAATAATTGAAAAAGAGAGTACTTAAAATGAAAGAGAAAGGTTGGATCCCTTAACTAATGTCTGACTTGTCTTGTTAGTTACTTTATATTCCTGAATAATAAACATTGGTCAATTAATAATTTCTTAAGGCCCTCAATTAAATTTTATTATTCAATTCATATCACATATTATAATGTTATAATAATTAGTTAATTATGTGAGTTCATATCAGACGTTTTTGTCGATGTTCGGTACATGAGTCAAAAATAAACTTGTTTGAAAAGAATTGTCCATGTAGTTATAATTACACCATCTCTAGAATAGTATTAATGATATAAATATCATATATATCCAGTATATATTCATTTTATACTATTACATAACATTTGGAGATAAGAAAATGAAATGCACCATTCATGGAGACGGTAGGCCGTACGTACGCATGAACGCTACTTTCATTTCTGTGTCACATTAATGGAATTAAAACTAAACAAGATATATATATATATATATATTATAATTCCAGTATAATATATATGTTATATAGGTCATATAATTTCATTAATTTCATTCTTTATACATTCAATGTATTGAATGAATGAGTCACATCACTTGAGGGGGCGGTAATCCACACTTCCTCAAATGAAATTATCGCATTTTCACAACATGAAAAACATAAAGGTATGTTTTAAATGTAAAATACAGAAGCATAGATAGAAAATAAATATAAAATATATCATAAATAACTATAGTTACATCATAATGGCCACCATGAGAGTTGGTAGGAGAAGATAGAATAATCGTCGTTTCGTGAGGCAGTAATTCACCATCCACAGAAATAATATGTTCTTTAACCATTAGATGGATGTGTGTGTAAGTGTAGCTCGAATAGTTCTCATAAAAAAATTCCTAGTATATTAAAGATACTGTTTTTTTTACAAAAGAAAGGAATAAAAATCGTTTAAGGGATTGGAGAAGCAAAATAAAACAAAAGAACATTAGAGAAGACATTACCTTTAAATCATGTAACTCCCTTTGGTTTGAACCAAAAGGGTCTCTTTAAGAGCTGTCTACCTAAGGTAAGGATTCTAGGATGAAGAGAGGGATTTTTAGAGATTAAAAGAGAAGATTTTGGTCGATCCAAAGGCTTGAGAGGTGTGGTTAAGGTGGTAGAGGTGGGGGCTTTTTATAAGAGGGATAAGGGGCACTCTTGGAATGTTATAAAATGTTATTTATTATTAAATGATTTTTAGATTTTAAAGGTCCCAAAAGGATATATTTATATTATAAGGTGATAAGAGTTCTAAATACACCCATTCAATATGTTTTAGACAAGTTTATTTCTTTTATTTTACCTTATCTTTTTATTTTATTTAAATCGTTCATTAATGAGGTAATCACTACATCATCACGGTGTCAAAAATAAATTTATTTATTTAATGTCTAAAATTTATAAAAAAAATACCATGATGTAGGAAATATTTTTAGCTTTAAAATTAATATTTATAGTTAAAGATATCATTTATGTAAACTAAATTAAAAAAAATTAGTTAGGATATACAAGCCATTGTTATATTTCATTTATTTAAAAAATAATATTATAAAAAGTCACTATCAAACTAAAGTGATTCCATGGGACCCCAAAGTAGGTAAAAGGCATCCCATGGTCTTCCATGACACCAAAAAAAGAATTTCGACACATTTTAGGGTCATTTTATATTTTTATGATATTATTTTATTACCCTTCACTACCCGATTACTAATTAAACATGATAATTAAAGATAATTACCGTCGTTATTATTCATAATGTTAAAAAACAAATGATTATTAATTAAATAATTTGGACCTTCCAATTCCAAATTTGAAACCCATTTTACCAAATTCAAAACACAAAAATTATAGTAATTAATTTAAAAGTAAATACCGTTGTCAAAACAAAAGATGGGTATTTAAGAAGTAAAATTTATCAAAAGATTGACTTGTTTTTACATCCAATTAAAAAGTGAAATTACTTCCAATGAACAAAATTATATTAAGTGATAAAAACATAATTCAATTATACTTTAAAAACAATTAAATGGAAATATAACTATATAAATAAATTGGATGAAAAGTCATTGTTTAATTAAAATGCGGTATTTTTCACTATTCATTAAAAAATGAACATTATCAGAAAAATAACAAAAATTCACCCTAATATATATTTGATATTACAAATTCAAAAATAATTTCCATTTTACCAAATTAAAAACATAAATGTTTCATTAATAAATTATATTGTTAATTCCCGCTGTCAAAACAAATAGTGTTTTTATGAAACAATATCTATCAAAATATTGACACTTGTTTATGTACAATTTCAAAATGCAATTAATTCAAATGACCACAATTTGATTAATTGGTAAAAATATATTCTAATTAAACTTTAAAACCAATTAAAAATATAATATAACCTTATAAATAAATTAGATTAAAGAGCACTATTGAAATAAAATACAGTATTTTTCACTATTCCTTAAAAAATGAATTTTATCAGAAAAATAGCAAAAATTTACCCAAAGTAAATTTTGATGATACGAATCTAAAGAAGAATTTTATTTTGTCAAAATTAACATATGAAAGTGTCCAAAACTATATTTAAATAGGTTTCTTCATCAAAAGGGGGTAAATTGGCCTTTTAATGTAAATTATGCTTAAAATCATATTCATTTACATTTTAAGCCTCTAAATTTTTATTGGATAAAAGTAAATACATTTAACAAACATCAATAATCATATTGTAGTTCGTTGTATTCATTACCTCCAATACAATGGTTGGGTTCCAACTACCATTTAAAATAATATTATTATATAATTAGTGTGCAACGTAAGATTTCATAGAAACTCGTTGTTTCGTATTGGGTACTCCATCAAACATTGAATTCCCTGAAAAGTAATATTAAAATTTTATCTACAAATATTAATAAATATGGAAATTTCATATTCTTTATTTACCTAGGATGGTACAACTTATGCCTAAGGTATGGCTTCTAAGAGGAATATAGAGATTTAGGGAGCTTAATTATGTAGAGTTTGGACGATCCAAGTGGCTTGAGAGGTGTGAAAAATGTGTTAGAGGTGAGAGCTTTTTATGAAGGGGGTGAGGGGCTTTTTAGGAATGTGTGAAAATATTATTTTATTATATAATTATTTTCTGTTTCTAAAGGTCCAAAACTCATTAAAGTCAAAGATACGATGACTCATGTTTGAAATAAAATCATTCAATAATAATTGGATAGGTTTCAGATATTTTTTAATTTTTATAATCTCGTTTATTTAAATCATTCTTTAATGAGGTAAACACTCCATCATTATTGTATCAAAAATAATTTTTTTTATTTGATCTCTAAAAATTATAAAACAAACTACCATAATATAGGAAATATTTTTAGCTTTCAAATGAATATTTATATTCGAAAAGATAAGTTACATAACCCCTTGTAAAAAGTATTTTACTAAAATATATATGTTTTTTTCATTTTTGTCTTTGCTTTAAATTAATTAATATAAAGTGTCATTATCACACTCAAGTGGCTCTATGGGGTCATGAAATCGACCCAAGGATTCCCATGGTCCGATATGTATCAACCAATAGGAATAGAAAACATGTTAGGGTAATTTAATATTATTATAATAATATTTGTTTACCCTTATTTACCAAATTTACCCTTTAACGATGATAAATAAAATATTTACTGAAGTAAATATTCATAATGTCTAAAAATAAAAGTTATCTATTTACAAAATTTGGACCTCCAGATTCTAAATATGGAATAAATTTTTCCAAATTCAAAACATAGAAGTGGCAGAAATTAATTTAAAATTAATTCCAATTGTCAAAATAAAAAACGTGTTTTTTAAGAAATAATAACTATTAGAAGATTGATACTTGTTTATGCCCAGTTTAAATTTTAAATTACATAAAATTACCTAAATTATATTAAATGATAAAAATATTATATAATAATACTTAAAAACCATTCAAATTTATAATTTAACACTATAAATTATTTCTATTAAAAAAGTTGTTTTTAATTAAAATTTAGTATTTTTCACTATTCATCAAAAATTTAATGTTTTCAGAAAAGTACAAGAAATTCACCCTAAGGAAATTTTGATATTCGAAATCCAAAAATGAAGTCCATGTTGAAGAATAAAATTTATAAAAATTGAAAAATTGGTTATTACTATTCATAATGGCTAGTTTGATTGGTCGTGGTGTGTTAGAATCTCGAAGTTGCGTACAACGCAAGCTATTTTATTATTTAAAGGGAAACGTATCGTGGAAGATTGGGGTGTTACATTCTTAACTCGTTAAAATAATTTCATCCTTGAAATTTCTAGAATACATCTACATAAGAAGATTTGGGTGGTTCTTCATCATTAGTTCCTCGGGTTCGCACGTTGCCTCTTCCATCTTATGATTTCTCTATAAAACTTTCACCAGACGATTCATTCAATTTCTCAACACTTGTTCTCTGGTATCAAGAATCTTGATAGTCTCTTTGCAATAAGATAGATTGGGTTCCAGTTTTATTTCTTCATATGTGAGTATATGTGATGCGTCAGGCACCTATTTTCTCAACAGTGATACGTGGAACTCATCATGAACTTTAGAGAGACTTGGTGGCATTACCAAATGGTATGCTACAGTACCAATTCGTTCTAGAATTTCAAAAGGTATGATGTACTTGGGACTCAATTTACCCTTCTTACTGAAACGTATAACACCCTTCCATGGAGATATCTTCAAGAAAACATGACCACCAACGTGGAATTTCAAATCCTTCCATCAATTAACAGCATAGCGCTTTTGCCTAGTTTGTGCTTCTTGGATGTGGTTTTGGATAATTATCACTTTTTACATTGTTTCCTCAACAAGTTCTGGGCCGACATGGTTTCTTTCACCCATATCATCCCAACAAGATGGTGTGTGACATATCTTTCCATATAACACTTCATATGGTGCCATCTGAATACTTGGATGGAAACTACTATTATATAAAAATTATACTATAATTAAATACTGATCCCACAAACCCTGAAATTCAAGTGAGCAATATCTCAACATGTCTTATAAGGTTTGAATAGTTTGTTCTAATATTTCATCAATTTTAGGGTGGTAGGCAGTGCTCAAAATAATTTCAGTATCTAGGGCCTTCTGAAGACTTTTCCAGAATCTTAATGAAATATGGGGATTACGATCAGAAACAATCGATAGGGGTACTCCATGAAGTTTTATAACTTCATTAATATGTAGTCTTGCAAAACGTTCAAGTGGTAAATCCTCTCTTATAGTAATAAAATGTGCTGACTTGATAAGAAGATCAACAATGACTCTTATTTTATCATTCCTTCTAGGAGTCCTTGGTTGTCCCATGACAAAGTCCATCGTAATATCATCCTATTTCCACTCAGGTATGGGAATAGGTTTCATGACTCCTCTAAGATGTTTCCTTACAGCTTTCACTTTTTGAAAAAAAAATACATCGAGACACATAATCAGCAATATCCCTATTCATGTTGTCCCACCAAAAATGTTCCTTCAAATCTCTATACATCTTAGTGCTACTAGAGTGTATAGAGAAATTGGAGCTCTGAGCATCATCCAAAAATTCCCTTTTTAGATCAGGTATATCAGGAACAAAATGTCTCTTCCCAAATTTAAAGATTCAATCTTCATATTTATTGTAATTCAATCTCCCATCATTCACATCATTAATTTTCTTTTAAAATTACTCATCATAATTTTGAGAACTTTTTATCCTTTCTAGTAAAGATGGTTTAGCAACCATTTAAAAAATTATCGATGTTTAACCTTCCATGATTAGTCCCATATCCATCTATACTAGATCCATGAACATAGGATCCCTTTCAACTCTCATCCTATTCATAACTCCATGATCTTTTCTGATCAAAGCATCTTCCACCTTATTTTCCTCCTTTGGGTGTTAGTATATAGAGCAATCATATTCTTTGAGTAGTTTAATCCATCGCCTTTGCCTCATGTTAAGTTATTTCGGTGACAAAATATACTTCAAACTCTTATGATCGGTATATATTTCACATTTTTGACCATAGATATAGTGTCTCCATATCATCAATGAAAAGATTACACTGGCCGATTCAAGATAATGAGTAGGATAGTTTTTTCCATAAATTTTTAGCTGTCATGATGCATAGTCAATAACTCTATCATTATGCATAAGGACACTACCATGTCCTTTCTTTAAAGAAACACTATAAAAAACAAACCCATCATTCCTTAATGGATGAGTCAATATAGAATAATTGAAAAATATCATCTTCAAATCTTCAAAACATTCTTAAAACTCTTTTTTCAAAATAAAATTAAACTCTTTACGTGTGAGCTTGGTTAATGGGTTAGCCAATCCAGAAAAATTTTGGACAAAACAATGATAATAAACTTCTAAACCAATAAAAATGCATACCTCAGTTATACATGTTGGTGTTGGCCATTCTTGGATTACTCTTGTCTTGGAAGTATCAACAGAGATTCCATCCTTAGAGACAATATGGCCAAGAAAAGAAATCTCTTAAAGCTAGAATTCACACTAGTTATACTTCCCATATAATTCATTTCTTCTTAGGGTTTTCATAATAGTGCACCAGTGATTTTCATGATCTTAGTATATTTTTTAGTATACCAAGATATCATCAATAAATTCCACTATAAAGTCATCATGATATTTCTAGAAAAATATATTCATTAGATCCATGTAGACAGAGGGTGTATTAGTTATCCCAAAAGGCATTACTGTAAACTCATAATGCACATACCTAGTTTGAAATGCTATCTTCGAAATTTCTTCCTTCTTCACATACAACTGATGGTATCCAGATTGAAGGTAAATCTTTAAAAAATATTTTTCTCCATGAAGTTGATCAAATAAATGATAAATGCGAGGTAGAGGATACATGTTCTTTATTATTATATCATTTATCTCCCTATAGTCAATTAACAACCTCATTGATCCATCTTTCTTCTTAACAAAAAGGATAGCGGCTCCCCCTGGAGAAACACTAGGGAGAATAAATCCATTATTAATTAATTAATCTTGTTTTTTTCTTTATTTCCACAAATTCCATAGTGTCCATTATATAAGGGGTCTTTGATATGGGCCTTGAACCCGGAATTAAGTCAATGGAAAACTCAATTTCTTGATCTGGAGGATGTCCAGGTAAATCCTCTAGAAGCACATCAACATATTCTTTCACAACAGGTACATCCTATATTTGAAAAATCATTTCCTCACCCATAGTTATTTCATTCTCCTCTTCCCCAATAATTGAATTTAGTAGATCTACTGGAGGTGGATCTAGATAAGAATCAGATTGTGATGTTTCTTCTATATAGATAAGGTATTCCTTACCATCATCAAAAATTGTATCCTCCTTCTTCTTATAATTAATTTTCACATCATGGTCCAAAATCCAATCCATACCAAGGATTATATCAAATTCAATCATGGGTATGAAAATGAGATCATTGGATGAAGAACATTTATATTCCCTAATGGGAATTGATTCACAAAACGTTTTTGCAATGATACTTCCCTTATGATTTTTGACTGACAACTCCCTTGTTAAATCAAATTGGAAATATCTAATTTTCTTAGAAAAATGGGATGATATGAAATAATGAGATGATTCAGAATCAAATAAATTATTGGATAAACTTGAGGAAACCATTAAATTACATGCCACAATGTCTTTTGGATCTCCAATCTCAGCATTAGTGATCGCATAATCTTGGAATTTCTCCCTTGGCCTTTTTTGGGATAAGCTTTCTTGGCACTTAAGACATTCATTTGCATAATGTCTCATATCCCTGCAATTGTATCATTGAACATTGGTAGCTTCTTTCTTCCCCTTACAATCACCAGGGAGATGGACTTTCTGTCCACATTTGTAGCATACTTATTATCTTTTTAGATAGGCACCGAGGTTCTTCCTTCCACAATTTACACACGGTGGAAATTCAATTCTTCCCTTCTTCCTTGTTTCCTTATTTCCTTTCCCATAGTGTTTCGCAGATCTCTTCTTCTCTTTTTTTCTTTAAAGTCATAAGTCGTAGAGAATTTCTTTTCTGTATTGATAGTACATGAGACAATATCATCATACAATGAGAAGGATTTTGAGACTAATTATCGATAGGGAAATGGACTAAACCCATCAAATAAAACATCAATATTACTTATTGGGTTATGTATATAATCTACAGCATGCCTTGTTATCCTTGTAAAGTTAGCTTCATACTTTGTAACATTCTTATCCTCTATTTTCCTCAGAATCAGAAATTTTATTTCCATATCTGCTCGATGGCCACAAGAAAAGTATTATTGTAAGAAAATATCTTTAAACTCCATCCATTACAAACATGATACTTCTTCATCCTCCTTTGTTTTTTTAATTAACGACCATCATTGATCTACATCTCTCTTGGGGTGATAAACTACCATGAGAAATTTTTCCCTTTCACTACTCCCCAAAGCATGAAATATTTTCTCTAAGGAACTTATCCATTGCTAAGATACAAATGGATTTGTTTACCCATTGAATTTTTGTGGTTTTTGACTCATTAAGCATTCTAACATTGATCCTCAACGTTGTGGATCAGGGTGCTACATATGGGTAAGGTTAATATTAATAACCTGGGAGATTAGTCCCAGTATGTTGATAAGCTGATCAGCACCAGTTGCATCACCAACTCCACTATAATTATCTTGAGTAGGAGGGAAGTCTCTACATATATTACGTGCATTGATACGGTTTCCATTCCTTCCACTAGCTACCATTTCTCAACAATGGAATATATTAGATTAGTTTTTGAAATGCAATACGTAATTCCAAACTTGTAAAACACTTAACATAATTTGAACAGTTTATCGATATAATCCATAATCATAAAAAATGTTTTCTTTGAGAATGTATATACTCATAAATCCTTCATAATGGATTGTAAAAAAAAATTTTAGTATCCTAATCATATCCCCCAGAGTTTCATAACCAAGACTGCAGCAAGGCCCGTTGTCATGTACTAGGATACCTCGGGTCAAGCCTGAAACTCCTTGTTGGAGTTTTCACTCCTTGGTATATCTGTGAAAGAGCCTCCACTACCTGATTATATCCAGACAGGGATGTATTTCTTGGAAAACTCACAAAATCTCTACATTACCAAAATTATAGGAAGTTTTTCTATACTTATCCTAAAAGTCTATCTTAGGGTAATGTTCTCTAATCAGATTTTATCTAAATCTAGCTTCCAAGGGTTGTACTAAACTTCCTCTGATAACAACTGTAATTACCTGGTCCTAGTTACCCAGAGTAAGTGCATTATTACATAATATTAGAATTATATAAGGAATCATGTCCAAAAAGACTGGTCAATTTAGTATTAGTGGAAACAAGATATATACATAAGTTCAACATTACAACTTGAAATGAAATAAAAAACTAATTTATTCCATTAGAAACATCCAAGACTATTATATATGCCTTCAAGTCACTCATAACTAACTTCTTCATATCTTGGTAAAATGAAACTTAATAAAGGGGTGAGCTCAAATTCTCAGTAAGAGTAATAAATACAGTGGAAGATAACATAAACATTAGGCATGGTGAATAATTGAAAACACATGCCTTTACAAATAATAAACAAGAACATTTTATGGTAGAAATATGAGATGAGTAAATAATTCTGTAATAAGACATAGTCATGGGTATTCTACTAGTATAATAACCATATAAACCATCAATATTATTTTCATAATGAGGGAATGTATTATGTCGAACATTCTGAAATATTTTTTCAAGGCCTCGACCAAGATGTCTAAAAATGATTATGGGCACAACCAAAACCATATATCAAATTGGGAAAGGCATCATCCAATTCCACATCTAATTGTATCATGAGACATATTGATGCATCGAGGAGGTATAGCAGGCTCTACCCTTCACTTACTAAGTCCAACACATTCTTTATATAAAAAGGTTGAAACATAACATAAACATTTATATTAAAACTAGCATCAGAAATGTCAATACATTAACCAAAAACAATGAATGGTATAAAAATGACACATCCACCGTAAAATATATCACAAAACCTTCAATACAACATGGAATATCTGTACCATAATAAATCAACTTTGAACATGTTTAAAATCAATCAAAGGACGTTGACATAGATGAAATAAAAAAATATTTGAGAGAAATATTTCTTTCTATTTTGAAATCATTTAAGAGTCGAATAATTATAAAATAAAACATTTATTTTAAAAATATTCTTATAATCTTGTAAGGGAAGATTTGAAGATGTTACAATGGCAGAAAATAGCTACACCCATCGTATAAGTTAAAAATACATTCTTACCTTAATTTTGTCGAAAAGGGTCATAAAGTGCCTTATTTGGAAAATGATAGAAAGATTAATTTCAAAACAAATAAGGTAAAATAATGTTATAAATGAATTTAAACTATTTTCTAGTAAAGAGTAAAAATGTTTTGAAATGCATTTTGAAGAAAACACAGATGTGGATGACAAAGAGGTCCCAGTAGATACTTACGTAAAAACAGCCTCAGATAATAAAGAGATTGTGAAATTAACCCTTACCTTGTTATTTTCCTTGGTCGAGGGTACGTTAACCTATTTTATAATAGTTAAATCATTGTAATTAAATTATACAAGAACTACATAATAAATATGATATCATATATGGCAATCTAATATTACTTTGTTAATAATATTTTAGTAGTATCATTGTTTCGGGTGTTAATTGATTCGTTTTCATTTATATGTTTTTTCAAGAAAGTCATGTTTGTTATGTATAGGATGTATTTGATTCATATACATAACTATATTCTGTTATTAAATATTTTCTTTAATAATCAAATGAAAATTATTCTTGAATGGTTACGATTGGGAATTAATCTTATCGCGTTTGTGGAGACGGTAATCCGAACGTATGCACGAACTCTACTTCCATTTTTTTAAAGGAAATAAAACCAAATGATGCATAGGAATATTATTATTCTAGTATAAGTCAATATAATATATATATTACTTATTTTCACTAACACCATCATTTATACATTCCATTTATGGTATGAACATGTCATATCAATTTGAGGGGGCAGTAGTCCGCACTTCCTCAAATGAAATTATCGTATATGTAAAACATGAAAAGAATAAGGGTATGCTATAAAAGATAATTAAATAAGATAATAGATAAAACAAATATCATATATAATTATAGTTCCATCATAATGGACACCATAAGATGTGGTAGTAGAATATTGAACAATCATCATTTCGTGAGTCATTAGTTCGTCGTCCACAAAAACATTATGTTCTATACCCATTAGATGGAGGTGTGTGTAAGTTTAGTTAAAATAATTCTCATAACAAAAACCTAGTATATTTAGGAAACATTTTTTAAAAATAAGGTAAATAATAAAGTTTACTGGGTTGGAGAAGTAAAATAAATGAAAAGAACTTAAGAGGACATGTTACCTTTAAATTGGGTAACTCCCTTTGGTTTGAACCAAAAGGCTTCCTTGAAGTGACTTTTTCCTAAGTTAAGGCTTCTAAGAGAAATATTGTGAAGAATATAGATTAATTGGGTAGGTTTTTTATGATAAAAGTTGCTTGAGAGGTGTGATAAATGGGATAGAGTTGAGGGATTTTTAGAAAGGGGGGGAGGGGCTCTTTAGGAATGTTTGAAAATATTATTTTATTATATAATGATTTTCGGCTTCTAAAAGTCCAAAACTCATTAAAGTATAAGATTATATGACTCATGTTCTAAATAAAATCATTAAATAATAATGGGATAGGTTTTGGATATTTATTTAATTTTTATAATCTCATTTATTTAAATCATTCTTTAATGAGGTAAACACTCCATCATTATTGTATCATAAATAATTTTATTTATTTGATCTCTAAAAATTATAAAAAACATACAATGATGTATGAAATTGTTTTATCTTTAAAATTAATATTTATTCGCTAAAATAAAACATATATAACCCCTTGTAAAAATTATTTTAATAAAATATATATGTTTATGTCATTTTTTGACTTTACTTTAAATTAATTAATATAAAGTGTCATTATCACAATCTAGTGTCTCCATGGGGTCCCAAAATCGACACAAGGATGATAATGGTCGGATATGTATCTACCAATTGGAATATAACATATGTTCGGGTAATTTAATATTTTTATAATACTATTTATTTACCCTTATTTACCAGATTCACCCTTTAACCATAGTAAATAAAATATTTACTGAAGTAAATATTCATGATGTCTAAAAATAAAAGTTATCTATTTACAAAATTTGGAACTTCTAATTCCAAATATGGAATTAATTTTTACAAATTCAAAATATATTAGTTGCTGAAATTCATTTAAAATTAATTCCTGTTGTCAAAACAAAAAGCAACTTTTTTAAGAAATAATAACTATCAAAAGATTGACACTTGTTTATGTTAGTTTAAATGTGAAATTAAATCCAATGTAAAAAATTATATTAAATGATAAAAATATAATCTAATTATACTTAAAACCATTCAAATGTATAATTTAACACAATAAATTATTTTGATTAAAAAAGTTGTTTTTAATAAAAGTTTAGTATTTTTCACTATTCATCAAAAATTGAAAGTTTTCAGAAAAGTACCAAATATTCACCCTAAGCCAATTTTGATAATCTGAATCAAAAAATTAAGTCCTTTTTGAATAATAAAATTTATAAAATTTCAAAAAAGTGAGTATTACTATTCATAAGGACTAGTTTGATTGGATGTGGTGTGTTAGAATCTCAATGTTGCGTACAACACAAGCTATTGCATTATTAAAAGGGAAAAGTATCATGGAAGTTTGGGGTGTTACAAATTACATTGAGATAAAAATTCAGAAAGGAGTAGATTAATTTAATTAATTTATTATAATGGTACAAAAACATAAAATTTTTTCTTGATATGGAATGGAAAAATTATAATTATTAGAGTAACCCGTTCTTGTGAAACCAACAATCGAAGTTGTTCAAAAATTGAATCTAGATGCTTATGAGAAGTATATAATGTTTCAATTGAGGTATTAAAGTAATTAAATGAAAAATTATTTAAGAAATATAATTATATACTCATATACTAAATATGATTGAGTATTTTAATAAATGTAATAGACTAAAGGGTCTTATTTATCATTATTCTAGTTATGGAATCCATTCTGTAATTATTGTTGGAATTTATTTTGATGTTTGTTAAAATATGATGGTTTTTGTCCCACTACGAGTGGAATATTTTAAATAATAAAGTATTATTTTATGATAAATTCATTGAAGACATATAATACTATATATAATGTGGGACTAAATAGTTTAATTATTAAATATATTTACTGAAAAGAAATAAATGTTAATTCCTTACACAAAAGATTTTCTAAATTTAAAAATTATATTATGTTGATAATATAGTGTCTAATAGATTAGTGGGAGAATATTTAGACTTAGAGATGTTCAAATTTTATAATATAAATGATTATGGTAGTAAAAAACAATGTTAATGTTACTTAGTATACTAAAAGTGATTATGGGAATATCAATAGAAATAAATGTAAAGAGATACATTTGGTTACCCTAAAAAATGAATATCACTTTACATCCTAAAGGAGTTTTAGGATGTGTAGGTTAAGAAATATTCTAATGATTTACATTAGTTCTAAAAGTAATCTATTTTAAAAAAATTATGTAAAAGGTTACAAGAAAGAAGATGTTAATGAACTTATAAAAAGTTCTATGTATACAACAAAAGTTATTTACACCATTCCATTTGATGTTGTAATGTTAAAGAGTTTGAATACCATGTGTAAATAGTTTAATAGTAGAAATATTATTCCCATATATCATCATTATTCAAACTATATTATTTTCATAGATGTTATTCACTAAAAGGGTTTAGTGGGGGAGTTTTATTAGATGGTCACCTAGAGATGTGAAAGAAATTATGTAGAGATGTAATGAGTTTAATAAAACCAAAAAACTGCAGAAAACATAAGTTCAATCTGGTGGTATATCATATAATATTTTATTAGACAGACACTAATGTATGGTTTTGTTAATATTCTTAAATGGTTTTGAGGATAAAAAATGTATCAAGGCAATACAAAAGGTAATTTATACTTTTCACATTAGCTGTATATGTTATGTAAATTAATTTCTCAAAGTACAACACTGAGTCATCCATAACCAATGTTCATCATGGATCATTATATTTGGTGAAAAAAAATTTAAGGCTACTATGATTAATATTTCACAGAGATGCATAGAATATGATAATGACCCAAAAAAGGATTTTTTTCTCGATAATTAGCCTACCACCCAAGTATACCACATAGAGTGTTATACACTATATCATTGGAATACTAGTGTTGAATTATTCATATTTTGTATTTCATAAATAACTATGATTTGTGAGATACCTAGCATGAGTACCTTTATATTTTTATATCTTTATTCTGACATACTTGAGGCTTAGCTAATCGGGGGTTGATTGGGTATGTTACTACTCATGGTGTTGGTTGTAGATTAACCAAAATTGCACGTTTCATATCAAATTATGAGTATGAAATCTAAGAGCTTGATTAAGGTAAATTGAGGAAGTGAATATCTATACCTAGATAAGACATATGTTTTTTTATCTATCAGATGAGGGGATGTGATGTGATCATCCATAAAAGTGAATAACATGTGATGTATTTATCAAACCGGTCAGTCTATACTCAAAGAATAAAGCATATATGAGTAGATATATGGGATTTACATATATTTTTTCATCTGGTTTATTGATTTTTTAGATAAATGGATTTTATTAAAATTAATGATTTTATATTATGAATCTTGTCAAAATAGATATATAGATACATGTGTTTTATAGGGATTACACTAGATCCATTCATAAATTGAGTAGCACTGATGATTTTCTAGAGGACACACTTTTCATACATTTTCAAATTTATAAATTTATATTTATTTCAAATGATAAAAAGACTTATGGGATCACACTTTTTGGTTTTCAAAATAATAATAGAGTTTTAGAAAACATGGATAGTTTCTCTAAAAGTGTTTTAGAGTTTATCCAAAATGTTTTTTGTAGGAATATTTAGAAGGTATTATAAATGATGTGATACACAATTAATTGTATGGTACATTTTAAAAAATGATTTAGACATATCAAACAGGATTTTTGGATATTTTTTCACAATTTATTGTATATGATACTATAAAATGTAATGTGGCATAGAGTCTATTAGGATTTTTATAAGTGGGATATTGAAGGTGTTATTCACTAAATCATTATTTCTTAGTGTGTGATTTTGGAATGTCACATGGTATGGCAAGAATGTTTAACTAGAATACCATTTTTTTACAATACATAGATATCGTACTATTACTTATTTGAATAAGCCATATTTCATGAATTAGGATACACCTTATGGTTCATTGGGAAACCAATTGATAATTTTTATCATTCAAGAAGATCATACACATAAGTTATCATTAAACTAAGTATTTAATAATATGAAATAGTTATATAATTGATTTCCAAATTTATATAGAGATTGTGACCATTTCCATTAACTCATACATTCCATACCATATGAGCTAATTCAGGAAAACTCACAGATTTTATAGATATATTATAAAACATTCCAAACCCATAGTGATTGGTATTTCAAGTATTTTTTTATTATAACTATCTAATATCTCTTCTCTTTTACCATTTTCTTCATGATTACATAGCATGTTACTGGTATTTAAGAGAATCCCATATGAGTGTGGGGTAGTATAGCATAACCCATGGATACACCATAGAGGGATTATTATTTTATTTATACTTAGTGTTCTTTATTAACCATAAGGATTGTAGATCAAGGAGAAGTGAAAATTATCATTGTAAGGTAGTAATGTGTTATTCATTTTATATATAGCATGTATTTTGGTTTCAAACATGGTAGATCTTGGGAAATTGGATTTATTTCAATTTTAATTTTTTTATTAAGTGTTAATTGGTACCTATAAACCATTTATAATGATCCACTATATATAGATTTATATTCTACAATATCTCCATGCTAGTCTGTATCTGAGTAATCCATAAAATGACAATATCCACAATATTTAAAACCCAATTCATAGTATATAGTTCCTTGAATGTACCCCATTATTATTTATTCCTTTGAGAGATGTTGTACCTTTAGATATCTCAAAAAAATGAACTATAAAACATGTGGAATAAATGATATATAGTCTTATCACAATGAGTTATAATTGAATTCCAATAAACCTTTCTTACACCATTCAGTATGTTGCCCTGTTTTCCTTTTTTTATAAGTTTTGTTCAAGTACAATTGGAGTTGAAACCATATTCCAATCATTAAATTTAAACTTTTTTATAGTAATTTGGCATAATTCACCTATTGGATGAATATGAACTCTTCCTTTTTATTTACTTGAAGCTAAAGGAAATAAGTTAATGTTCTAAAAATTACTATTTCAAATTCTAAATGCATTAATTTTTAAGCCTTTTAATTGAATTATATTTATTCCTATAAAAGATGATTTCAACCATGTATAGATGTATTGTGAACTACTAATCATATGAGACTTTCACATAGAGGTTGTGATTAACCCATCCTCTTTTGAACTCTAAATTTTATAGACACATGTCTAACCATGCATAACAGGCATAATTTGCTTTATTTAGGACATATAAATACTTTTTTAACTAAAAACAATTTACAACATCATATATAACAAAAAAATAATTCCAGTGGATTGATGTATACCTTTTATTTTACAACTCCATTAAATAATGTATTCTTCATATCTATTTCAAAGACCATTAGTCTTCCCTAAAATTATACTAACAAAAATAATCTAATGGATCACAACCTTTCAATAGGTATGAATGTTTTCTCAACATAAACTCTTTCAATATGAATACACCATTTACATATGAACGTTTCCTTGTTTTTGAACCCTTTTACATTTTCATTATACTTGTTTATTAATACCCATTTTGTGCCAATCACATTAATATGTTTAGGTCTAGCCATAAGCACCCAAGTGTGGTTATTTTTAATTATTTCCAATTATTAATTCATGGATTTCACCAATAAATAATCTTTATCCACCTCTTATAATGTTTCCAATTACACATATGATATTGGAGTAGTGTACTCTATACTACTCATCCTTCGCATCTATTTTGGAGCCTATTTTTATCCAATAATATTGTTTCACTGAAATTCATTTATTTTCCTTCTTGTTTACTATCTTCAATACCATGATCATCTTATAATTAAATTTTAGAATAATCATCATTTTGTAGAATTTTTGACCACTTAGGAATTTTTATCACAATATTCTTCCTCCATTCAAATTTCTTCAAAATGGGAACATCAAAAAAATCTCCAACATCAATTATATTGAAATCTTTTCTCCCAATAATTTTTTTAAACTGTTATTAAACCATTTATTGGATTCTCTCTCAAATGAGTGTCCTAGAAATATTTATGCATCTATTGTATTTTCATATTCACCATAATTTCCTTCTTTATTTAGGATGAAACACTTTCTTCAAAAAACTAGGAAATGATTCAATAAAGGTTTATTTTCATGACACATATCATATAGAATACTATAATCTATAAGGCCAATTAAGTCCTCGTTCTGAGTATACAATACCAATTAAAATACTTCTTTCTACTAGTGGTGAGAGATAATGATTTTTGTCAACAAAGTCGTTTAACTATTATTAACCATGTAATTATTCCTTTACACCACTCTATTCTATTGAGGAGTCTAATAATGACACCCCATATTTCATTCTATATTTCTATAAATAATTTTCCACCTTATTTGAAGTGTATTTAGTTCTATTTCATAATAATAGGATTTATATTTTTCCTATTTTTTTATTCTCCACTCTCCTTTTGAATCTTTTGATGTCATCCAACACATATTTTTTCGATTTTATTGAAATAACACATCCCATACTACTATAGTCATCAACAAATAAGATGAATTATATTTCATATTGAGATTAGGCTTGATTAATTGGACCAAACAAATCAGTATGGAAAAAATCCAGATGATTTTATGTGTTATTCATATTTTTTTGATAGGGTTTCCCCTTAGGAATACATCACATTTATTTTATCAATTTCTCTTTAAGTTAGGTATATCCACAACTGCCTTTAATTTTAAAACAGTTTCCATACAATGTTTATGATTGTATAAACCCCTTTGATTCCAAAAAAATATTTTCCTCTTCTACAATATGTAGACAATTATTCTCCAATATTCAACTTGATATAGGTTTATATTTATTATTTACACCTACATTAGATAATATTCACCCTTTCCATTGATATGAAAACATTTTTGGTTGAATATAAATTTTAATCTTGATCCAAACAACTCTATCACACTCAACATGTTGTGTTATAGATCATAGACATAGATAAATTTAGTATTATTCATGTCAAATCTATACAAACAAATTTTACAGCTTCTCTTTATCAATAAGAACTCTATAATTTCCAAAAAGGGTCATCTTTTCAACTCTTCCTTTCAAATTATTAATAATATTTATGTAACCCATCATCTATAATGAATACCCTCTATTAATAATAAACTTAATTTTATTATTAATAGTATTCAAATTTATCTTAGTAATTATACCCTTATCCTTAATCAATAGCTTATTTTCCTTTTAATAAATACCTAGATTAGTTGAAAAGATATGTCAGTCTATCCTCATTGTCTTCTTCAAATTAAACAAAGCTATAATCTTCTTATTCCAATTAGGTAAAAGCTATTTCATAGAAAAAATGTGTTAGATTATCTCATATTCATCCTTCTCTAACTTCTATAATAATAATTGTCTCTCATTTTTTCCTTGTAATCGATACCTATATGACCAAAATTTTAATAGTAAAATAAATTCCCATAAAATTATTCATTCACTGACATATATGATATTCTTTTATTCTGTTTTATTATCTAATAGGTGTATATCTTTTCAATTGGCTCTCTTCATCATCACAATATTACATCATGAGTCTGAAATATCCAAAGAATTGATAATTAATTAAATTAAAAAAATTTCCTCCTTATATCCCTAAATTTTGAATAAATTATTGGTTACTGATAGGATCTTGATGACTGAGAACTCTTAATTACCTTTTATTTTTAGTTTCTATTTTTACTCTTTGTCCTAGTTTTGTATTTATCAGTATTGAATCTATTTTCTATAATACCCATTCAATTTTGTATTTGATCACTCAATGCCTCTTGATCCTTATTCTACTCTTTCCTTTAATTATTTATCTAAGAATCCTTCAATATATAGCTTTATACTGTAAATAGATGATTTTATTTTAGACTCAATATTCTTTTTCAAATATATAAATTCTTCCTCATGCATTTCAATCATCCTTAATTTCTCAATGATACAAATATTGAGGTCATTAATTCCCATGGATTACCCCTAAATTTATTTTCTATAATTCACTAAATTTGTATGTTTCTATTAATTATTATAATGTTTCCTAATAATTTTCTATGGTTGATCAATTTTTATTCTATATTATCATCATAGATTGAGGATGTTGGTTTTGATTCCCTAGAGCTAATATCTATATACTTTATGATTACATGTATTAAGGTTTTTTAAAATTAATAAAGTTATTATAATGTAATGGTTATAATTATATGTGACATTGTATGTATTAATGTCCTAAGGGTTCCCATCACACTAAAAGGTTATAGAAGTTTAATTATATGATGAGAAACTAGAATTTTTATTAAAATATTCTTATATATATGTTCTATGATATAGGCTGAAATGGATGGGAGGTTGATAATACATTGATTATTCTTCAAATGAAGTTCACCCTTGGTAATCTCTAAGAGATGGGGGTTATGAAAATTTTAATAGATGGTGAGAAATATACATTAAAAAGTACCATTGTATGTTCCTATATTTGGATGGGTTTAATGGTCCCTATACTTTATGATTGTCATTAATTCAAATAATGAGTCATGTACTTTGATGTATTGTTGAAAAATGTGACAACATATGCACATTGTGAGGTAGTATAATTTGAGGGTATCATGAGTGATATTTCATTAATGAATAAGTTGAAGAAGGATTTTTCCATTCTATCATTTAATAGACTTTAATATCTCAGGATATTTGATGGGAATGTAACTTCCTAATTGAGTCTAATGTAAGGGAATTTTGTCAATACGTTCATTTTTGAAAATTAAAAGAAAGATACATTCAAAACACAAGTTTATAACACCATTATGCCCCCAGATTTATTCAATATATTCAGAAAGGGGGTTTTATTACACAATATGAATTAATAGGAACTTTTATATCATTGATACATTAAATTAATTTTCTATGGGTGCATTGGAATGTTTCCAGATGTTGAATTTGGAAATTAGGCAGTTCTACATAATGCCTCTAACGAATAGAATCAAAGGGTCACAAATTAAGTGTATCAAAAATCCCATCTAAATTCTATAGAAATTTATCATGTTAAATAAATATTAATTTTATAAATAGTTTATGAATTATTCATGCTTGGTTGATTGAAAATTATTTAGTCATAAATTATTCAAGATAATAAATGTGAGCTGGATATTTTATAAAAATTGATTCAATATTATAGTGAATATAATATTTATTTATTTACTGATGAATAATTTAGTGATATTTAAATATTTATTTAAATAAATATTTTTTATTCAAGATTAGATAAATACCAAGGAGGAAGGATGGATGGAATTTATATTCTAGTGAAAATGATGTAATAAATAACATTTGAATAAATATTTATTTATTGATCCTAGAGATTATATTTAATTGTCCACAAGTTTAGAAAATGGAAATTAAATAAAATTATTATTATTATTTAGAAATGGGGTTTTGGGGATTAATAAAATAATAAGGGATCATTTGAAATTAATATTCTCTAACACCGGCTCTATATATATTTAATTATAACATTATCAACATTAATAATTTTTGTACACAATGAATTCTAGAAAATCATATCAACCCCAAGATATCTATTCCACTAGAAAAAATTCAACGCCATTGAGTAACAACCTTATTCTACCCTCTCGATTCTAAAGAGAATAAGCTGAATCCTTTCAACTCAAATTTATTCATGGAGATCAATGAAAAATGATATAATCATTAGAATATATCACTCTAGAACCAATGTATTTTTATAGTGATGTTTGGAGGTTGATAGTACGTGTTTAGATCATCACTAGAGGGATTCTAACCTTGAATACTCTATCTCAATGATGGTATCATGTGAAATATGTCACTTGATTCATCAATGAAGAAATATTTTCAAAATGAGGTAATAATTTATTTATATAAATTAATTATAAATTTTATGTGATGAGATTTTGAATGATATTATCAGTGGTGATGGATTCATTCTCTAATGTAACTCTCTCCCTTATACTCCTTAAGTTTTGCCTCAATTCGCCTCTCTAACTAGTGTCACTTCTCCTTTTTTCAATGCCTCTTATATCCTTCTTCACTTTTTTGGGAGCTACCAACTAGGATATTCTTGGAACAGTTTGTTTTTAGACAAATGTTTTGTAGATTTGATAATTACATATATTTTGTAGTCTTTGTTTTGGGGTTTCCCTGAGTGTTTTTGTTATTGGAAGTCAGATCATATCGAGAAGCTTTGGTGGAAATCTTGGTCTTACATTTTGGTTTGTTCATTGATCATCATCATCTTTTTCACTGGCTTCTTTTCTAAATATATGCATCACCAAAAGATATTGTTTAAACTATTCTTATCTATATCTGATCGGTTTGTTCATCTTCTAGACTAGCGCCATCCCTATCAGCACTAGTGTGCTATCATTATGGTAGGACGATTGTGTTTATTAGATATAGGGCGGTGGGTGTATCTGTTTATGACTGGTTGTGGAAGATGTCTAGTCATTATGGAGGGAATCAAGATCGGTTGTGATACTATATGGGACCTCTTCAATAGATGGGAAGACAACCAGATATAGTGTGCAGATGGAAGTGATGCTCTTGGTCTTCAAAAGTATGATCAGTGATGCTCACTAGGGGGGTGTAGAAAATGGCTTGACTTTCATCAGATCTTATACACATGATAGTTGATAACTGGGCTACATCAATAAATGTGGTGTCAGGATTATGTGAGGTATTCTGTCTATATTATTAGACTTGTTCTAATAGGATTTTGGTTCATCAATTTTTCTTCTTCTCTCCACTTATAAGATTTTGGATCATGTTCTATTTTTCATGAAGTTGTTGGTATATGTAGTGTGGAATTTTTTTGGGACTATAGAATCATTATGGGTTCCCATAAACATAATTAAAAAGGGGGTTTCTTTATCTTTTATTAATAAAAGGGATTAAACCAATAAGAAATTCTATATGTGATGATCTTGTATAAGGGAATATGGGTTAATAATTCATCTAGATCTGATGAAAAATCTAAATAATCTTAAAAAATTACACTATCAGGCATGGTCCCAACTACTTCCATTTCACCCCAAAACCTTCAAGTTATATCATTATAATAACATAATGATTTAAAATTATTTATTATTCATTGATTGGTTATATACATTTTTTGATAGCTTATCATTTATATATTATTAATCCTTTAATAAAAATGTAAATTATCATGTTTCAGTGATTAAACATTATTAATTTTGTTTCATACGATCTAAAGCATGTTAAGAAAACGTGTAGAATGATCAAAGATTCCATAGAGAGGTTTCATAAGTTCTGGTCGACATAGCTGCACACACTGTGTACCAAGTTTCATTGCATCATGAAGGAATATGGGATACATGGATCACCTAATGAAAATGGTTACATTGTGTGTAATTATGCACCATGTATTGATTGGATTGATAGGACCACATTTTTTCAAAATGCATGACATGTAGTTGAACCAAACACTGTGTTTTCTAAATATTTTCATAGAAAATTACACAAAAACATCTTGGTCATATATGAATCATATATTAATAGATAGTGCATGGGAATAATATATGGGTAATGAAAATATTCCATGTCATGTAATTAGTGTACAAGGTGTGTACCCAATGTGTGTATACATATGATATACACGCCAAGTCCCTAGACATACATCTTAAACACATATAAATCGACATACATGGTGTGCATCTTGTTAGTGCATACCATGTAGTCACCGAATAATTAACAGAATAAATTTACTATAAAAATAATTAATTTCATTATTAAAACCAAATTTCTGGGAGAGAATCTTGAGTGATTTATATATAAAAATGTTTTAAAATTTAATAAATTATCAATTAATTCAATATAATTTTATGAAAATATTGGTGAAGCCGATTACATGCCAAATTTCTATAAATTATGGGAATCACAATGACTGGTTTGGTAAAAATTAAGAAAAAATAATTAATTAATTAATTAAATCAATAGAACTGATTTATTCATAATAATAAAAAAAAATTAATTTATTGGGTTCAAGATTACATTTTAATATTCATTTCATGTGTGGATAATCATGAGCTTAGGATGGCCTATGTATATGAGTAGTTTCTTTTAAATTTTTTATTAAATTAAAATAAAGGAATTTTAGTAATATCCTCCTCTATATTATATAGGACTTTTTTCTCCATTGTTTATTTTATGGAAAACCACTAATCATTCCATTAGTTCCCATAACCATTATGTTAGTAAATTCATATGGAAAAGATAAAGCTCCCATGTGAGGGTATTTTTTCCAATTATTGATCCATGTTAAAACAAACCTTTGAGAAACATATTTACATAGGTGGATTACTAAAACTCAAACCATGCATGGTTTTAGGAGTTGTTTACCCAGGTTAAAGAATTGGTTTATCATCTTCTATATAAAACAACCATTAGAAAAAATAAATATCATGATTATACAACTATATTTATTTTAATTTTATCAATATCCTGGTAAATTATTTATAGGATTTGGGGATTTTATCTAAACTCAGTCCTCCTTATAAACCATAGTGGAACAACTTCGGTGAAAGGAGGAACTACACTTTTCTTTAAAAGGTAAGGTTGATGTTGAGTCTTGAAAATACTCCATTATTCTTTTAGGGATATGAATTACAAGCTTCGGTGCACATTCTAAACTGAGTACCAATTATGGTAGCAAATGTAACACCATAAAAATTAATTTATGCCAATAAATTCATGTTGTTGCAAAATCATGTATGGGGTTATGAGAAATTTGTTAAGGAAAACTCTAGAAAAAAAAACCATCACCCTAGGGAATGAAATTAATTGTGTAAATATAAGCCACATTTATTCATAGTAATAACATCTATCAAATAAATCACGGGAGAAAGATTGACTTTCATGAAGTTGATTCACATAATATTCAAGAATTGGTCCAGGAACACATTCCATAGGACCCCATGGAGGATTTTTTCTTGAGACTCAACTACTATGTAAGAACACAAGTTAGGTTAAAGGACTAAAAATATATGGTTTTCTATTCACTGAAGATGGTGACTCATTATTGGATTATAATAAAGATCTTATTCCATAAGATGAGTAAGTAAAGAGATAAAAAGCTATAAGATGGAAAGAAGCCACGAATTATGAGATGGATTCCATGTATCAGAACTAAGTATGTGTTTTGGTTGATCTGAAAATTGATTTAAATCTTGTTGGGTGCAAATGTTTATTCAATAGAATATTATACATATATGGAAAAGTGAATTCTTAAAGACCATTATTAGTGGATAAAGGTTTTAAATAGTGTTTATTCATAAACTATGTAGAAAAAATTTCTCAAATTTCTATGCTTAAATCCATAAGAATACTAATTTATATATAATTTTTCCGTGAAATATTTGTATCTATGGATTATGTTTCAAAATAGGTAGAGGATAAGGCCACAAAAACTAATATATCTGATGTTATTTTTTATTATTTTAGGAATAATATATTTAAAAATTAGGGATCCTAAAATAAATTATCAATGACCAAGGAACCCAATTTTTATATACTATTTTTTAAATTTTAATGAGAAATTGTGGAATGAACTAAAAAACTTCAATACCTTACGATCCATAAAACAATGGAAAAGTTGATGTTTACAACAGGGAGAAAAAAGTAAACCTAGAAAAGTAATTCAATCAAAATAATAATAATTAGAAACAAAGTTTAGAATACGTTTTTGTACTTATAGATGATCTTAAAAAACCATAATTGGAATGATCCCATACTCGTTGATCAGTTAGAAAATCTATCATTTACCTATAGAGTTGGAAAAAAATCCTATTTTTTATTCAAGGAGATGAATATGGATTTGAATAAATATAGAAAGGAAAGTGAATTCTAGATTCCAAACTGTAATAAAAAAATGGAAATTTCAAATTATATAATTTTCAAGGAAAAAAATGATCGAAACATGACACGATGATTCAATAAAGAGACTTCCATCCAAGACAATAAGTTTTGAATTAAAACTAAAGATATAAATTGATTTTAGATAAATTTTATTCCTGATGAGAAGGCCCATTTACCATCAATTTTCAAACATTTTGTTGTTATGAAAATAGTTTATGAAGGATATAATAACTCATCTACTATTAGTGGATATAAATTGAAGAAGTATTTTGGGAATCTTCTTGATACACTAGTGGAGTAGGTCACACTCCTCCAACCTTTATTTCAGTAATACCCTAAAGTTATACCCTTATTTAACCTTGTCTATTATTATCCTTATATTAAATATTTTTAAATTTATAATCCTATTTAATGTATTTGAGGACACTACATTATTCAAGCATGGGGGAGGGAGACAATTGTTTATTTTAAGAACTTCAATGTTTTCTTTTTCTACTTATATGTTTTTGGTTTTTGTTTCCTTTTTGGTGTTTTCGAGACATGTTGATATCCAATTGAATGACTTTGTAAGTTTTTAACCTATTACAATTGTTGGGAACTGATTTTATTCATGAAACTAAACTCATATAAATGTTTAAATGAACTTATTTTTTTATTTTATTTTTTTTATTTCAGAAAAAACTCAATTAATTTTTGAATCATATGATATGAATATTATCAACTTTTAGAATCACTTATCTATGATTATTTAAAACTATTTTGACATATTATTCAAAATTCCCACATTAATTGAGAAAATGAATACAGAATTAGTTAAATTAAACTATTTTAAATTATATTCAACGCATTATAGCATTGAGGAACTAGTGTATAAAATTATTGAGGCATTATTTTAATTTATTTTTTAAAAATAAACTTCAATTTTGGATGTCAAGAATCGTCCTAGACATCTGGGTACCATGACACCCAAGCTAATCGTGAAACATACCAAAGGTTGTTCTTAAACCCCAAGGGTTGGCGACTAGCACCCATAATCATAAAATACAAATGTGGGAATGTTTTTTCCATATAAAAAGTAGAAGAAATAGAAACGTATCTGTATTCTCAAAGAAAAATCTCAAAAAAGACATTAATAGAAACCAAACATTTATATCAAATACCAAATAGTACATTATCCATGTACTTGAAAACATTCAAGATAAACTCTAAAATCTCAAAGGTATCAACACTCCAACCCCATAGGGTCATGAAAATACACCTACTCTAAGAGGCGGATTCACTTTACTCAAACTTGGTTGTATAAAAAATTCAAACGAGTGAAGGAAAAGTTAAGTTTAGAGTAAAAATATCTTTAGGGACTTACCAAGTGTTCTGTAATAATATTTCATAATGGATAAACCAAATCATGATTTAAATTTAAAATAAAATAGTCATGGAATAACAATTTCATATTAAAAACAAAACATTCTTTTCATTTCAAATTATGGAGACATTTAAAATAGTGGCATGGGTTTATATTTAATAAAAAACAATTTATATAAATCACTAGGCATGAGTAAAATAAATTCAAAATCAATGGAATATATATCAAAGTAAACATAATAAGAAACATGTTCATCTACCCTAGGTAATTATAGTTTCAATTTATAGGATCCTCACACTCATATATCAGTGATCATTGAATATGTGTACACACATTCCTCGAGCTCACACTGAATAGGACTCATCAATGTTCCATTCAGAATATTATATGCCTAACAATATTTTGTTAGAGTTTTCATCATAATTTCATGCCAAGAGAGTTATCATACTAGAAAGATTTTCCCAAATAACCCAATAGCTATGCAGGATCACATGTGACCAATCAATCAATCAATAATGGGAAAATCATTTCAAATTAATTTAAAATGCAATTTTCCCATTCCCATCTTCAACATGGAAATTTCATTCCAAAATCCCAAACATAAATTTTTCATAAAAATTTCAATCCTTTTCAGTTAAAAATCAACCATAGGTTTTTATCAATGAATTTAATCATTTTTTCTAACAATCAATTTCTCAAGTCAATTTCACAAATTCCATTAATTTCAATTAAAACCCTAACTTCCAATTCTATTAGAATTGGGTTTTCTTCATAAAATCCCATAAAAAATAAATTTCAATTCCAATTATCATAAAATTGGGTTTTCATATTTCAATTAAAATAAATTTAAATAAATTCAATCAATTCAGTGGTCTATTAAATGAAAAATATTAACAAAACCACCTACCTTTATCACAGATATCATGAAACTCAATACCCATAGTGAGTATTTCCAAAGATGAATGACGACAATGAATATCAATAAATTGAACCTATATTCCAGATCCAAAACAAGGACTTTAGATATATAAACCAAATGATGGTTTAACAAACCATATGGAATAAGTAAATATAGAATGGGGTAGATGGAATGGGAGAAGAATTACTCACCATAGAGGGATCAAACGTGATTCATCACACTTCTATAAAACCTGGAAGGGGTTTATAGGAGACAAAAATGGTTTTTAAGATCCTCCAAGACCTAGGATTTTAATTAATTATGAGTTAGGGTGAAGAGGGTGATGAAATAGGGGTTTGGAAATTTTTAAAATAATTTTATAAAATAAGAAACAGTGTTCACATTATTACCTATCCAAGATCGCTTGGTTTAAAAAAATGTGAACCCTAACTGTGCACCCCTTTTTTAGGGTAAATGATTTCTACTAGGTGGGTACACGGTTTTTAAAACTATGTTCCATCTATGAAAATTCCCATTTTCCATGTTTTCAATATTTAAAATGGTTGGGTGCATGGTTTTTAAAAACTTTGTGCCAACCATGAACATCCCAGAAATTTCCAAAAAAAATATTATATCTGAAAACACCCAATAAAAACATAAACAAAAGCATGGTAAAAAAGTGGGGTTGAGGAGTAACTAGAAAAAAGTAACATGATGTTACACCTCCCCACCATAACAACTTTATATCATGAGAAATCCTAGGAAAACATTTCCATATCAAAAATATGGTGCCATTTTTCACTCCTCAATTCCTCTCTCTCCCATTTCACATGCATATCAACAAAGTACTACCATATCACTTAACCCAAAGGTGTCTTCCTCTCATGAAGTACCTTTTTCTCATAATCAACTATCCAGAATGGATTCCCAGTCACGGATAATTCAAGATCAACATCAAGATCACTCCAACTCAAAATGTGAGATGAGTCAAAAATATAATTTCATAGATGTGATACGTGAAACATTTTATGTTTCTATGTAATGTGTGGAAGAATTTATGAAATGTAATACACTTTATACACCTACTAAAAACCTCAAAAGGTCTAAAAAATGAGTAGAAATATTATCTTTCCTTCCAAGACCTTAGTGATCCAAACGAGGTGATCCTTTCAAGAACATCAGGCCACTGACTAAAAACTCCGATGGTCTACACCAATTATTATCATAAGATTTATATCATCATTTTTCTATATAAATTCTCTAAAGAATCAACTAAATTGTTATTGTTATCTCTTGAACCAAGATTCATCCGACCAAAAAAATTTCACCAATCACTAACCAACAAAATGGATATTTACAAGTTCAGTCATACAATACCTCAAAAGGAGCCATTATAATTATGGATTGGTACTTATTTTTATAAGAAAACTCAACCAGTCCCAAATGGTTATCCCAAGCTCCAAAAAATTCTAGTATTCATGCAAGAAGGAAATACTTAAATATATGGATAGCTCTCTCTGTCTATCCATCCATCTGTAGAAGGTAAGGCATACTGAAATGAACCTGAGATACCAGTGCCTCCGAGAGACCTCCCCCAAAGAGAGAAGTAAAATGGGGATCCCTATCAGAGACTATAGAATACGGAACTACAACAAAATGGAAAATATCTCTTACATATATATTTCCCAACTCCTCAAATTTGTTTGTATGAAGAATGGGTATAGAGTGGTCCAATTTTGTCAGCATATCAATCAAAACCCATATTGTATTATTATTTCTTTAGGTACATAGAAACCCTACCACAAAGTCCATATAAATATCATCCCATATATAAGTTAGAACTCGAAGTGGAATAAGAAAACCTAAAGTCTTATGACACTCATCCTTGACCTATAAACAAGAATAGATTCATGAAACAAATTTAGTGATGTATTATCTCATACCATGCCACCAGAATCATCATTTTATGTCATAAAAAGTCTTTGTGGTTCCTGGGTGAACATACCAATCAGAATTATGAAAATACCTCATCATATATTTCCATATAGAAAAAATTACAACTTACTAGTTCTGGAAACTCATGGTACACTCTATAGAGAATGACCACTTAGAAACAGTCTTCCCACCATAAAGAGAGTTACTAATATCATAGAATTCGTCATCAAGATATTTTTCCTAAAGAATAATCTCAAGAGGAGTGTAGGTTAATTGAACACTAGCTAATAAAACCTCATCACCTGATTCACACTCTTATATGCAATTGTGAAAAAATATCCTTCAATTTTCTCTTTTCTAAGGATCCTTTCACAGCCAGGGTCAGAATATTCCACATCAATGCATCAGAAACAAGATTCCCTTTCCTTGGAGTAGAGACAATGATAAAGTCCAAATATTGTAGGTACTCCACCCAAGACCTATGGCATAGATTAAAATATTCTTTAGAAAATATATAACTAAATCTCTTTTGGTTGGAATACATTGTAATCCTTTCTCCAAAAAGGTAACGTCGCCAACTCTTAAGTGCATGCGTCACAACTGTGAGTTCAAGGTCATGGGTTGGATAATTCCACTCATGTGGACTAAGCTGCCGAGATCCACAAGCTACCATGTGATCACCCTACATAAAAACAAAACCCAAACCAAAACTAGTTGCATCAAAGAAGACCACATAGCCCTGAAAAACCTTTGTAAGAGTCATCACTGGAATAGTATTCAAAATATATTTCATCTCAACAAAGGAATTATGATATTTCTCACACCAAACAAAATTTTCTCCCTTATGAGTTAGTGTGGTCATCTGAGAGGCCAACATAGACAAATACTTTATGAACTGTCAATAATATCTCACTAAACAAAAGAATTTTAGAATCATGAAAACATTACATAGTTTATACCATGTCAAAATAGCTTTCACCTTCTCATGATTAACTAAGATACCATCTTCAAACAACACATCTACTAAGAAACCATCTTCAAACAACACATCTACTAAGAAACTCACTTACTTAATCCCAAAATCATATTTTGATATCTTGGAATAAAGTCAATGATTTCTCAACAATTCTATAACTAATTTAAAATGATGAACCAGATTCCCATAAAACTTATATTAGACTAGGATGTTATTCAAAAATACTAAAAAAGGTATCAAGACACTTCTATAATATCTTATTCATCAAATCTATAAAGACTAATGGTTCATTACGTAGACCAAATGGCATGAAAAGGTACTCATAATGTTTGTACCTGCTTTGGAGGGTACTTTTCTAAATGTCATATTATTTTATTCTCAACATGTGATAACCATATCGAAGATCATCATTTGAGAACCATTTTTTCCCTTTCAACTGGTCAAACATATCATCAATTTGTGGACAAGGATACTTTTTTAATCATAACTTGATTGAGTTTCAAGTAATCCACACAAAGGATAAGTGACCCATAAAGTTAATTATAAAAGACAACATGTATCACCCAAGGTGACATACTTGGGAATATAAATTCTTTCTCTAAAAGATCATCAAACTCCGTATTTAATGATATCTTTTTAGCTTATGTTGTGGTGTAAGAAATAAAAGATATCAGTCAAGAACCCAGCGCTAAATAAGTCGATAACTCTACCTATATAACCGATGAAAAATCCTATAATTTGGAAGGAAAACAACGAGAAACTAAATGAAAAATATTTGGATATAACCACTCAAGTATTCCCACTATAGATCAAATACCAACACTAATGTTACTTTCCTCAACTTTGGATATGAAGGTATGGCTCTTCTCAGCCTCAGGTCCCACTCTCCCTGAAATATACAAAACACTCCATCAAGTGAAGTAGATGAGACACATCATAGATAGAAATCAACTCTGACTTTATAATCAGTGAGAAAATCAATCCAAAAAATAAAACCAAGAGGTTTCATATCGATAACTAGAAAATCCCAAGTAAGACCAATCATTGAAAAATTGAAAACGCAAGAAAGACAATAAAAACCATGCTCTCTCTTCATTCAGAGGGATGTAGTAATATCCATCACATAAGATGAAATCTCTATAGTAAGAATTGGATGATTCAAAATAAGAGTCAAAATGAATGAATAATATGAATTAGTATCAAATAAATCAGTAACTAAAGATGAAGAAATAGTGATGGTACCTCTCATAATTGTAGAACCTATGTCTTCTTCCTATAGAGACTCTACCATCATGTGAAGAATCTTTATTTTAGATAGTTATCAATAAAACACCTTATATTTTTAAGTATTTGATTAAACTATATAACTTTTAGGTACTTATGATCACATTCCCCTACATGGATAATAGAATATACAATAGGACTTCTACAAGTGTCCAGAATGTCCACAAGAGTTACATATCTTTGTTACTTTAATGAAAACTTATTTCAAGTGAAAGGCTTACCATACTGGAAGTAAGTTAAAGGTCCTATAACAAGAACTAAATGAGCTCTAGAAGAACCTTGTTTTCAAATCCACCATGAGACTCATTATGATTTCTATTCCCCTTAGTGGAACTCAAAGAATTGCCACTTGTAGAAAATGAAACTCCCATCAACCCTAACTTACCATCCAAATCAATCATGACCGTCAACTCTATATCAAGAATGTTGGTATAAGAATAAATATATAGTAATAAAACCTAAGAATGAATATCCTATTGAAGTCCCATATCAAACCGTCGCGTCTTTATGTTCTCATTCGATACAATATTTGGTTAAAACTACACAAGATTAGTGAATTGGTTTGCATATTCTATCATGGTCCTATCTTCATATTCAAGTTTGAAAAAATATATAGATTTAGTCAAAACTATAGACTATGGATAGAAATATTTAGTGAAAAAATTTTAAATTCCTTCCATTCTAATCCCTCATGCTTATTTCTTATTACCATCATGTCCCACCATCGCTTGTCTGGTCCTTCTACATTGAAGGTGGTAAATTTGAATATTAACTCATCATGTGTCCCCAATAACTGAAAAAAGATCAATCCAACTTAATAAATCCTCAGACTCTTGAGGATTATTCAATCCTTGGAATTCTGGTGGATTCTGGTGAAGGAACTCCTGAGCATGAATCTAAAACACATCCCTCTGAGGTTCCACAACTGGATCCTGAATGTGAATGGGTGTTGCTTCCTATCACAGATCTTGGACATCTTGTACAATAACCTCAACCAGATTATGGTCCATGAGAGGATTTTATCACTATATAATTACAATCACATATTTAAAAAAAATAATCTTTTCATTCCATATTATGGAAATATTTAAAATATTGTCTTAAGTAAACATTTTATATGAAAGAATTTATATAAATCAACAGGAATGAGTAAAGTAGTTTCAAAATTAATGGAATATATATCAAAGTAATCACAATAAGAAACATTGTCATATTCCCTTCAGTATGATAGCGTGAATTTATTGGATCCTCACACACTCCTATCAGTGATCATGGAATATGTCGACACACATCCCTCTGGATCAAACCAAATATAACTCATCAAAGTGCTATTGAGAATGTGATCTTCCTAACTACATTTTTTTTAGATTTTTCATCTTCAATCCATGGATAGGGAATTACCTACCTAATGTGCTTATAATAGAGTCCCTCACATTCATACATTAACATGGAATCACTTTTGTGGAATAATTAAATGATTAAAAAACAAAGACCCAAATTCTATATTAGTCAAGTGCCTTTGGAGACATGGGGACATAAACACTGTTACATAAGTGAGAAACATTATCTCACACAAGGATCTTCTTGACTAGAACCTTTTTTGACACATCGAACATTATGAATTTCCTCATAAACATGGTAAGGAAACATCAAAATGGGTGAGCTTAGATTCTCAGTAAGGTTAAACAAGGGAGTCATTTAATCATTAACATGAGAATAGGAATATGAGAATGTGATCATAACATTAGAAGATAACACCCAGAATATTAAAGATTATAAACATGAATAAAGGAATAAATCGTGGTGATTCATAAGACATGAATCATAAGGATATAAATAAAATAATTCATGAAATAATATCATAGGAATAATACATGGAATTTAGGCATACATAGACATTTGATATCATTCCCTATAAGTCAAGACTCATTACTAGAACTTACCAAGGCACTTCATGGGAACCACACCTACTGGTCGAGACACACCATTATCCCCAGATGTAGTCTTTTCCTTGTAGGGGATAGAGTTTCCCCATCTTCCCATAGTGTATTTGGTTTCCCAATGTTCCCATGGTGGATCGGGTTTTCCCATCTTCCATCTCCATGGTGACTACACCTAGCGGTCAGGACATTGTCGTCCCTAGTCGCAATACTTTCTTTATTAGGGATCAGGTTTCCCCATCTTCCCATAGTGGACCTAGCCCATTGACATGATTCAAATCATTATATCATGAGATATAAATATATAACCAATGAATTGGATGGAGATATAGGTCCCACCTATCTCATAATAAAATCATTCATATATGTTCCACAAGATAATAAAATATTTATCATATCATGAACCATAAAAATATATGGGTTTTATAAACATCCTATAATAATCCAATGAAATGAAATGGCTAAAAATAAACTTTCATCGTATCATAACCTATGTAAAAGATATAGTATTCATGATAATTTCATTAAATCATAACCTGTGAAAAGAAGTGGGTTTCAAAATAATATAACCCATAGAAGAGAAACAGGTGACATAAGAATCATTCCATAAAAACATAAAAGATTCAAGAAATAACATGAATTTTACCTTTGGGTCATTTCATATAAGTTATTTAATAACATAAACGGGTTTTATCTTAGATGGAAAATAACTTTGAAATATATTTTGAAAACATTTCTTCAGTAAAATATACTTTCTACTTGGAAAAGGCTCTTTGAAACAAAAAACCTTTTGAAAACCATTTTCATGAAAATAAATTTGAAAACTTATAAAGAAATATTTGAAAATATTTTGAAACCTTTTTCTTTTAAAACATATAAATGGAGTTTGAAAATTATTTTAAATCTATTTTCCTTGAAAACTTATAAAATAAGCTGGAAAATGCTTTGAAACACCGTTTATTTGAAAATATATTAAAATTGTTTAATGAAAACTGAAATACAATAAAATTAAAATCCTTTTTCCTTGAAAATGAGCTTAAAATATCATCTTTAAAAACATTTTTCAAAAAAATGGTACTCAATGTTCATGGCATGAGTCTCAAAGAAGGAAAATTGAGACAAAACTAGTTTTCCAATTTCGTAACTCTTGAAACTTAAACCCCATGAAAGATAGATCATTAAATGGATGTGTAAATACCCATAAAATTAATTATAAAAATCATAAAATATATTTATGGGAATTATAATCACCACATAAAAGAGATGAGTGATGAATAAAGCATAATCTCAAAGAAATAAAAGTGATATTAGAAATCTTTGTACCTTGAATCATGACTATCGTCGTAATAGTTCAGACCTTCTATATAATAAATATAAGCTTAATATAAAGAATGATAATATTATATCTAAAACAATACATGGTTTTATTATGACTTTATATTACCTGATTTTCATAAATTCAATGTTAAGGTTTCACTTCCAGTAATATCCACTTTTTTCTTCCAATGTGTCTTAATTTATTCTATCTTTGGTCTTTATACTTATATCATGATTTCATGAATGTAAACTATGATAAAAAATATCAATTATATTTAGTATATTTTTAGTATAAGAATCCATATAATATAGAAGTATAAAATGTAATACACCATTCATGGATATGTTAGGTCATACATACGCATGAACATCATTTCTATTTTATTATTTTAATGAAAGAAATAAATAAAATGACATATTTTTATATATGTGTATATATATATATATCATTCAAGTATCATTATTATATCATATATATCAAATAAGTTCAATAAAACTATCCTTAATATATTCCTTGTAGTGTGTGAATGAATCACATCGCTTGAGTGGGCGGTAGTCCACACTTCCTCAAATGAAATTACTACATTTACACCAAATGGAATGTATAAATCAATGTGTTGTAAAAGGATTGTAGAAGCTTAAAGACATAATAAATATAAGTTATGTGTACCCACTTTTTTACCTAAACAAAATTCATACCAAACAAACCAAACTAAATAATAGGAGGTTTATGGAACAAATAGGGTCATCCAATGGGTTTTTGACAAGTGGATAGGTCATTTGGGACTTTAAGTTTAAGGTTTATTCTCTTGTTAATATTAATTTTACCTTAATCACTATAATTAATTTTAACAGCATTCACTAATATTTTTTGGTAAAAACTAATTTGAAATTATTATACATTGTAAATTTTCTAGGTTAAAAATATGGTACAAGTTTTTCCAAATTCCAATCATGTAAGTGGTAGAAATTAATTTAAATTTAATCCTAATAATGGGACAACACTATAGATTTTTTAAGTAAAAACGACCAAAACTTTTCTATGTTTTTATACCCAATTTCAAAAGTAAATGTATTTTAATGATCTAAATTGATTTAATTGATAAAAATATAATATAATTAACCATTTAAAGAAATTTAAAATATAATTTATCTTTATAAATAAATTTGATGAAAAAATATTTTTGAATTAAAATTTAGTATTTTTCACAATTCATACAAAAATTATGTTGCGTAGAAAAATCAAAAAAAATCACCCAAAGTTAAATTGTAAATTATAAATTTAGAAATGAATTTTATTTTTTCAAATTAAATTTCTAAATGTTTCTAAAATTATTTTTATTTTTTTCATAGAAGGTCATGTAAAGCAGTTTATTTGTTAAAATAGTATTTTTAAACATGTAAGGACTTTAACTGAAATTATATCTTTCAAAATCATTATGTTTTATTCATACTAAACAATCAATAAAAAATATTTTAAATTTAGTTGTTACTATTCATATTACTATGTTTAATAGCTATGTTATAAATATCTCATTTAAATAATTATAAACAAAAAATGATGTTTCGTAGAAACTTAGTGTTGCATGTAACGTATACCAAGTCAGTGTTATGTGTAAAAAATCCCAAGCGAGTGTGTCAGGTAACATACCTCAAGTTAGTTCCATGTGAAATGAATTTTTGACCGTAAATGCAATATTTCAATGAAAATTTAATTTCTTCGAAAAAATAGGTCTATAAAAACTCAGGGTGTTACATTCTACCCCCCTTTAAATTAATCATTTGAGTAAAAAAATGAGGATAATTCTGCTTCATCATATCCTCAATTTTCAACATATCTTTCTCTAAATATATATTTCTACAAAAAAAACATTTACCAGGTGAGTGGTCTTGTTTTGTAGAACTTTCTCTCATTGATCCCGAATTTCAACTGGTTGTTCTTCATAAGAAAGATCTTACTCTAGTAGTATGACCAATGAGTTCAGTACATGTTAAGGGTCAGGTGTATAATTTCTCATGATAAATACATGGAACACATCATGTACATGAGAGATATTTAGGTGAAGTTCCAAGAGATAGGCTGCCATCCCTATATGATCAAGAATATAAAAGGAATGGATATACCTAGGGCTTAGTTTCCCTTTCTTCTTGAACATCATAACCTTATTCCTGGGAGATATTCATAGAAACACATTTTCACTAAATAAAAATTTTACATCATGTTGTAAGTTATTAGCATAAATTTTCTTTCAACTTTGAGCTACCTTGATATACTACTAAATGGTTCTAAACTTCTCCATCATTTCTTCAGTGATCTCAGAAACTAATAGATTTTTTCTCTAACTTCATCCCAACATGTTGGAGCTCTATATTTATTCCCATTAAGGGATTCATAAGTTGTCATCTACATGATTGTGTGAAAGCTATTGATTTATGAAAACTCAAATAGATTAAGGTCTTGATCCCAACCACCATTAAAATATGTAGAACAAGATCACAACATATCCTCTATGGTTTGAATTTTTCATTCAGACTGACCATCTCTATAAGGAGGATAAGAAATGCTGAAACTCAAACTTATCTAGAACTTAGTGGTAAACCTCATATCCTAATATGATATAATAGAATGTGGTACTCCATGAAACCTTACCACATATTTAATGTATATCCTAGAAATATGATATTGAGATATGTCTTCTCTGATAATGGTGAAGTGTGATAAATTTTTATGTAGATCAACTACTACTCATATAGCATTAAACACTTTAGAGGTTTTTGGTATTCCAATGAAAAAATCCATAGTGATTTTCTCCTATATCTATTTTGGGATGGGTAATGGATACAACATCCCCTTTGTATTTTTCCTGTCAGCCTTAACTTGTTTGCATACCAAGCATCGATATACCAAATCATAAATATATATGTTCATTTCATACAACCAGAAGTATTCTTTCAAGTCCATACACATCTCTATACCTCCAAGATGAATAGATAATGAAGATCTGTGAGCATCCTATAACATCTCCTTCTTCAAATCTATTATGGATATGACACATACACAGTTATTAAACCTTACCATTTCATCCTGATCATGGTTAAACTTAGGAACATTTATGACTTTCTTTTCTATCTCTAAATCTTACTTTTTCACCTCTTTAATCTTCACTTCAATAGAGGTTAGAACATTCATTTGAGAAAGATAATATTTTTTCCCTTCCTTCAATATTTCCAACTCCATCCTTTATAAATCCAAAAATATTTGATCATTTTTATCATCATTATAGATAATCTATCATGATACTTTCGACACAAAGCATCGACCACCTTGCTCTCTTTCCCATGGTGGTAATGTATTAAGAAGTCATGATCATTTATCAACTCTAACCACCTTATTTGGTGCATGATCAACTCCTTCAATGTGAATATTTATTTCATATTTTTATAATTAGTATATATATCACACTTTTCTCAATAAAGATAATTCCTTCATATCTTTAATGAAAAAAATACAATTTCTAACTCCAAATCATGAGATGGATAATTTTGATCAGGAATATTCAACTTCCATGAGGCATAAGGGGTAACCATGTTATTTTTAATAAGAAACAAATCCCAATCCCTTCTTGGATAAAAAATTATAGATTACAAACCCATATCCTCTATAGGGAAATGTATGCACAACTGTGATGACTAAATTTCATTTCAGTTCCTTGAAATTTAACTTTCATTCATCTATCAAAATGAACTTTGCACCCTTCTAAGTTAACATGGTCAGAGGATTATTTAGTCATGAGAAATTCTACACAAACCATTGATAATAGCCAACTAAACCAAGAAAGATATTTTTTTTATTACCATTGTTGGTCTTGGTTAGCATTCAATATCCTCTATATTTGATTGATCTACTGATATACCATCCCTTAAGATTAGGTGACCCAAAAATGAAACCTTTCGCAGCCAAAATTCACACTTTGTAAATTTTTCATATAGTTTATCCTTCCTTATCGTCTTTAGTACATCTCCCAAGTGATCTTCATCCTCTTAAATTCTATTTTAATAGATAATAATATCATCTATAAGTAAAAATACAAACTATTAAAGGTGATCTATGAAGATAGTAGGGGAATTAGTAAGACTAAAAGAAATCAATTTATATTCATAGTGTCGATACCTTGTACAGAATGTTGTCTTGGGTATATCCACCATATTGACCCTCAATTAATGATATCTCGAATGAAGGTCAAACATGGAAAAATATTGAGCTTCACACAGTCGATCAAAAAATTCACCAATATGAGGAAGAGGATCTATGCACTTGATTGTGATATTTTTCAACTCCTAATAATCAATGCACAGTCAGATTGATCTATCTTTCTTTTTAAAAAAAGAATAGGTTCACACCAAGGTGACACACCTGGATGAATTAATCCCTTATCAAGTTTTTCTTGAATTTTTTCCGCCAATTATTATTACTCAATTGGGTTTATTCTATAAGTATTATTTAAAATTGGTGTGTAATTAGGTTTGAGTTCTATTGAGAACTCAACTTTACGTTTCTATGGAAATCTAGGAATCTATTTTGGAAATACATTCAAAAATTCTCAGACAACAGAATACCATTGGTGTCAATTTTCTCCTCAACCATTTGATATAAAAATCCCTTTTAAATTGGAATTAAGACCCATAAATTGGATCTAATATCCATAGGAAGTTAATACTTATCATCACATTGATGGAAATCATAGGACGGTTTGAAATGTCAAACTTAACTCATATTCCTTGAAAATTGATGTTGTATTTATGCATATAAAGACAATCCCTGCCTATGATGATATCAAAATTAACCAAAGGAAGAATGAAAAGATTTACTGGAAGCACATTCTCACAGACGTCAACTAGAGAGGAATCATAGACCTGAGATGCAATCATCAAACCATTAGGGGTTTATACTTCTAATTACATTTCTAATAGTTTTAGTGGAATCTTAATACCATTAGTAAATTATTTAGATATGAAATAGTGGTTATATAATAATTCAAATAAGACATTAGAAATTCTAGAGTGGATGGTAAATGTACATTTCACCACATCGTTATTTCACCCCTCATCTGAAAAAATGATTGCATGAGATTTTCCTATGTCCCTTGGTTTAGAGGTTACTGACGTTGATCATAATCATTAGCCCTTGGGTTTGGGAACTTTTTACGATAATTCCCATTCTCCCTACACATGAATCATCATTTCATGGTAGGTCCATTCTATATATATTTTCCTCTAACTACATCATTGGAAAACTTCTTCCCATCGATGCATAAATAAATTGCTTGATGGCATTCTCATCCACACATCAAATACTTACTAGAACCCATAAGAAAAATATTTTCATGATTCTTACCACAATTAGTGCATAAATGAATAATCATCTTCTATTTCTTCAGGGAATTTATATTTTCCATTGAACTTCGTCTTCCTTTTCTTATTAAAATCAAGAGATTGATATATAACTCCAACCTCTATTTCAACTTTCGTTTCACAATGCATAAACTCATAATAAATAAAAAATTCTCTTATAGATGATATCCTTTTGAGACTTGTATTTAAGAAACTGAATAACCTATCAACTTTACTTTTGGGTTGGATGATAATTCCAGAAGATTACCTCACAAATCTTTTGAAATTAGCCTTGTGGGTACCAACAAATTCATCATCCATTTTCTTCAACTCAGGGAAATACTTTTCTATATTCAAATGAATAACATGAGGAAATTAATTATTAAATAATAATTTCTTCAACTCATCCCAATCCATGGATTCAATTTTATCTTGATTCCTTATATTCTTGATTAGAGTCCACCACTGATATGGTTCACCTTATAACTGATAAACAACTCTGATGAATCTCTCATTATCCAATCACTAGAGAATGGAGAATATATTTTAATGGTATTGATCTAGTTTTTTTCAACATTTGGATAAAAATACCTGCTAGAATAAGGTGTACATTTCCCCATAAAGCACTCAACAGAACATTGTACCCTCCATTGCGGGTTTAGAAGCTCAGCGTGATTCATAGCTTGGGAAAGTTGCATGAGAATAGAAATAAGGTTTTTCATTATAACTATAATATAATTAAAATTCTCATGAGAACAATAATTTCATTTTCCATCACAATCACCATTAACATGTTTCCTTTAGGTTCCAACCATTGACTGAAGTATCTTGAAGGAGGTCGTTACCTCTTAATCGGGTAAATCCTTTTGGTTTGCACCAAAGGGATTACTTAGAAGGATTTATGACTTAAGGGAGTCTTTAATGAGTAACGTAGGGTTTCTAGGAACTTTATTAGGTAGATATTGGTCAAACCTAACTGCTTTTAGATTTGTGAGGAAGAAGGAGATGTGATGGCCTTTTATAGGGAAGGGAGTGGACACACTTTTTATTTTTGAAAACAAGTTAGATGTACCCATGTTTATACCCAAAAAAAAGTCATACCAAAACAAAGAAACTCAAAAATTGATTGATTATATTTTAAATATGGCCATAAAAAGGTTCTTAGATAATTCTATAGGTCATTTGGGTCATTATGTTTAAGTTTTATTCCCCTGTAAAGTTTAATTTTACCTTAATCATTGTAGTTAATTTTAACTACATTCAAAAATATATTTGGTCAAAAACTCAGTTGAACTTATTAAAAATTATAAATTAGTATGATTTAAAATATGGAGTTCATTTTTTCAAACTCCAATCACATAAGTGGAAGTAATTAATTTAAATGTTGTCCTACTGAAGGGATGACACTGCAGGTTTTTAAATTAAAAACATCTAAAAGTTTGCTAAGTTTTTATACCCAATTTCAAGGTGAAATTTATTCTAGATTAATTAATAAAACTATAATCTAATTAAACATTTAATTCAATTTAAAATTTAATTTATCCTTGTAAATAAATTTTATGAAAAATATGTTTTGAATTACAATTCAGTATTTTTTACTATTCATCCAAAAATGATGTTTCTCAAAAATATTCCCAAAAAATCTCATAAATATAAATTAGAAATTATAAATTAAAGAATAAATTTTATTTTATAAAATTAAATTTCTAAATGTTTATAAAATTAATTTTATTTTTTTCAAATAAGGAAATGAAAACCATTTCATTGAGAAAATAGTATTTTTCAACATATACGGACATTACCAAAAATTATATCCTTCATTATAAATATGTTCTATTTATATTAATATATTATAAATAATATTTTAAAATTAGTTATTAATATTTATATTACTATATTTAATTACTAGGTTAAAATTACATCGTTTAAATAATTATAATTAAAAAAATAGGTTTCGTAGAAATTTTGTGTTGCATGTAACGTATGCCAAGTTGGTATTGTGTGTAATGTATACCAAGTATGTGTTTCATTTAACTTATTACAAGTTAGTGTCATGTGAAATTAATTTTTTACTTAGTGTAATTCAAGATATCAATGAAAATTTAATTCAATCTAAAAAAAGTTCTATAAAAATATGTGGTGTTACACTTGTCCCAAATAACCCACTAAATACATAGCCTCGCATGTGCACAATAAATAAATAAATAATGAGAAAATAATTTCAAATCAAATAAAAATATAATTTCCCCATTCCAAGTTTCATCATGAAAAGTTTCTTCCAAAAACCACAAAATAGGGTTTTCATCATCATTTCATGCCTTTTCAATTCAAAACAAATAATAGGTTTTTATCAATTAATTTAATCCATTTTTTCCAAAATCAATTTAACAATTAAATTTCACTAATTTCATTAATTTCAAATTACACACCAAATTCAAATTCCATTAGTATTGGGTGGTTTCCTAATGACCCATGCCTAATCAATTTCAATTCCAATTCACATAGAATTGGGTTGTCTTATTTCAATTAAAAAACGTAAATCAATTCAAGACATTCAAGAGTTTATTAAATGGAAAATATCAATAAAACCACCGAAATTTATCACAATGATCATGAAACTCAATACCCAAAGAGTGGATTTCCAATGATGAATGATGGAAACAAAGATCAATAAATCCAACCTATATTCAAGATCCAAAAAATGAGTTTAGATCCATAAAACACATGATAATCTAAAAAACCATGTGGAGGAAAGATAGAGAGTGTGATAGATATAGAACGAGAGACAAATTACTCACTAGAGAGGGATCAAATGAGATTCGCCACACTTAGTTAAACAAATAAAGGGAATTATAGGAGGAAAAATGGTTCTTGAGAGCCTCTAAGACCTAATATTTCAAGTAATCCCAATTTGGGGTCGATTAGGTGATGAAATAGGGGTTCGATAATTTTTAAAAAAATATTGAGAACATTGATGGGAGCAACACATACCTCGCTGTTTTATCAAGTTAAACGAGGGAATTTTGATAAATAATTGAATCATCAAGAATTTTAAGATGTCATGAATAATGAATTAGAATAGAATAATAATTGATAGTTGGTACCAAAGCTGACAAACAAGAATTTTAGTGGAACAAATTGGGTGTTCGGGAATTAGCTGAATGAAAATGGTGAAATAATGAGAAAAATTAGGGGAGGGAACCAAAATTAAAATAAAAATTTCCAAGATATTACAATAGAATTTGTATTATGGAAATAAAATTCTCTATATCACCTCCTTCTCTATAGTTTAATAAAAATCTATATAGGCAAGCAATTAAAATCTAATTTGTAGTATTTAAATCAAATTTTGTACACCAAAATCCAAACTTATAACTCTAGAGGTCATCAACATAAATAATATTGAAATGAACGCAGTATACCAGCATTGGTAATATCATCATGATAGTATATTCTTCTAGTAGGACCGACTGGGAAACCGACTAGAAGACATACTCTATTTCCATTAGCAGCTCCCAGTCAATCTCTCACTAGGTATTGAAGTGGATGAACACCATTAAGATGGTGCGCTGCTTGATCATCAACACCATATATATCTTGTTGTACACCTTGATCACCATGGATATCACTCCAAACTAAGATACAAATAGTAAGTACATGTATATATTAGATGGAGGGGAAGAGGATATATACCAATAGTACATAAACATGCATATTTTGAAACATGATAAGTTCGTATGAACCACATGATTTTCTATATTATTAGCAATGTTCATCGTCAGAAGAGGCAGAATAGGACAGTCTATGAGAGGGAGTGCTCCATGTAAGAGATAATGTGGGAGGGAGCGTTTCTTGATGAATCCTCTCTTTTATCATTCACGCCTTTTATTTATTATCTTTTATTTTATTTTATTTTTGTGTCTAGGGATGGCCAAAGGGAAACATGGTCGGCCCATGGTATGTCTTGATTTCTCATCATTAATTTATTTTCATCTAGGTCACTCCACTTTATCTATATATAAATCTTGTATCAGTGGTGTATAAACCAGATATAGTGGTTTTTTGATGATATAGGGATGTTTTTAGTAGATTACTGACTAGAAGAGGCAGAATCCATTGGATTTGGGTTAATTACAATGTAAATTTTCAAGATAATTACTTTAAGTGGTCTCCCTCACTCTTCCCTATTTACCTTGGGATTATAGAATCTTAAATAGGATTTATGGTATTCATGAATTATGATCTTATCATGATTCCTAGATCCATCTTCTACTTCGGCATCCAAATCCCATGTAATTTTTTAAATACCAATTGTCTGAGGTGGGTGGTTTCATCTAAAGTATTTTTTAGGAACTATTGATTATCTATCGTTTCTAAACTTTATTTATAAACTATTAAAAACATGATATGTGATTTATTGAAATGAATATTTGATGGGTTTTTATACAAAATGGTTTCTTGTAAATATTAGATAAATAATGGTTGATTTCAAAGTACTATTGGTTTTTTTGGATAAAATGGGTTTCAAATAATTCTTTTGGTCTAAAAAAGGGTTTTTTGGCATAGTCACTAAAATTCGATATTCCAATTTAGAATAATTTAATATATTTATCACATGGGGTCTTAGGGTACATAATTATGGTTTATGTAGTTACAAATTACCATGACAAATATGGTGGGGTTCAGACATTGGGGTTTTCCTCTAATCATTAGGTTGTAATGTCTAAGATAGTTTTACATGATATTGCTGGGGGTTTTACACATTAGGGTTTTCTCTTCTCCTTGTGTCATCATATATAGGACTTATTTTTTTCACACTAGTCACTACTGGTCACATAGAGTATCATATCTAGGATAGACTTATATTATCGTAGAGGTAATTTTTATTATGATTTTGTTTTGATATAGAATTATTATTCAAGATTTTAAAATGATAAATAGTTTAATTTAGACTAATTTCAAAAACGTTTTATATCTGAATGTTGTTAAACTATTGAAAATGGTGAGTTCTTATGTATTATATAAAACTATGTAAATATTTACATCATTCCTTGTTTTCTTTTAAAATTTACATACTCATATTATTTAACAATGAAAAATTAGGGAAAAATTTGTGATATTCCTTATGGATTCTTTTCACACCATGCACAAATCATTAGTTGTGTGTAGACCTTCTTTTTTTAATTCATGAATGGTAAAGTAATGGTAGTTAGGAGGTGGGTATTTGAGTTAGCTAGGTTTAGGACTTCGTTGGTTAGATGGAGGGATATTTCCAAGGTGAAACATGATGACAATGGTCATTTTATTTTATTCATTAGTTACCCTTGGATTTTCTACTTATATTTATTTCGATTTTCCCATTATGCTTTGTTTTTCTAAATTTTTACCCTTTTATGGAAAATTTATCCTACCTTATGATATATTCAATGATGTCTATCAAGTTTAGAGAAATCATTAAAAAAGTAATTTTGTTTGTGTGAGTGCTTATAGCCATCCAATTTGGATATGGAATATTGATTGGATGTTGTTTTGGATCAGCTCATAAAATTGATTAATAGATAATCATGGTCATTTTTTGAATTGATTTATTACATTAAAAGTTATCATGAAGAATATTGTTTTTTAATAATGTGGGGATTTCTTTTGTAAAAATTATTTAAGTATGGTGTAAAATACTAAAAAGTAGTTATATTAGTTTATGTAAGCTACCATATCCTCGTATTACAAAATTGATGTGTTCTTGAGGAGCATGGACTTATAAATATAATAGTTTATAGTAATATTTATTTAAAGTAGTTTACCACATGTAAAATTATTTTTGTGATATATATATTGATGAAATAATTTTTAATGGTGAAAAAATTAATTTTGTGATTAATGTTTTTAGTTAAAAAAACATTTAGAAATGTAATTTATTGGTGATATATCATTTTTTTGGATTATAAATCTTATAAGTTTTGATAATTTCATTATATCTCGTGAAATTTTACTCCAAGTAATTTTTGAATAATTTTTTAATGGAGGAACATAAATGGAAATCTATATCGATGACTATTAGTAACAAACTAAGAAATAATGAGTGTGAAACTTCTATGAATCAAAAGTAATTCAGAAAATTAATTTTCATTCTACTCTATTTAACATCTTACACATGTGACATTATATTATTGTAACTTTATTGGTAGATTTTAGATAAGTCCCAATGAATTGCATATGTTGGTATCCAATATAATCATGAGTTATATCAAGTACACACTAATTTTTAGACTATTATATAAAAGATTCTATCTGATAATCTATAAGTGTTTTAAAATTTTAATTAGTACAGATATTTTTTTAACAGAAAAAAAACTTTTTTTGTAACATTATTTCTAGGAGAAATATATGTTTCCTAGAAAATTAAGAAAAATATATATGAGCCATTGAGTAAGAATGAGGCCAGGATCATAGAATCCACTAGTGTTTGTACATAAATTATTTGGATTAGAAGAAACTATGTATTTCATGTGACAATAAAAGTGATATATATCATTCTAAAAATCTAGTTCAATTTTATAGATCCAAGCACATTTATCTTATTTATCACTTCATAAAATAAATTTTTTTCATCAATTATCCAAAAGTTTTATGTCAACAAGGTATTAAACTCCCTAAAAACATTTCATTATTTGTTGGTGTAGTATCAAGATGCATCTTATTTTAGATAGGATGTGATTTTATGACTATTGAGTTACTTAAATAAAAATAGTGTTGTTCTGGAGAATTGTTAAAACGGGTTGAAAATTGGTTAGAAAAAAATATAAATGAGGATACTGAAGTACCCTTGGACTTATTGAAGGAATTTATAAATATTTTCATTTTTTCAGCATGATTAAAGTGTTTTGAAGTGTTATTTAAGGTTTTGAGATATTATTTATTGTTCTCAAAGTTTTTTTAAGATGGTTGAAGGGGGTGGAATGAACTTTATGATTATTTCTGAGTTTTTTCTAGGATTTTTAATTATTCTATTTGATGTTAAATATTTGAATAAAAAATATATCATATGGGCCTCATAGAATATATTATAGTCACATCATTTTTTATTTTAGTCCTGCATAAGAGGATTGAGCTATGCAATAGAGATTTAATCAATGGGTATGATAATTATTAAACCCAAAGGACACTTGAGAAGTGTCTCAGAGATTTTATAAACACATTAAAATTTGATCCCCAGGTAGGTAATTATGGAACATGAACGAAATTTTAGCTATACATTGAGGAAATAAAATTATAAAGGGAAATGAATATTAAAGGTAATAAATCTCAATAGGATGTAATAAATTTTTATTATTTGTAATCTATTTTGAAGGAAATATTATATGGAATAAGTCATTTTTGGTCTCATATGTTGTTTCCATTTTACATGAATCTATCAATGGAAAATACATGTGGCACATAACATTTTGAGCTACCCATATGATATTTGAAGAACTCACAAACAATATTTCCCTTCATGAAATAATGATATTCCCAGTATTCCAATTTTATGAAGAATCTAAACCTAGTGTTGTTAGTGATATTATACAAAGTTCTACATATAATATTTAAAATACTTGTATCATTTCATGTGCATTAGTATAGGACATAATAGATTCTAAGACAAATTAAAAAATAACCTTTTTATAAGGATGAATAACATGAATGTTTGAGTGAAGAAAGTAGTAATTAAATTTTTAATAACAAGAAACTAAGAATCCCAAAAAAATGGATTGGAAAGTAGGTATAAAAGCTGGGAATCTTTTAGGAGGTAAAAACTATAGTTAACATACAAATGTTGATAATTAAAATGATTAAATTTTGGTACCTTTTATGTGAATAATATGTATCATAATAATGGAGTCTGAGAATCTAGTAATGATAAAAGAAAACTCTTCCCTGCCACCATTGAGGAAATTGAATGATTTTTGTCCTATAATAAAAAAAAGGTTTTCAATGCAACATAAGAATTTAAGGTCTAGGAATAAATCTATATTAATAAATAAGAAAATTAAAATCAAATAAACATTATTGAAATTTAAATTTAACCATGGATAAAGATCCATCAAACATGGATAATGAAACCACAAGGAATGAAATCACTTTGAAATAATTTATGAAATATAAATATAGCATATATGAGATGTTTATATACAAGATATACAATGTTTATATACAATATATATCACATATGGATATAAAAAATATAAAATAATGAATCCATAATGTTCATAAACATATTTTGTAAGATGGAATATGATATAATTCCTTATTCAATATGCATATACTGAATATGTGATGTTCATATTTTAGATACTCAATATGTATATGCTGAATATTTAAAATACAAATACAGAATATTCTATATGCATATTTTTAATTTACATAAACCAAATATACTAAAGATTCAATATCCATGTATTGAAAATGCATAAGCATATGCATAATATAATAATAATGAATCAAGTATGTGGAATATTTAAAATAGGGAAAAGAAGGGTGATCAATAGACATGAAACAACCTTAGGGTTTCAAAATAAAGGTTATCAATATAAGGGAAGAAGAAAACAAAGACACACGTATCCAATTGTATGTTGCAAAAAATTGTGTAAAGAACACATAAATTCATTTCCTTAAACAACCAAGAGAAATATACATTCCAACTAAAAATATTAATTGGGCTTAACAGTTTTCAGAACACACCATAGGAATTTAAGTATGGGGATTAAAAAATTGGATTTGAAGAATACATTGTATCTAATGAGTTGATGTGTAGAGGCCTCCGTGATAAGGAACAACATAGACACATGGTAATTAGGGTTTTTGGAAATTGGGAAAGCATTTAAAACTAAAAATTTGAACTTTTCACAGTGATCAGTAATATATATTTAAATAAACCAGGGATGAGCTTTGATGAAATTTGACAATCAAGTTGGTACCAAGAAGAAAAAATTTTCACTAAGGGAGTGTGATGCAGAGGTCATGTACATGGAAAATACCAAAACTACTGGTGGGGTCTATGATTTGGTTGGGAGAGGTGGGCATATAACATAGAAGATAGTGGTGAAATAGTGGTATCTTATATAAATACAATTAGTATTAGGGTTTTATAGTTATGATTCATAGGAGAAGGTATTTTGTGTCACTCATGGGTAATGTAGGAAAGCGGAGTGGGTGAGAGAGGGAGTAGAGGGAGTGAAGAGGGATATGGGGATGGGGAGATAGGGATAGTGATTGGGGAATGGGGTAGTGGGGGGATTGGGAGGAGTGGGGATAGAGGTAGGGAAAGAGAGATGGAGAGGGGGATAGGGGAGTTGGGGTAGCAGAGGGAGGCCGATAAGAAACATGCAGTTTAATGGGGAAGGGAGAAAGGGAAGGGAAAAGAACACACAGGATATGACCCATGGACTTGGATCTACTCTATTTAGTAATAATAATATATTTTTAAAAACAAAATTATTCACACGGTTATTTAGGAAGTCTACATGGTTAAAAAAATTGTCTACCCTAATCATGCACCCATCTACCAGGGTTCACGACTTCTACTAAGTGGGTGAATGGTTTGTAAAACAATAACCAACCCTGTAAATCTACACTAACTAAGTTTTCATTTTTTATACTGGGAGGGAACATGGTTTTGGAAAACCATTCCCCAATTGTTCACATCCTAGAAATTTTGGATAAAAAATAAACATCCACATAAAACCACTTGAGACAAACCCCAACATAAGCATAGTCAAAAATAGGGGTCAAGGAATACCTAGAAAATAGTAAAAATATTTTACATTGGACTACCAAGATATATGGACCCTTTTAACTCATTGTAGTCATGTATGACCATGTTAGGTGGTAGCATTACAAGATTTTAACCCCAAACTACCCAACTCTAAAAATAAATACATGATCTTAGTTTAGTAAAATTCTGTGGGGAAGCTATTTTGGGAGAATATTTTTGGAGAAGCATCAAGTATGGGATAGAAAGAAGGAAAAATATCCATCAGAACTATGAAATAAAGTTCACACAACTCTTTGAATACATAATTACTATATGTATTCAAAACTAAAAAATGTGTGGAATTGACCTGAAAAAAAAAAGAAAATAAATAAATAATGTTTTTGAATGAAGAAGAGAGAATAAAAATTTTCTACTACTAAAGTTATTATTATATATACATTCCATGATAATATAAAATATGTATGGATACCAAATTATGGTATATGATAGTGCATAAGGATTCAATTCTTGAGTGTAAACTTAACATCATTAATTTTACTACATTTTAGAGTCCCAACCTCTTCATTATATTAATGAAATTTTAAACATCAAAACCTATCATCCCATACACAAATAAAATAACCCTAAAACATCCCCTTGAAAAAACAAAAGTACCTATAACATTGGGTGGGGATTTATAAAATCATCAAGCCTATGGGGTCCCTTGCGTGAGTTTGTATTGAAAAAAAAAATATTGAAGTTCATACTTTGTGTGTTGTGAGAAATGATTCTAAAAAGTTAAATATAAATAATTATTATAGGATAAACTAATTTTATATTAAATCATTGTACATAATATATAGAATAGAATTAATAAAATGTAAGAGTCATAATAAGTTTGAGTGAGACACCAATTAAGAAAGGTGACTTGAATTTTCTAGTGTTTTGAATTTTTCATAGGTGATATTTTTAATGTTCATTTGTCCAAGATTCAAAGGTTTAAGTGTGAGGGAATTAAAAATATAATTAATTTTCTATATATTATTCGTTTTAAAATACTTTAATTACAAAACATTAACTAATTAATTAATTTTTAGAGGGTTCGTTAATTAAGGAATCATTTCATTTTATTTTTTGAATATTGATTAAAATAGACGAAATTTTGATTATAATTTATGTATTTAAGTTTTTGAATAAAATGAATGTAAATATATTTACAATCCTTTTAATTGATATTTTTAAGGAGAAGAAGTATGTAGTTGAATAAGTTGACGATATAAATCAGGTAAAGTCCATGAATAATATTCTTTGAAGTATTTAAGAGAATATATACAAAATTAACCATGGCAAATGAGTAAATTGTTGAAGAGTAATAGGAATATCACATTGATTTGTATTATGTTTCAATATTTATGTAAGGAAAATTCATTTTTCAATGATGAGGAACTAGATATAATTTTAAATTGTTGGGTTACAAAATATTTTTTAAGTGAGACATAATATTTAAAAAAAATATTTAATATAATGGGACTTGTATGTAAGGATTTTTACTTTACCATTTCAGGTGAATAGTCAACCCCCCCCTGTGGCTCAAAATATATTCGGTGATATATAATGTTTTCAATTCATACGTAATGACTGTTTACCCACATGTAATATTTTTTTCTAATGTGTATGATTATACCTTTTCCATGAGGGTAAAACACTTGATATATAAGATCCCTTCACTAATAAGTATTATTTATTTAGAGTATAACTAATTAATTTTCCTTTTCCACAGAGATAAGAAATTACAGGTTACCTAGGGGTTTGTGGATCTCAAATAAGGTTTCTCTATTTTAAGATTAAGTTGGGCTCAAGTATGGTGGGTTATAAAGATGTTACTTCAAATGAACTAATGATATATAAAGGACACTTTAGTATAAATGAGACATGTATACATTCTATCCATTGAAAAATCAGAATAATGACATGTCACATGAGTATAAATATTTTCAAATCATTTAAAAAGAACAACAACAATGGAGTTCATCGTAATACTTTTTTGGGTCCATGTATGATAAGGTAACTAGGTTTGAAAACACTAAAAATTTTAATAATAAATTAATTTTATGTTTTATTAATATTCATGAATATATTTTATTGGGTCATTTTCACTATAATAATTTTAATTAATTTTTGTCAAAAAGAACTAATTTTATATAATTTATTTTTTTTCCATCAATTATGTGAATTTGTTTAAAAATTAAATTTATTAAGTATAGTATTGGAATTTTATTAAAAGGACTACATTTTTATATTATTCTATTAAATGTATCTTATGGTTTTTTTGTTTTTTTCTAAAATAGAAGATTTTTGGGTGAATAGTTATAAATAGCAATTTTACAAATATTGTAACTTTTATGACATCATCATGAGATAGGAATGACTTAAAAATTAATAAAACCATTATATAGATAAAATATGTATTTAAGCAGAAAATAAATAATTCAAAAACATTAGTTTGATTTTGGAAACTCATGCTTGTATTTTTCTAACCTAAGTTATAATTTAGTCAAATAAAAAATATTTTTGATTTTATACCATTATTGAGGTAGTTCAATAATGACATTCAATTTTTTAATCGTTAAAATAGAAAATGAAATAAATATTTTAATTAAATTACATAAAATTCATAGGAATCATCACCCCTTAAAATTCTTGTCCCTAAATGATAAAATAATAAATATTATTACCCTAAAACAACCCTATACTCATGTACAAATACCCATATCTTTTCCATTGGAAAACAAATTTCTACTCAATTTATCTTCAGAAATACTATACAAAATACCTCTCCAAAATAACCATAAAATCATAGATATATTCTCTTTCCAATAATACCAATTCTATATGGATTAAAGTTTAATCCAAAGAAACACATGCAAGGTGGAGGTATAAATCTTAACAAAATTCTTTCATATTTATCTACTCTTCGTCCACCATAAAATCTATTAGAACCATACTAAAATAAATACATCGGTATATTTACTCTAATAAAGTATTATTATTATTATTATGGAAGAACTATTGTATACCTAACTTCCATTCTATGAGAGATGAAAATATCGCTCATGCATATGTGCGGAATACCGCCTCCACGAAGCGATGTACTTCATTTTTCTTCACCACCTCACACAAAAAGTTATAAAGTTGGATTTATTGTATTTATATGTTGTTTATAAAATAATTATGATTCTTTATTGATAAAATATTATCTACCTTCATACCCTCTCATCCATTAAAAAATGAAAATGTTGCCTGTGAGTACATGTGAATTACAACCCATGAGAAGTGATGTAATTGTTTTTCATTTTCACATAAAATGGATATTTAAAAGGATGAATTTAAAGAATAAACGTGATATTTAAAATATTATTATTCTAGTAAAACATAAACCTTTGTATTATTTTTTTCCTTTTCATCCATTATAAAAAAAAATTCTGCTTATGTATATGTGCAGACTACCGCCTCAATAAAGAACGTACCTTATTTTTCTTTACCACCACAATATAATGGTGTGAAAAGTATATTGAATGTATAAAATGATAATTATAGATATTTTATTATTTTTTTGATTGTGGTACCATGAATGATTTTACCATGGTTAATGAACTAATGTTATTTTGGATATGATGAACCAAACGACCTCAAAACATCTGATATAAGCTATACCATGAACTCTTTGAGGTAATGGATTTTTCTTTAAAATGTTATTTCAAATGTTTTAATTACTTGTTCCTCCATATCCATGTTATTATAAATATACCAATAATGTTACTATTTATATTTCAAAAAAAATTAATTGTCATTTAAAAATAATTTTAAATTATATACATTTCCTGAAAATAAATATTTTCAAAGTTTATCATATAGGTTATTTCTGACATTCTATAAAAAAATGCTAAAATATTTCTTTTAAAATTTACCACATCAGTGCCTTTTTCCACAATAATAGAAATTATTATTTTTAAATTTTACTATATTTTTTTTCAAGATATTTAAATATCATATTTCTCATTGTTCTAATAATTTTTTGTTATTAAATTCTTTCAAAAGAAAATTATATTTATTCTCAATTTGTTAGATAACTAAAAGTGGTTTTGTTCATGGGATGAAATGGTACTTTTATGCGTTTTATGATGGAAGTGAAGTATTTTAGGTGTTTTATTAATGATATGGTACTTAATAATATTATAGGATTATGTTTGGGTTTGATATATCCCTCTAATGCATTGGGTAGTGTTATCTTCTCTTGAATTGACATGTGGAATTAACTATGAGGGTTATTCATTTATAAGGGTTCTTGTAAATGTTATAATAAGGATATTTTAACAAGATTACCAAATGGGTTTTTAATGATTTATACGAGTTTTTTATGTAAATATTTTTATTTCATGAGGTTTTAAAATTTTCTTGTGAAAGGTTTTGATCATAAAAGATAAAATTTTTATTTTTTAAGTAAACAGTTTGCATCAGTTTTTATGATTTCATTGGAAAATAGAACGGTTATGATTTTTGATTTATCCTTAATGATAAAATATTATCTACCTTTTTACCTTCCTATCCACTAAAAAGTGTAAATTTGTCTTGTTTGTAATTTTGAATTACACCCTACATAAAGTGATGTAATTATTTTAATTTTCACCTCACATGGATATTTACAAGTATGTATTTATAGAATAAATATTATATTTATAATATGATTCTCCTAGAAAAAAATTATACATTCATATTTTGTATTTATTTTTCATCCATTATTAAAAATAAAAGGTCCGGTCATGTATGTGTGCGGACTATCGCATCCATGATCAATGTATTATATTTTTCATTATAACAATACATAGGTGGTATTAAAAGTATATTGAATGTTTAAAAATGACATTTATAAATTTTTTATCATTTTTTAGATTATGGTACCATGAAATCTTTGACCATGGTTAATGTTGTAAATATATTTTGGAGATTATGAAAAAAATGACCTCAAAACATCTGACATAAGCTTTACCGATTTGGTAATAAAATGGAACATGATAATAAATAATATAAAAGGAATAAGGATAACATAATGAAAAATAGTTTTTTAATCATGTAAATAAGTAATATAATTTTATTATCTAGGAATTTATAATTCAAACAAAGTGATTTGGAACTCGAGGTATGGTATTGTTATTTAAAACGTTATTTCAAATGCTTAAAACACTTTTTCCTCCCTATAAGTGTTCTTATAAATGTTTCAATAATGAAAATAATTATATGCAAAAAATCTTTTAAAAGTAATTTTAAATTAATTTTAATTTTTTTTCATTGGTTTTAAATGAATCTTTTCAATGTTTATCATATATGTTATTTCTGAATTTCATTACAAAAATGCTAAAACAATTTAACTTTTACCACATGACTAACGTTTTTCACCATCATGGAAATTATTATTTATTAATATTAATCTATAAGTTTTCAAGATTTTTAAATAATATCATTTTTACCATTGTTATAATAATTTTTAGCTATAAAATTCTTTAAAAATGAATTGTTATTTATTCTTAATTTATCAAATAACTAAAAGTTGATTGGTTATGGGATGAAACGATAATTTTATGAGTTTTATAATGGAATTGAAATATTTTATGCGTTTTATTAATAATATGGAACTTAATAATATAATATGATTATGGGTGGGTTTTATATATCCCTCCAATTCATTGGGTAGTGATATGTTTTCAAATGGAGGCATGTGAAATTAACTATGAAGGTTATTACTTTTTATGTTTTCTTGTAAATTTGAGTATAATGATAATGTACCAAGATTCCCACATGGGTTTGAAATTATTTATATGTATTCTTTATGGAAATATTTTGATTTAATGAGGTTTTTAAATTGTCTTATAAAAGTTTTTTATCATAAAAGGTAAAATATTTTTTTAAGGAAAATTTTTCTGTGAGTTTTTATGTTTTTTATGAAACTATCATGGTTATGAATTTTCATTTTTCCTGAAAAATATTTTTTGATGAAAACATTGGGATTTTATATTTATTAAATTATTAATAAATTATTATTTGAGATCAAATTTTATTTTATTATGAAGGTAAAACTTATGGTTTTTCTTGTTTTTTAAATGTACTAACAAGTTTCCTTTCTTTTCATATCACTTAATAGGATTTTTTTCAAGCCACATTTTAAAATGTTTTTCATAGGTCATATGAATGTGTAGGGATTATAGAAATTAATTTAGTTACATATCCTAAAAGTAGAAAAATTTTCATAAATGAAACCAGATTGAAAACATAAAAACTTTTTCTGAGGGAAAAATATGCACTATATGGAAATATCCACTTTTTTATGTTTTTGTTTCCCTAAGTATCTAAAACTATAAACTATTAAGGATCCCAAAAATTTATGAAAGTAAAACCCTTTTTATAAATCATATAATTATGGTTTGATTATGTTACAAGTGTTATAGTTGGTTTCAAAATAAAGGTTCACATAACTTTATAGGTTAGGATGATGTTAAAATACACTTTTAGTATATTAATATTTATGGTCATATTATTATAAGATAAATTTTGAGGATTTTCATGTTTTTTCATCTAATCCATGTCTATATAAATTTTTTACTTAGAGTAAATAAATAATATTAATTAGGATGGAAATGTTAGAATGATAACCTTCTGAACTAGAAACCTAGAATGGTTGGAATTATATAGCCCCTCGATTCATCAACAGGTCTCACCTATGTTGGATTTCATCAAGAAATAAAAGACTCAATATTATTGTGGAACTAATAATCAATTGGTACCTTAGAAATGGATTAAATATCTTCAAAATATATTCCAAGAATTAGGATGTAATCAATGTTTAAAGATTATTTTATTAGTATATTATTTGGGAGGAGATGTCAATTAGTGGTGGTCATTCATCTAGAACACCAAAGAGGTTGAAGAAATATAAATATTATAATGAAGAACTTATAAAGTTTTATTATTTAAGAAATATGTATCTCTACAATAACAAGATAAAATAGAGAGTATGTTCATCACTTTAAAGAAGAATCAGTATGAAATTTTTATGTAATATGAGTCTAACTTTACAAGATTGTCCAGAAATTTATTGAACTACCTACATAACCTCAAGAGAAAGATTGATAATTTATTTTATGTTTTTAAGAAAATTATGTTAAGGGATATAGTGTCTCAAACGTTTTTATAATAGGATGATATAGTCTCAAATTCAATTAAGATGAATAATTCATTTTCTAGATTCTATATCTTCATGGGAAACTAAGAGATGAAGAGGTTGACTAAGTACCAAGAAAAAGGTAAAATAGAAAAGAAGAATATGGGAAAAAATTAATTTCAATAATGTAAATATTTTGGAAAGAAACATCCTAGAAAATGGTTGAAGGGAATGGGAGTTTATTATAAGTGTGGATATAAGGTTCATATGTATAATGACTGCAATGGGAAGATATAAATAAATGTTCTATAGTGTTTAAAATATATATAAATGGGGAATTATTCACACCAATGTCTCAATAATCAAGGGAACCTCCCACAAGAAAGTTTTAGGGGATAAGTCCAAGCTTATGAAATCACTATATATGATGTCAAATTTCATAAAGATATGGTAGTAGGTACATTAATCATAGATTCATATTTAAAAGATTATTTATTTGATTCTAGATCATTACACTCTTTTATATATTCCATGTTTTCTAAGAATATTAGATATTTCCCTATCAATTTGAGAATGGAGTTATCAGTCAAAAATCCCAGTTAAAATATCACCACAATAAGGGTGTGTTATTCGGTTCCCATTGTGACCCATAAACGTGCCATATTTGTAAACATAATTATTATACCTATGGTTGATTTTGATATAATCCTCAGTGTAGATTAGATTTAAATATATAATGTTAAATTTTATTTCTAAGAGAAGGAAATTAGGATTTTTGATGAGGATGTATAATTCTTTATTTTTATAGGGGAGAGTTCATCATCTGGGTCATATCTAGATATATCTCCAGCATCTCTTTGGAATCATATTCTTTGGATATAATAGGATACACAACAATGGATGAAGAAGCTAATATTCAAATTTATTATGTACCTATGTTATAGAAATACATTGATGTATTTCTGAAGGAATTACATAGTCATCCACCAGAACATGAGTTTGAGTTTATATTGATTTAACCCCTGATGTGGAACTTATATTAATGAATCCCTATAAAATGGACGGTGTGAAATTATTGGAGTCGAGGAAATAACTATATGAGTTTTTTGATAAGGGTTTTATATATCCCAATGTTTCCCATTGGTAAATCCCTATTCTTTTTGTAAAGAAGAAAAATGGATCTATGAGTATGTGCATTGATTATAGTGAAATCAATTAAATTACTACAAATAACAAGTATTATATGCCTTGTATTGATGACTCTTTTGATCAAATTCAAGAAGATTAATATTTTTCAATGATTGAAAACTGTTATAGGTATCATCCATTGCAATTAAAGAAGAAATATATTCCAAAGACAACATTTTTTATAAGGTATCAAAATTATCAGTTTATTGTATTTTCATTTTGATTGAATAATGAACCCTCTATTTCTATAAATTTAATAAACACAGTATTAAAAGAATATTTAGATAATTTTGTTTTAGTATTAATTGATGATATCTTGGTGTACGCTAAAATCTATGAGGATCATGAGAATAACTGGAGGATCATTCTTGAGACATTTAAATAAAATGAGTTATATGGGAAATTTAGCAAGTGTGAATTCTAGCTTTAGAAATTTTCTTTTCATGGCCATATTGTGTCCAAGAATAGAATATCAGTTGAACCTATAAAGACAATGGTAGTCAAATATGGTCATTCACCAATGAATATAACTGAGGTATGTAGTTTCATTATATTGGTATATCGTTTTTGGTTATTGGTTCAAAATTTTACCTAATTTGATAACCCATTAACCAATACTACAAGTAAATGGGTTATGTTTATATAGAAAAAAAGGAATGTGAATAATGTTTTAAATAATTTTACATAATATTAGTGAATTTTCCTATTTTTCCTCTACCATTGGTAAATGATAGATTTTTTATATACAGTGATGCATCAAAATGGACTAGGTTGTGTATTTATAGAAAAGTTTAAATTAGTGCCTATGCATCAAGGTAATTAAAGACTTGTGAAAAAAACTATCCAAATCATGATCTTGAGATAGTATTAAGAATCTTTCCTTTGAAGATATGGATACATTCTCTCCATGGTGAAATATGTGAGATATACACAAACCATAAGAGTTGAAAAAATATTTTTCTAGAAATATTTCCATATAAGGAAAATCAAATAGATAGATCTACTCAAGGATTATTATTCCTCATTATACCACAACCTCAAGAAGGAAAATAAGGTAGAATATGTATTGAGAATGTAATATTATGGAGTCCTAACCAAAATGAGGGTTTATAGAGATTCCAAGTTCATAGATTTAATGAATATGAAAATGGGAGTTATTGAGAAGTGGGAGTATTTTTAATTTTTCTAATTAATTCCAAAACATATTTATTGGAAAAGATAAAATTTTCTCATAGTGAGGATGATAATTTCCAAAAGAAAATTAAAGATGTTAATGTTGGGAATTTGGTAGACTTTATATGTGAATATGGAGTTCTAAAATTTTGAAAGAGGATACGTGTTGCATCTATACCTATGATAAAATGGAATTTTTAGATGAATTTAATAGTATGAATTTATATATACACCTAGGAAGCACCAAGATATATATATTTGTGTGTGTGTGTGTGCAAAGGAACATTTTTAGTGGGATAATATGAAGTAGGTAATTAATTAATAAGAATCAAGATGGTTTGTTTTTCAATAGGTGAAAGTTGACACGCATCATCCTAGATGATTCATTTGATATCTACTTATTCGTATAGGAAAATGGGATGACATCACTATGGGATTTTCCCCGGAATTTACAAATAATCATAGTAACAATTATGTGACAAGGGTTATTGTTTGTTAACTTTCGAAATCTATACATTTCCTCGATATAACAAAATATTTACCTATTTGATTCATTACACAAATCTATATTAATGAAGTCATATGACTTCATGGAACACCTCTTTCAATTATATCTGATCATGATCCACAATTTACATAACAATTATGGAAAATTATTTAGAATTATCTAGACACTGAACATTATTTGAGCATTACCTATCACCCTCAAAGTAATGGATATTCTGAATGAAATATTGAAACTTTAGAATACATGTTGAGTTAATTCTCTTCTGAATTTCAAGGTTTGTGGGATCATTAATTACCTTTGGTAGATTTTTCCTATAAAAATAACATCCATTAAAGTATTCAAATGAGATCATATGGAGCACTATATGGAAAAATATTTTGTACTCCAACTTGTACGGATGAATCTAGTGAGAGAAAGAATATGGGTCCAAAACTTGTTGTGGAAATAGTGGAAAATTTAAATACTATTCAAAGCCATACTAAATTCGCTCAAAGTAGACAAAATCACTATGGTAATAACCAAAGTAAATATTTGGAATTTCAAGAGGGAGAATCATTTTTCTTGAAAGTATCTCCATGGAAGGGTGTTATAAGGTTTGGTAAGAAAGGACAACTTATCCATAGGTATATCAGGCCATTTTAAATTATAGAAATAATTAGAGTTACGGATTATCATTTAGAAATGCCACTTAGATTCTCTAATGTATATATTGTGTTCTATATATCTTTATTAAGGAAGTATAATTCAAATATAGCACATGTGATCACCTATAAGGAAATATAATTGTAACCTAATTTATCCTACCATAAGGATACTATCCAAATTTAGTACATTAGAGAAGAAGTGTAGAGAAATAAAACGACTTAGTTGGTAAAGGTACTTTAAATAAATCATAATATGGAGTAGGAAACATGGGAACCTAAAGAAATTATGATGAAGAACTACCCAAATATATTCATGAGGTGACATTATAGAAATTTCAAGGATGAATGTTTTTAAAATATGGTCAAATGTAACACTCGAGCTTCAATGATATAAATTTTATGTGTTTAAAGAAACAATATAACAATCCACAAAGTTTTATTAAATATTCAAACCCAAATTTTAAAATTTTATAAATTTACTTTCCTTGAATTAATTTTGTAACACCCCGAGATTTTATGAAAAATATTCTTTTTAATTTCATTAATGTCTTGTGTTGTACGCTACACCAAAATAAGCTTTCACAACATGCATCCTTGACTTGCCTTGCATTACACGCAATCGCGACCTTCCTCGATAACGTGTGTAGTACGCAATACCGAGTTTCACTAAACAATGATATGCTATTAAAATATTATTAAAACTAGCCGTTATAAATAGTAATGACCACTTTTTGAAATTTTGTAAAGTATAGGTTATAGAATTGAAGGTACTCCCCCTTTATTATGTTGTTTTCCCTAGCATGATTTTTGCCTCTCACAATATTCTTTTTGGGTTTTAGACGATGGATGGAACCTGAAGGAACAGTGTTGATCAATGTAATGGACAATACAATGATTGTCCTCGTGAACAAACAAATTTTATGGGGGATGGAGTGAAAAATCTTATTACTATACTTACACAAGCTATGAATCATTCTAGACTTCCAAATAAGCAGAGAAGGGAACAATATTCTATTGAGTCCTTCATGAGGAAACGTCCACCTTATTTCAGTGGGTCTTCTGATCCACTTGTTGCTGAATGATGGATCATTACCACTGAAGAGATATTTTTAGTTCTTCAATGTTCTGAACATGATAATGTAATCTTAGCAGTATATCGTTTGGATGGTGAAGCTGATCAATGGTGGAATCTTATCAAGAATACGAGGCCAAGAGATGAAATTTAGTCCATGGAATGGGACGAGTTCAAGAACATATTTTTCAATAAGTACTTCCCTCGTATTCTTCGAAAAAAGATGGATAAGGAGTTTCTTGAACTGAAACAAAAGGATGATGAATCTGTTGGTATATACGAAGCGAATTTTACAAGGCTTGCATGGTATGCATCTGGATTTATCATCCAACCTGAAAGTAAAGTTTATCGATTCTTCAGTGGCTTAAAACCAAATCTTTGAAGGGAATTAGCTATAAGAGACTTCAGTAGATATGAAGAAATTGTGTGTTGTACTATCAAGGTAGAAATGGAAGTTGGTGTTACTTATCCATCTCATAGTTTTGACAAGAAACGAAATATGGAGTTCAACGAGAAATCTCCTAATAATGGTGAAAATAAGATGAATGTTTCCTTATGCTCAAAGTGTGGAAATAAGCATGGTGGAGATTGTCTTAAAGGGACTAGAAAATTTTTTAAGTGTGGAAAAGAAGGTCATCGAGCAGCAGAGTGTCGAAGTAATGGAAAAAGGGTTGCTAATGGTGTGAATAAAGAAAAGACTGCAGAGAACGCACCAACAACACTTCAATGCTTCATGTGCAATGAAATGGGGCATTATGCTAATCAATGCCCTAATCCAAGGGTTAATGATGATCGACATGAGCAACCACTTAAGGCAAAGGACAAAGGGAAGTCACATGCGATCACTATTGGAGATGTTGAATATGACAACGATGTGGTGGAATGATTAAGTGTTTATGTAATGGGATTCCAAAATAATGTTGTATATAGTATCGTGGAATATTGGAATATTTATGTATTGGTTTATTGTGGTTTTCCATAATTTTATGGTACCGGTAACCATGGAATGTGATTGAGATATTTTTGGGAAAAAAGATGTTATGCGCATAATGAAGGGAAAACGAGAAAATGAAATGTTTGACCGTATTCATGAGCTCATGACTGATATAAGGAGAAGGTTATATCATTGTTTGAGTATATAGAATTTTTGAATTTTGGTATGTGGAAAGTGTTAACTTTTAACTGCATTCATTTTTTCACTAAGGTTCAATGAGTATACAAGATTAAGGTATTCATATGTTTGTAATTTGACCAACAAGATATATCTTATGATATATGGGGGATAAATGATGGCATTCATGTGATTGTTATGTGACATTTCAAGTAATCATTTTTATACTATGAGCTTGGACTGAATTATTTTGGATAAGCCTAAAGATTGGAAGGGATTATGTTAGACATAAGTTAGTATTGTATAAGGATAGAAGTTTTTTTCGATATTATTTATGGGATGTTATAGTAATGTAGTTTTAGAAAAAGGACAACCTGCAGGATGGGCGACAGCCCATCGCGTCGGACAAGGCTGTGGGAATCGAACCCAAAAACGAAGTTCGAATGGCCTTTATCCCCTACCACTGGCCTACAGGAAGTCCCTGTTTAGTATAAACTAGTTTTATTATATTAAGCAGTATGATATATGAAGTATAAGGCCATTTTAGGAACCATATATGATTAATCTCATCATAGATGGACTTATGTATTTTTTTGATAACTTTTCTAACCTTTTGTTTGAGAGAGATGGAATGACCCATCATTCTGTCACATGATCTGCTAACACATCATGAAAGACAAATTCAACTTCATTTATTTAAGAGATTAAGTAGAAATTGTCCAAAGAACTACCAACAGTGAGACTATACCAAAATAACGAAAGTATTTCTACTAATTCCAATTTCATCAACTTTAGGAAAATGAACTTGAAAACCAAAAATTTTGTCCTAGTGCTCTTATATCTGATGAATCAGATGGTACCTTAGATCGTCACAAATTTATGTCTTTGTGATTGCTGGATTTTCAATAGCCATGTTCTCTACCACTCTCCATCAGAACATGATGGTTAGATTTCTCTTCCATATCCATATTTTCACCTATGTAGAAACACAGTGATTAGTTTATTTGGGTAACCGTTACATTTCATACTTTTGTTTTTAAATATTGGTTTTGTTATTCCTTTTTACGATATGGGTTTCTATTAATGAAACTTTCGAGTAGTAAATCATTTATAACCCCGACGAATTTCGTGGGTGAAATTCATTTTAAGGGGGGTGGAATGTAACACCTCGAGAGTTTATGAAAAATATTCTTTTTAATTTTATTAATGTCTTGTGTTGTACGCTACACCAAAAGGAGCTTGCACAACATGAATCCTTGACTTTCCTTGCATTACACGCAATCGCGGCCTTCCTCGATAACGTGTGTAGTACGCAATGCCAAGTTTCACTAAACAACGATATGCTATTAAAATATTATTAAAACTATCCGTTATGAATAGTAATAACCACTTTTTGAAATTTTGTAAATTTTATTTTTCAAAATGGACTTCATTTTTGGATTCGTAATATCTAAATTAGATTAGGGTGAAATTCTGGTACTTTTCGGATAACTTTCATTTTCTGATGAATAGTGAAAATTACTAAATTTTAATTAAAAACAACCTTTTTAATCGAAATAATTAATAGTGATAAATTATTAATTTGAGTGGTTTTAAATTATATTTAGAATATATTTTTACAATTTAATACAATGTTGTTCATTGGATGTAATTTCACATTTAAACCAGACATAAACAAGTGTCAATCTTTTGATAGTTATTATCTCTTAGGAACACGCTATTTGTTTTGACGACGGAAATTAATTTTTAAATTAATTAATGCGACAGATATGTTTTGAATTTGGTAAAATAGACATCCTTTTTGAGTTCATAATATCAAATATAGCTTAGGCCTAATTTTGGTATTTTTCTGGAAACTTTCATTTTTTGATGAATAGTGAAACCACTAAGTGGTAGTTAAGAAAAATGAATTTTTCATAAAACTTAATTTTACCGCTTCTGTGAGTGGAATTTCAAAAATCCGAGAGACACAGTTGATGTCAGTAAGTAAAATGTGATTCAATTAGATGAAAATAATATTTGGTGAATAGTAACTTTTTACTTTTTTTACCACGGTTAAAAGTAAAGAGGGTAATTATGGGTAAAAATGATATTATTATTACCCTAACATATGTCCTAATTCTATTGGATAAGTTTAATTCGACCTAAAACAACCTTAGGAATAACATGTGACCATTTAGGCCCACTTGGATTAGATTAGGACATTTATTATTAATTTATTTAAAGAAGGGTCAAAATAGTTAAAATCAAAGTTTAATAAGTATATCATTTTTAATATAGGGTTATACATAATATAAATTCGACTATAAATCTTAATTAGGAAGCTAAAAAGATTTCATAAATAATTATATTTTATATGTAATTTTTAGACTTTAAATAAGTTAATTTATTTATGACACGAAGATGATGCAGTAATTATCTTATTAATAAAATATTGACATAATTGATGTTATAAATACACAAATAAATATAATTTGATACTTTTTATGAATTTCACTATTTTTCTAGGATAATATGACAAGTTAGTATTTATATAATTAACTTTTTTCGAACCAATAATTCTATTATGATTTTTACAAAAATCAATTACTAAATAGTGTCAAAATTGACATAAAATAGTTTTTAAAACAAATATTATATTATTAATTGTTATTTTTTTCATAAAAATATAATTTTAGGACAAATGACTTAGATAAGGTTATATATATTAACAATAAACAACTTGTGGTTCATTTGGCTGATTGTAGTAAGTTTACTAACCTTATAGTATAAGAACACAAGAAGACATGGTAAAAGTAAAATTATTTAACTTAATGTTAAATCTAAATGATAAGGTTAAAATAGGAACCTAAACTTGTCTAAATTATATTTTATGAGATTATTGCGACCCATCCCCACCTTAGATTCTAAATATATCAATTTGGAACTATTAAAACCCGAATTTGACTTTATAATAAAATAATATTTTTAGTTTTTCCAAAAGTGCCCCTCTCCTCCCTTATAAAAGGGCACCTCCTCCCTCTCTTCCTCACACCCCTTTGAGCCTTCAATCTCGGCCAAACCCTGCCAAATTCTCTTATCCACTTCCATAGATACATTCTAGAGGTTCTGTTCTTCCTCAAAGACCAATTTTAGTGCCCTAAAAGGAGATCTCAAAGAGGCGCTTCAAAGAAGAGGTATTGTCCGTTACCAATTATTTCAACTTTATTTCTTCTTCCACTTCTTATTCTTAGGTTGTTTAATTATGAAGTAATAACATAAGTATCACTCATATAATGATATGTTATTATAAGTATGAAACAACCCTATTTAACCATTTATCCATCCTACGGAAAACGAAATCACCACGCGTGCGTACGTACGGAATACCGTCTCCACGCCGTGGTGTAATCTATTTTCCATTACCACCTTACTTGGATGGGTATAATGGTGTACATAATAACTATATATGATTATTGTAAAGTGATATTGATTCTTAAATAGTATATATACACTCAAATAAAATTCCACGATCATGAGAACGATATCATCGCTCGTGCGTACGTACGGACTACCGTCTCCACGACGCGATGAGATTCATTCTCCATGTTAACCATTCATGATTATAAAGTATATATAATAAGTAATCATGAAATATATGAAATAATAACGATACTAGATTTATGTGTATATATATGTATGTCATCTACTTAATTCCATTCAACTCAATAAGTAAAAAAAACAGCGTTCATGCGTACGTACGGCCTACCGTCTCCATGAACGGTGTATTTCTTTCCATTTACTAATCTATTATATATATGTAGATTCTGAATATATATTATATATAAATAATGTTTTATATTTTGGAATTATGTATTCCTGATCTATGTAATCATATGAATAATTACAAGTCAAAACACGGACGATAAATTAAAAGATTTTACCCAAAACGCTCTTTAACATGGAATTTACAAAAGAACGGGTAATATAAAGTCATAAGTGAACCATTTATGATATCATAACAATGAGTATGATTCTGTAATAAGTTAATGACATTATTTAAATCATTATACAGGAGGTTCAGACACTTACGAAGAAAATCGGACCTAAGGTAAGGGAAATATCACAATCTCATTTTTATCTGAGATTGTTTATACATTGGTATTTACTGGGGTGTATTTTATCATCCACATCCATGTTTCCTCAATATGTAATATTTATATCCTTCTACAATATTTTATATCCAATTTTACTCTTCGGTGAGTTTTTAGTAAAAGATATGAAAGGAATATTTTGTTGTTTTTCATAGGAGGTACTTTTTTACTTTTCCGACAAAACTATGAGAAGAATGTTTTTTTAAGTTATACGGCATGAATGGATTTTTAAAACATTATTTCCACGAAGCTTCCTTTACAAGTTTTCAAGTTTATTTTTAATCAACTTATTTTAGTTTAAAATTGTATGACGTGTTAAGAAAGGAAAATGTTTTTGAAGTAGAAAGGATATTTTCCTCAAGAATGGAGTTCAAGTGTTTTATCAAAATTATTTTCCATATAAGATAATATAGGGTTATGTTTCTATCCCTATTGTTACATTTATTTGATTATGTTGTGATGGAATTATTTTTATGAATTACTTTATCTTATATGAATTGTTTTATGATGTAATGTTGTTTAAGAATCCCATTTTTATTACATTGGTTATGCAATGATGTATGATTTATGATTTTGTGGAAAACATAAGAATGGTATAATTATGAGATGGGTGGGACCTATATCTCCCTCCAATGCATTGGGTAAAGATTTTATATCTCATGAGATAGGCATGGCTGGAATGACAGGTTAAACCGGTTCAGTGAAACAGGACTGAAATGAGGAGTGAACTCGGTTCAGAAATAGACTTTGTCCAATAAGATAGTCTTGGCCATGAGTCTTGACTAATAAGAAATGATTCTCTATAATTATTTGTGTATTCCACCAAGTTACATGTTTTAAGTTATGATTATTGGGATTACATTTCACTACTATGATTTATCCCATGTTATGATATTATGATCTCTTTTGCAGGTTAAGATTTCCAAAATGTTATGTCCTTATGAATATGATGTGATTGATATTTATTTTGTTTACCCTTACTGAGCATTTGTGCTAACCCTTTTATGTTTTCTTTTCCCTAGGATATAAAGAATGGTTTTAGGTAAAAAAGGAAGATCTTTATGGGAGATGTTGAAGATCTTTCACCATGATTAGAAGATTATATTCCGAGTTTCCAAAGACACTAAACTATTATGGTCCTTGTGTGTGTGTTTTTGTTATGTACTAAGTATTCCACAAAAGTAATGTAATGTCCTTGTACTTCAAGCTTCGGGTCTCTAAAAATTTGATTTTTTAAATAATAATATCAAAATAAAATTAGGGTGAAATTTTGATATTTTTCTAAAATAATAAATTTTTAAGTTAATATTGAAAAATACAGATTTGCCAAAGACTATCTTTCTTTTTCATTAAATCAAGTAACTTAAAAGTAAAATTATATTTTTTATTTTTTATTAAAGTTTAATATGATCTATGTGACTTATAATTATTTAATCTGAATCAATAATTTTCATAATTTTGATATAAGTTTAATTTTTTGTTTAAAAATGAATTTTTATAAAAACTATTTTTTATTTCTCTTTATGCATTAAAATTTATTTATTCTACTTATATAAATTTAATATTGAAAAACAGATTTCTTATATTGATTTAGAAGATATAAATTTGTAAAATAGGACCCTTTTATTTTTTATCATTATGAATAGTAAACTTAATAAATATCTGTTACCTCTTCTTGGGTAAAATAGGTAAAATAAAGTTAAAACATTTAGATAAGGCTTTAAAATTTATCTAAATAAATTATTTATCCAATTATATAACTGTATTTATATAATTTATATACAAATTTATTAAATAATTAAACTTGGTTCCATATTTCCATCATTTTGACCCACATAAAATTTAATTAAAAGATAAACCTTAAAATGTCACTTTCTTTCTTTTAATACCTATAATATTTTGTGATAGGGATAAAAATAACTTATGATTATTTATAAAATGTTATTCGAAATATAAATTAATTTTTTTATCATGGTAATTTCTTTCAAATTTTTAGTGATTTAATAATTAGATTAAATTTTTATGCAACATCAACATGGTAATTATTCAATTTATAGAAAAATAAAATAAATGATTATTAAAATATTAAAAGTAATGAAAATTGGATGAATTTTTTTCCCATGAATATTATAGATACATGTGATAAGTTATTAATGTTTAAAAGGATTATATTTTAATTCCATATTTTTGTTGATGTATTTAAAGTCAAATTAAATGAATAGTGTTAAAATTGACATTATTGACATTTCATAATAAATAATATTTTATTAAATTATTTAAAATTATGAAAATGATAAATTTATAAAAATTAATGGTATATATATTGAAACATGAATTTTGGTCTATTTATGGTTTTTTTCCTTTTATGGTAACATTCTTGACCCTTAAATGATAGAAAACTTTAATATTGCAGTCATTGTCAAAAGGGTTAACATGGAGTGAAATCTAAAAGATAAGGGTTAAAACATAACAAAAACATGTATAAATTTATTATATGAGATTATTTTTACTAATAATAATATTATATTTTAATTATATAAATTCTTAACTATTTAGAGATAAAAAATAATTTATATTTATTTAATAATTTAAGAAATCTCGAAAATGCCCCTCCCCAAACTTATAAAAGGACACACATTATCTCTTTTATTTACATCACATTGAACTAATTATCTTGACCAACCACTACCAAATTACCTTATAAAAATACTTATACAATTTATAGATGTTTTTTCTTTCTAGAAGACCAACCTAGGTCCCTTAATAAGAGATCTAAAGAAAGATTACTAAAGAAGAGTTAATTGCCATTACTGATTTTTTTCAAGTTTATTTATTCTTATACTTACTAATAACATGTTGCAAAAATCCTAAAATAAAAACTTCAATAACATAAATATACCGATATTTTATTATTATTATGGTAAAACCATATTATATCTCCTTTCAATCTTACAAAAAGTGAAATCATTGCTTGTGTGTTTGTATAGCTTACCGTCTCCACATCACAGTGTAATTCATTTTTTATCACCACTATACATGCATGGTTATAAAGAAGTAAATAATGAATATATATTACATTTATGAAATAAATATTATTATATAATTATAATTTCATATATATGTTCATACATTCTAATCCTTCACAAAACGATGGAGTCACTTATGCATAAGTGTGGACTTCCACCTCCACGAAGCGATGTGATTTTTTCTTCATTTATTCATTAAAAGGATGGTAACAAGGAAAGTATTAATGTTTATATATGATAATTATATCTTTATTAAAATTATATATTATGTAACCATAATCAAATAATGAGGTCCTGAAATACTGAATCAAAGTATACATGAAAAATAAACCAGTTAATACCTAAAATATTGATAATAATAAAAGATTGTTAGAAAACGAGTGAAAAAATGTCATTAATGGATCATATATGATATTATATATATTTATATAGATATTTTATATAGATATAATAAACCTAAATTTATTGTACATGAGGTTAAAATAACTTATGAGGAAAGTCAAATGTGAGGTAAGGGATTTCATCTCAATTTACACTTCATTAAGATATATTTGGTATTATTAACCTATTTAAATTATGTGGTGTATATACTGCCCATTTTTAATAATTTAGAATAATTATATATTTATTAATCATGATTAATGATTCAATTCAATTTACAATTTTTAGAGGATCTCTTAAAAGAAAATCTGGTCTTATTTCTCTTTTAATCGGGTACATTTTTCTTCCATGTCCATATTTTTCAAAATTGTTTTGAAAAATTCATTTTATTTAATCAAATTATTTATTAAATAAATTTGAATTTATCCTTTAATTTTTCAATGGTTTCAAAATTGTCTTTCTAATTTTTTCTAAGATTTTTGTTTTAACTTCTTTTATAAAAAGTCAAAATTATATTTTTTAAAATGTATACGGTGTTAATAGATTTTCCCACCACCATAACTATTTTACACTCTTAGATTCTTAAATAAGTATTAAATGGTTTTAAAAATAAAACTATTAAATGAAATATTATTTTAATATTTTTCTTCCATTTTTTTATTTCTCCAAATACATGATTTTAACACAAAACGTATATTTCCAATGAATCATGGGTTATAACTTATATCTTATTAATTTTGTAGTAAATAACTTCATATATAAACATTAACTTCCATATGATCATTGTGAAATTAAATTTCTTCTAAATATCTATATTATCTCTATCATGTATATGATTATTTATTAAATAGTATTTCATTTCTTTATACGATATTTTACTATGAATGTTATTTGATTGAACCTTGATAAATATGTATTCTTTACTCAATACATATATTTTTTAATAAATTATAGTATTTATGAATTGAATTTATCATTAAATATATTATTAATGTATTTGAAATGTATTTATGGGTGTAGCATGGAATTATATATCCCCTTGATGCATAGAGGGGTCTCATGAGACAAATTAGTTGGGAAAATTAGATGGGTTATTATTGTATGTTTACTAATAGTTTAAATTGTATTAGTGTAAGTATTTGATAGTATAGATTTCATGATGTTTGAGATCGTTATTTATAACATTAATCATTTCCTTCATTAAAAATTCATATTTTATAACCCAAGAGATTACAGCATTGATATCATCTATGGATGCATTTTTAGCTCAATTTATTGATTAAATGGAATGTGTTTTCAGTTATTTACCTTACCATATTAATTATGCCTTATTTAAAAATGATATATTTTTCTATACATAACCTCTACTTAGAATATGAAAAAACCCTTTATTTTTTTTCTTTTCCCCAATATATAAAGAATGATATTATGAATAATATCAAGGATTCTATAAAATTTCTTTTGATGTGTATTTTATATTTCCAATGTAATAAGGGTATCATGTATGTATCCAGTTCATCAATATTTCTAAATTGGTCGATACTACATGGTGAAATACCTTATATCACATACCAATGTAATAAAGTAAATATTGGATCTAGTTTACTAGATTCTAGTTGTTATATTTTAAAGTTTTCTAGAATCTTGTTTATGGTTGTTTTTTAACAATGGAATTAAAATATTTTGGAAGAAAATAATTAAAATCTTATACAATCCACATGAACCATATAAACCAAAACATTTAATGGAAATTGGATAAAGATCAATTATATCTTATATAGTTGGTATGATGAAATAGGTAGGGGCCCTTATGCGGGTCAGCATATGATCAGGGCAGTAGGAAACATGTGTGAGGGGAAACATGAGTGACTTATTGGTGCAGTGAAACACGAAAGGGATTTATCAAGAGGCCAATTGATTGTGGAGGGTGATAAATAAGTATCTTCTTTAGTGAATTATTTATGTGGGATCAAGCAGAACTTGGCACCATTCATCATTAAAAACCCATGTTATATTAGGCCCAAACCTATCTCATGTAATCTGTCTTTTTTAAGGATACACTCTAAGCCAATTCTATACAAAGCCTTTTACACCATTAAAGTAGAAGTAAGATTGAGTTCTAATATGAAATGCAATTCAATGATGACAACATTCCCATGCAAAGATAAAATGTTCTTACCATGATTGATCAGTCTCCTGAAGCTACATTTAAAAGTTTTGAAGAGCATAAGAATAAGAAATATTGTAGGTGATATTTGAAATTACTCCAAGATGATGAATTATCTAGAAGATTCAATGCATTAACAGTAAGATATCATTTAAATAAAATTATGTGTATAGAGGGATTTTTGTAATGACTGCACCTATCAGTGCCCACTTGGCCAGTAGAAGGCTAATCTGTCATAACCCCAAGGTTTCCTATAATAGGATAGAGGATGGTGACAAGTGCCAAGAATGCATAAATAAAATCGAAGGCCTTTTCCTAATATACTTGTACACATGTACTCAACCATCTCCATGAAGAAGTTAAAGGGAATATAAAAGATAGTAATATCTAGAACGTAAATATGCATAAAATAAACTCTAAGAAAATATAACATAGTATGATAGTGTAATAAAAATGATATAAATAGAAAATACACACCCAACTAGAAATATGGGTGGATTTAATTGAAAATAGCTATAAAGATTAGAGAAGGGGATATCTTGTCTCAATATCCAAGAGTCTGACCATCAAACATGGTATTAATCACCAAAAACTACTAAACTTCACAAATACTAGGTCCACCATAGTCACTGTTAATTTTTATTTCATCTATATAAGAAAAATACATGTGGGAAAATACAATGCATGGGTGATTATATACATACCCAGTAGGACACACTGAAATCACCAAACATTAAGAATCAAGAGAAACTAGTCATCTCATCACAAAAAAAGGCATTTTAATTAGAATATGAGACAAAAACTATATATACAAATATATATATGATCAACAAGAAGCCCAAATGTAAAAAATAAATGGAATATCCATCTACACCTCCTAGATAAGAATGATAGGTCCATTCATAGCTCCAAAGTCCCTTATCTGATGCTTAGCACCATGCACAACTAAATAAAAACCATATAGAGGTTCTCGAACCAATCCACAATGCGGCACATCCATGTGATCCAAAATAATTAACAATACAACCCGCTTATCCTCACAAAAATATGAGTATAGGGGTCTTATCCACCCTATTGCACTCCATATATAAGGGTGACACAACTCCCATGGAGGAACCACGCCCCATAAAATCTCAAAGATAGGGGAGTGCTGATTTGTTGTTAGAGGACTTACACCCAGTGTTGGGAAGTTCCAAATATACCTATATAAATTGTATATGGAACCTGATCACTAGTGAAATAGGGGAGTACTGACCCCAGAAATAGTCTCATGATCACATCATATCACTATCATCGTCAAGAATTTCTAAGAGAAGTGTCATGATTGAATCACCTCACGTTGTATCTCTAATATAAAAATGGATTCCACCATCATGTTATACATGGAAAACTACTCATGATAGGCTACTCATGAGCCAAAATCTATGTCCATATGAAGGTTATATGATATGAAGTTTTGGAGGGAACAAACACCATGTATAGGGATCCACACGATGTGTGGACCCAACTCATTACCTGGATATGTTCACCTCTAGATACGTCTTGGAATCCATTTCATACTACATGGAGTGTACAGTTGGTACACGATGTCTCTACCACCCAGGTCCTACTCATGTATAGCTGATCATTCCCATTTACTTTGGGTTGATCCCATCTAGTATGCCATGCTTGGGTACTGGGATGTGCCTGTGTAACCTTGTATGTGCCTATGTACTCTCAAAGTCCATAGTGTTTCTATAAAAAATATTTACAAATGCATGAGAATCATCATCTTTCTAACAATATAATATTTAATTCCACTAATATGTCACCAAAACATCCCTAAATAAAAAAAATGTATCATGCATTCTGATCCTCGTGAAAAAAAATATGGATGGGATATTTATTTTCCAAATCAAGCATCCAGTGAAAAAAAATCATTTCTTCATAACACATACATACATCACTTCATGGGCCAAAGATATGATTTTGAATAAAGAATCCATCATTGGTATTGAGTAGTCTACCTCGATACCATGATCACAACATTGTAGATAGATCGCAAATATGATGTCGCATAAAGAAGCTACCACCAAATCAAGGTTTCCTCAAAAAAATATTATTATTATTTTTATCATTATTATACTATATAAAATGAGGATACCAACCCATTTACCATTCCTAGCATATCCACCGATCCCCCAGGGATTATTTCATTTTTTTTATTTTATTAAACTCTCTACTATATCATTTCTTCCCCCATAAATTCATGCTTATATCTTCCACATTCCACGTGCCCCTTCATGTGGAATCACCATTCATGTGCACCACCAATCGTACAGCACCACCAATATAACATAATAATATTTCCTAAATCCATCTTATGTGTCTCTTTAATTAGTTCTAATTCCATGCCTTGTGCACCATAGTGACTGAAGGATTGCTTCCATAGTGGTCATCCTTATCATCACCACCTCCACCATGACCAACACCATTGGAAACTGTGATCAACTTGCCATGATCGGACCCCTAGGCTGCTCAAGAAATCCAAGATCCTCATACCGGGTGTCCCAAAACTGAACCCAAATGATCCCCCGTCATCATGCACCATAACCATTCCATTAATTTCCATCTTGAACTTTTGGTAATGATTTTTTATTCCAAAGATCGATTGAATAATGATTTTCTACCTGGTATCTTTCAAATCAACATCAAAATCAAATATCAATAATAAACAAACCAAAAAAAGGAGATAAATGCCTAAATGTGAAAAAAATGAATTAACCCTGGTTTTTGTTCAAGTTGGCCTCAATTTGTTTCCATTATAATGATGAATGGATAGAAACATACTACTCCAATAAATACAATTCCTAAACTATAGGGAGATAAATCATCAACCCTAATTAACCATTAATCCAAAAACCAATTTTGTTGGGTGAATTGATTCACATTCAACCAGGGATATCAAAATGGGATATATCCAATTAGATAAAATTCCCTACACACAGAACATATCAATACTTGGTGAAGAAAACATTCTCTAGTTATTTCATTGAATATCCCACTAGATTCATCACCCATCAATCTATTTTCTTCAATCTTCATCGACGATCCACATTCCCCATTTGTCTCCACCAATGGAGCTCTCTTACTCCCACTCTCCATTCTCCTAGGGATATATGGTTAACCTTGGATATTTTCATAACATGACATTTACTAAGATAGAGTTAGGTTTTTTAATTTAAAATAAAATAAATAAATAAATAATTTAATTTACTAAATGCATCTCCAATGGATAACATCCATGAAACATCTAACGCTAGTGAATTTTAGGTTACATCTAGGGTAAGCCATGCATTCTGGAATAAACCATGGTCTCAAATCACTTATTCAAGAATCTGTTCAGGATTTATTTAATTATTTCATAAAACATTGTGCACGTATGATATTAATATATTTAAAAATGTTATAATATTAATACTAGGCCTCAAAATCTCATGCCATCACATCTCTTAGCTCCAAAAAGTTTCCTATAAATATTTTAAAGTCTTACACGGGAAAACATGGGTCATTAAAACCTCCTCGCCTTTAAATTTTTTCATATCTAAAAGCAAAAAACCTACTCTCAAGTGAGTATACTGAGCACTCAATTGGGTTTCCTATCTAATCAATATCTCTATAGGGCTATCGTTCTATTAAAAAATTAACACCCAATAGAACCACTTTCCCTTATAGGGTCGTCTCTATCAATTCTAAAATCCAAAAACCACCTCAAAGAGGTAACTTCCTCCATGATTTACAATTAATCCTACTCAACATCATAAAATGATTTGTGAACATGTCTCTTCTTCTATAAGACATGGAAAACTTCAAACACCCATAACAACTTCAATCATGGGGCCAAGCGATATGACACTTTGCTAACCCAATGTAGTGTACTAGAAAATGACATGTGATCATTAGAGATATTCTTCTATCCTAGCCAAATACTCATGATCATCTATAAGGTGAGATATCTTAGAATAAAATATCTCTTTTTCAAACTCAAAAGGCCACTGTATTCAGTCCTCAAGGGACTCCTGGAACTTCTATGAAATCCCCATCCACTCCTAGATGAATTTAATAACTCAAAACCATTCCTTACACCAAATCTAGGCCCATAAGAACTGTCTTCCACTAGCTATAACCAACACAATGGTGACCATATAGGTCACCTGTATATGGCCTCAAATGATGTTTCACTGATGGTTGAGTAGTAACTATCATGATATGACAACTCCACCATTGTAAAATGATCTTCCCATCTATGGAAAAGAAAAAACATGAAAATATGATGCATGTTAACCAAAACATAAACAATTTTATTAACATAGAAACCAATATGGGGTAAAAAAACATCATGATCAAGTGAAAATTAGTCCCAAATGCCTTCTACATCATCCCCATAATCATGACATGAATCAATCGGCATGATCTAAAATGATCAAGAATGGAATTCAATGATGTCAGGCTACTACCTGTATATACATGTATACCAAACTCTCTACCAAAATCTTCTTCCAGATGGTTATGAAATGGACCAACTTGTTTAGTTTGTCTTCAATAATTTAGATTATTTCATAACCTCACAATGACCATTGTAGCTCCAACACTAAAACCAAAAAAATACAGTCCCATTTTCACTTCCATATGGACACCTAATCCTTCACCCATAAGAAGATGAGACATCAAGAGTTAAACTCAACAACATGATACAAAATCATTGGAAAAAAAATTGATTTCAAAGGAAACGGTTACATCCTCAACACACTCGAATATACTACTAAGGGAAGGAAAACTCTTCTGAACCTCTTCTATTAGCATAACTATTGTCACCATCCATACATGGAAGGATGACATGATCAACACCTTCATAAAATCCATCATCAACATGTCCAATGGATATTTGGTCATGCAAGATCTCATAATCAATCCCCCCAATTTTTAACTCCCAGACTTTCTAAAGAATCATAGGTGTGAAAACCATTAACAGCATGTATGTTGAACCATCCTTGTTCTTAAGGATAAACTGTAAATAGGTCAAATTCACCATCACTTCACTCAACAACAATGGATAGAAAACTATGTTTTGATCATTTTCGACCACAAAAACACACATTGGAAAAAACCAAATAAATATGGATGGTATAAGATCATTTAATAATGAGTAAAACATTGTAGGGTCTCTCCACCACTAAGTAAATATCCTGCATGAGACTCTCTCTCCTCCTAGAGTTAGGTCACATTGTCAGTAGAATTTTGGTCCCTAATCTTATTCTGTAGGATCCACCAAGAACAAAAATTAAGTAAAAGGATTCACTAGTATCTCTAGGTCTCAAAAAAAGGGGATACATATATGGGAAAGTGGATTTTGAAAATTTACCAAAACTAAAACTAGAGTAGATAAGACACAGTTCATACCTCTATCATGCCTAGAAATTCAGGGTCCCAAGGCGCTCTGCTTGAAGCCATCTCTTTTCTTACCTTATTTTCCTCCTTAACAAGGGCCAACTCTAACACCTTATCACAACAAAATGACCTCTAATAAACAATTAAAAGTAACTCATCCACCACACCTCATCAATATCCACTTTGGGGGGAACTGACTCACCCACATGGTTATAAATTTTGTCATAATAATACATATGGGTGAAAAAAGTGTCCCTCTCCTTTACTTGTAGAATTCCTGTCTAACATCACCAAAAAAGGGCCCTATTGATGACCTATATAACCATAGAGAAGAATAATTCCTAGGACCACCATTAAGAGAGGTTATATCTCGGTGGGACTTTCGTGCCACAGGCTCATGACAATCATCTACCACTCGACAAGTAGGTTTGTCTCACCATGAATCCTGAGAGACCTCTAAATCCAAATCTCACAATCAGAAATAAATATAGATTCATCAACTTCTCTTACTACTAGAATCAAATATTTATCCATGGAGAATATTGGTTATGAGCACAACCATCCAATCAGTCAGGATCGTAACAAGCTAGAAAACATGGATGGATACTTCAATACAATACTTTGTTACCTGAGGGTCTAGATCACCATAAAGCCTCAGTGGTATTCATTTTTGGAACTTTTGTAATGTAATAAACCTGTTCATACCATCATAATGTTCTGCTAGAGAAATCCACAACTCAACATGTAAATGATAATTCATCTAGACCACTAGAGGTGGGTCTATTAGTATCTCAATAGGTGGTAGCACTACTCTATGCCCTATTGGAGGAAATAACTTATAAATGGGTCCCCAAACTAAGTCCACATCACTCAAATAGACCTCATAATAACACTATCTTAAAATCATAGTTGGTTTTCATCACAAATACATCTTGAAAGTTATCAAGACGTACCATGGTTAAAGATCATAACTGGGGAGATGACTCAAGAAGGATAGTCATATGACTCAATCCTATATGATGCATGTACCATTTGTTTCCCTGTAACTGGTGTCTCTATATACTGATTTGAAAAGTATGCATTCAATGTGATCGTGAGTTGATACATTAACTACTACACTAGTACTTGGTTCTCTATCCCAAATCTACACTCAAGACACTTGAAACTATACCCCTTTGTCCCATACAATCCACGTAATGGTATAACTCCAAAAACTATCCCAAGGAATAAACTTCTATGATACCACTCTATAATGACCTGACTTATCAAGGCCCACCTAAAAGATTTATGGTTGATCTGCCACAACCCCAAGCCTTCATATAATAGGATAGGGATAGATACAAGAAACAAGAAGGCAAAAAATAAATGGGAGGCCTTTTCCTAATGTAAATATATGAACACACCCAATCATATCCATGAGAGATTGCATATGAATATAACGTATAGTAACATCTAGAGTGTAAACATCCATGAAATAAGCTCTAGAAAAATACAAAATAGTATGATAGCATGATAAAAATGATATAAAGGGGTAAAATGCATGATCAAATTGAAATAAAGGGGGAAATAGAACTGGAAACAACTATAATGAGTAGAGCATGGGAGTGCCCAACTAAAGATACTAGAGTCTGACCACTAAACATGGTCAGTGTCATCTTGTACTGCTAAACGCCTCTAATACCTAGTCCACCATAGTCACTGCTCATATTTATGTCCACTACATAAGACACAATGTGTATAGGTAAATTCCATGTAAGGGTGAGTATATACATACCCAACAGAACACTCTAAAATCACAAAACCCAAAGTATCAAGAGAGAGTTTTCAAATCATCCCAACTATGTATTGTCAATTAGAACGTGAAACAAAACCCATAATAATAAATTTATATATTCTCAAAAATAATACCAAACATAGAGAAAAAGGGGATCACCATCTCTATAACTCAGCTAAGAATAATGAGTCTGGACTTAGCTCTAAAGGTCTATCTTTGATGCCCAACATCATGCACAACTATATAAGAAACCATATAGAGGGGCCCATAACACCCCACTATAATCCATAGTAGAAAAATTCATAAATCATAACCATACATCCCATGAATCCTCTACAAAATATGAGTGGAGGATAATTGTCCTCACTATTTTGATCCACAACTGAAGGAGCCACAAATATTATAAAGGAAAAGCACCCCAATGGATCTCAAAGATGGGGAATTGCTATTCCAAATATAGAGGACCAATTCCCAGTGTATGATAGTTCAAAATATACCTGTATAAAGAGTATAGACAACTCATGCCCTGGTGTGAGAGGGGAGTGCTGACCACGGTAACACAGTGATGATCACACCTGATCACTACCATCATCAAGAATCACTAAGAGAAACATCATGCTAGAATAACCTCCCATAATATCTCTAAAATCAAAATTTATTCCATCATCATCTTATATATTTAAAAATACATAGGATAGGCTACTCATGGGTGAATATCTGAGTCCATATTAAGGAGATACTAGAGGAAGAACTTTTAGAGGGAATACATGGTGTGTATGGGGTCCACACAGCATGTAACCCCACATCTTCTCCTAGATGTGTTCTTATATGGACATTTCTTGGAAGTCATGTCACATAAAATGGAATGTATAGGTTGTACATGGAGTGTCTCATCCACCTAAGGCCTTCCTGATTATAGCTAATCAAGCATGTGTACTTCATGCATGCCCATGTACCTAGTCATATACCTCACCATGCTTGGGTATCGAGTTGTTATTGTGTACCCCTAGGAATTCCCATGTACTCTTGGAGTACATGGAGTGTTGGCCCAAAAGCCAAAAAAATGGATGATGCACATTTTTGGTCTGATAGTCTAAATGTAATTCCTCTGATATATCACATAAAATGGTCTGGAATAGCCAAAAGGATCATTCTATTAGGATCCAAATGAAAAAACACTCGATATAGGCTATTACTTTCCCAAATTGGACACCCAACATCACTTCAAGGTCCTGATCCATGAGTAGGAATTAAGTATCTACTATTTCTCCAAAATCATATGCTTCAATACAATGATCGTGATTCCAAAGACCGATCACCAACCCAATTTTTCACGAAGAAGCCAGGATCGAATCAAGGTTTCCACAATAAAAATAATAGTAATAATAATAATAATAATAATATTATTATTATTATTATATTATTATTATAATAAAATAGGATATCTCCCCCCTTATCATGCCCAACACGCCAGACTGGCCCAGATGGATTATTTCATATTTTGTTCTTTTTTTATTAAACTCACACTTGTATCATTTCATCCCCCACAAATTCAGGCCTATATCTTCCCCATTATAGGTTACCTATTATTTGTAACCACCATTTATTTTTACCACCTATCATGAACTACCACTAACCTCAAACAAAAAAATTCACCCAAATACATCACACACACCTCTGTAATTCACATCGTTCCCATGAAATGCGCACCATAGATACCCAAGGACTGATACTATCATGATCTTCTCCACCATCGATGTCGATACTTGATTCCAATTATCATCATCTCCAACTCCACCAAAACTAGTTTCATCCATCTCTACACCTAATATATCATCATCAGACACCCAATCTTCTCTAGAAATTCAAGACTCAAGTACTAGGTATCCAAAATCCAAACTGAAACGATCCATCGTCATTGAGCGCCTCAATTGAAGCTACATCACAGATCTCCAACATGAACCAATGGAAATGATCCATTATTCAAAATATTGATTATGCAATGATCTTCCATTGGGTATTTTTCAAATTTTTGACCAAATTGACTATCGATTATGAACAAAAAAATAAAGAGAATATAAATACACAAATATGAAAAAAAAGGAATGAACTAAGGCTATTATTTGGGTTGGACTTGATCCATTCTCATTAAAATGATGAATGTAGATAAAAATAATAAAACAATAAAATAAATTCCTAAACCATAAGAAGTTAAATAATCAACCGTCGATCTACAAATAAATTTTTTTTGGTTAATTTGTTTGTGTTCGATATGGGATATCAAAGTAGGATAAATCCAATTAAATAAAAACCCGACCTATAGAACAGATTGGTAATTAGTGAAGAACATTCTATCTAATGATGTCTTTGAAGATCACATTGTATGTGTCATCCATCCAGTTATTTTCCTCAATCATTGTCAATGATCCCCATTAATTATTTTCATCACCAACAGATCTCTTCTCTTCTTCCTCATTTATCTCCTAGTCTTATACGATGAACGCTGAGGATTTTTTATAACATGATATATAAGGGAGTAGGTTATGTTTTGAAATTTAAAATAAAATAAATAATTCATTTATTTATTTTATTAAATGCTCCACCAATGGTTTCCTTCCATGAAACTCCTAATGATGATGAATTTTATGTATCACCTTGGATAAACCCTATCTTCTGTAATTAACCGTGGTATCAAATCTCCAATCTAATAATCCATTCATGAGATATTTAATTATTTCATAACAATATGTGTGTTCTTGATATTAATATTTTTTATCTTTTTATAATATCAACATCGATCTCACTGGGCCTCAGAATCCTAGGTCGTCGCAGCGCCTCACTCTAATAATATTTGTAGAAATATTCCAAAGTCATAAGAGATGGAAAACTTAGTCATTAAAATTTTATAGATAAAAATATCATGATGAATTTTGATTAATATTAAATCCACTGTGTTGAAGATAAAGGAATATAATGAAATTAATGTCACAATGTTGTGTTGAGACAAATGCCAGTATGTGAGTAAATTATCTTTCTTGTGAGTTATTTTTTTCAACTCATGTAAAAAATTCCATATATCAGAAAATTTTCATACATGTAATATATTTTTAGTTCATATGAAAATATATTAATGAAATTATGATGTTTTATTGATGTTTTTCAATTTATAGTCTTGGAAAATATCTTATAGTGAATAAAAACAATGAACATCATAATAATTTTGAAAAATTTTCAAATTCAAATAACTTTTGTTTATATATATGATATTTTGAAGCATGCATGATGTTTACAGTTGTATAAATTTATTCCATAAGAAATTTTGAGTTTCCCATACAAGTGATATAATATGGAGATGCCATATAATGTGAGATCTTAACTACCCAATTATCATGATTCTAAAAAATATGATTCTAATATGTGATGAAGTAAAAAAAGGATAATTTCTAAGATATTTGTCTCATAAAAGAACAAATCATGATCACATCATGATCAATATATATCTTATTCATGCATGGAAGATTTTTCATTATGATGATTTTTTGGATTGAACATTTAATGATTTTTTTCATATAGTGTAAGGAATAAGGAATGTAATATGAGTCCAAAGAAAAGATTTAATGAGTTTTGAATACCTATATTAATGAAAACTTAAATATGAGAATTCTGAAAGACCTAATGTTGTAGCTCTTAATATATATTTTATAGGTTGAATATTAATTTGAATAATCAATAATGTTATTCTAAAAATAAAAGATATCAATGTGTTAAGAGAGTGAATAGAAATTATCTCGTTTATACCATATACACATACTATAAAATACTAATAGAAGAAGAAGATTCAACGCTGTGCTCATTATACATAATTTGATTGCTAAATAGGAAGGGAAACATTTTTTTATTAATGCACTGAAGAAAGTGGGAAGAGAACTAGTACAACTATTGTTCACTAAAGATAGAAGATGAATAAGAATAAGAGTAAGAGAGAAGATAAGAGAATGTGTTTTTGGCATAATATTCCACACCAAAAGTAAGTGCCTTATAGGTAGAGAAATAGAATAGGAAAAGAGGATGTTTTAGTATTATTCGATTAACATAGGAATAAAAGGTTGTATCTTCTACTCAAATTAATACTATGAAGAGTAATAAATAAATCACTTGGTTTGATATTGTGAAGAGGAATAAAAAGGTTTTCAAACTACCATGCAAACAAAAGAATAGATAAAGATTGCATATTTCTGTGAAAGTAAGAGAAGATGAAGGATAACAAAGTAGCATGTCATATTCAATATGGATTATCAGATGCACTTGATTGTGGGATATAGTGAAGCACTGTCAGAAAACGAAAGTGATAACATAAGTTTCAAGGATATACCCCTTTCAATACATTTCATGTGATTATTTATAGATGGTCATGTGATCATGGATTATTTATCATTTTTACCATGGATTGGTTTTATTATTGAAAGGTAAACCTTTTAAAAATCGTGTTTTATTTTTATGTATACTAAGGAATGAAGGTAAGGTCATAGGATGTGATAATTGAAATCCTAATTGATCAAACAGTAAAAGGGATAAAAAGTTTAAATTTATCAAAAAGACTTCAATATTGATCCATCACTCCCCTCTCAGTGTTGAATATATCCCAAACCGAGCCTATAATTGGTATCGAATTTGGTCACACCTATAATTAGATTCCCTACTACTGAAGTTGTTATATTTGAAATATTTTTGTCTCTTTATGATTTTATAATGAAATTAATTTTTGGTGAATGTCTATATATTTCATACCATAATTATATCTCTACCAAAACCATGTTGAAAAGGAAAAAATAAAGAGAAGAGAAGGTTGAAGAAAGAAAATCGACCATGCCAGGAAGGAGTTTCCATTACTCCATACAAAAAATGATGATGAGTATATATTTTATTTGAAAGGAGAAGAACTGGTGGTTCAATCTACCACTAAATAAAATAGAATCCCTTTTACCTTATAAGAATCAAGTCATTTGGTTGATGAAGAGGAATGTTTTAATTATTTTCAAATTTGTCTACAAGAGGAACCAAGCATAAATGGGAATGATTATATGAAAAAACAGTTTTTAATTAACAAATTAAATTATATGTTGAATATTTTTTAATAATTAGATTATTTTATTTGCAGAATTGTTTAAAATCATAAGTATGATATCACCCATATTGAGTAGGAGTCAGATAAATTAGAGAACTATCTAAAAGAAAATATTCTATCTTATGAAAATATCTCTAAGAAAATTATATCCAAGGAATCTAAATAATTGATAATTGACAAAATATGATCCAAATTTGAAGAATAGTGGCTTAATATAATTCATGAAAATGTTGGTTCTATAAAAGGATTTTAAGAGAAGATAAATACCATAAAATAAAATCATAATAACATTAATGATGTCATGAATATACAACTAGAGGATGAAACTAAGAAGATTGCGGGGCTTGAATCATTGTTATAACAAAAGTTAAATGTAGTTGGGGTTTGTCTATGTGGTAAGCACCACATAATACTACATAAAAATGGGGGTTCAAACCCCATTGGGCACAGGTACTGTAGCAGTACTGTAGTGGCACTATAGCAGTGGAGGTACTGTTGATCGGCAGGCACTATAGCGACGGCAGGGCACTATAGCGGCGGCGGTACTGTGCGGTACTGTAGCAGTTGGGTTACTATTAGCATAATGGGAATTAGGGAAAAAAATTGGGCCTATGGGTTATGTAATGGGATACAAGCCCACCGGGCCTTCGGGCTATGTAATGGGTCTCCCTCTAACCAGTTAAAAGAGTTCTTTTCTTTTCTTTATTAATAAAAAATGAGGCTTCAGCCCCAACCTTTAAAAAAATAATAAGAAAATATAAAAATGAATGAGGAAGAATTTTAAGGAATCAAAAGAGAATGTGAATATCAATTAAAGATGGTGGAGAATGAGAAATATACTCTCAATATGAAATTACTTGATTTTTATATCAAATTAATAGATCTGGAAATTTATCAACACAAGTCTTCATAATAATCTAAGGGAAAACTTGATGAATCCACACAGTTTTAAGAGGAGTGATTATATTATAAAAATCATTTATTATATTGTAATAATGTATTGGGATCATCCCATGATAAATACTTAAAATGTTCCCAAGAAGAAGTACCTTCCATTTCAATTTGTGTTTATCATGCTAAATCTGTTTTTAAAAATAATGCATGATTCAAACCATAACCTATACAGAAATAGATGAGGAGAAGTGATGAGAATATTACCACCATGTAAAGGAATGATAAAAGTATTATGAGTATCTGTTCCCCAAAATAAGCTCAACTAGTGGTGAATAGAGATTAAAAACAACATACTCTACAATCTATAAAACATAGATAGCATGTCACTCACAAAGGGAGAAAATGATCTTTCAGTTCACTGGTGGAAATCCTATTTTTACCAACAATTTTTTTTCCAATGTTTTCAGTGAACCATTGGCATATCTAATAAAAATTGGGTTTTCCCAATAGTTTTTTGAAACCGTTGGGAATGTTTTTCAATTTCTCAACCTATCCTTATAGTTTTTCTAAACCGTTCGGAAAGGTATAGAATTTTAAAACCTATTCCTATGGTTTTGCTTAACTTTGGGAATATCAAACCTTTAACCACAGTTTTTAATAACCATTGGGAAAAAACCCTAATTATCTGTAGATCTCCTCTAACAGAACCCACTTTCCTGACTGATTACTGATCACATATATCCTTCTAATTTTACAGAGATATCCTCAAACCCTACTCCCTAACTAATTCATGAGAAGATCCCTCCTCCTCCTCTGACAGAGATCTCCTTGAACCCTACTTCCCGACCAATTCGTGAGTCACTCCCTCCCGAACAGATATCTCCAGGTTGTCAACCCTAATTCCTGAGTACACTTCCACCAGAACACATCTCTAAAATTTTTCCCTAAACGAGACCTCTCTAGGATATGAAACCTATATCCCAACCAGTGATTTATATTTTATTCAAGTAATGTTTTTTTCTTTCACTTCAAATCGGAACATTATAACTGAGTTATCTCTTCTGCCTCTATTTATTTCATCTTCTTTAATTGTGTTTGGTGATGTGGATGTGATTGGTTGGTCCATATGTATGTGACATAACAATAATAAGGTTGGGATGGATATTAGGATGGGCATGAGTCATGGGGCTAGATCCCAAATGAGTAACTATCAGGTTAAGAGTCGGTGTGTTGTGAAACAGGACGTGTTACATGTTCTTTGTTTCTTGCATGTGTCAAATTGATTCTTTTGGACATTTCATGATTTTATCTAAATACCCATGAAATATTTTTACATTTTTATTTTTTTCAAATTGTAATATCTGTTTATTTCAGTTTCATTTTTTAACACCCATTAGTTTTTATGTTGGGTTTTTCATTTTCTACTATGTTATACTTTATTTTTTCATAGTTTATAACACCCAAACCAATAAAACTATAGTGGGTATAAAATTGGAGTATAATTTGTTGACTTGTACTAACATATCTTTCTAACAATGTCTAATTAATCAACCATGAGACTTTAACTCGTCAAATCTCAGCACACTTCTCTTTAATTTCGATTTCATCACTTAGTCAGATGCACCACCATTTCTCAAGCATGTGAACTGCTCACAATATTTCTTTAGATATCCAATATTACCGTATCTTAGAAATGTTCATGGTTGATTTGGGAAAAATATATTTGGGTGTCCCAGACCCCTATACTAAATACACTATAGTGATCCTCTTCCATTAGAATCCTAAAATTACACCTCAAACAATTTCCCATGGAGGGGCTTATACTTTATCTTCGAACTGCTAAATGACGTATTCCCTCCACCAGAATATGGAAGTAAATAACTCCTCTTCCATGTTCATTTAAAATCTATATTTTCAAAAGACATCATACTAACCACAAATATATAGGTGGGAAAACTCAGAAGATAGGTCCATGATCACATCATTAGTCATAGCTTCATCACAGTTCTATATGTATTGAATTCTGAATTGAATACACTGTACATAATTCAGAATTTAGTATGTATTCATAATTCTGTATATCACATACATAATTATGTATTCAATTATGAATTGATTGTATTCATAATTCATAATTCAATTCTATATGTATTAAATTCAGAATTTAGTTTAGAATTCTCTATTGCACAGGGTAATTACCTTCTGAATTCTGAATTGAATTCTGAATTCAATTTTTTATATATTTAATTACCTTTTGAATTATGTGTTATACTTTTAGGTATTTAATTATAAATTAAATTCTGAATTTTGTATGTATTTACTTGCAGGTATGAATTATGTGTTATACATAAAGGTATGTATTCAATTCTGAATTTTTTATGTATTTACTTGAAGGTATGAATTATGTGTTAAACTTCCAGGTATGTATTAAATTATGAGTTATTAATTCAATTATGAATTCTTTATGTATTTATATGCAGGTATGAATTATGTGTTATACTTGTAGGTATGTATTCAATTATGTATTTACTTGCAGGTATGAATTATGTGTTATACTTACAGGTATGTATTCAATTCTGAATTATTAATTCAATTATTCTTTTTTATGTATTTACTTGCAGGTATGAATTATGTGTTATACTTTTTGGTATGTATTCAATTATGAATTTAATTTCTCTTTTGAATTATGTGTTATACTTGTATGTATGTATTCAATTTTGGATTCTGTATGTATTTACATGTAGGTATGAATTATGTTTTTCACTTGTAGGTATGTATTCAATTCTAAATTCTATGTGTATTTACTTGTAGGTATGAATTATGTGTTATACTTGCAGGTATGTATTCAATTATGAATTTATTGTATTTATAATTCATAATTCAATTCTGTATGTTTTCAATTCTTAATTAAATTCATAATTCTGTACTGCATAGGGTAATTACCTTCTGAATTCTGAATTCAATTCGATATGTATTTAATTACCTTTAAAATTATGTGTTATACTTTTAGTTATTGAATTGTGAATTCAATTTTTAATTTTGTATGTATTTACTTGAAGGAATGAATTATGTGTTATACTTGCAGGTGTGTATTCAATTTTGAATTCTAAATTCTAAATTCAATTCTGAGTTTTGTATGTATTTACTTGCAGGTATGAATTATGTGTTATACTTTTAGGTAGGTATTCAATTTTGTATTTACTTGTAGGTATGAATTATGTGTTATAATTTTAGGTATCTATTCAATTCTGAATTCTGTATTTATTTACTGTTAGTTATGAATTATGTGTTATACTTGCAGATATGTATTCAATTCTAAATTCTGAATTCAATTTGGGATTTTGTTTGTATTTACTTGTAGGTATGAATTTGTTTTATCTATAAAATAAATAACCCCCATAGGTCCTAATTATAAAATAATGAGATTTTTTTCAAATCCATATTTCCATCTACTGTAAATCAATAATTAGATATTATTTATCAATAATTATTCAACAGTTATATTGATAAGAATTCATCATTTCCATTGGTTAATCCAATATAGTGAAAGGTTACCAATCATGACCATTACATATCTAACTACTATTAAACTTTTTAATGTTATCATAATCAATAAATTTAATAAATATGATTACTAAATAAAAGAACTAATTTAGGACACACTCAACACCGATAATAGTGAATTAGAGTTAGGAACTTCTTCACTAAGTATAACTTGTATCCCTTTTACCTCTTATAACTATTAAAATATAGATTCTATTGTTCTATTTTCCTTACTATAATAAATTCAATGAATGCATGTAATGATGGAAAATAATATTTTTACAAGGTTTACAACTCAACTAATGTATCACTTCCATGTAATGGATTAGAAAAAATCCAATACAACATAACCACTAGGAAAAAATCATTTAATGTGGTTATAAAAGTCATGGAATAATTATTCACTAGCATCACACTATATCAATTGGAAGTTCCTATTTTACTGCTCTTAGCTAGTTCTTTATAATAACTCATAAAATAATCCTGACCTTCTTAAATGTTTGAAACAACAAATCATTCCTATACCTATTGAGACTTCAGATGGATTTTACAATGCTTCATTTCTCTTCACTTAATTCTTTCTTATTTCTTACTTTCATAACAGCAGGGAAGTGACTATTCTTCTTCATAGTGGAAAATTAAAATCCACAATTGTTATTATTCTTCTTATTCTTCTTCATCATCCATGATATAAATATATTATGGAATGATTAATCTCATAATTCTCATTTGATCTGAATGATAATAACCATATTTCAACTCGATCAGTAACAGTTCTACTATTTTTTCTCTCCATCAAATAATTTGAGATATACAATTTAAGTGTGGGACTCCTCAAACACTTCCAAAAATATTCTCATAATAGTGTAATACTTTGAAAAAATTACTCAATATAATATCCTTTATAACATAAAAATTTACCATCCTTAATAATTTTTGTGATTTTTTGGTTTTTAGGGGATGAGGGGATGCAGTGGAGTGGGGGGCTGCAGTGGAGTATGGGATGGGGGTTGTAGTAGAGTGGGGGGGCTGTAGTGGAGTGAGGGGGGGATGTAGTGGAGTGGGGGATGGGGGGCTGCAGTGGATTGGGGAGGGATATAGTGGATTGGGGGGGATACAATGGTGTGGGGATTGGGTGGGGGATGCAGTCGAGTAAGGGGTGGGGGGATGCAGTGGAGTGGGGACTAGGTGGGGGTAGTGGATTTGGGGATGCAGGGATGTAGTGGAGAGGGGATGGGGGGTGCAGTGGGGGGATGCATTGGATTAGGGGATGGGGGGCTGTAGTGGAGTAACGACTGGATTGGTGAAGTGGGTAGGTGATGGGGGGGGGCTGCTGTGGAGTGGGGGATTGGGGGGCTGCAATGGAGTGGGGACTAGGTGGGGGTAGTAGGGGGCAGTGGAGTAGGGGATGTGGGGATGCAGTGGAGTGGTAGATTGGGGGTGTGGGCTGCAGTGGAGTGTGGGATGGGGGGCTGCAGTGGGGGGGGCTACAGTGGAGTGGGGATGGGAGGGTTGTAGTGGGGGGGGGGTTAGTGGATTAGGGGGTTCTGTGGATTGGGGGATGGGGGAGACTAGAGTGGGTTTGGGGGGCTAGAGTGGGGGATGGGGGGCTATAGTGGAAACCTTCTTTCACAGGACATGAATTAGACAACCTCATTGGTTATGGAATATTCGTGAGGTTTTTTCCCAATTTTATTTTAGTGGTTACTTTGTAGAGAGGATTTACCTCGAATCCATACAACCAGGAAAGTTGTTTTTGGTTGTAGAGCATACCAGAAGCATTGCTGAAAGCTAGGGCTGTGTACAAATATCATATGTCATTACCTATGAAAATGATGTACAGTCTTGTTGAGGAAATGATAGTAGGACTAGGTAATTATGTTGAAACTTCTTGGTAGCATACTGTGGCTTTATCTTCCTCAATTTAATCATCATTGCACCCAAAATTATTAGATTCATTCTATGGGTCTCAATTGATTGTGAAAATTATGCATTGATAGCACACTGCCTTTTTTGTAGCCTAATTATTTTTGTGCCTAATATTGTCATATTTTTTCTTGTTTTCTTAATTAAATGAATATCATTACTAAGAATAAATTTTTTGACAAATTTTCTTTGTAATTTCATTTGATGTTTTTAGGTCCTTGATACCAGAAGAATTGCTGAAAGTAGGGGATCTGTATAAATATGATCTATCATTACCAATTGAAATGACGTAAAATATTGTTGGGGAAATTATAGTAAGCATAGGTAAATATTTTGAAACTTCTTGGTAGCATGCCATGGTTTTATATTACCCAATTTCAGCATTACTACACCTGTAATTTTAAGATTCAATCTCTAGGTCTCAACTGATTATGAAAATTATGCATTGATACCACACGTCCTTTTTCGTAGCATGCTTATTTTTGTGCCTAATATTGTCATATTTTTTCTTAGGGTATTAATTAAATGGAGATAATTACTAAAAATAAATTTTTTTATTTTTTTTGTACTTACATTTGATGTTTTCAGGTCATTCTGTCGAAATATTTGGGTACGTTCACCTTGGTGATGACAACTTGCATCTTAATATTTAAGCTTCACAGTATGATGATACTATAATTCCTCAATCCAACCTTGTTCATTGATATTGTTGGATTCCATACTCGTTACATGGTTTAGTATAGATGAAAGCTATCAAGATACATTACAACAAAACACCTAAAACTATAAGTGATGCAATCTTAAGGAAAGTTCTCCCCTTATGGGAGGGTACTTTCTGTTTTTTTCATGTCACTAGTTTTTTTACCATTAATAATATTTTTAAATTGATTATTTCTATAAACTCAGTGCATTGTGTGTATGTACAAATCCACTATAATAAACATTGTTCCTTATGATCCTACTCCTAGCATGTAACTAACCAAAAACGCCTTTAATTCCTACAGTTTAAGGTCCCCATTATCGAATATGTAACATGGATCTTCATACCTAGATGTGAAACTAAATCTCTACACTCGTCTCCCTCTAAAAAATTATCTTCCCTATTAACAACACATCATTCCTTTTATTTTCCCCTATCCATGCCCTTTTTATCAATTAGTCCAAATAAATCTCATTGAATCATCCAAATCATCCACAGATCATGATGAGACCATTTCAATTCTGTTACACGGTTGTAATTTTTTTTATAGGTTCTGCTTATTTTTTAACATGTTGTGGTTATTTTTTACAGTTTTTGGCTAATTTTTTACAGGTCCTAGTTGTTTTTTTGCAGTTTCTGACTATTTTTTTAGAGGATATAGCTGTTTTTTTACCGATAGTGGAGGATATACCAAAGGTTCATAGAATCATTGGTATATAGTTTGGGAGATGATTTTATTCCAATGGTTCAAAACCTGTTGGTAGAGATTGGGAGAGGAGTGCATGCCAATGGTTTTTGAACCGTTGGTAGAGTGTCTGTAGGCTTCCTGGGCAGTTCTGGGAAGTATGTATACCAATTGTTTAACAACCGTTGGTATATATATATCTGAATGGTTTTATTCAAACCATTGGAATATATAACTGTAGAAAGACCTATACCAATGGTTTCTATAAAATTGTTGATATAGGGCTATTTCAATGCCCAATAGTGCAATGGTTCCTCAAACCATTGGGAAAAAATCCCAACGGTTTGAAGGGATATCCCAACGGTTTGAAACCATTGGGAAAGAGAAAATTTTCTGTAGTGGTTATTTTCAACATTAATTTTGCAAATGTTTTTGAAAACATGCCAACTTATTCCATGTTTATGAAGGATTCTATGATGAAAAAAATTAAACATGAAGAATTTCTTACCATCCCACACACATAGGATTTTTTAACCGTAGTGGCAAGGGGTCTACCAAAGAAAAAAATGGATCTATGTAGTTTTTATATCCTAGTTGAAATTGAATCTAATATGTTTGGTGGTGATTTTGTGATTTAAGTTAAAGTGTAAACATTATTTCATATTCCACATTCAAAATCATAGTTTTAAGAGAGATTATGTTGACTAAAGTTAGGATTCTGGTGCTAGACACAATAGTGAGATGTCCCTGAGGACTACTTGAGGATTTCATTGTTAAGGTAGAAAAGTTCTTCTTTAAAACTTATTTTCTGGTTTTTTACATGGATGAAGAGAATACCCCTGTTATTATTTGAAGAACTATTCTAAAAATAGTAAGGGCGTTGATTGATGTCCAAAATGGAGATTTACTCTTGAGGGTTGGTGGAGAAGAGGTGAAATTTAACATTCATTGAGTTATGAAAAATCTAGAAGAAAATGTGATTATTTTAGATAGGATAAGTTTAAATAAATAAACGAAACTAATTTCCTTAAAGGAAGAGCTTAATTAGCTATATTAAATCTAAAATAAGAAGTTGAAAAAGAGGAAAATAAAGTTTACAAGCTACTAGAAAACTTTGGATATAGTGGGGATAATGTTATCCAAGAAGAGTTCAAATAGGTTCAATAACTTTGGGAAGTTGTTGAGATTCCATTTTATTATTAATGAAGGGAAAACCCAATGTATTGTTCCCGTGGAGATTGATAAGTTATTATTCAATAAATGTGTAAATTTTGTTTCTAAAAAAGTAAAAGTTCCCATCTACATTCAAGAATCACAACTTTGACCATTTTTAGATCCATATAGGGTAACCTACTTCCAACCCTCAATCACCTAACTTTGAGGGGTATGTTTGAGGTGAAAAAAATAACATAATATATTTCATAATGAAACCCACATTTTGTTGCTTTTTTATTTTCATTTCTTCTTATGAACTGGTTTAAGCAGTTCACCACTTAATTATTTTTAAACTTTCATGAGAATGGCCTCCAAATTCACTGTTCATCTTAAATTTTTAGGTCCATAAGGATTAAAGGTTTAAATGCTATTGCAACAAGAAAAGGGAAAAAATAATAGCTTCAAATTAAGGGTAATAAATCTTTAAATTTTAGTATTTACTTATACTTCCCAATTTTTACAGAATATATTTATTGAGTTTAAATAGAAAAAAAAAATCCATGGCCACACTTTGATATATGATTAATTTTTTTTTTCAATGATGATTATAATTGTTCATAAACCCAAAATTATATGATTTAATTTTCCAAATTATTTAATTAAATTGGTAATATAAAAAATTTAGTGATTTAATTGAATCATATGAACCTTAAATCAATGAATCATGATTATCTCTATATTGTAAAGAGTTTTTGAAATTTACCTTTCATATTTCATGCATTAATTTTTAGAATTTCATTTTGATTGATTTTGTTTATGAAAAAATTCATGAGTTGTTATCTTTAACTATATTCTCACATTAATGATAGGTTTTTAAGCTAATATTTCCACTCATTCTTAGTAACGTTTTTTAGAGAACTTTGGACATATCACCTACTGGGATTTGATTTTCATCTTATCAAACAATGATTGTAAAACCCCACTTAAATCATGATTGATGAATTTTTATTTAATTTATCCACTATCTCTGAGACTTACCTAACATTAATCCTCCTTTTACCCCTTAGATACCATGAATTTCCTTTGTTATGAATTTCCACATTTTATGCTAATTGATATATTCCTACCCATACTCTGATGTTTTGTATGATGTTTGAAGTTCATGTGTGAGAGGGATAGGGATTTCAAGGAAAGAAATGACATGATTCTTTGAGATAACGTGTTGTGGTTTCTTATTGGGTTTTGGGAATAAGTTTCATATACATTTCACTATTTTTACTATTTTCCCCTCTAAAAAATAAAACCAAATGTGAGTTTAGTTATGGAGGTTCAAAAATCTCTGTCATTTGACCAATGATTTTTACCATTTTGTGTTGCATGGTGGATGTGAAACTTATTCAAGGACATATTTGAGCTTGGAAAATATGGGAATATTTAAATTTTTAAAGAGAAAAATACCATTATATATAATTTTATTATCATTAGTAACATTTATATCCCACCCTCATTTTCAAACCTTAATTGTTTTATTCATAAATTTCTTATTATCCTTAAGCATCAGAATTGTAAAATCCTAAGTTTAAAATTCCAATTGATTTTAGTGATATTTTTCTCTACTAAGTGGATAAATTAGATCATTTTAAAATTCATATTTTTCTTACATGTACTCAATGTATGAGGTAAACTTCATACATAATATTTTCCTTGAGTTATAAGAGAAGAAAAAAATTGTGAGGTAGATCAAAATTTGGCATGTTGATAATGATGAATTAAAATATATGGATAGAAGAAATGAGAAGTTCCACTATTTTTTCTTCGAAATTTCAAATACCTTATGTCTAGTAAGGAGTTGTAATAACCTTATATATGTGACACTTGGAAATTATTTTTCCCCATTGATAATTGTTTTATTTAACTGATCTGGAATTTTGAATATTGGTATAATGGGGGGTTTCTTTTTTAATTCACAGTTTAGATTTCTACTTGATTTAGAGTATAATTTATATTTGTGGGTTCATGAGTTCATTTTTTCATACCATTTGTTAAATTTTAATTAATTTACATAATTTTTTTTATTTTCTAATACTCATGTTTCGATTAATAATATTAATTTTTGGATATTTATGATTGTTAAATGAAATTTTATATAAATAAATAAAAATATTTAAAATTAGATTTTTTAACTTGTTAGTATACTTTGTGTATAACATGTAGGTGGGAATTTCCAAGCGAGAGATATCCAAAAAAGGCCAACCCATGCAAACCCTAAACTAAGGATAGGTAAGACACATGCATGTCCAATGGCCTTCTAGCCAAGCCCAGCCCCAGAAAAGCCTGCATAGGATAAATAAAAGAACATGAAAAGCAGATAAGTGCACTAATTTTTGGGGAACATGTCCACACAAAATCAAGAGGAAGGTATCATTGGCATGAGTAGGATTATAGTGGTGATAGTTATCCCCCAACAATAGTCCGACTTCATTATCAGGACTGCCACACTTATGTTTTAATTTCCAGGTATTTATTCTATTTATTTTGATCCTATGTTTATTCATTGGGTTTCTTTTGAATTTATTGAGAAAAAATGGAAACTTTTGGATTTGGAGTGGGGTAGAGCATGTATTGTGCACTATTAGGTGAATTCAGGTGCCTTGTCTAGGAAACCATATGCCAATCTGTCATTTTTGTATAGAGACTGTAAGAACCCAGGTCTTCTTTTCAGGAATTGTTTTCCTTTTATTGTCATTTTTGAGAGAAAGAGGAAAATCTTGAAATTTTCAAAGTACACGCCGTGTACTACGATGCCACTGTAGGCCATGTGATGGCCATGTTATGGCCACACACACGGCCATGTAGGGGTAACATGGAGGCCGCATAAAGAGGAGTATAGAAAAGGTGAGTACATGCAGTGTACTTCAAAATTACATATTGTGTACTTTCTTTTTTTCATTAAATGCATCGGGGTCACGTCTAATCTCCAGAACAAACTTCTTTTAGGTTCTATTCTTCCGAGAGCACTGACCAGCCATAGATCTTCGAAGATCCCTTGATCCTCCTTCTGTCCTTCGAATTGAACGTTGTTGATTGCATTGGAATCGCATCGGTGAGTTCTCTCTTTTGCTGGAACCTTGTTTCATGGTTTCTCTTCTTTTTCAAGTTATCATGGGTTGAACATTTTAGAAATTTTCTTATATCTATGGAATTTTAAGGAGATTGAGGATTCGAGGTTCAAGCATATTGATCTCCTAACCCTGAGGTAGATGGTTTGTGCCTTTCCGTTGAATTTCTTTGAATATTTTTTGCAATTTCCACCAATACCCTTGAATGGGGTATTGCATGTTTACCATTTTAGCCCTATTGTTTGCCTTCTTTTCTTATATTCTAGAGTAGAGGACATTAAATGTGAATTGGGTTAATTTTTATTCTTTAGAATTGTTTTCCATGCATGTTTTTCCTGCCTGGACCGTTGGGTCTAGTTTTCCTTTTTCGCTGTTGTTTGCTTTCCATGCCTAGTATTGTAGGATAGCAGGATTGTATTTATAATGTGATGATATTCCATAGAATGATATCCAAGTATTTATTGAGGTTTACTTTGGCTGTTACACATGCTATACTTATTTTACATACACAGGGCCATGAAAACCTAGTGTAGTAGACAACAAAGAGAATGGACGTAAGGGCTTCTCCATAGAGTCTTTATAATTTTATGATGCAACACCACTGGGGGAACAGACATTGAGTGATTACATAGAGTTTATATAGTTCCTCGATATAGGCCACATGGGGAATGATATGTTGAGCGCTTCCCCAGAGTGCCTTTAGTATGATACGAGACTATAGGGGAATTGACGGTGAGAGCTTCCCTAGAGAGTCTGTAATTAGCTAGACCAGAGGGGTGAAACTGTGTGTGCCTCCTAGAGGGTTGCTAGTACTTGTTGGTTGAACCATATGGGCTAGGATATGAGAACTAACTAGAGGTTTACCTATTTTTTCCACTTGCTTGAGTATCTGATTACTTTTTTGTGAATTGAATTCTTGAAACAGTTGATTGTTTACTGTTGAGTACTTTCATAGTTACTATTTTCTGTAATTTTACCTCCAAATATTCACTGACTATTAGGAACATATCTCGTGGTGGTTTCCTATTGAGATTTATCCTCACACCCTATTTGGGCCATGCTTTTGGGCCTGAACAGATTATAATGTTCCAGGTATAGATAAGAGAAATCGCCCTTCTTCTTCAGGTACTTGATTACATTGGAGCTGGAGAGCATGGGACCAAGCCGAGGCTTGTGATGCTGAGGAGTTCCTCATTTGTTTTCCCTTTTTAATTTGGTTTAGTACTGTATTCAGCATTTTGACTTGATTGTCTTCATTCCTAGACATATATGTATCATGCATTTTTTATATATATTTATGATCCAGTTATTTCTGTATCAGTCTTCCTTGTTTACTGTTGTTGGATATTTACTGCTTCCGTTATTGTGCATTGTTTACTTCCGCTGTGTACTCTTCCAATAAGGACATAGTTTCCCTACTATCACACCCAAGTCCTTTACTACTAGTCGGTAGCCTCTGGCATTTGGGGAAATGAGCTTGAGGCCATGTGAACAACCGGGTATGGGGCGCCTCTAGGTGACTTCCAGAACCATGATGTTACAAAGTGGTATCAGAGGAATTATTTTCTCTTGACTTACTATTTTGAGCCCATAGCTAGGGATAGGAAGGAATAGGTACATGGTAATAAGTTGTTCCTGATAGTAGCTAACCCGTGTATAGGAAAAAACCATGGTACCTCATTTATTTCAATTTTACTAGTTTTAAATTTTACATTTGATTTGATTTCACCGTTTGGTGATTCACATTTTCTGTGTTGTTATCATTGTTGTTATTGGGGTTCTACTTCTGTCGTAACCCGATGAGATGAGGGTATGCCATTTCATGAATCATATTGGCGCTTTTTATAAATCACATGCTATTCATTCTTGCCTTGTCATCTAGGATGCATTAGAGATTACATGTCGGTGTGATAGACGTTGTGTGGAATATGCATGTTGTTCTGATAGATTCCTTGATAGAAATACCTACTATTTGATAGGTTATTGTTTTTTGTAGATATTTGTTTGAATTAATGACACACTTTGGTTCTTGAGGTGTTATGGGCCCTCATGAACCATAATTTGGTGGATCACTGCACTGTTATCTTCTTTATAAATTTTATAAGATAACAAACTTTTATTCGCAGGGAGTATGGGCCCTCACGTATCAGAATTTGGAACTTTCAATTCTCGTTTCAGTGTTTAATGGGTTCCAGAGTAGTTTCATAGGCTTACTATCCATAAGAACCCAGAATACACGCCATGTAATGTTATGTACATTCCATGTGTTCTTCTGTTTGGGAAGAAACAATTTTTCTTAAGTACACGTTGTGTACTCTATGTACACGCCCTGTAGTCTCTGACTGTGTCGTAGGTCTTGTTGGTAGAGACACGGGATGGGAAAAATGTATAGTGAATACACTGTTTATCTTCCCTACATGTCGTTTTGTGTCAACCCCATGCCACCCTTGTCACTAACAACATAAGTTGGCCAACTTGTATCTAATACATGATGTGTGCCATCTAAAAATGTCTTGTAGTTTAACCCTAGTGCCCGACCCTGTCATGAACAACACGGTTCAGTGTTATCCCTTCGAGTACACGTCGTTTCCATCATGAACATGCCATGTAGTGTTAGGCCATGTGTAAGGCCATGTAACTAACAACATGGGCCCGATGAAGCTTGTCCAGTACACGTCGTGTCTACCTTGAACACGTCGTGTAGTCTTGTCTTGGGAGAGATGTGTGGCTTAACCATGTAGAAGGACCTAGGTAGGGGAAGAGGATTAATGTACATGTTATGTGTTTTGAAAACACGCTGTGTATTTGGGTTGTTACACGACCGGTTTTTAGCTAAAGTACACACCCATTCAGATGACTTAAGGGAACACACCATGTAGGAAAAGCACACACCTTGTAGTCATGTTTTACAGAACTTGAATGATTTCTTTCTTTTGTTCCTTTCTTGTCCTTCCAGATTTCAGTCCTTGATAAGCTTGAATCTAAGGTGTGTGATTGACCATGTAGAGTCATGCCACCGAGACACCCTTCGGTTTTCCACCAGTTGTAGGGCAGTGATATGACGCCATGTTTGGCTGATCAGGGACTTCCTGTAGATCCTCTTATTGTTCCATACTTGGCACCAGCAGTGATACCGGTTACAGGCACCGATGCACAGTTTAGGGAAGGGTTTCTGAGGATGATTCAGACCTTCCAGTGAGTACTGCCTCCAATCTCGACTATGACAGTCTTGGCATGGGTTTTCCAGTAGTAGCATCCTCCCACCTTCTAAGGGGAAGAAGGACCTCGGGCTGGAGAGTCAGGGCTAGAATCCATGCTGACGATCATTGAGCATCTGAAGATTCCTCCAGAAAGGCGGGTCAAGCTCGCTGCCTATATTCTATGAGAATCCACCAAGAGGTGGTGGGACGTGATCTCTTTGGAAGGTCATCACCAAGTTATGGTGTGGAAGGAGTTTCAGAGCATATTTTACGACTACTTCTATCTGGAGACCTTGAGGGCCGACCGAGACCAGGATTTCATGAGTCTGGAGTAGGGTACTATTTTGGTTATGGAGTATTCCTCTTGTTTCACCGAGATTCATCATTTCACACCCCTCCTGGGCAGAGATGGGTTGTTCTTGGCAAGGAATTTTGAGGATGTTCTCAGAGGGTAGATCCACTCGGATGTGAAAATCTTCTGGTTGACTTCCATCGCTTCCATCATCAACCATGCGCTGGTTGCGAAGCAAAATCTAATAGATTCCAGAGCTGAGAGCCAGGGTGGTTCTACTTCTATAGTTAGTGCTCTACCAGCTGACTACAGGAAGCACCGTATGTTGTCTACATGCGGTGATCTAATCCAACGAGACACATCTTCAGGTATCCAGGTGGTATGCTACCAGTGTGGAAGGGCTGGGAATACAAGGCCACAGTGCCAGAGAGACATAGTGGAGTGCCGATCATGCTTCAAGTTGGGTCACCATCAGCGCTTGTGTCAGAAATTTTCACTAGCAGCTGATGATAGGGGTTCTTCTATGACTCCTCTTTCGGGAGCAGCACCACCAGTTTGTCACCAGTCAGTGAACTATAGTTCTTCTTTCCATTCAATCCAAGGTGGAGGTCATGGTCGTGGTGGTCAGTGGCCAGTCTTTCAGTGACAGTAAAGCGGTTCAGCTCAGAGTGGTCAAGCAGGGTTACAAGGCCACGGTGCAGACTAGACTTTTATAGTGGAGCAGACCCAGTAGGAGCAGGATCCCGGACCCTCTATAGTTTGAGGTACGATCTTAGTAGCCTCATTTTTATCTTCTGGTCTTTTTGATACAGGGGCTTCCCATAGCTTGATCTATGTTGTTGTTGTGGAGATCCTTGGGCTCTGCATATTTTCCTCTACCGATATCTTGATGTTAGACACACAGTTGAGGACTAGGATGGCTAGTGTACGTCGGTGTAAGGAGTTCTTTCTAGAGGTTTTTGTGTGTCACTTTCTATGAGTCCTCTATATCCTAGATATGAGAGGCTATGATTTCATTCTAAGGATGCACTGGTTGGTTCCCTTCCAGGAAGTCGTCGATTATTATCACCACAGTGTGTGCTTCATATCACCAGAGGGTGAATTGTTTCTTCATAGAGGTGAGTGGGATATCTAGGTGAGTAGAGCAGGACCCGAGTATCATGGGCTAGGAGGAGTTAAATCCCAGATTTCTAGTCTATATCTGAATGACCGGGGGACTTCACAGTTAGAATTTTCCGCAGTGGTGGACCGTTTCATATATGTCTTTCCAGAGGACTTTTTAGGTTTTCCACTGGAGCGTGAGGTAGAATTTTCTATTGATCTTGTTCCAGGAGTACCACCGATGTCCATTCCTTCTTATATTAAGGCCACACCTAAGTTTCAAGATATTAAGAAGTAGTTGGAGGAGTTGCAGGCAAAGGGTTTCAACCGACCCAATACTTCTCCTTGGGGTCCGTCTGTCCTGTTTGCGAAGAAGGAAGATGGTACCCTCAAGTTTTGTGTAGATTATCAGAAGCTGAACCTGTTGAAAGTCAAGAATAGATATCCTTTTCCTAGGATTGATGATCTCCTTGATCAGCTTGAAGGAGATCGGGTGTTCACGGAGATTGACCTGAGATTTGGTTATCATCAGTTGTGTGTTAGACCATTTGATATACCTCTTACAACCTTCCAAAGTAGGTATTATCTATACGAATATATGGTTATGCCATTTGGTCTAACGAATGTGCCTATAGTTTTCATGGCACTGATGAACCGAGTGTTCCATCCATACTTGGATTTCTTCATAGTGGTCTTCGTGGAGGATATCTTGGTGTACTCTAACATTCAACATGACCATGTCACACATCTTGAGATCATTTTGAGTACACTAATAGAGCATCGGTTATATGCTAAGCTCTCAAAATGCCACTTTAGGATGGACCATATTCACTTCTTGGGTCATGTCATCTAAGAGACAGGTGTCTCAGTAGACCCAAAGAAAGTGAGAGAAGTAGTTTCCTAGGAGCATCTGAAGAAATCCTTTGATGTACATAGTTTCCTAGGGATGTCTGGATACTACAGACACTTCATATAGGACTTTTCATGCTTAGCAGCACTGCTGACAGGTCTGACCAAGAAGGGTGTAAAGTTCTTATGGTCAGATTCCTGTGAGTCGGACTTTCAGGAGCTAAAAGGGAGGTTGACTTCAGTTCAAATACTAGTCTTTCTAGATCCAGGCAAGATCTATATTGTTTACTATGATGCATCTAGTATCGGGCTGGGAGTGGTGCTTATGCAGGGTTATGGAGTCAATGTGTATGGGTCTCGACAGTTGAGGCCACACAAGAGAAATTACCCGACGCATGATCTGGAGTTGGCAGCTATTGTTCATGCCTTATGTTGTTAGAGACATTATCTTCTAGGAGATCACTTTGTGGTTTTCACGGACCACAAGAGTCTCAAGTATATCTTCACTCAGAGTGATCTTAATTTAAGACAGTGCAGGTGGTTTGAGTACCTAAAGTTCTTTAACTTTGAGCTTGCCAATATGCCTAGGGAAGGCAATGCAGTGGTTGATGCATTAAGTGGGATGAGTTAGATACAGGCTGTTCAGGAATCTAGTGGTGAGTGGCAGCTTATGGATCTATTCTCTGGGATGCATTTGGAGGTTCACAATAGACAGGGGAAACTTTTATATCTTCCATAGCTATTACCTCTACCCTTCTTGATCATGTACGAATGAGGTACCTATCATATTCTAAAGGCCTAGACCTACAATAAAGCATGTTAGGAGAGGACCCTATTTCTGGGTGGACCATAGGCGAGGATGAGGACTAGTGTTTCCAGGGGCATGTATGGGTTCCGGCAGACATACGCGAGGATTTGATGCGGGATTTTCATTCCTCGGTTTGGGCAGTTCATCCTGGTGTCACCAAGATGTATCTTGATCTACACCGTTAGTATTGGTGGCCATGTATGAAGTAGGAAGTTTTTGGTTTCACCATGAGGTGTTCCACTTGTCAAGAGGTGAAGGTAGAGAATTAGCGACCAACATTACTTTTACAGCAGTTACCCATTCTCGAGTGGAAGTGGAATGATGTTGCGATGGACTTTGTGACTAGTTTACCAAGGTTTCCTTGAGGAAATGACATAGTTTGGGTTGTCATTGACAGACTTACAAAGGTTTCTCACTTCTTGTTAATAAAATAGACCTTCAGTGTTGATGAGATGGGGCGGTTGTACATCCAGGGGATTTTACATCTGCATAGAGTTCCACACTCCATTGTTTCAGACACGGATACATGTTTTACTTCTCGAGTCTAGAAGGGGCTTCAGAAGGATTTGGGTACATAGGTACTTTTGAGTACAGCATACCATCCCCAGGCCAATAGCCAGTCTGAGCATTCAATTTAGGTGATTGAGGACATGCTCCGAGCATGCATTTTGGACTTTGGGGGGTTCTTCGGAGAAGCATATACCTCTAGTGGAGTTCACCTACAACAATAGATTTCAGGAAACTATTTAGATGGCACCATATAAGGATTTGTACGGTAGGCCATGCCAATCACCCTTATATTGGCTGGAGGTAGGAGAGGCAGCTTTGTTGGGACCTTGTCTCGTTTAGGAAACCATAGAGCAGATAGAGTTGATTTGGAAGAGTATGGAAACTGCATAGTCTCGATAGAAGTCATATGCTGATCAACGAAGATGACCTTTGGAGTTCAAGGTTAGGGATCAGGTTTTCCTACATGTCACACCGAGGTTGGGGCACAGGAGGATTAGGAGATAGGGTAATATTTCACTGAGGTAGGTCCAATAGTTTGAGGTGTTAGGGAGAGTTGAGACGGTTTCTTATCGGTTGTAGTTACCTCAGAGGTATCAGGCTATGCATGATGTTTTTCATGTTTCTCAGCTCTGATGTTACTTTTCAGACCCGTATCATGTCCTTCAACCGGATGAGGTTGAGCTAGATGTGGATGCATCATTCGAGGAGAATCATATCCAGATTATTGATCATAGTACAAATGTTCTCTATGGTCGGTATGTTCCTCTGGTATGGGTGTTATGGCATCACGGGTAGGTACAGGATGAGACCTGGGAGAGGGAGCCCGATGTTTGAGCAAAGTGGGTAGAGCTGTTTGGGGTTTCTTCTTCTACTCTGTTCTAGGTAAATTCGGGGATGAATTTCTTTAAGGGGAGAATTTTTTAAGAACCCGTATCTTCTTTTCAGGTATGTTTTTTCGTTTCTTGTCATTTTTGAGAAAAAGAGTAAAATTTGGGAATTATCGAAGTACATGTTGTGTACATTATGGGTACACGCCGTGTACTGCAATGCCACTGGAGGTCGTGTGCTGGCCTTGTCATGGCCATACACATGGCCATGTAAGGGTGACATAGAGGCTGCCTAAAACGGAGTACAGAAAATGTGATTACATGCTGTGTACTTCAAAACTACATGTTGTGTACTTTATTTTTTTCATTAAATGCATCGGGGTCACGTCTAATTGCTAGAACAAACTTCTTTTAGGTTCCATTAATTCGAGAGCGCCGAGCAGCTGTGGATCTTCAACAAGCACCTGAGCTTCCATCCATCCTCCAAATAGAACTCTGTTGATTGAGTTGGAATCACATTGGTGAATTCTCTCTTCTGCTGGAACCTCATTTCATGATTTATCTTCTTTTCCAAGTTATCATGGGTTGAACATTTTATAAATTTTCTTATATCTGTAGAATTCTAAGGAGATTCAAGATTTTAGGTTAAATAATATCGATCTCTTAACCCTGAGGTTGGTGGTTTGTTATTTTTTATTGAAATTCGTTAAATATTTTGTGCAATTTCCACCAATACCCTTGAACGGGGTATTTTGTGTTTAGCATTTTAGCCCTATTGTTTGCTTGCACTGCTTATATGCTAGAGTAGAGGATACTGAATGTGAATATGGTTAATTGTTACTCTTTATAAATGTTTTCCATGCATTTTTTCCTATTTGGACCATTGGGTCTAGTTTTCCTTTTTGGATGTTGTTTACTTTCTATGCCTAGTATTGTAGGATGGTAGGACTATAGTTTTAATGTGCTGATATGTCATAGAATGCTATCCAAGTAGTTCTTGAGGTTTACTTTGGCCCTTACATGCACTATACTTATTTGACTTACATAGGGCCATGAGAACCTAGTGTAGTAGACCACAGGGAGAATGGATGTAAGGGCTTCTCTAAAGAGTCTTTATTATTTTACGATGCAAGACCACAAGGGGAATTGACGTTGAGTGCTTCCTCAGAGTGTCTGTAGTTCCTCAATGCGGGCCACTGGGGGAATGAGATGTTGAGTGCTTCCCCAGAGCGCCTTTAGTAGGATATGAGACTATAGGGGGAATTGACGGTGAGTGCTTCCCCAGAGAGTCTATACTTTAGCTGGGCCAGAAGGGTGAGACTGTGTGTGACTCCACGAGGGTTGCTAGAACTTGTTGGTTGAACTATAGGGGCACGGCTGTGAGAACTACCCAGAGGGTTACCTATTTGTTTCCACTTTATTGAGTAGCTAATTACTTTTTTGTGAATTTAATTCTTGAAACTGTGGATTGTTTACTGTTTAGTACTTTATTGTTTACTGTTTTCTGTACTTTTACCGCCATATATTCACTAACTATTAGGCACATATCACGTGGAGGTTTCCTACCGGTATTTAGTCTCGCACCCTATTTCGGCCATGCTTTTGGGCCCAAACATATTATATTACTAGAGGTATAGATAAGGTAAAACGCCCATCTTCTTCAGGTACTTGATTACATTGGAGCTGGAGAGCATGGGACCAAGCTGAGGCATGCGATGCTGATTATTTGCTCATCTTTTTTCCCTTTTTACTTTGGTTTAGTATTTTATTCTTCATTGTGACTTATTTTCCTTCTTTCCTAGACATATATGTATCATGCATCTTTTATATATATTTATGCTCTAGTTGTTTCTTTATCAATCTTCTATTGTTTACTATTGTTGGATATTTACTACTTCCACTATTGTGTATTGTTTACTTCTGTTGTGTACTCTATCAATGAGGGTATAGTTTCCCCACTATCACACCTAAGTCCCTCGTTGCTAGTTGGAAGCCTCTGGTGTTCGTGGAAATGCGCTTGAGGCCATGTGACCAACTGGGTATGGGGCGCCTCTGGGTGGCTTCTGGAACTGAGACGTTACAGAGACGAAATGCACATTTATCACACAGTTTGTCGAACTGTGTGAACAACCATGTGATATGTCCTTTGTGGAAATTTGAGACCACATGGTTTCTGCATGGGTTGGAAAACCATGTGGGCTAACCGTTCAGACTGTCCAACTCACTAAAATTTAAATTTTACCATTTCTACAATCCCTATATTGAACCCCAAAACACTCATGTTCTTCCCAGTTTGGGATTTTAATCCTTATTCATGCCTCCCCCTTAGTTTTCTTTCCCATGGGATTAATTTTGGTGGGTTATTTGTCTTGGATTCTTTAAGGAACCTTCAAGTATGTGGTTTCTTTCTTGTTTTCTCCCTTTATTCTATGGTTTCCTCTCTTCATCTTTAGGGATTTATTCTCCAGTGTGTTGGGTGACCTATTTAGGGTTAGATATTAATTTTTTAAATTTAATATTGATATTTAAGGTTTGATATTTCCTCTAAAGGGGTTTTATTGAGGTGTGGTTGAATTTTTACAATATTTTCTAGAAGTTTTGACCCTCAAGGTAAGTGGTTACATGCTTAAACATTATTTTATGATTTTAATATGCTTTCTTGAGTGTTTAAATATGTTCCATTCATTATTTTCATGGTTATAAATGGGTTTTTAAAATGATTTAAGGTGCTTTGGTGTTGAAAAATGGATTTTTAAAGGAAATGAGTTGTGTTCCATGTGTGTTTCATATAATCTTCTTTGTTTGATGCCTTCAAGAACTTTGATAAAATGTTTGAATGGTGTAAATCATGTTTTAAAATGGTTTTGGTGTGCATTTGGCTTCAAAGTGTATTTTGGAGGTGGAAATGGTGGGTTATCATGTGTGATTGCATTTTTTGGCTTCTGTATAGGTGAAAGTGATGTTTTATGTGATATGTGGAATGAAAATTGAGCACAAAGGGAAACCTAGGTAATAATGTGGATGTACTATGAATAGTACACTACATGACTTAGAAGTGGTTCATCCTAGATTCATCTATCAGGATTTACAATTACAATGATAACTAAAATATGATGATGATTAGAGACCACTAGTCTCATTGGGCTTCCCCTCCTAGTGGCTCATGCATGACATAGTTGGTCATGGTTTCCATATCACATTTCACTGATTAACAATGTACCCAGTGTCCCATTACTAGCTAGTGATTATAGGATTTTCCCATGACGTAGTTCTCTATGGTGAAATCATACTTACCATTAGAATACAATATACATTGTTGGTTGTTTGAAAAGAAATCATGTTTTCCATTAAAATTTCTTCAATAAAAATTTTCCTAGTTTTAATTTTATAAAAATGGCATGTTTATTTATTTTATAATGTTTATAGTATGGAAATTGTTTTTGGGTGGCATTCTATTGCCTCTGTGTCACACCTAATTACACCTTTAGGTGTAAGTGTACTTGGTTTTATTTCAAAAAGGTAAAGGAAAGATGTTTGGAGATGGTGTTTTGGGATGCTAGAGGTATTCCCTTACAAGTGTTGTGGTAGTGGCTTGTGATCGATCATTCTCTTGTTTCACGGTGTTTTTTGGGATAGTTAGGTTGTTCCCTTTTTGGTTTTATCCATTTTGGTATTTGTTTAAAATGTAAACCGTGAATCTAAAACAAATATTCTGTGTTTGGTTGTTATTATTTAGTTTTGGTTTATTTATTATTATTGATTATTTATGTGTTTGTAATTAAGTGAAATTGTTCCCAATTAATATTGTTGATAACCGAAAACTTTTTTTCGGCCTGTGGGGATTGTGAATTCCCTTTATCCCATGCCATGAAATGGGTCGGGTGTTGGGTTGGATGGAGCTCTGGCCTTGTTCATGATAAAATGGTATCAGAGTAGTTCATGATCTTTTGGGCCATGAAGTTTTGGATGATTCTAGATGGATGGGAGATAGGAGTATTGGGGATTGATTTTCTGGTTGCGGGTAGGGTACATGGCCAGCACACCTTATGATAGAACTTGAGTCATTATGGGATGTTGGGATTTTTATTTTCCCTTATCCTCCAACTGAGATTTGCAGGCTGTAGACTGTAGGTGGACACTGGGTGGGGGTTGAGTGGTTTTGTTTTAATTTTATTACGATGGATTTGATTTTTTTGGATTTATGAGACGTTGGTATTTTTTATCATTGACGAAATTTTTTAGATTGGTTTTATTGATGGTTTTCTTTGTGATTATATTTTTTATCAAAATTCTTCCTCGGATAATTCTGTACAACTATGGGGACAGGCTAGAGAGAATTTTACCTCACAAATTGATCAGAGGCTAGTGGAAGCTATGTTTTTGGTTGTCCAAGATTTGGGAGTGGGAGAATGTCCTAGTCTTACTCAGGTAAGAGGAGATGAACTAGTTAATATAAAGCAGAAAGATCAAGAGTTTCTTAAGAACAAGTCTCCTTATTTCTGATGTAGCACGGAACCTTTGGAAACAGAGGAATGGATTGGGAAGATAGATACGATGTTCGAATTTCTTGATACTCCTAAAGAAGTTAGGGTAAAATTCACTTCATTATTTATAGAATATCCCTATCGGAGGTATTGGGACTCGAGGGTGAAAAATAGAAATCACAAGTTGATGAACTGGAAGGACTTAAAATGTACTTTTTTCTTGATATAATATTACAATCAGAGGTGGTGGGACTCAGTGGTGAAAAATGGAATGCACAAGAAGATGAATCGAATGGACTTCAAACTTATTCTCAATGGTTAAAACATACCTGGGGTATTGGAATATTCTAGATCCTAGGAGTTTATTGACCTTGTTTAGGGGGACCAGTCATTGATAGAGTACACCAACCAATTTCTTCATCTAGTTCAATATGCACCCGAAATCATTTACAATTGGTAGATGAAGGCTCATAGGTTCAATAGGGGGTTGCATCCATAGATTTAATACTAGGAATTTATGTTTAAGGTGAATACCTATTCTGAGGTGGTTGAGCATGAATATATGGTGGATATTGACCATAAAATAAAGTACAATTCTTTTGGGGATATGTCACTAATGGGTAGTGTAAGTTCATCTCAAAAAAGGAAGTGGGATGAGCAAGGGAATAAGGGAGGTGGTATTTTAGGCCACTCTTCCTGGTAGTCCTTGTCAGTGGATTTTGATGTTATGATAGTTGTTTTCCATTGGTACAGGAAGGTAAGACACATTCAACATACGTGTACATCACCTCCTAAAAATTTCCATCGGTGTGAATCTATGGGCCACCTACAACTTTTCTGCAAAGTGACACGTCCCTATCAGAGTGGTTTAGGATTTGTGGATTCTATGGGAATGTCATCCCATTCAGAGTCATCCAGGACGGTGGGATCTCATTTTTGTGGTTGAGGTGGTAGTATTGGATTCTTTTCTGGGAATATTCAGTTTAGGTTAGAGCTTTAGGCTAGTGGTCATTCTCATTCTCAGGCTGAGAAAAGGTAGCTCCATTATATGGACCAAGCACCAGCAAAACCGGATTCATGGCCCTTGATAGTTTGAGGTACCAATTTGATTGCATCATTTATAGCTATTGTTTTGTTTGATACAGGTGCTTCTGTTTCATTTTTCACTTCCCACCTTGTGAATATGTTTGATTTTTCAATTGATCTCATTTCTTATACAATGGTGTTGGTAAAGATACTTGTTAAGAAGAGATAGTAGGGTTTTTGGTGTCCATATAATTCACACACCATGCTAGTGGTTAATCTAGAATGGGATTCCTTGGTCTTGGATATGGACCTATTTGATGAAATCCTTAGTATATATTAGCAGTGCATATCGATTTTCATATGTAGCGGGTGATTTTCATGGCACCTAATGGTAGTGCTTAGGTCATTCATGGTGAACGGGATCCTCAGTTAGCTCATGCTGGACCTCCACTTACAGAGTTAGGAAATATCATTTTTCAGTTATCATCTCTCATGTTGGAGGATAGTGGTGGTTCTTCTAAGTGTGGATTACCTCTTATGGTGGATGATTTCTGAGTGGTATTTCAAGACAACTTCTCTAGATTTCCTCTAGTGTGGGAATTGGAGTTCTCTCTAGAATTGGCACCATGAACATAGCAGAAATCTCTTCCCTCGTACCCTATGTCCCCTATCGAGTTGAGGAAACTAAAGGTATAGCTGGACAATTTGGAATCCAAAAGATTCATTTTCCCATGCATCTCTCCTTGGGTCTCCCTAATTTTGTTCACAAAAAAAGGTTCATGGATCTCTCTAGTTGTGTATTGATTACCAAAATCTGAACATGGTAACCATGAAGAACATATATCCTTTACCCATAATTGATGATTTGTTTGATCAGTTAAATGTAGAAAGATGGTTCTTTAATATTAACTTGTGTTTTGGTTATCACCAAGTTAGAGTGGCAGAGGCAGGCATCCTGAAAAAAATATTTTTTTATAAGACACGTCCATTTTAAGTACTTGGACATGCCTTTCAGGTTGATGAATAATCCATTAGTTTTCATGTAACTTTTGAACAATATTTTTTAACAGTATCTCAATTATTTTTTTGTGGTATTCATGAACGACATCCTATTTTATTTTGGATCTAATTAGGATCATGAGATACATTTTTTAATCATGTTGGGCACTCTTCAAGACCATCGTCTTTATTCCAAACTATCAAAGTTTAGCTTCTGGATTAGAGAGGTGAAGTTTATGGGCCATATGATCTCAGAATGTGGGGTTTCAGTGGACTTTGAGAAGATCAGTGTAGCTATGTCATGGGAGAAACCCAAAAATGTAAATGAGATCTAAATAATTATAGTCCTGGGAGTATATTACAGGTGATTTGTTTGGGACATCTCTGGGATTGCTTCACTGATGAATGTACTCACCTAAAAAGGGTTAAAGTTCGAATGGAGACTAGAATTCCAAGAAACCTTCAAGGAGATCAAGAAAAGGTTGACCACTACCCCTATGTTAGTCTTTCTAGAGTCTGGATAGAGGTATGTGTTTTATTTTTATACTTCAGGTATAGGTCTCATATGTGTACTTATTCAGAATGACTGTGTGGTGATGTATGGATCTCGCCAACTCTGACCACATGAAAAGAACTATCTAGACCACAAATTGGATTTAGCAGTTGTGATGCACACATTGAAAACATGGTGCCACTACCTATTTTGGGAGAAATTTTTAGTTTATTCTGATTATAAGAGTTTAGACTATATTTTATCCCATAAAGATTTAAACTTTAGGAAGCTCCATTGGGTGGAGTACTAAATAGGGTTTTATTTTGATACCATCTATACCTCAAGAGAAAAGGGAATGTTTTTATAGATTATTTAAGTAGAAAAGTGATATTGAAATCTTTGAGGGAGTTTGGTGTGGAGTTTACTTTTATGGTGATCTTTTCTCAGATGAATTTTGAAACCAAAGAGTGTGATGGAGATGCGTTCTTGGCTAGTGTTTAGTTAGATCCTTCCCTTCTAGAGCTGATTTAGCGAGAGCAGCTTGGTGAAAAACTGTGCCAATGGTATATGCAATTTTTTGATAGTGGGGATACATGTTTTGATTATCCATTGTGTCTCAAGGGGGTTTATGTTTCAAGGTCCGTCTTTTGGTTCCATTGTCGTTGAGGAAGGTGGTGGTGTAGGATAGCCACCAGTCTCAATGGGATGTTCATTCTTGAGAAACCAAGATGTATTATGGTGTGTGTTGGCACTTTCTAGGTCTAGGTATGAGTTGGGATGTAGCTAACTTTATATTATGGTATTATACATGTCATCAGGTAAAATCAAAGAATCAAATGCCCTCTGGTTTTCTTCAGATGCTAGCCATTCCTAACTAGAAGAGGGATGAGATCACTGTGGATTGTTTTTTTGGCTTAATTCATTCACCTAAGGGGAAGAATGTCATTTTTGTAGTGATTGATCATCTAAAAAAATATTCCAATTTCATTCCAATTAGAGATCCAGCAAAGGTGGATGAGTTGGGCTGGATATGTGCTTAGGAAGTTCTAAGGATTCATGGTGTTCTGTCAGTGATCATTTCTAATAGGGATCCATATTTTACCTTATGGTTTTGGGAAGACCTTCAGAAGGAAGTGGGGTCATAGATCAAGTTAATTACTTCATACCATCCTCATATGGATGGTTAGATGAAGTGGGAGAATAAAATTTTGGAATAAATTATCTAATCATGTGTATTGGATTTCGGTGGCTCGTGGGATAACCATTTGGGATGGGTCAAGTTTTTTTATAATAAAAGTTACCATTCCTAGATCTGAATGGATCTGTTTGAGGATATTTATGGTCATATGTGTTGGTCACCTTTACATTGGGATGATGTGGGTAAAACCCAACTATTGGTACTGATATTAGGGAAAGAGACATCTAAGAAGATCAAAATGATCATATAACATTTATTGAAATCTCAGAGCTGCCAAAAATCATACACCAATTAGAGACTCTGAGATCTTGAGTTTTATGTGGGTGACCATGTGTTCCTGAAAGTGGAACCTCACTTCATTCATCATTATTTGAGAAAACAAGGGAAGCTAGTGTTGAGGTATTTTAGACTATTTTAGATCATAGAGAAGATCAATAATGTGGACTACAGGTTGGCCTTTCCTTCATATTTGATGTAAATTCATGATGTATTCCATGCCTCATAGTTGAATAAGTATAACCCAAATCTGTCTTAGGTGCTAAATTGGGAAGAGTTTGAAATAGATCCTAATTTTTATTTCTTTGAACATCCATGGGTGATTGTATATTCTCAAGGTAAGGTGCTTCAAGGTAAGTCTATTCCATTGGTTTGTTTTCTTTGAAAAAATAGCAGTGATGAACAAGAGGCTTGGGAGAGTGGGGCGAGCAAGAGTGCCCGTTTTTATTCTCTGATCAAGATTTGGAGTGAATTTCTAGGATTGAAATTTTTCATGGTGGGGAAAATTATCACACCTGTATTTTCATTTTCAGATATTTATTATATTTATTTTGATACAATGTTTATTCCTTAGTTTTCCTTTTCTTGAGAAAAAATGGAAAATTTGGATTTGGAAGGGGTGGCGCACGACTTGTGCATGGTTAGAAGAAACAATGTGAAATTCATAGGAAACTATGTTCCATAGTGTCATTTTTTGGATAGATATGAAACACATGGTTATCGCATGGTTTCAAAAAATTTGTGACCAACTTTACGATATGTCCATTGTGGACAGTGGCGACTGCATAGTTGCAATGTGGCTTGGAAAACTGTGAGGGCTAACTAGGCAGATTATCCAAGTCATTAAAATATGAATTTTATTATTTTTCCCCTCCCTATATTTAACCATAAAACACCCGATTTCATCCCCATTCTGTATTTATATCCCTAGGAGCACCTCCCCCTTCCACTCCTCTCTCTTGACCTCCATTTCGGTGGGTTATTTAGCATGTATTATTCAAGTAACCTTTTACTAAGTGGTTTATTTCTTGTTTTCTCCCTTTATTCTAGTGTTTTAGCTCTTATTATTTGGGTATTAATATTATAGTGGTTTGGGTGGCCAATTTTGGGTCAGATATTAATTTTTTAGGTTCAATATTGATCCTTAAGGTATGATCTTTCCTCTAATGGGATGTGATTGAGGTGCAGTTAAAGTTCTATACAATTTTCCAAAAGTTTCAACCCTCAAGGTCGGTGATTCTATGCTTAAAAATTATTTGATGATTTTAATATGATTTATTAAGTGTTCAAATATGTTCTTGTTTTTTGTGTGTATGGTGCAAAATGGGTTTTTTAAATGATTCAAGGTCCTCTGTTGTTGAAAAAATATTTTTCAACGGAAATTAGTTATGTTACCTGTGTGTTTAATATATGCTTCTTGGTGTGATGTCTTCAAGGAGTTCAATAAATTTTCTGAATGGTGTGAATAATGTTTAAAATGGTTTTGGTATGATTTTGGTTTTAAATAGTATTTTAGAGTTAAAAATAGTGGGTTATCATGTGTGTTTACATCATTTGGCTTGTTTACAAGTGAAAGTGATGTTGGATGTGACATTTGGAAAAGAAATTGAGAACAAAGGGAAACTTGGGTAACTAGATGGATAGACTGGGACTACTATGCTACATGACTCAGAAGTGGTTTGTCCTAGATTCATCGAGAAGGATTGATTATTATAATGCTAATTAAACTATGATGATGATTGGAGACCACTAAGCCCATGGGGTGTCCCCTCTAAGTGTCTTGTGCCTGAGAACGTTGTTGGTCATGGTTGTTATAACACTTTTTACCAAGATACGATGTACTTAGTGTCACATTTCCAGTTATTTTCTATACGGTTTTCTTGTGACTTAGTGCTCTATGTGGATATCGTACTTACCATCGAAATATGGTATACTTTTTTGGTTGTTTGAAAAGAAATCATGTTTTTTTAGAAAATGTTTTCAGTAAAAAATTTCTTTGTTTTTATTTTATAAAATAGGCATGTTTATTTATATTATAATTTTTATAGAATGTAATATTTTCAGTGGTTGGAATTCTACTTGGAACTGGATAAAACCCTACTTACACATTTGGGTTTAAGAATCCATGGTTATGTTTCACATAGGTAAAGGGAATATGTTTGGAGATGGTGGTTCGGGATGCTATAGGTATTCCCTTGTAAGTGTTTTAGTAGTGGCTTGAGGATGATTCTCCCCTTTCTTCATCATGTTTTTTGGGATAGTTTGGTTATTCCCTTTTTGGTTGTATCCATTTTGGTTTTTGTTTAAAGATATAAAACTTGAATCTAAAAATTTTTTATCCCTTATTTGGTTGTGATTATTCATTTTTGGTTTATTTATTATTTTCAGTTGTTTATCTTTATGTAATCAGGTGAAATTATTCCCAAGTTATATTGTTGATACCTTCACATTTGTTTTCAGCCCATGGGGATCAAGAATTCCATTAAGTCCATGCCATGTACTGGGTCGAGTGTTAGGTTAGATGGCACTCTGGCCTGGTTCGTGACAGGGCTGGTGGGAGGAGGTAACTTATTAAGTGGAGTGCAGCTGCTCCTTATTTCAATGTTGGATGAACTCATCCAATTTTAATATGAAATTAATAGAATAACATCATCCCAAGATAGCACATGCATCATATTCCTCATTTATTTCATATGTGTCACTAACTTTTTCACTACAGCACAGATCACCCATGCTACTCCACAGAAATGCCAAGGTATTCTGTAATAGAATCCATGTATGATGAAAGAGAGCTCACAACCACTATAATTATGAGTACCACTACACTACATCCTTCTACCTTGAAAATTATTCAATATGGGATCCTTAACTAGAGAGGATGATTGAAATGTGGTTCCACCCACTACACCATGGCCACTAGATCTCTAATGATGAAGATTTACACTTTGGTGTCATCTAAACCTCTATATTGTGGCTCTTTACTGTCCTGAGTTAAATAAATTATCTACAATTTCATCTAAAATGATTCATTGTAGCCACTATTGGGGAAACTATGAAGGAATGTGTTGCACTATAGTGAAAATTGATTGTTCCATGGGTGGCATTAAACAAAAAATGTATGATAAAGACACATGGAACTTAATTGTTCCATGGAGGGTGATAAAATAGTAATATCATGAAAAATGGATGAAGGAGTAACTACACCATGAACTTATGGGTTGTACCATGTCCATGATGCCAAGAAATGGTTACACTATAGGGTAACATCTCCATGTTACAGGTTAGGGTTTCTAAAAAATTTAAATACTTATAGTTCTCAGGATATCCTCACATGATTCAGGAAACCTTAAGGGAATGTTTTTTAAAAAAGCATATAAGATGATCATCTACAATAAAGGATATTTAATACTCTATTAAAATAAGTAAGTCCATCATGTATATTAGAGGTCGTCCAATTCAATGCGAATAGATCAGCAGGGGAAAGATAATTTAAATTTTGAAAGAGAGAGAGAGAGAATTTTCTCAAGGAGAATAAAATAGAGGCTTGTGCTATTGTGTAGGGGGAATGAATCTAGAACTGGACCCATAGAGAGAGAAAAGTACAAGGATCTGTGGTAACATGATGTTGCTGCTGTACAAGGTTTTTTGTTTTTATTTTATATATCCCCCCATGACTATAATGGGGAGAAACTATTACTATTCTAAACTATTCAATGAAATGGGAGTTCATATAGTTTATGAGATTAATTTTTATTGAAATTTTAATGTGTTTCATGCATTATTTCAACTCATATTCTAGTTCTTACCCTTATCTATTAGAAATGAACACTACTGAAAGGGAAGGTTTTTTCCTTTTAAAATGCTTCAACCAGTGACCCTAACCCATAGCATAGCCAATGCATGAGTTTGGGGTCATTATTTTTAAGAAAATTTCTTGATACTTCTATAAGAAATAACCTGAAAATGAGAGGGGAAGGGGTAGTTACTAGACAAGAGGGTGCGTACTCTGAGAGGAGGCTCACTAGAGTGACATTCCAACACCATTAAAATTATAAAAACACAACGATTTTTCCCTCACTAAGAGTAAAAATTCGAAATTACATATTATTGGTACATCCATCTCATCAATTTCAAAACCAAACAGTTCAATATTTTTTTTCCTTTCTTGAAAGTTTTCCAACCCATTTTAAGTTATTTCAACATCATTCACAGTGGACCAACCTTATTCATCAGTAAAATACAATATTAAATTATTTAAGTTTATTTTAGGCATAAAATAGTTCTTTGATATTTATTGAGAGAAGTAACAGTTCTCTCGAGATACATCATGATGTTACACACAATTGGGGATAATTCCATTGGCTCGTGTACACACAGGAGGGTGGTGGTAACCACCAATTTTTTGGTTGGATATTACATAGATGTTTTGGTTTAATATTTTGAGGTTGATCAATAAACTAAAGGAGGGAAATGTGGTAGATTATAGATATATATTGAAGGGGTGTGTTAACATAGGGTGACTTGGGGTCATTGGCCCAGTTATGTGAAAGGAATGAATTTGGGTTATTTGGTTGAATATATGGATAGGGTGTTCCCAATGGTGGTTACATGAGGTCACTAGTTATGTGATGAGATATAGTGGAGGATAGTGAGAGTATCTAGGTTTTTTAAGATTATAAGTACATAATACCACTCTAGAAATGGCTAAATTAGGTTGGTTGATGCAAGGGGTGATGGTATAGTACCTCATGTATCAAGGGAATGGTACAATTAATAATTGGTTGTTATTTATTGTTATTAATGCACCTATATATTTTTATAAATACTCAACATCATATTTTTGGTGGCCTACTGGGTCTCTTACATTCCCCATATATGTTAATATTAGTGTGTGTGTGTGTGGATTCATGTCTTATATTTTAATATAGGATGGGGCTATAATTTTGGAGTTGGATCAGGTAAATGATGGGTTATGGTATAGGTTGGATGCAAGGATGATGTTGAATATAAAACCAAGTAGATCCTCGATGTCCATAGATGTGATCTCTAGTTTTTTTTAAATTTTTCTAATATATGAGATTAACCCACATTGGGAAATCATTTATGGTATTCATGTCGTATGCATATAATGAATTTTATTTAGTAAAGACTATGATTTTTTGTTGGTTGGGATTTTTATTCTATTTGATTATTTTTATTACTATTTGTTTTAATATTTAATAAGGTTACATTAACCCCAAATTAACACCTTATACCCCCCCCCCCTTTTATAAATAAGAATCTAGTATATGAAGTGGCACACCTAAGGACATATGAAGAATCCTATCTTGGAGCTCTTTGAGTGGTCCAGGTTAAGGAGACTTAAAATTTAGTACTAGAGTACGTTTTCATTTTTTTATTTGGGGTGTGATAGATAGTGATTTAGGGTTGTGTTGGTACTTATAATGGATGTTTTATTATGTCTCTAGCAAGCAAAAGTACAATATTAAGTCAAAAATATTTGGGGGTTTTGGATTTTTGTTTTTTTTTTCATGGTGACTATTATGTTTTTTGCTTACATAAAATATAATGTTTAATATTATTGATTTATTGTAGCGCCCAGACCCAGGATCTATTTAAAAATCATGATCCAGTCCAGAGGTCCTGTAGGCCTTAGGTGTGTCTCTCATAATCCAATGGCTACAAACTAGCAGTGAGTTTCTAAATGGGTGATATTGGGTAGACTATACCATCTAGTGGTGATAATAATAATGGTCTATATGTTTATAACAAAGTGGAAGAAAGACCATAAATATCGAGAACAATAGACCACTATATAAAAAGTATAAACAACAGTAATAAAAGTAATAAATAATCCAAAACATGCCATTTGTAGAAAATACCATTTATAAATACTAAGACAAAACATGTTATGTCATGTTAGGTTATACAAAATAATAAGCAAAAATCGTCTCCAGTGGTTGACCATCAGTATATTCATATATATATATATATATCATGTTCAATCAAAAAGAGACTCAATGTAACTCTAGCTGATGTAATAACCTCCAAGATCCCTTTCCATCCACCCCATGCTAAACATCCCTACATGATCACTAAGGTCTATATCCTTAGAACGAACCCTTACCTAATCACAAAATCATAAATTCTACACATTTCATGAGGGGCCCGTGTTTGGTGTGAGAATAAATCTCAGTAGGCCACCACAAATTTGTACTTAACATACATCTCTAGTATTGTAGGAGTTATAAATATAAATAAAAATAAAGGCATTATACATCCATAATATATTAACCAGGTTCCCTTGTGCTCAGTTGCCACAAGTATGTAATCACTTACTTTGTCCATCATTGGTATACCACATTCCCCCAATTATATATATTTGATACAGCAACATGACTTCATATATATAATTGTTGTGGGAGGATCCTTAGTAGTAAGCCCAAGTAATCCCCTGGTAAAAATCACCCAAGGTGAACCCTTGGGTTCCACCCCTAGGATATGTCACCCAACACCTCACATTGTAAATCTTGCACTGACCTCCAAAAAGGCATTCCCAAATAATAAGTACTTGTTCCCTTGTATCCTAGCTCAAAATATCCATTTGTCTCTATGATTGAAGTCCCAGGGCATATCAATGTTTGTCCTCGATAATAATAATCATCTTCTCAATTGTCGACATCCTGAGGCACGGTGATACCCATCTTCCCAAGTCCAGCCCCATGTCCTCAAGTAATATGGTGATCCTTATCCCAAACTAATGGTCTCATCATAAGAAACTGGTGGTCCATCATCATCCATTTGGATTTCTAGGACAAGCACCTCCAACCTCACTGATGGTCAACACCGTCCTAAGTTCCAACTAATGGAGGCCTCTACCCACATGAGTGATCAACACCACCTCATAATATGTGTCCTAGCTGTGTTCACATGACTCCAATAGCGCATCGACCAATCACAGTGAGCTGTAATCACAAAAACATAGTACCAATTCAACATCATCAAACACCTCATACCACTGTGACAAAATTTCTAAATCATGATGGTCATCACCATCTCATGTCATTTGGTCTATGCCCCAATCCTGATGACCTTTTCACCTCAATCTAACAACCAAGTCACCTCTACATGTGATCAAAATCACCCAATTAGCCCAATACAAGCCCATACTAACAAATCAAATCACTTCAAACTAGGAGTTAAATCACCACCTCAATCCATATTACAATCCTTTCATGTTCCTATGAAAACAGGAAATTTAATATAAAAATTTTAATTTAATAGAAAACACACACTCGATATAATCTTCCAAAGTGGCTCGAATCCTCTCACCATGATTATATAATTTGTATTCAAAGATGATCATGATCATAGGCATCCCGTGTGAACAATTTAAAAATTAAAATAAAAGAATTAAATTATTATTCTCTCTCTCAAATAACCCAACAACACGCTCAAGAATGCACCCTCATGAAATACCACAAAATCAAGGATAAAGCGAATCATGACCTACATCGTACTCATAGATGTATGATAATATGATATCAACCTCTAAAACAATATGAATCAAGAGACATTATAATTTTAGATGAATGCCTTATATGCTTCCTATGAGACCAACAGCGATCGAAATGGATCTCGGATCATGGAGTTGGCTCAAAGACTTGTAGAGGAGGAGGAAATGGGGGACCACCAATGCATGAGGGTGAAGGAGAGGAGAAATGAGGGAGAAAACCAAAATATAAGGGAGGGTAATTTTTGTAAATTCCCACACTTTAATGACCCACATGGTCTAGCTACATGGTTTGGCTAACCATGCACCAACCATAAATGACCAACTATTTAGAAATAACATCTCACATGTTTAGGGCCTCTATTAAAAACTGAATACCTCGTACATAGTTGAGTTACCTATCTTGGATGGTTTTTGAAACCCTTTACAGTGAACAAAGAGTGTCACATGGTTACCCCTAGGAAGTCGTACAGTTTTTCCAAACCATGCGCTGATATCTAAACCTTTAGAAAAGTTGGGTTTTTGACCACTAACACACCAAAAACCCACTTAAAACCCTAAATAGATTCTTAGGCCTTAAAAATAATCTAAAAACTAGTAATTGGGTCAATTAAACTCTTGGAATAAGTTTTTATAGTCAATAAAAGAGTTTTCCCGCTCACCAAACTCAAAATTTGAAAAGGTTGGGGAAATTTGAACATGATTTAAAGATTGGGATGTTACAGTCTCCCCACATTAACATAGCTCATCTTGGAGCTATCATTCCTTACCCAGAGATGGTACTAAACATACGCATATCATTTTCATCGCTCGGTATACCCCGATCATGAATTCGAAGGTCAAATCTCTCAATACACTCCCCACCTTAAGAGATACCAACCCGGAAACTTCCCAACCCAAAACAAGAAATTTTGATGGTCCATTAATCATACCATGACTCAAAAGTCCTCCAATGACATATCATCACTCATAAACCTCATTAGGTGATCACACCATGAACGTGTCATTTTTAGAACCCATAAAGTACCTTATATCATTAGATTACCACCTCATTCCCATGTTGCACATGACACCCATGAGTCCTCACATATTATCAAATGATCAAAATTTATCGAACCTCAACTGGTGCTCATAAGAAATCTCAGTTTCATGCACCTCATATGTAACCAGTATCACATTGATTCCTAGATGCCTTTTCACATCATCATAACCCACATCACACTGATGTCCAGATGCCTATGAATCTCATATAATCCACGCATACATAAATGAAAATAGTAAATTCGGGTTCCATAAACCTCATATATATGTACACCACATATCAAATCTAATGTTAACCTACTAAAAATTAGTTTTTAGTCCAAAATTACATCATGTGCACCTCAGGCACCAAAAAACTAATTCCCAATATAAAAGAAACTCGATCATGCCCATCGAGGTGTAAATCATATCAACTATAAAATAACATAGAATAGCATTAGTTTTGTATCCCTAGAAACTTGGTCTATCCCCCATAAATGGAGTTGAATTCACTAAAAAAGGAGCTCTATACCCACTTCTGACAATATCCTACTCTCTAGTATACCATAGACCAAATTGTGATCCCCAAAAAAAGAACATTTTGTATTATACATAGTTAATGAAATTATACTATTGAATCCCATTCATTAACTAATCTGATTCCACTTATAGAACCCAGATCCAAGATCCCCTTAAAAATCATGCTTCAGGTCGGAGGTCCATTGGGCCTTAGGCGTGCCTACACCAAACATTTTCAACTAGTAATGATGGTGTAAAGCGGTGATAGTGGGGATACTATACCCTCTTTTGGTGATAATATTTGTCACGACCCCCTCCCCACAAAGTGTACCCCTCCTGGGATGGAAATGTGGAAAGGGAGATAATGACCCCTGAGTCCCGCCTCCAGTAGGCCCCGGGTTAGCGACTAGCACCGAGGGTATAATAAACACACAGATGGGAGGCATTACCCTCTAAGAGAACACATGCGGAAGAGAGAGATAAGATAAACACCAACCAACTCCAACTAAAGCATCAAATAAACCCAAGTACATATATGAAATGCCATGCAAAATTACTACAATTGAAAGGGGAAAAACAACAAGTACCCAAAAGAAAGTAAAAACAACAGCGACCACAAGCCCGAACAGCTCCTGTGACCCCAAGCTAGTAAAAACCAGTTTGATCATCAAACTGCTCCAAGCGACCTGAAAATGGTTTATATATACGTAGGGTGAGTATAACAGTATACTCAGTAGGATCCTCCCTGAACACTCTTGTACAAAAATAAAGAAAACATGCTAAAGCACAACGAATAACAAGTGAAACTAATTTGTCACCTAAACAGGTATACTAAGTTCCCAACCTCACCATGGCTACTCTCACCAAGTTACGCATACAAGAATATAGAATATAGTAAAGAATATCAAGGTTACCCCGCTACTAGTTCCCCACTAATTTGCTGCTTTTCCCCAGTGACATACATCCTGTGCATCCCTCTCCAAAGGCTTACCTGTATAAACTTGGGCTAAGCTCCACAATCTACACCTCGTGCACCACAAAGGATTTCTCACAAACACATGGGCTAAGCTCCACACCATCCTCACAACCACAAGTAACCAGGTAGTTTCTGGGAGCCACCACAGCTCGTATAACATGTATCATACGTCGGGTATTATACCTCAAGACATTACAGCCCATACTCCGAGTAAGGATCCTCAATCAATCACAGCCTATACACATTACACGTATAGTAGTCCATAGGATACTATATCCAGAATATATGTGTGGAAGTAATCACAAGCCATTACAGCCCTCTACACATATATATGGGGAAAAATAACTGTTGTGCCAATGACACTAGTATCTACCAAGAGAAGAGAGTAGGGTCAAAGGGGGTAGTCAGTCATTCATCCTCCCACCAGAATGTTAGGGAAAACACCCCCTCTGGGCTCAGAATCCCCAGGGTGCCAGTTTCCCTTACCGACAGGGTGGAGTAGCGTATAAAAACACAAATAGTACAGAATATATATAACTCACAACCACATTATGGGCATAACCTAGTCATAGCCTCAACTGCAGCTAACGTCTCTCGGAATCCGGGATGGTATTTCTAAGATTAGGCATCTTATAAGCACACAACCAGTTAAAGAACTTCATTAGGTTACTTCATTTATTTTTTCATAAATTCCAATGTACGTCAATTAATTCTTTGCACATTAATTAACCATGAACAAAGGAATGGACCCGAGAGGACTGGTCCATTACAATAGTAATGTTCTATATGTTTATAACATATCAAAATAAAGGATATAAAAAGCATGATTAGTTACCCACATTCCCAGAAATTCTAGAAAATAATCCTAAGCTACTAAACACAAGGGGGATCAACACGGTGAGTGGATATACTACCCGTCGAGCCTTCGCCACCTATATCAAGTGTGTAGGCCCATTCTCCCTCGAGTGTCTAAACACGGAAAGCACGTGGAATACTCGCGCATCTTCACCCCTTTCGGAAGAAGGGTAAGCAAGACCAACTACCTTGAGTAGTGGGGAAAAGTAAAGCAGATAAATAACCAAGAATCAACAAACATCCAACAATCACAACCATCCCATTCCATCATCCCCAGTGTCCTCCCTGACACCCACATGCATAAACTGATGCATCTCACCACTCTAGGCATCATCCGCTGCCCCAACCACAAGGCCTACCTACCTCCACATATCACAACACCCCTCTAGGGTCACATCACAACACAAGATATCATAGAACCCCTTCTAGGGTCACAACACAACACAAGCAGCAAGAAAACAACACATTACATCAAATGGGAACTTGGCCCTTTAACAAGGCATCCAGACTTCAAACAACAAACACCAACAATCACATCAAATGGTCTTTTGGCCCAAATTCAGAACAAGAGGGTAACTCTGAACCCTTCATGGAACTCGATTAATTTATTTAATCCATCTTGAATTAAAAAATTCAATTCATTGGTTCCAACATCATAAACCAATTCAGTAAGTTATCACCGAAGATTAAACATGCTTACTATGCCAAATTTGATCAACATCAAATTAGAACAACTACAACAATGGAAACAACCGGATTCATTTACATGCCTCTTTATCTTTAGCCAATTAATTATCAATTAATTCCAGCTTCACGTTCTTTATCAATTTCCATCAAGAACAAAATGATAATAAGCAAGGCATATATATCACACTATAGAGAAAATCAAGAGGCAAACCATTATCACGGTACAGAGCATCAACATGCGATCAAGCCAATTATTTTAATCCAGTTCATGTATTTAATTAGGTGAATTCTATTTTGATCCAAAGGGCTAAATAATACTAACTCTGTGATTTCTCATAACAATTAGAGAAGCCACAATTCCCCTACCTTAAGGGTTTTCAAGGAAAACCACAATTGTCGAGGAATGCCCATGAAATCGGGTCGATTCTCCACGAACCCTCCTTAGATATCCTCTCCTATCACAACCAAGACCAAATCTCATCACAAACAATATCCACATACCTAGATCTACCCATAGTGATAATAGATCTAAGATGATAAGAGAAGAGGAGGAGTAGATCCAAGAATATCTAAGAAAGCAAAAAAGAATGAGGAAGAATGACCACATACCTCATGAAATCAGCTTCAATTCACAAAGAGAAGCCTCCAAATTGCCTCCAAAACGCTTGGGAGAGGTTCTTCCACCTCCAAGGAAGGGTAATCCCGAGTTATGGCCGATTAGGGGCTTAAATGAGGTGATTAAAGGCAAAACGAGTTAGATACTCAGTTTTAGGATCTAACTTTAAGTGCATGCACAGTTAGTCCGCACGGTTTAACAAATCATTCTCTAACCGTGTGGTAGCTTCTGCCACGACAATCACTCCTCGCACGGTTAGTCTGCATGGTTAGACAAACCGTGCGCTAACCGTGTGTTAGCCACTTCCCTCAAGACTAGCCTTGCACAGTTTGGCCGCACGGTTTGGCCGCATGGTTTAGGCAAATCGTGCGCCTCCCGTACGAAGGCCATAACCCTTTACATTTCCTTAAAAGTCCACCCAAACGCACCCCAAGCCACCTTGACCTTCCAGATCACCTCCAACACCACATTTTCACAAAGGAATCGACCAGATAGGTCTGGGCCATTACATTAGATACCTCTCAAAACATTATCATCCCCGAGAATCCAAAACCCACCTAAGGAGAACACGAAACAGGGTTTGAACAACAACCCACTGAGATACCTCTCAAAAGAGAGCAAGCCACCAAAGCAACAAACGGAGCTATCTCATAACCATGAAGGTCCAAAAACCACAAAAGCTATAAAGATACATGAAAAGAGTTAAACATCAAACAACTCTGGGTACCGAGCACGTATCTGTGACTCACGGTCCCAAGTACTCTCTTCTATACCACTGTGTCGCCACAAGACACGAACTAAGGGGATGTAACATCCGCACAACACTTTCTCCTTGCGGCCTTGGATCTCCACAGGTCGCTCCTCAAAGGTGGAATCATCATCAACATCGATCTCTCCTCAATCGATGATGTGAGAGTCATCATGGAGATAACGACAGAGCTGTGAAACATGGAAAACATCATGTATCTGACTCATCTGTGGGGAAAGTGGCACTCGGTAAGCCACAGCTCCAACATGAGCTAACACCTTGAAAGGCCCAAAAAATGGGGACAAAGCTTACTCCCATAACCAAACCTTCACTGCCCATGATGGGGAGTCACCTTAAGAAACAAATGATCCCCAAAATTAAACTCTAAGGGCCTCCTTCTTTGATCGGCATATGATTTCTGACAATCTTTCACTGCCTTCATCCTCTCACGAATAACCTGAACCATCTCTGTTTTATTCTACACTAGTTCCGGTCTGAGAATTGCTGACTCTCTGACCCCAATCCAGTACAACGGAGAACGGAAAGGTCGGCCATACAAGGCTTCAAACGGCGCCATACCAATGGTGGAGTGAAAAATATTATTGTAAGAGAATTACACCAAGGTTAAGTGCCTCACCCATGAGCCTCCAAAATCAATAACACAAGAGTGTAACATGTCTTCAAGAGTCTGGATGGTTCGCTCCGTATGACCATCCGTTTGAGGATGAAAATCAGTGCTAAGACATAGCTAAGAACCGGAAGCATGTTGGAGACCTTTCCACACCTTGGAGGTAAAACAAGGATCTTGATCTGAAATGATCGTCCTTGGGACTCCATAAGTCTCACTACCTCCTCCAGATATTGCCTCGACAAAAATTCCACTGAGCTCGACTCCTTGATCGCTATGAAGTGGGCAGATTTTGTTAAGTGATCCACTACCACCCAAATAGCATCATGTCCTCCCGGAGCTCAAGGTAAGCCTATAACAAACTCCATTAAGATGTCCTCTCACTTCCAATGAGGAATATCTAATGGCTGGAGAAGACCACCAGGAACTCGGTGTTCGGCCTTCACCTTATGGAAGACTAAATATCGAGACACAAATTCCGCAACCACGCATTTCAGCCCAGGATACCAAAACTGGCTCCTCCAGGATCGGTACATCTTTGTCACGCCAGGATGTACTGCTAGAGACGAACTATGGAACTCTCTGAGAACCGTCTTGCTTATATCCAAGGGAACAAAAATCCTGCCATGATACAACACTCTGTGTTGTTCATCCTTAGACTAACCATCAGGGTCCTCACCACAAACAACTCAGTCTCTCCATACCTCCACCTCAAGATCCCCCAACTGGGACTCTTCCACCTTCTACACTAGGGATGACTGCACCGTCATCTGAAAAATACAACCTCTACCCCCAACTTCTCCCATATCAAGATGTAATGCTGAAAGTTCTTCCATTACTCTCTAGGAATCACCAGATTCATGAACAGCATCACTATGTGTCTTTCGGCTTAGCACATCAGCTACAACATTCTCTTTTCCCGGTGTATACGATTTTTCAAAGTTGTATTCCTATAGGAACTCTATCCACTGACGCTGCCACAAGTTGAAGTCACGCTAGGAGAAAACATACCTCAAACTCTTGTGATCAGTGAAAAGCAGAAAGAGTTCACCAATGAGGTAATGTCTCCACAACTTCAGAGCAAACACCACGGCTGCCAACTCAAGTTCATGAGTGGAATAGTTGTGTTCATGGGGACGCAACTGTTGAGACCCATAAGAAACAACTGACCTCTGTTTCATGAGGACACAGCCTAACCCCAGATGTGAAGCATCTCAGAAGACATCAAACTGAACTTCGTCAGCTAGAAGGAAAAGAACTGGATCACTTACTAACTTCTCTTTTAGATACTCGAAAGATTCCTGACACTAATCCTTCCATATGAAAGCATGATCATTCCTAGTCAAAGCTGTCAGAGGAGTTGCAACTTGAGATAAATTGGCTTCGAACATCCAGTAGTAGCTTGTGAGACCAAGGATACTTCGCACCTCTAAAACTGTCTTGGGGGCTACCCAAGGCACAAATACTTCTATCTTCGAAGGATCCAAAGTTAATCCCACTTGGTACACAACATGCCCCAAGAAACGGACTTCTCGAGCCCAAAACTCACACTTCAACAACTTCCCAAATAGCTGATGTCGACGAAGAAATCCCAAAACGGCTCGTAGATTCTCTGCATGATCCTCTTAAGATGTGGAGTATACAAGGATTTCATCGATGAAAACAACCCTGAACATGTCCAGGAACTCACAGAACCTAGCATTCATCAAACCCATGAACACAGTTGGAGCATTCGTCACACAAAACGGCATTACAACAAACTCATAATGCCCATAATGACAATGGAAAGCATTCTTTGGGATATCATCATCCTTCACACGCATATGATGATATCCTGACAGCAATTCAATCTTTGAGAACCAACTTGCACCTTTCAGTTGATCGAATAAGTCATCGATCCGCGGAAGAGGATGGCGGTTCTTTATTGTCACTTTGTTTAAGCACTGATAATCGACACACAATAACTGCAAACTATCATTGTCCTTCTTCATGAATTGAACTGGTGCACCCTATTGTGACACACATGTTCGAACAAAACCGCACTGCAATAGACCATCAAGCTGTATACGTAGCTCTTGTAACTCAGAAGGGGTTATCCTATAAGGAGACATAGAGATAGGAGATGCTCCTGGCTATAGCTCGATCCCAAACTTGATCTCTCGTTGAGGGGGCAATGCAAAAAACTCTTCAGGAAAGACATCAAGGTACTCCTCTACGACCCTAGTAAATGTCAACTACTGAACCTCTAAATAACTCAACATCATCTCATACACCATGGATAATAAGGATGGAACTCACCTGTGACCCATCCGAGGATCTCGTTCACCAACAAACACCACTTGTTCTCCATCCGCACCAAGGAAAATGACCTTCTTCTAGAAGAAATCCATGATAGCCTACACCGAATACAACCAATACATGCCAAGGATAACATCATATGTTTGTATCCATAAACATAAGAAATATCCCCAAGAGCGGTGTTTCCCCACCACTAGCTCACAGTCTCTACATAATTCAAACAAGCTAGCTTGACCTCCAACTGGCGTAGTCAACACCAAGGGCACTGGAAGCCTCTCTACCTCATGTCCTAAAGTATGGACAAGGGTAGGTGATATGAGGGAGTGTGTTGCTCCTAAATCAAACAAGGAATACACCAAGGTATAAAACAAGCAAAGGGTACCTCGAATGACATCTGGCTCGTCTGGAGCTGGCAACGCTAGAGCATGAAGCTGACCACGGCCTCCTCCATAGCCTCTCTGACCCTGATGACAACCACCACCACAATCGCGCTCTGCTCTCGGAGGATGGGGAGCATCATGGGGCTGTCCTCTGCACATCCCATCTCCCCTCTTCTGATCGAAAGCTGGTGCAACCTGCTACTGCTGCCTTGGCTGGAACTGCCTCAACCGAGGAACCTGGAGCGGAGTGCCTAGTGCACGATGACCGCTCTGAAAGGTCGGGCACTCTCGCAGCTGATTTCCATGACCACCACAAGAAAAACAATCACAAGATCCCTTGGCATAGGCCTGAGAGATTCTGCCTCCGGAGAAATGAGATTTGAAGGGCAGGGACCTACCCACGGCTGAACGGAAACTCTTCTGACCTAAAAATCAGGAACCCCAGACCATAGCTCTACTCTGTGCATAATCGTGCTGATTCCCCTCTCGTGACGATCTAGTCCTGGACAAAGTCCTCTCAACAACCTCTGCCCTCTCCAACACCTCAAGATATGTCTTCATCAAAAATGGGGTGACCTGGCGTTGGATCTCTGGATGCAAGGCCTCCTCGAAATGCCTCTCCCTGGCCTCCTCATCTGTTAACAGGTCCGAATCATATCATAGAAGCTTCCTGAAACGGATTCCAAACTCTCAAACACTAGAGCTCCCCTGTCGAAGGGTAAGAAGCTCCTGGAGACTAGACGCCTTCAGAGTTGAATAAAGGAACTCAGTTCTAAACTTGTCTCGGAACTCCTCCCATGATATCGCCGACTCCTCATGATCCCTGAGGAACAACAACCACCACTTCCTTGCTGCACCACATAGCATCGTCACAACCAAGGACACCCAGTGCTCCTTCCGAGCACGGATCGGACTGAAGCCTATCTCATCCTATTCCAACCAGTCTTCTGTGACTGCATCTGAAATGGATCCCTCATACTTCTGGAGACTCTGGCGCTGAAACTCTCAGAGTGTCTTCCTCCAAGCGTCGTCATCGTCAACCTCTACCCTGCAGTGGCCTGCTGGAACAACCTGCTGAACATCTTCTATGTAAAACTGACCAGGACGTCGACCTGGAGCTACACCTACAAAATAACATACAATTAGAGCTCCTAAGCCTAGAATATGGAAGACTCAACATTAATTAATTAATTTTTTTCTTCTATTAATTTTAGGTTAACCTATCCCAAGGTCTACCCATGCAAACATAGGCACAAAGCAGAATGATGCATGATCCTTTCCTAGGTATCTTCCTTGCAACTAATATCACCCTTTTTAGTAGCCATTGTAAAATTAAAGGTCTGTGCAATAGATCATAGGGGGCCCTAAACGCCTATGTCTATGTCGGTCTCCAGTGTTTACCCCACTGACTAAACATGAATGACATTGTTTCCCTACCAACCTAAGAAACCTCACATGTGCCTAACTCTAAACTCCATCCTATCCCTCAACCTCCCTCCAATACCACTCTGTCATGACCCCCTCCCCACAAAGTGTACCCCTCCTGGGCCAAAAATGTGAAAGGGAGATAATGACCCCCGAGTCCCGCCTCCAGTAGGTCTCGGGTTGGCGACTTGCACCGAGGGTATAATAAAGACACAGATGGGAGGCATTACCCTCTAAGAGAAAACATGCGGAAGAGAGAGATAAGATAGATACCAACCAACTCCAACTAAAGTATAAAAGAAACCTAAGTACATATATGAAATGCAATGCAAATGTACTACAACTGAAAGGGAAAAAACTACAAGTACCCAAAAGAAATTAAAAACAGCAGCGACCACAAGCCCGAACAGCTCCTGCAACCCCAAGCTAGTAAAAACCAGCTTGATCTCAAACCTACTCCAAGCGACCTAAAAATGGTTTATATAAACATAGGGTGAGTATAATAGTATACTCAGTAGGATCCTACCCAAAGCCTCTCGTGAAAAAGTAAATAAAGCATTCTAAAGCACAGTGAACAAAAATTGAAACTAATTCATCACCTAAACAGGTATACTAAGTTCCCAACCTCACCATGACTACTCTCTCCAAGTAATGCATAAAAGAATATAGCATATACTAAAGAATATCAAGGGTACCCTGCTACTACTTCCCCACTGGTTTTCCTATTTTCCCCAATGACATAAGTCATGTGCACCTCTCTCCAAAGGCTTACCCATATAAACTTGGGCTAAGCTCCACAATCTGTACCTCATGTGCCACAAAGGCTTGCCCGTAGACACCTGGGCTAAGCTCCACACCATCCTCACAACCACAAGTAACCAGGTAGTTTCTAGGAGCCACCACAGCTCGCATAATGTGTATCATACATCGGGTATTATACCTCAAGACATTACAACTCATACTCTGAGTAAGGTTCCTCAAGCCATCATAGCCTATACACATTACACCTATAGTAGTCCATAGGATACTATATCCAGAATATATGTGTGGAAGTAACCACAAGCCATTATAGCCCTCTAAACACATATATGGGGAAAACTAACTGTTGTTCTAACAGCACTATTATCTACCAAGAGAAGAGAGCGGGGTCAAAGGGGGTAGTCATCCATTCATCCTCCCACCAGAATGTTAGGGAAAACTCCCCCTCAGGGATCAGAATCCCCGGGGTGTCAGTTTCCCTTACCGACAGGGTGGAGTAGCGTATAGAAACACAAAAATTACAGAATATATATAACTCAAAACCACACTATGGGCATAACCTAGTCTTAACCTCAACTGCAGCTAACGTCTCTCAGACTCTGGGCTGCTATTTCTAAGATTAGGCATCCTATAATCACACAACTAGTTAAATAACTTCATTAGGTTACTTCATTCCATTTTTCATAAATTCCACTATACATTAATTAATTCTTTGCACATTAATTAACCATGAATAAAGGAATGGACCGGAGAGGTCCGGGCCATTACAATAGTAATGTTCTATATGTTTATAACATATCAAAATAAAGGCTATAAAAAGCATGATCAGTTACCCACCATAGTCAGATCATAAACAATAGCAGGGAAATGAATAAATAAAAAAACATAACATTTTTAGAAAATACCATTTTTAGCTACTAAAAAACATTATATATCATGTCAGTTTATACAAAATAATAAGCATAAAGGGTTGCCTCTGGCCGACCAATAGTAAATTCATATATATATATATATATATATATATATCACGTTGAAACAAAAATAGACTCAAAGTTACTCCAACAGATGCAAGATCCTCCTAGGTCCCTTGACACTAACTTAATTCTAAATAGCCCAACAGGATCTCTAAGGTCCAGCACCTGATCCCAAACCCTTACCTGGAAAAAATGCCATAAATTCGACATGCATGCTGAGGGTCTCATGTAGGGTGTGATAATAAATCTCAGTATTCCACCCCCAATGTGTTCCTAACTTACATACCTAGTAATACATGTGTTCTAAATATAAATATAAATAAATTTTGAACATGCTTGTCATATAATAACCTTCTTCAATTATGCTCAGAATCCATAAGGAATCAGTCACCTACTTTGGATATTATGGGTATACCACATGCCCTAAGTTATATATATGGAATAAAGTGGCATGTATTCATATATATAAATATAGTGGAGAGGATCCTTAGTAATAATCCCAAGCAATTCCCTAATTAAAATCACCCCGAGTGAACCCTTGGCTTCCACCTCAAGGATATATCACTCGGAACGTCATGTAATCAATCATGCATTAACATCAATAAAGGAATGCCTAAATAATAAGTACATCATCACACAGACCCCATCTCAGAAGCTCCCATCAGCTTGATTCCTGATGTGCTCCAGCAAAGTGATGTGTGTCAAAAATAATAATCATTTTCGACTCAACAATCGAAATCTTGAGGCATCGGAATACCCATACTCCCAAGTCCTAGACCATGGTCTCAAGCAGTACGGTGTCAGTCCCAAACAAATGGTCTCATTACCATCAGCTAATAGTCCATATCCAACCATGTGTACTTCCATTGAAATCACTTATGACCTCACTTATGGTCAACACAATCCTAATTCATAACTAACAGAGGCCTCTACCCACAAGAGTGCTCAACACCACCTCATCATCTGAGTCTTATATGTGTGCAAAAGACTCCAATGGTGTATTATTCAATCACATTGAGTAGAAATAAAACAAATATAGTACCTAATCCATATCATATGACACCTCATCCCCCTATGACCATGTCAAATAATCATGATGGTTATCCCCATATCACGTCATCTGGGTCACTCCCCAATCTTGATGACCTTGTCACCTCAATCGAAAGATCAAGTCACCTCACCCTATAATAAACATCACCCAAGTAGCCTAATATAAGACCATCCTGATGAATCACATAACCCCAAAATAGGTGTTAAATAGACACTTCAATACTTGGGATAATCCTAGAAATTTCCCATGGAAATAAGAAATTTAATAAAAACAAATAAATTTAATAATAAACACGCACTTGACCTAATCTACCCAAGTGGTCTGAAGACTCTTACCAAGATTATACCATTTGTATTCAAGGAAGATCATCCCATAAACATATCATGTGATCAATTTAATAATTAAAATAAAATATTTAAATTTTTAGGGTCTATCTTAGACAGCCCAATGATGTGCTCAAGAACACCCCCCCCCCCCGAAACACCAAAAAATCAAAGAGAAAACTAGGAAAAACCTACCTCATATTAGTAAACATACGTTCACCAGATGTCATCAAATATATCCAGATGAATAAATAGAAGTAAAAATTTTATATGAATGACCGATATGCTTCCAACGAGATAGAAAGTGGTCAAAATAGAACTTGGATCAAGGAGTTGGCTCAAGGCCAAGGATAGGATGAGAAAATAGGAGACCCCATATTCTTGTGGGTGAAGGAGATAAGAAATGAGGGAGAAAAACAAAATATAAGGTAGGGTAATTTTGATAAATTCCTACAATTTAATGACCCACACATTTTTTCCACACAGCTTGACTAACTATGCACCAACCAAGCGGTACCCACAGCCTAGGAACCACACCTCGAATGGTTAGGGTGTACGGATTACTAAATCGTGCAAAAAAATGTGTGTGATCCCTCTATTAAAAAATGAATATCTCATGCATGACCATGTACCCCAAACTACACTATTTTTTAAACTATTTCCATTAAATAAGGATGGATACAAGGTTAACCCTAGGAGGCCGCATGATTTTTCCAACACATGTTCTTCTATCTATGCCTTTAGAAATGTTAGGTTTCAATCCTCTGATGCACCGAAAACCCACTCAAAACCCCAAGGAGATTATCAGGCCTTAAAAAATCTAAAAAAAGCCATGTGTAAAATGAACACCTAGAATTTTGTCATGGTAATTAATAAAAGGGTTATCCCACTCACCAAACTCAAAAGTACAAATACATTAGAGAAATTCCAACCCACTCTAAAGCCTGAGACATTAAATTTATGGTTTTCTCATGGACTTTAGATACAATAGGAGTATATTAATACATAATTTTTCATGCAAAGGTTCTGCATGATATTTCTGTACATATTTGTGACTATTATTCTTGTTTTAGAAATATATACTATTGTTTAAAGTGTCAACAAAAACTTATAAGGTGTTTTCCCATATAAATTATTGGGGTAATTCTACTCAAATATACACGGTTCATTCATGGTATTTGGTATTGACTTATGATGGTTATTTGGATATTATGTATCCATGGTTATTGTACCAAGATACTAATTATAATATATTAGGATTCTTCAGAATTAGGGTAACCTAGAATGGGCATAGATATAGGATGTTAGTGTGGATTAGGTTGGAGGATGGATGGGTATAGTTGATGTGATCTAAGATTGGTTCAGGAATGGTGATATCGAGGTTGAGTTTGAGTGTTTGTTCGTATGGGTTAGAGGTGTCTTGGTTATGATAATTCAGGCACTAATACCTATTGAGTTGTCACATACTAGAGTACAAGAGTTTTGTGGTAGTGGTTGAGGTTTTTGGCTATTAGTATTTGGTTGATAGAGGGATATATGAAGTTGGAATTTTATTATTTTGTAAGTTATTTCCTATGGTGTGAAGTTCACCATGGTTGGTTCCAAATGTAATGTGACTTTCAAAGAGGGATATTAGTGTCAGAATAGGTTATGGGAGTGGTAATACAACCTAGAGGGCGTTGAGGTGTTATGTTGGTGTTTGGTTGTATGTAACCTCAACGTTCTGGTTAAGGGGAACATATCGATAATGGTGTGGGATGATGATAGTTTGGTAAGGCATATAAATTCAATATCTAATAGTTGTGGGATTAGGGAAAATTATTTGGAGAGGGACCATATGGATTGTGGTTTGTGTGTGTGTGTCAATGATTCATCGATACATCTGATAGCTAAAAGTTTCATTAGTAGGAAATTCTTGTGGTAGGGATCACCCAAAGTCAGAATCATCCATTTCATTTTGGTTAGGTTTAGTATTTGAGAATTCATTTTTATGTTCATCATTTTCTGAATAATTTACAACTGGATTTGAGTGGGGGATCAAGATATAGGGTGTTATGTCACAGGTGTATTATTGAGGGTTATTTTGGAATTATGGTCAGAAACAACTCAAGGATGAGTTGTATTAGTTTGGGAAGGTTTTAACATCTCAGGGTTTTCGATTAGGTGATAGGGATATAATCTCATTTAGACCCTATTTTTATTAATGGTTTGGGATTTTTGAGGTATTATAAGAGGTTTGTGGTTGGTATTTTATGAGATTCCCTGGGTTTTGGGATAAAATTATATTGTAGGAAAAAATAGAATACCTCAACATAGATCATTGTAGTGCAGTAAGAGGATTCATAAGGTTAAGTTTTTGGTTGGGTATTAATCATGTTGTAAACCTAGCATTATACAATGAATAGTGGTCGAAGGGGGTTATATCACGCTAAAATGGTTTGAGGTTATGTCATGAAGCCTTAGTGATGTTAGATTTTGTGACATGATATATATAATCATTGCACAATTTGAACTTGGTCTAGGGTGGTTGGGTTCTTCAGTTCTTCCCTAGAGAGGTGCATTGCACTATGACCTATAGAACCACACTATATTGTAGCCCCCATGATGACGCATTGTACTATAGCCAATGGGGTCATGTTGTAACCCATATTCAGTATAATTAATTTTTACATTTTAATTAAATTATTAAAATTATTTTAAAATTATGGGATCCTCATTTATAATAGGAGGAAGTTGATTGAACCATCTCCCCCTTCTCTTATTTCTTAACCTATTTGGTGTGATCTTCTTCATTTTTGGACAGATCTTCAATCCATAAATCCCAAGATATTTCCATGGGAAAGTATATTACCTTCTTATCTTATCATTTATTTTTATTTTTCTAATTACAATTTAAATTTGATGGGTTTTTGGGTTTTTTATTTCCTCTGATTAGAGATGAGTCATCTGATATTATGATTTTTAGATAGGTGGATCCTAAATTTCTTCCACTGATATATGTTTATTTGTGTACCATGTTATATCATATGTAGTCTTGTAATTGGAATAGTGATAAAATGGAACAAAAAATAGTTACTATGGATCGTGAAGTGTATTGGAGTACTATATATCATGAGAATGGTCTTTAGACTTTGGTGAAAAGTCAAAGGTGTCACCATAGTGACAATACTTTGTTAAAGTGAGGGTGTGAAATGGGAATAGGACACTAAATTCATTTTTGGGTTGGGTGAACTGTAAGGATCATATCATGGGTTCTTGGTTGATTCTAGGACTTTCTGATGGCCATCGTATATATTTTTTGTCCATGGGGTGTAAGTGAGTTGGAAGTGGAATCTTGGTAGTTGTTAGAAATTGGATATAAACTGGTTAAATGTACTAGATATGGGTAACCGTAGTGGAAATGGTGAATCTATTATATGTTTAGTATGTGGTATGTGATTTATCATTGGAAATTAGGATAGGTGGTACCACAATGGTAGGGTAATTTTGTGTTTGGTATGTGAATTATTATGCGTTGTGATGATGGTGACCTATAATTTTTGGGTCACTGTTATGGTGTTGAGATTGGGTGGTAATGGGGGTGACTTAGAGGTCATCAGAAGTTGAGGATTGTGATGTTCTAAGTATGGGGTGATGAATTCATTAGTTATGGGGAGATATAGATTCGCTGATTTGTAATGGGGGATATGTCATTCATTGATGATATCAAAACTATGGTTTTCTATTGTTATAATCATCAGATCTCAGTGATGTTGCAAAAAAAATATAGTTGAGGTTGTTGTGTCATGTACACATGGGAGAGTGGTTATGACCGCTAATTTTATAGAGGGTTCCTTATTAGATGTTGTGGCTTAGGAAGATAATGGTTATCATTACACTCAAAGAGGGATACACTATAAATAATGTCCATGAATTGAGATGGTTAGTTGACAGTGAGTAACATGTGGTTGGTAGGTTGGTTATGTGAATGAAATGAGTTGTGTTCAATGGTAAAAATATGTTAAGGAAGTTCTCCTCATGGTGGTGATGTGAGGTCCCCAATGATATGACAATATGTGGTAGAGGACAGTGAGAGCCTATGGGATTGTTCAAGCTGTGGGTATATTTTCCCACTTCAGCACTTGATGAAGTAGGATGGTTGATGCATGACAGTGATGGTGTACTAACCTGTGTATAAAGTGAAGAGTGTAGTTGATCACTAGTTTTAATTTTATGTTATGAATGAACCTATATATTATAGGTTCTATGTAGAATAATGTTTCTACATCCCAATTTAGTTACGTACTAACACCTTTCCGAGTAATCTTAGTGAACATGTAGCCTCATGTATTACCTTTTAGGATAGGGGATGGGTATGAGTCTATATTTGATGTGGGTTAGCATTGTTTCAGTTTCATAGCTAACGTAGGATAAAAAACTGGGAGCATCCTCAGTGTATAAGGATGATATCTTTGGTGATTTTTATTTTATGGTCTAATGTATGATATTGACCCACATTGGGTAAAATTTCGTGGAATGTATTTTGTATGTATATACTATATTTCATTTATTATCACATGAATTATTCATTTTTTTATTCATTTGTGTGTTTTATGGTAAATGATTACTTCCACATCTACCAATTTTATTTATTAAATGAGGGTATAGTCTCCTCACGATCACAACTTTGACCCTCACTCCTAGTCAGAAGCCTTTGTCATATGGGAAATCACACATGAGATCATGTGGTTCCACATATATTGTAGTTTTTCAAGTAATATGGGTTAAGAATCATTAAATAAAATACCATTATTTAACTCAATTTTCATGAAAACATAATTATGGAAATTATCGTGTTTAAAAAAAATAGATCGACCACTCACTAAGTCCCCTATAACTAACATTTTCCACTCAATTAATATCTACATAACACCAAATGTCTAGTACAGAGAACTAACACCTATACCTCCTCCATCAGGTACCCAATACTCTACCATCGGGAACCTAGTATCCTCTAGTGTAAAATTCCAGCAAATTACTCCTTGAATTATCCCTTCCATATCTTTCCTTCACTAATAACCCCCAAAACCAACTAAAAATGTATCAAAATAAACTCAAATACATCCAAAATTAAAATTAAATCATACCATAAAACCCTATGTTGTTTCAAAAAATATTTCTTAAGCCTCATATAATGCTTAATTAAACCTTTTTAAGACCTTAGGAAGCCCCAAAATTTCACTAAAAATATCTCATCCCAATCTATAATATTACATATCCTCAAAGTAGGTTATCCCTAATATGTATCTTATGAGTGATATGTATTTTTATTTGGTTTTATACACGTTATAGTATAACTTTGTCATCACAACACAATATTTCAATGATCGAAGTCAATAAGTAATAACTTTTTTATATCAAGGATACTCCAAAGGGACATTATCTTTATAAATATATTTTCAATTTAGTGTCTAACATAAATGTAAGATAAACATAAAACCTTTATAATAAATAAAGTAATGATAAAATATGTTTCTTAAGTTATAATACAATTTTTAACTTTATTTTATAGACCAATACATGGGACATAGTTATTATAGGATGCTAATTTTAATAATGACTAAATCAATTCTCATAAATGTTTTACCAAAAGATAGAAATATTAATCGGTGAAAATTTTGGAGTGCTTCTAATGGAGAAAAAAGTAAAAAAAAATTGACTAATAATGCCAAATATGATTGAAAATCACCAATAATATGAATGGGAAAGGATACCAAAAATAAGTTCTGATGTTGATGAGAAGTAGATTTTTTATTTAGTTATTTATTTTTTATTTTTTATTTTTGGTAAGGATGATAACATACACCCATAAACCAGATACCAAACAATACCTGACTCAATTAGTCATATTTTAATAGATTTAAGATAATAAACTAAAAAACACACTTTAAATTCAATTTATTATTGAGTACTTATTTTATGGTATCTATTGTAACCTGAGGTCCCAAAATAAATCTTTATAGGGGGATAATTGGGGTGTTCCAAATTTTATTCATCAACCAAAATTTTTTAGATCGTATACTTTTTTGTAGAAACACTTGGAATCTATTAAAATAATATCAGAACTACACAATTAGAAAGAAGAAATAGAGAGATCATTGACACTAATATTTTACTTGGTTCATTCATAATTGTATACATCTAAGGAGTTCATATCAATGATATATTGATATTCCTAATAATCACTACATCACTAGAAAATGATTATAATCTTTATGATAAACTCACTTCACATTGAAGGTTTGTCGCCTCTTCCTCTCTTTCTCTCATTGTTTAATAAGATAGATAAAAATGATAAAAATTATGACACTTGGTTTATTCTTAAAAGTATATCAAAAAATAAATTAATCCCAAAGTAAAAGGGTGTTCTCTATAGTGCTCCGATCTTCTCTTCCTGATATTTACAAGTATACAAAATGGACAATTTCTCCCAAGACCAATCTTTAATGAAACCCCATTTAGAAACAAATCATTTTATTCAATGTCAAATATTCCTTGAAGTCTCATGATAATTTCTCTATATTTCTCATTTTTTGGTCTTCTATTTATTTTTCAAACCCTTTTTTGTGTATCTCTCACATACATGCTAAAAATATTTTTATCTCATACAAAGGAATTAAAATTAGAATTCAATTTATTAACCGCTGTTTTTATCTTCCTCTACATCAAACTAGTCCATTTTATTTTTCATGGCTTGGATGTTAATTCTTGTGATCGTATGGTGCATTCAATGATTTTTCAGGTAGGATGTTAGAGTCTTTTGTTCACTCACAACAAGGACTGACATGATGGTTGCAGTAGTTCCCAATTGGAAGTGATGGTCATTTATAGGGAATTGGTGTGAAGGATTTCTCCATTAATCAAGCATTGGAATATTTTACCCTCTTTGTATAGGATCTTGGAAGGAATCAAATTAGGTGTCACAGAAACTGGGTGTCCTTCTTAAGAAAATTGGGTGTGAAGGTCCCCTCCAGAGTGAAGATTAATTCCAAACATTGAAATCTCCTACATGAATGGTTACATGTAGGGAGGATGGGTAGTGAAGGACCAGAATATATCGGTTATCCTTTCCTTCAGGGTTTTCCATGGTCCAAGTTACTCCCTTCTGGAGAAAGCTGCTACCATTATCAAAGGGTTGTCTCTGTGCCGCTCTCATGGTGTTGCTCTTAGCAGAGTAGAAATTGACTCATTGGTTCTCCTTAAATAAATCCAAGTTGTGGGTCCCACCCCTTGGTCCATCACATATGTTGTTCATATGTGCATGGAGTTTCTTAATAGTGACATTAAGTCCACCCATACTTGGAGAGAGGGTAACATGGTCACGATTGATATTTATTATCTTTCAAGAAAATAATAAAAAAAATATTATTAAACTATGTGTTTCATAAGATGAATCATTGAGAGATTTGATGGATAAAGGTTACAAAGATTACATGAAAATATCAATTAACTTGATCATTTTAAAATGTATCAGTTAATGCATGTGTACTCAAGGTATGTCCTGACTTCTTATAAAATAATCCAAACACATAGAGATGTCTTGTTTTCACATTTTATTATTCTCCTTGGCCACATTATCTTCTTATTTACCCATTTCTATGATATGAACTAGAAATATGTGGGACTTTAAAATAATCCCAACTGTGTAGTAGATGATTCAGCTCAACACATGGATACACCATGGAGAGAGGATTATTTTAATTTCTCCATAGTGATCTTTACTAACTATAAGAATTAAATATTATAAAGTTGTATAGATCATTATTATAAGGTAATAATGTGTTATTTAGTTTATATATAACATGGATTTGGTTTCAATCATGATAGATATTGTAAATTTGAGTTTTTTATTATTTTAGTAGTGTTGATTAAATGTTAATCGATCACAATAAATCTCCCAGTAGTATCAGATCAATTCCATGTCTTTTTATTCTATAAATAATGTTTAAAATGAATAAAATGTGAATCACATGGATTTATTATTATGTAACATTAAAAATAATAGTGTATTTTTACTATGATTTGGTTTATGATTTATGATATCATAAGAATCCATATTGGATTCGTATTGAGATTGACATTATATTATCTAATAATGTAATATGTGATTGGAGTTGCACCATACTTTTTATGATATTTCAATTGGAGATACAATGAATTATTATAGTTATTCACTATATCATAGTGTATGATATAGTTTATCATATCATATAATGGTGCAAAAAGAATGCCACAAAAAAGAGCATCATATTGTATAGGTGATATTATGGTCAATCATAAAATATAACACCCTACCTATTTACTCTTCTTCAAATCCTAGTCACAACCTATGAATATCATCATATTGTAGTGTTAATATTATAGAAAGACTTCACTAAGTCATAGCCGCAATTATGAGTCATAAAATACAATTTATAGTGCATAAAGGGTTTAAGCATTGTAGTTATTTTTTTATATTATAATATTCCCATGTCGATAAAAATGATATGTTAAGAAAAAAAATATCTATTTAAATTATGAAGTGATTTATATAATTTTAAAATGGTTTATAAATTATGAGAAAATGTTATTTGGGATGTTATTTTATTTATAATTGTGTTTATAAATTAATTGTTTATAAAATCATTATAATTAATTATTTAATGGTTTTGAAACATTTAATAAAGAAATTTCCATAACATTGATTATTAATATTATATTAAATTATTCAAACTATATAATATAAATTATAGTTTTTTATATAAGTATTCTATGTTAAAGTTATTAGTATAATTTATAAAGAAAATATAAATAAAAAAATAAAGAGAAATTAAAAAAGTTATTATATTTATATTATAAATTATTCAAAATATTTCATTTGAATTGCTCAAATAAAAAATCTTATTTGAAGAAATTATTTAAATTGTATCAAAATGAGTTTTGATAATTTATATGATGAATATTTAAATAATATTAAAAAAATTATATTTTGGATGGCTGTGAATATATATATATATGCGAATAATATATATTTATAATTTTTATATTTTAAATATTATATATTTAAATTAAATGTTATATTTAGGATAATATAAAGGATTTCATATTAGAAATAAATACAAATTGTTTGTATTTATTTTAATTATGTAGTGTCTATAATGCATTGATATATTATTAAAAGTGTTTATAATTATCTTAATGTATAAATTGTTCATAAACTATATTATATTTTGTTTAAATGTATTAATTGTACATTTATATAATTTATTCTTGATTTTATTCATTAATATAATTGTTATATTATGAAAATGTGTATGATTTAGTTTAAATGTTCAAATGATTCTATAAAATTCTATCCTTAACTTACAAGGAGTTACATGCTAAGTATGATATTTTTTTTTCTTATACCTTTAATTTGGATTGTATTAGGGACTCTGATTAGAAATGCTCATTGTCCTGGAGGCTAATGCTTTATCTAGAAAGGTGGGGGTGGGCTAACTACCTCCCCAAGATTACACTTTTTAGGATTATTGATTTACTATTATTCTAATCATTTACATGAAAGGTTTTAATACATCAAAACACCTTATTAATAATATGAATTTGGATATATATATATATATATATATATTTATATATATATATACGTGCTTGAATTTTAATTTGGGTTAATAATAAAATATATGACTTGTGTAAAGATTTACACATCAATATAGTTCGAACATATTTATTTGGTGAATGAAATATAATTCCAAACTAAATTAATAGAAGAATTGATGCATCTAAATGGAATGACCTGAGGAAACATATCGAGGTTAAATCCCATTAAAATAATACTAAGTATTAGATTCACTTCAAAGTAAACACAGATCAAGAACTCAGTCATTCAATCAGATTTGTTCTTCCAAATCAGGGTGACTATGGATCATCTAGTGTAAGGATTGGTTGAATGGATAATCATAATAGTTAGGTAAAAAATTAATAATGTGATATTTGGGTTATACTTTGTTAGGAAACCCTTAGGAAGGATACTATAGGAATGGTGTTGAGTTTATCCATATGATGTATTATATAAATTATTCTCCACTCAGACATATAAGTTTCATTTATGATATTATTATAATTATTACCTTCCCAAATAAATAAGTGGTGAGAGTAATCTAACACAATCTCATTACTTAGTGAAATATAGATCTTTTCCTACAAATAGATATGATGGAATAACAACTAGGTCATCATTTTAGTGGGACCACATTTAATAAAATTCCTTACTAAATGAATGTAAAACATGATACTCATCTAATAAAATCTTCTATTGTAGAAAAATAATCACCACCATCATCAAGAATTACATTGACATCAAAATTTAGAAAGTAGGAGCTTGATGTAAGTAATTTCTTATACTGATACAAAAACATAATAATTTTTCTTAATCTGGAATAGAAAAAATTCTATTTGTTAGAGTAACCCCTTCTTGTGAAACCAACTGTTGAAGTTGTTTAAAAATTGAATCTAGATGTTTATGAGGGGTATAGAATGATTCAATTGAGGTTTCAAATACATTAAATGTAAAATTATTAAAGAAACATAATTATATACTCATATAATAAATATGATTGAATATTATAATGAATTTAATAGACTAAAGGTTTTTATTAATGATTATTATAGTCATGGAATACATTCTAGAATTATCATTGGAAATTATTCAGATGTTTATTAAAATATGACGTTTTTATCCCACTATTAGTGGAATATATTAAATAATAAAGTGTTCTTATAAGATAAATTCACCGAACACATATAATACTATATATAATATGGGTTTTAATAGTTTATTTACTAAATATTCTTACTAAATGGAAATAATTTTTTTTTCCTTACCCAAAAGATTTTATGAATTTTAACATGATATTATGTAGATAAAATAGTGTCTAATAGATTAGTGGGAGAATATTTGGACTTAGAGATGTTAAAAGTGTAACATATAAATTATTATTCTTTTAAAAATTTGAAGTTAATGTTACTTAGTATCTTAAAATAGTTTATGAGAATATTATTAAAAATAAATTTAAAGAGTTACATTTAGTTACCCTAAAAAATGAATCTCACTTTATATCCTAAAGTAGTTTTATGATGTGTTGGTTAATAAATATTGTAAATATTTACATTATATCCCAAATTAATATCTTGGAAAAAACTTATGGAAAATGTTACAAGAAATAAGATCATAATGAAATTATAAAAAGTTCTAAGTATATAACATAAGTCATTTACATCATAAAATTTTATGTTCTGAAGTTAAAGAGTTTGAATACCACATGTAAAGAGTTGAATATTAGGAATATTATTCCTATGACTCGTCATTATTCAAACTATATTATTTTCAAAGATGTTATTCTCTAAAAGAGTTTAGTGAGGGAGTTTTATCATATGGTCACATAGAGATGTGAAAAAAATTATATAGAGATTTAATGTGTCTAATAAAACCATAAAAGTGAAGAAAACATAAGTCCAATATGGTGGTATATCATATGATATATGATTATATGGGAACTAATTTATGTTTTTTTTCAATATTATTAAATGGGTTTAAGGATATAAAATGTACAATGTTAATACAAAAGGTAATCTCTACTTTTGACATTAGTTGTATATATTATGTGAATTAATTTCTCAAAGTACAGCATTGAGTCATCCCTGACCAATGTTCATTATAGATAATTATAGATTGTGAAAAAAATTTCAAGTCTACTATGATTAATATTTCATAGAGAGGCATATAATATTATCATGAGGCAAAAAAGGGGGGTTTATCGATAATTGACCCACCCCCTCGGTATACTACATAGAGTTTCATACACCGTATCTTTGGTATACTAAGGTTGAATGTTATGTATTTTGGATTTCATTAATTACTATGGATGGTGAGATACCTAGCATAATAACATTTATATTTTTATGCCTTTTTTATGAAATACTTGAGGCTTAGTTAATTGAGGGTTGGTTGGGTATGTTACTGATCATGGTGTTAGTTAGAGCTTAACCAAAATGGGATGTTTCCTATCAAATAAAGAGTATGAAATCTAATACCTTGATTGAGATAAACTGAGGAAGTGAATATCTATACCTATTAATACCTTTGATGTGTTTATCTATTGTATGAGGGGAATTAGATGTGATCATCCATAAAGTTGAATAACATGTGATGTATTCATCAACTTGGTCAATCAAGACTCACAGAATCAAGAGTGTATGAGTAGCTATATGGGATTGACATAAATTGTTTCATATAGTTTCTTGATGTCTTAGATAAAGGTATTGTATAAAAATTAATGATTTTATATGATTTATATTGTCAATATATGTATATTGATACATGTGTTTTAATGTGATTACGCTAGATCCCTTCGTAAATTGAGTAGAACTGATGCTTTTCTAGAGGCCACTCTTTTCATACATTTAAAATTTTAGGAATTTTTATATATTTTAAATGATAAATATACTTGTGGGACCAAAATTTCTAGTTTTTAAAATAGAAATTTAGTTTTAAAAAATTTGAATAGTTTCTCTAAAAGTGTATTAGAGTTTATCCAAAAACAATTGGATGAATATTCACAAGTTATTGTAAATGATTTGATGCAAAGTCAATTTTATGATACATTTTCAAAAAAAACTAGAGATATAAAAAATGAGTTTTGGATATTTTTTCACAAGTTATTGTATATGATACTATATATGGGGAACTGGGATAGGGTCTGTTAGGATTTAGTACAAGTGTGTTATTGGATGAGATATTCACTGAAGCCTTGTTTCATAGTGCGTAATATTGGAATGTCACATCGTATGACATGAATGTTTATTAGACATACTATTTTTTATGATATATAGATATCTTATTATTACTTCTTAAAATAATTCATATTTAATGACTTAGGTTACTATTTATAGTTCATCGAGAAACCAATTGATAATTTTTATCATTCGAGATGATCATCCACATAAGTTATCATTAATCTAAGCATTTAAAAAGATAAAACAATGATATAATTGACAGACAAATGTTATAAAGAGTTTTGACCATTTTCATTAACTCATAAATTTCATAACATAAGAGTTAATTCAATTATACTCAAGGATTTTCCAAAGATATTATAAAACATGCCAAACCCATGATGATGGGTTTTAAAAAGCATTTTTTATTATCACTAGCTAAGATCTCTTCTCATATACCATTTTCTACAAGATTTTTTATCATGTTTTGTGTATTTAAGAGAATCCCATATGATTGTTGGGTAATATAGCATGACCCATGGATACACCATAGATGGAGGATTATTTGATTTATCCTTAGTGTTATTTATCAACCATAAGGATTAGAGATCAAGGAGTAGTGAAAATCATCATTGTAAGGTACTCATGTGTTATTCATTTTATATATATCATGGTTTTTTGTTTCAAGCATGGTAGATACTGAGAATTTGGATTTATTCATATTTTCATATGTGTATTAATTGTTAATTGGTCTATATAAACCCTTCATAATTCTACACTACATATAGATTTATAATCTAATATATCTCTATGATAGTCTTTATATGTGTAAGCCATAAAATGACAATATCCACCTTATTTAAAACCCAATATATAATCTATAGTTTTTTTAATGTAACACATTATTATATTTACCATTGAGATGTGTTTTACCTTTATATATCTCAAAAAAAAAGCACTTTCAAAAATGTATCATTAATGTTATTTGGAATTATCACAACGAGATAAAATTGACTTCCAATAATCCCTTTTTACACCATTCATTTTCTTGCCATGTTTTCCTTATTTTTTTGTAAGTTTTGTTCCAACTACAATTGGAGTTAAAAAAGGTTTCCAAGAATTCATTTTAAACTTTTTTAATAGCTCTCTTTCATACTTCACATATTAGATAAATTTTAACTCTTCCTTTTGATTTACTTGAAGCTCAAGAAAATAAATTAATATGCTAATCATTAAAATTTTAAATTCTAAATGAATTTATTATTATACCTTTTAGTATAATTATATTTATTCCTACCAAAGATTATGTCATCCATGTATAGTATTACTATGAACTACTCATCATCTGAGACCTTCACATATAGGTTCTGATTAACCCATCCTATTTTGAACTCCAAATTTCATAGACACATTTCTAACCATGAATACAAGGAATAATGTGATTTCTTTAAGACATATATGGACTTTTTCAACATAAAAACGTTTACATCATCATCAATGATAAAAATTTATACCATTGGATGGATGTATACCTTTTATTTTAGCACTCCATTAAAGAATGTAGTCTTCATATCTATTTTAAAGACCATTAATATTATCTAAAATTATACTAACAAAAATAATATAATGGGTCCCAGCCTTTGGTAGGTATGAATTTTTTCTTGACATAAACTCATTCAATATGAGTATGCTATTACATACCAACATTTCCTTGTTTTTGACCCATTTTCCATATTAATTATACTTGTGCTTAAATAACAATTTTGTAACAATCACATTATGATGTTTAGGTATTTCCATAAGCTCCCATGTTTGGCTCTTTTTAATTATTTACAACTATTCATTCATGGATTTCACCCATGAATCATATTTATCCACCTCTTAAAATGTTTCCAATTACAACTATGATAATAGAGTAGTTAACTCTGTACAACTCATCCTTCAATTCTATTTTGGAGCCTATTTGTATCCAATAATGTTTTTTGGTCAAATTCATTTCTTCTCCTTATTTTTTGAGTCAAAAATAGACTCTCTAAAATAAAATGCTCATCTTATATTTCTATTTTAGAAGCATAATAATTTAGGGGATTTTTCACCTCTCTAGAATTCATATCACAACCTTATTCCTCAACACAAATTTCTTCAAAATTGGAACTTCAAAAAAATTTCTTCATCTTTAATTACATTGAAATTTTTTCTTTTGATAATTTTTTAGACTCTTATTAAACCATTTATAGGACTCTATCTCAAATGAGTGTCCAATAAATATTTATTCATCTATTATATCTATATATTCATCATAATTTCTTTCTTTATTTAGGATGAAATACATTCTTCAAAAAACTATGAAATACTTCAATAAAGTTTTATTTTCATGCCACATCTCATATATAATCCTATAATATATAAGGATAATTGAGGCCTATTTTTTATTGATGTCAAGTCTATTTCATGCATATTTTTTGAGTAATTTAATGTCTTGATTTGGGTACTTTAATGAATATTCATTCCAAATGCTGAGAAAATTAACTTTTTTTGTTTTCTAGTAGAAGAAAATGAACAATTGAAAAGGTAACTAAAAAGGTGAATAATGAATCAAAACTACCCTTTGCACCACTTTGCATCGCTCACGGTGCGACACTAGATTTTTTGAGGAAGAACGAAGTTGGAAGTTCTAGAATAACACTAGTACATGTCATGTACCACAAGTACATGTCGTGTATTCATCAGAGAGGAAATACACCACTAGAACAATTCATGATGATCTAACATGTTGTGTATGACTAGTACACGTCATGTACCATTAGTACACGATGTGACGGTGGTCAAAACTTCAAATTTATGAATGATATTTTCATAAGATACTCATGGACACATAGGTGATGTCGAAAGGGAGTACATGACGTGTAACATAAGTACACATTGTGTAAGTGGTAAAATTTACAAAATATCAACCAAGATCTGTGCACACATCATGAGGATTCACAAAAAGTGGATCGACATTACGCAACCTGTAGTTCAAGTAAATGTCATGACCAAGGTCAGGTAGAACCCACTTGAATCCTATAAATAGAGGCTTTGTATACTGCTTTGGAGCATTCGGATTCAGAGAATATTGAAGTGAGAAGTTGCATTGTGCAGGGCCCTCACCAAGTCATCTTTATTTTCATTATGTGTTTCTTTTATTTTCTCTTTCCCTCATATTCTATCATCTCTAGGATGAGGGGGTAAACCCTCCCTGTTCATGGGTCATATAATTGATTGGGGAAGGTGCATTGGATTTAATTATTTTTTATTATTCATAAAGTTGGTTTACATAATTTTGTTCTTCAACTTCAAATCCAATTCTTTTTCTTTTACTATAACCATAAATAAATTAATTAAAAAGGAAACATTTAAATTACACAACTGACTACCCTAAATATGGAATGACCATTTTCAATTTTAGGGAAATTTAGTTTAAAAATGGTATTATGATAAACTTGATTTTACAATAACCTAGGATACCAGACTAAGGGAAATATTATGTTTCTGGGTTAAGGAGGGGATACCATGACCATTAGATCTATCTTGTCCCGAGTCTGAAACTAGTCATAAATCAATCTATCTATCTTCCAAAATCCAATTTCATCCAAACACCGATATTATATTTCCCCAGCATGCTTTCCAAATCTGTTTTCAATACAAAAAATTAATCTTATTTTCTTTCTTACTCTGCTTTTGTCAAATCAAATAAAACACATATTATCTCACCTCTTTCTTCAATTAAATCTTTAATAATTATTATCGAACTAATTTCACCATCATTTTGGGTTCAACCTCAAACTTCCACTTTACTAAAATCTTAATTAATCGAGTAGGATAGTTTGAGTTTATAAAAAAAATTGCATAGTACTATAGGGAAGTAACAATGCTTTGCAGGGCTATCAAATGTACAATACCAATTACAATATTTTATAGTAGTGGATAGAGATAATGATTTCAATCAACAAGGTCTTCGCCACATTATTAACCATGTAATTCTTCCTTTCCATTACTCTATTCTATTGAGGAGTCTAATAATGACACCCCATGTTTTATTCTATATTTCTATAAATAATTTTTGACCTTAGTTAAAGTGTATTCAATTCCATTTCCTAACTATAAGATTTATATTGTTCTTATTTTTTTATTATCCACTCCCCTTTTGAATCTTTTGATGTCATCAAACACTTATGTTTTGGATTTCATAGAAATAACACCTCCCATACTACTATAGTCATCAATAAATAAGATGAAATATATTTCACATCAAGTTTAGGATTGATTAATTAGACCACAAAAATCAGTATGGAAAAAATCATGTTGTATTTATGTATTCTTCTTCTTTAAGTGATAGGGTTTCCCATAAATCATGCACCACATACTTTTTCTTTATATCTATTTAAGTTAGGTATTTACAATACTTCATTTAATTTTGAAATATTTTCTACACAATATTTATTGATGTGTAAAATGTTTTGATTCTAAAAAAAATTCTACTTCTATAATAAGTAGAAAATTATTCTTCTATATATCCATATGATATAAGTTTCTATTTGTTATTTAACCCTAAATTAGATACTTTCTAGCCTTTCCTTAGATATAAAAACATTTCTAGTTAAAAATAAATTCTAATATTCATCAACACAACTAGATCACACTCAAAGTGTTGTGTTATAGATCATCCACATGGATAAATTTACTATTATTCTAGTCATATATATATAAACATTTTTTAACACTAACTTTTATTTGCAAGAACTCTACCATTTCTAAAACATATCATTCATTCTACTCTTAATTTCAAATTATTAAGAAGATTCATGTTACCCATCATGTAGGATGAATATGTTGAGTCAATAAGGTTTTCCTTATGACTTTTCCATTCCTTCATACTTGGGGGAGATTGCTAAGTCAATAACATTTCCTTATGACATTACCATTAATTCTTGTTTTTAAAATCACAAACACCTTATCTCAAGAAAAATATCTTTTTACCCTGTGTTTTACTTCTATAAGGAAAATTCTCTTCCCTAAGGAAATTTATCCTTACCTTGATTTCATTATTCATATAATAATTTTTCTACATGTAAAATTCAATTTGAAACCAAAAACCTTGGAATCCTATAAATACCTAGATATGAAGCATTCTGTTTTAGAATCTGAATTCTTGGAATTCTGGTTACGAACTCTTCTGAGTTATGACTCCAAATTCTAATTACGAATTCTGGTTACAAACTATACTGAGTTCTGACTCCGAATTCTGATTACGAATTCTGATTATGAACACATCTAAGTTCTGAATCTGAATTCTAATTACTAATTCTGATTACAAACTCTTCTGAGTTCTGACTCCAAATTCTGATTATGAATTTTTCTTACGAACTCTTTTGCGTTCTGACTCCGAATTCTAAATACGAATTTGGATTACAAATTATGATTACGAAATCTTCTAAAGTTATGACTCTGAATTCTGAATTGGAATTATGGTTATGAACTTTTCCAAGTTATGACTCTGAGTTCACTGAATAAAGACTCCGAACTCTTATGAGTTCTGAATCCAAATTCTCATGAACTTTTATTCCGAACTTTGTAAGTTTAGGTTCCAAATTCCTAAAAATCAGAATCTGAATATCCTTTTATTATAGACTTAAAATTCATTTTTTTAGACATCGAACTTATATTTCCTTACACTCTGAATATTGATTTTGGTTATGTAACCAGATTTTTTTCTTACTTCAGTTTTTCCATAAAACGATGTCTTGTATCCAGTTACTAACAAATTATTTTTTGAGTAACACATGTACAGGTCCCTATAAAATTCAAGTTAAAATATGACTGTAGGAGGAGGGAGCTGACCTTTGAATCTGTGCCTATAAATAGGAGCTCATTTTAAAGAGTTCAATACAGTTCTAAGACTCTAGAGATTACATGCTGTTGAAGTTATTTCTAGAGAGAGACTTTCATTGCTTCGTGAGTACTGAACTTATTGTTCATATTTTCTTTGTGATGCTCTGAATATTTCTGAGTACATGCGAGGGTTTCTGGTGATAGGAATACAGAGGTGCCGACTACATTGAAGTTGAAGGCTTCCTTACTGAGGAAGACAGATGTGACGACTACCTTGAAGATGAGGGCTTGCGGGGATAGCAAGATAGACTCTGATATTTGTATCAAGGGATTACCCTAGTGTGGGTAAGACAGAATTTATTGAAATTATAAATCAATGGACCTTTATCCAAGGTCGTTGGATACCCTTCTCTTTGGGTTAAAAGAATTATTACTTGTTACTTGTTTTGTTACAATTGTTCTATTGTATTTGTTTTGTTGAGGAAAGTATAACTATCTTATACTTCCTTACACTTGTATTCTAATTTAGTTATATTCTATATGATTTATGGTAGAATATTAATCTTTTTAATCTTTCATTAAGTTTCATCTTTCGAAACCATCTTTCTGGATTCACATTCTCAGAATCATATTTCTGGAATCAAGCAAGTGTGTAGAACTAGAGGTTTTGTGAATTACCTTGTTTAACCTTGTTAAACATAACTATCTTTAAAAGTTCCAAATGAATTTTTAAAAGAATAAAATTCACCCCCCCCCCTTGTATTTTTATCATCTTTAGATACTTGATTTTGTATCTCTATTATTTCGATCCTACATTTGGTATTATTGAGTATATCATACTCACATACCATCTCAAAAATTGGTATCAGAGGATTGGTTAAATATGAATCAATCTCATGATTAGATTCAGAAAAAAATTTATCCTATTCTTATTCTCGGAATTAGTTTTTCAGACTCGTATAGTTCAAATTCATTTTTTCTTAAAGATACTATTGTTCTATATTTTACCTTGCTTAGGAATATTTTCCTTGATTACAAACTTTTTCTATTAACAAGTTTTTGTGGAAATAATTTTTCTTACAGATGGAAGGAATCAATGTTGGTTCTATAGACAATCTCAACCCAACTAGACCACCTATATTTTTTGGAAATTACTATGAATATTGAAGAGGTCGCATGAAGACTTTTATTATCAATACTGGTGTTGATAATTTTGTTATGATTACTAGAGGATACAAAATCCCTGAAAAAGAAGTTAGTACCTTCACAAATCTGTAAAATCATGAATATCAACTGAATTATAAGGTACGCAATACTTTTCTTTTCTCCATTACTAGAAATATATATAGATAAATTTCATCTTGTGAAGCTGCAAACAATATTTGGAAGAAACCTGAAGTTACACATTTTGGTACTTATAAAGTCATTGAAACTAGAAGAGCCATGCTCATAACTGAATATCATGGATTTAACTTTCCTTATGGAGAACCCATATTTAAGGTTCAACAAAGGTTCATGACTATTGTGAATAATTTAAAATCCATGGGTGAGAAAGGATTAGATGATGAATCCCTTGTTGGCAAGATCATAAACATCATGCCCAATGAGTGGGAATCCAAGAGGACAGTTATAGATGAGAATAGAAAGGTTACTCAGATTACTCTTGATGAAATCTTTGGAACTCTTCTTCAACATGAGACTATAATTAATAGATTTTTTGATAATTTAAAGAAGAAGAATGGTAATGTAAGTGTTGATTTTGCTACAACTTCAAACCACATGAAATCCAAGACTCTTGAGAGGGTTACTAGACCCAAATATAACAAAGTTTTTATTAAATCCTAATCTAGTGGAAGTGAATCCTCAAAGAATGAATTAGCAAATCTTGCTCGAAGGATGAACAAGATAGGTAGACAAAGAAAATTTCAATCCAGATACAAGAAGAAAGAAAGGAAATATAAGAAATATTTATAAGTCACATGTTATGAATGCAAGAGAACTGGATATATAAGACCTGATTGCCCTATGATAAAAAGAAAATAAAGAAAGGAAAATCATTCTGATAGAAACAAAAAGAAGTATTACAAGGCTAAAGCTAATAAAGTATTGAAAGCTAATGACACCTGGAGTGTTAGTGGTGGTGACTCTTCATTGGAATATTCAGATTTTGAATCTTCTGAACAAAAGAATCTTAGTCTAATAGCCAGACTACCTATTAAAAATCATTGCTTTATGTATAAGGTACACAATGTTGAATCAGTGACCAATGTTTATTTAAATTCAAATTATAGTAATGATAAATATTATAAATCTTCTGATGAAGATAATATTTTACCTTCCTATGAAAAAGTTTTTAGGTTTGCCAAACTTCTTGAGATTGAAAATTCAAAACTCATGAAAAATCTTGATAAGGAAAAATCTATTAATAATATTATTACTAAGGAAATATCAGACCATTCTAAAGATTTTGATAATATAAATATTGATTTTTAAATTATTTCAAAAAATCTTGAGGAAGTAAATTCTGAGAAGAAGAAACTTTCTAAGGATCTAGAAAACATAATTTCTAAGAAAAATATTTTTGAGCCTAACTCTAGTTCAAAATCAAATGTTTTAGAAGAAAAGAACTTGGTTATCAAACTGAAATCTGAAATTTTTCCTTGAGGAAGTGTTTTTCAAACTATACCTTAGGTAAAGAAAATTTTGATAAAATGTATTCCCAAATACGACCTCTAAGGAATAGTTCTGGTTTTGGTTATACTGGTTCAAAACCAATTTTTATTAACAATTATTTTTTTCCTCAAAGTGCTCCATTCTGCACTAAGTGTTAGTGTGGTGGACATTGAGAAAAAAATTGTTCCTTAAACAAAACTCAGTCTCTAGGATTTCATAAAACCTATTTTTCTAAAAAGATGTGGGTACCTAAAATTTTTCTTTCTGAGATTTCCAGATCCAAGCAAGTTTAGATTCCTAAAACCTAAATTTTTCTTATTTTCAGGAAAATAGAGTAGGTGCCAACATAAATACATGGTACATTGATATTGGATGTTCCCATCACATGACTGGTAACAAAAACTATTCTGAAACTATTATCAAGATGAAAGGAGGAAAAGTAACTTTCAGAGATAATGCTCACAGAGAAATTATTGGAATAGGTAACATTGTTCTTCTTGAAAAAACATTGATTTCAAACGTTTTATTTGTTAAAGGTCTTAAGCACAACCTCATTAGCATAGGTCAATAATGTGATGAAGGCAACCTTGTGATTTTTAGGAATGACAAGTGCTTATTGCACAATTCCAAGGAAGAGTTTATTCTTTCTACCCATAGGAAAGATAATGTTCACACGCTAAACTTAGAAGACCTTAGGAGCTAAGATCTACCTTTCCTTAGTGCAATGGAGTATTATTCTTGGTTGTGGCATAGAAGGTTAGGACACTGTAACCTTAGGAACTTATGCAAACTTTATAAGAAAATATTAGTTAAGGATCTACTAGAGCTTAGATTTGATTATTCAAAAGTTTTTGACCCTTTTAAATATGGAAAGAAACATAAATCAAGTTTTAAATCAGTCAGTGAAGTCACAAATACTGATGCATTATAGTTAGTTCATATGGATCTTTTTGGTCCTACACAAACTAGAAGCATTGGGGGCAAGTATTATGTATTTGTCTTGGTTGATGATTACACTATATTTGTGTGGGTCTATTTTCTAGTAAAGAAGTTTGAAGATTTTTCTTATTTCAAAAGTTTTAGAGCCCAAGTTAAAAATGAGAAAACCCTTTCTTTGATAACTATTCATAGTGATCATGGAGGAGAATTCCAAAATTCTGATTTTTAAAATTTTGTAATAGAAAAGGCATTACTCATAACTTCTTAGCACCTATAACACCTCAATAGAATGGTGTTGTTGAAAGAAGAAATAGAATTCTTCAAGATATAACAAGAACCATGTTGATTGAGTATTCTATAGCCAAACGTTTTTGGGATGAAGCTGTAAGTACTTATTTTTATACTATAAATAGAGTTTTGATTAGACCTTTTCTAAATAAAACTCCTTTTGAGTTATGGAATGGTAGAAAACCAAGACTTTCCTACTTTAAGGTTTTTGGTTACAAAGGATTCATTCAGAATACTAAAGATAATCTTCATAAATTCACACCAAAATATGATGAATGAATTTTCTTAAGCTACTCCACAACTTCTAAGGCTTATAGAGTTTTCAATAAAAACACTTGTACTATTGAAGAGATGCTCCATGTGAAATTTGATGAAACTGATCCTTTTGTTTTTAAAAAACCTCAACCTACATCTTCAAATGTGTTCTCAAAAACTGATTATCAAACTTTGTTATAAGATCCTTTCGATAAGGAAAATGTTCAAGAAGATATTTCTGAAACATTTACCCCAGAATATTTCCTACCCTATGTTGATGAACAGGTTTTAAAAAACCCAAATCAGTTGTTTCTTAAGAATCATACTAGTGAGAGAATCATTGGTGATGTGAATCAACCAGTAAGGACTATAAGTTACTTAAGAAATGAAGTAGAACATCTTGCATTTATTTCCCAATTAGAACCAAAAGGCACTGATGAAGCTTTAGGTGATGATTATCGGATAAAAGTTATGCAAGATGAACTAAGTAAATTTGAGAAGAATAAAGTCTGGACCTCGGTTGAAAGACGTAAGGCGATTTCTGTTATTGGAGTAAAATGGGCTTTCATAAATAAGTGTGATGAAAATTGAATCATTGTAATAACTAAATCTAGATTAGTTGCTAAAGGATATAATCAACAAGAGGTAATAGACTATGAATAAACCAATGCCCCAGTAGCTAGACTTGAATCTATTCATATTTTACTCTCCTTTGCAGCATTCTTCAATTTAAAACTTTTTCAAATGGATGTGAAATGTGCTTTTCTTAATGGTTATATTCAAGAGGAAGGTTTTATTGAACAACCACTTGGTTTTGAAGATATAAAACATCTTGATCATGTTTTTATACTTACCAAAGCTCTATATGGCCTTAAACAAGCACCTAGAGCTTGGTATGACAAACTTACAGGATTTTTGCTTCAAAATAATTATGTTAATAGAAATGAAGATCCAACCCTTTTTATAAAGAAAGATAAGAAAAATATTTTGATTATTCAAATTTATGTTGATGTAAATATATTTGGTTCAACTCAGCAATCTTTAACTGATTCCTTTGCGGATCTAATGAAATGTGAGTTTGAAATGAGTATGATGGGTGAGTTAAAATTTTTCCTTGGTGTTCAAATTTCTCTAAAACCAGAAGGAATATATATATCCCAACATAAGTATATTAAAGATCTTCTTAAAAAGTATGGATATGAAAACACTAAGAGTATAAGTACTCCTATTGGTACCTCAAACACACTTTATCTTGATAAAGCTAGGAAATCAATAGATCAAACATCTTTTAGAGGTATGATAGAAATTTTACTTTACTTGACAACTAGTCATCCAAACTTAATGTTTTCAGTATGCTTATGTGTAAGATATCAATCCAATCCTACGGAATTTCATTTAAAGGTATTGAAAAGAATTTTTTTTCTACTTAAATGGAACCATGGATTTAGGACTCTTTTATACATCTAGAAATGATTTTTTTAAACGTTTTTCAGATGATAACTTTGGTGGATGTAGAATGGATAGAAGGAGTACATTCGAAACTTGTCATTTCTTAGGATATTTATTATTTTCATGGTCATGCAAGAAGAAACACTTAGAAGCACTTTCCACTACTGAAGATGAATATGTAGTAGCTGGAAGTTGTTGTGCTCAAGTGCTGTGGATGCAACACACACTCATAGAATATGGTATGAGTTTTAACAAAACACAAATTTTGTGTGATAATACAAGTGCTATTGCACTTAATAAAAACCATGCACATCACTCTCGTGAAAAACACATAGATATTAGGCACCACTTTCTTAGGGATCACAGATAAAAAGGAGATATCATTATTCAATTTATCAGAACGTAAGATCAACTTGCTGATATTTTCACGAAATCTTTACCCTCTAATACGTTTGAATACATTAAAAAAAAGTTAGAAATGATAACTTTAAGGTAATATTCTTTGTATAATTTCTATTAAACAAATCTCCTTACAGTAATAAACTCCTTTTCATAGGGGGGGTACATTTTATTATATTTTTTTATATTTTTCATAATAAAGTTTTTCATATTTTTTGTAATAATGTTTTTCATATTTTACGTAATGAAGTTTTTCATATTTTTCGTAATGAAGTTTTTCATATTTTTCGTAATGAAGTTTTTCATATTTTTCACAATGAAGTTTTTCATATTTTTCACAATGAAGTTTTTCATATTTTTTGTAATGAAGTTTTTCATATTTTTTGTAATGAAGTTTTTCATATTTTTCATAATAGAGTTTTTCAAATTTCTTAGTAATAAAGATTTGCTATTTTTTCATAGTCTAGAATTTTGGTAATGATGATTTTTGTATTGAATATTTTTGCAATGAATATTTTCATAATCAAGATCTACATATTATATTTTTTCCGTACTCATGTTTTTTGGAATCTAAAGTTCTTCAAGAATAATTTTCCTTAATACGAATAATCTTCCAAGTAATCCAAAAGGTATGATTCTTTCTTGAGTTTTCGTAATAACCTTTTACTTGCTGATAGTTTCTTTTGTACTTTTAAAATTTCTCAGATTCTAGGTTTCTTAAAATCTAAATGTTTTCCTTTAAAAACCTCAAAAGATCATATTCAACCAAATTTTCCTTGAGGCTGTCATTTCAACCATCAGATCAGATTAGAAGAATTCTCAGCCATTGGATTAAAGTGGTAAGATGAATCGCCGCTTCAACGCCTATATAAAGGTGACCCGAAATGGTTTTCCAACATAGGTTTTCAAAGCTTTTGCATGTCGAAGCTCTATCCCTCTACAAAAGACTGCTCTGAACTTTTCATAAGTGCTCAATTTCAATTGCTTGGTGAAGTTCCTTCTCAAGAGATGTCTACAGTCAAGATGATTGCGGAGTGGAAGATATAAAGGGAGAGGTTGGTACATCCGAACTTCTTCAACAAATTTGACTCTATTATTTCAAAGAATATCAAGCTCAATGGATGGGAGAGTGTATCCATATCAAATTCAGGAGTGTTGGATGTAATGTATCCAGATTTGCTGATAGATCTTTATGAGTCAGCTTGTTTATTTAAGGAAGGTGGTAGATAAAAAATTTCCTTCAAGAGTTATGGAAAAATATATTCACTTTCTTACACCAATGCTGCCAGCTTGGTACGGTTATCTTATGAAGGAGAGGTAGAATTTTGTTCCCACAAGCTTCCAGATGTTCAAGGGAGTTTTGTAAAAGTGAAGGCTATGCAATGTCTTGGACTTACAGATGTTAAGAACGCAAAAATTTCTCACTTTTCTACCAATAATCAGATCCTAGAGTTATGTGTTTAGGGTTTTATAGTACTGAGAAAGGGTGACAAGGAAACACTTAAGAAAAGTGATATGTATATCTTGGATTTTTTGGTAAATCTAAGGAAAATCAATCTGATGAAGCATATTATCATTACAATAGAGAATATCAAGAATGAGAATCTAAGAGCATAGATAATCATATATTCTGCCCTACTCTCCATGTTGATAGTTCAGTGTCTTGAATCATTCAATATTCCTTGCAGTTCCAAGTCGAGGAATTGAAAAGTGATGTTAGTAAGTGATGAAAATTTGAAAAGAATGAATGTTGGCTTTTCTAAAGATTCAGGAGTGTTTTATGATCTGCCAGTAGAAGAGACAGAAGTCATTCTGAAAAATGCTTAAGAGGCTGAACCATCTAAGAAAGCTAGAAAGAAAATAAAATTGAAGGAAGTAGAATCTGAAGGTGAAACCCCTAAAACTAAGGAAGCTCAAAACACACCTCCAAATACCAAGAAGTATAAATCTTATCCAGATGAAGTAGTTTCCAAATGGAGGGAGGATAAGAAGAATTGGAAATAAGGGGAGCCACAGTTTGGCCTAAACCCTGCATAGGCCAAAGCATTGAAAGAGAAAGCTTCTGAAGAGCTTGAGAAGCAAGCCAAAGATAGGAAAATTAAGAAGAAGATGTCGGAGGCAGAGATTGTGCAATCTCTTTTGACGGCTACTGAAGTAGCATCCGAGAATATTCTGGTACCAAAATCCTTCTTAGTTGAACAATTACCTGAGACAGTGGGGAAAAAGTTTATGACTCCAGAAAAAGTTCAAGAGAAGGTTTCTAAATAGATAGAAGTTGTGGAAGAAGTGAAATAAAAGGAAGAAAGTAGTAGTTGCACTGATGATCTGATTAATCAAGTTGAATATTATCATGAGAAGGAAAGTGCTTCTGAAAAATTGTCAATCCGGACTTCTCAAGATGGATCTTGGAAACTTTCTACCCTTGGAGTTGATGAGAAGGCTGAATAGGAAGTGAACAAATTATTGGAGGAAGAGAGTTATAATCCTCACTTCATTCAAGGTGAGAAAGAAAATATTTATGAAGATAGGATTGTTCAGTTGTTTGCGAGTGAGCATAAGTTTCTAGATGAAGAAGCTATTCTTGACTGACAAAGGAAAACAAGTGGTTGTTGACACACTAACCAAAATTTCTTTAAAAAAGAAACAAGCCGGTGGATCCTCCAAGAGGATGCTTGTCGAGCTAGAGGAAGAACCACAACCTAGAAAGTGTTAGACTCAGATTCATTAGATCTAGGACATGATTTTGTCATTCAGTCCCTGAAGAAGCTAGTGGACACCATTCTGATCTTTCGAACAATTAACTCCAGATGCTAGATGGTCCAGCATAGCATGAATCAAAAATCAGACTCAGTATCCATGGTAATGGATAGGTGTATAAATATTGAGGCTGAATACAAGAATTTTTTAATCAACTATGAATCCCATATAAAATCATGCAAGAAAATGGTGAGCTTGTCAAAGAATATAGTCGAATATCTGAGAGAGCTTGATGACTTTCAAAATAAAGTTAAGGAAACTTTAGATACTCAAGATAGAAAAATCAAGGATCTCACAACCAGCTTTGAGGAAAAGATAATCCTTGAACAGAATACTCAGATTCAGTAGGTTATGGATCTGAATGGAAAGTTAATTATGTTGTCTAAATTTGGAAAATAGAAAGGGTTCTCTGGATCGAGATTCAAGAAAATCCAGTGAAGCAAGATGACTTGCCGAAGGCTCAGGCAGAGGCTCTGAAGGCTCAAGATGATAGGATCAAAGCCTAGAGAAGCAAGCAGAGGAGGATCACAAACAAATAAAGAAGGTGAAAACCATCTTGAAGAAGCTGATACCCATGGAAAAAGAAGAAAAATAGATCCAAATCCATTATTTTGTTGTATTTTTTCCATGAACAAATTCTTCTTATATTAATGAAATTGTTGTTTATTTTTGTTTTTTTTTTGATTTTTTTACTAATATATCAGGTATCTCATTTTTTTCCATTCCCTAAAATTCTTTTTGAAAATCACAAAGGGGGAGAAATAAAAATGAAGTCTAAGTAAAGAAGAGATATCCCTAAGTAAGGGGGAGTTTATCTAAGGGGGAGTTTTCCATTATGAAGATTTCCATACTCAAGATAATGAAAATTTTCATTCTGTAAATCTAGAATACAATCCTTAGTGTTCCAAATCCTAAGGGGGAGTTAGTAGTATTCACTATTGACCATGATTAAAGGGAGATAAGTTTTATTTACAAAGTATAGAAAAATTTCTCTGAGTCCTTATATTCTTTTTCGTAAGGATGCTTGTGCTTTCCGAAAAGGGAGAGATTGTTGAGTCAGTAAGGTTTTCCTTATGAATATTCCATTCCTTCATACTTGGGGGAGATTGTTAAGTCAATAAGGTTTCCTAATGAATTTATGATTCCTTTTGTTTTGAAAATCACAAATACCTTATCTCAGGGAAAATCTCATTTTACCCTGTGTTTTACTTCTATAAGGAAAATTTTCTTCCCCATGGAAATTTATCCTTACCTTGTTTTCATTATTCATATCATAATTTTTCTAAGTGTAAAATTCAGTTTGAAACCAAAAACCTCATAATCCTATAAATACCTAGATATGAAGCATTCTGTCTTAGAATCCGAATTCTCATAATTCTGGTTAAGAACTCTTCTGAGTTCTGACTCTGAGTTCTAATTACGAATTCTAGTTACGAAGTCTTCTAAGTTCTGACTCCAAATTCTGATTACAAATTATGATTACAAACTCTTCTGAGTTCTGAATCTTAATTATGATTACAAATTATGATTACGAACTCTTCTGAGTTCTGAATAAGAATTCTGATTATAAATTCTGATTATGAACTCTTCTGATGTTATGACTCTGAATTCTGAATACGAATTCTGGTTATGAACATTTCCATGTTCTGAATTCGATTTCACTGAATACAGACTCCAAACTCTTATGACTTCTGAATCCAAATTCTCATGAACTTTGATTCCTAACTTTGTAAGTTTAGGTTTTGAATTCCTAAAAAACAGAATCCGAATATCCTTGTATTATAGACTCCAAATTCAATTTTGGTTAGACTCCAAACTTATATTTCCTTACAATCTGAATATTGATTTTGGTTATGTAACCATATTTTTTTTCTTACACTTTTTTTTCATAAAACAATGCCGTGTATTTAGTTACTAACTAACCATTTTTTGAGTGACATGTGTACAGGTCCCTCCGAAATTCAAGGTAAAATATGACAATTGGAGGGGGAGCCGACCGTTGAAGTTGTGCCTATAAATAGAAGACCATTTGAAATATTTCAATACTGTTCTAATACTCTAGAGATTACATGCTATTGAAGTGATTTCTAGAGAAATACTTTCATTTCTTCGTGCATACTAAATATCTTGTTCAGATTTTCTTTGTGCAACTCTGAATGTTGCTGAGTACATTCGATGGCTTCCAGAGATAGTAAGACAGAGGTTCCGACTACCTTGAAGTTTAGGGCTTCCTTGTTGAGGAAGAAATAGGTGTCAACTACCTTGAAGTTGAGAGCTTGCGAGGATTTCAAGACAGACTCCGATCTTCATATTGAGGGCTTACCCTGGTGTGGGTAAGACAGACTTTCTTGAAAGTATAAATCAAGGGACCTTTATCCAAGGTTGTTAGATACCCTTATCTTTGGGTTAAAAGATTTATTATTTGTTACTTGTTTTGTTACAAGTTTTCTACTGTATTTGTTTTGTTGAGGAAATTATAACTACCATATACTTCCTTACACTTGTACTCTGATTTAGTTAGATTCTATATGATTTAAGGTAGAATATTCGTCTTTGTAAACTTTCATTAGGTTTCATTTTTCGGAACCATCTTTCCGGATTCACATTCTGGGAATCATATTTCCAGAATCAAGAAAGTGTGTAGAACTAGATGTTTTTTGAACTACCTTGTTTAACCTTGTTAAACATAACTATCTTTAAAATTTCCAAAGGAATTTTTAAAAGAATATAATTCACCCCCTCTTGTATTTTGAGCATCTTTAGATACTTGATTCAGTATCTCTATTATTTCGATCCTACATTTGGTATTATAGAGTATATCATACTCACATACCATCTCCATAGAATACCCTATATTAATAATCAACATAATTTTATTATTAATAGTATTCAAATATATATCAATAATTATATACATATCCTTAATCTTTATCTTCCTTTGCTTCTTTTAAATCTCTAGATTAGTTGAAAAGGTATATCAGTGTATCCTCATTCTCTTCTTAAAAAGAAACAAATCTATACTCTTCTATTTCTATTGCGTAAAACCCATTTAATAGAGAAATTATGTCATATCATCTCACATTTATCCTTCTCTAACTTCTATATAAATAATTATCACTTATTTTTCTCTTTTAATTGATACTTATATGACCAAAATTTTAGTAGTAAAATAAATACCGGTCAAATGATTCCTTCTTCAAAATATATGATATGATTTTATTTTATTTTTATTAAATACTAGGTTTCTTTACATTCAAGTAAATCTTTGAATCCTCACAATATGACATCATGGGTCTGAAATATCCATAGAATTGAAACTTAATTAAAGTAAAATATTTTCCTCCACATATCCCTACACTGAAAATAAATTTTTATTATTAAAAGATACCCATGAAAAAATCATAGCTGCAGGTATACAAATCCCCCTCAAGGGGGTGATAATGATTCAAACCAAGGTCATCCCCTTGGATAAAAACCTTAAACTCAAAAGGAAGAGAACCCAGACTATCATAAATAAAAAGATCCTCCTCCAATCTTCCAATGTGGAAAAGTGAGTCTTCCAAAAAATTAGCACCCCTCCGACTATGATGAACAATCTTCCCAAGCTTTTCATTTACAGTGAATCTAAGAATCATGTATACCAACACCCATGGAACCTCATATCACCCCTAAATCAACCTTAACAGAACTTACAAATCACATTCAACCTTGGTAACCTGAAAAACCTACCTCCTGCAAATCAGCAGCCTAGAAATAAGAGCTTTCATCTCTACCCCCAAGGAACTTCCCAGTCCATAAAAATCATTGTACCCCAAAAGGACTGATCCCCAGGAATCCCAAAGAACCCCCCCCACCTCTCATAACCTCTTCCATTGGGGAGCCATCCATGTTCATTTTCAAACCACTGAGAGGAGGTTTCTAGCTGATCCAATGTCCAACTTCCCTACCCTTCATGCGAGGTCTATTGAGATTATTACAAACCATGTATGAGAAATATAACCCATCAATAGAAAACCTAACTCAATGATAAGTGTCCTTAACCTCATTTTAATAAACAAAAACAAGTGGTGGGAGCCCAGCCAAACCTGATAGTGGGACTCTCAAATAGTCCAACAAATGGATGAGAGAATAAAAGACCTCATTTTTAATTCCATTCTCTTATTCTCCAAACCGTAAAAGCATGAAGCCAAGAAACCATTTAAGTCAGAATGATCATTTTTTATGTAGGGATGGGGAGAGAAGAAGGGTGAGATAAAAACCACCCAACTACTCTAAAAATAGATGCAGTTCTGACTCTACCCTTGGGTTCTCAAATTAGAAACAATGAGAAGCCAAGGGAATACCCTTCCTCTAAATATTCTCGTCTGTCGAAAGTGAATTATTTCAGATATTACACATAAGAAAGTTAATATTCATATGGATGTCATTGAACCACACCTTTGGTGACCACTCATCATGGGAATGCTCGTTATATCTCTCTCTCCTATAATCCTAAGTGACAAACCTACCCAAACTCAAACACATGAAGCATCACTGATCTGGTTTGCTGCTCAAGATAATCCCCTAAAACACCTTCAACTGATCTTGGTTGAGAACTGACTAAATTAAATCATGATTCCTTCTTACCTCAAAAAATGAAATGTCAAGATATGGGCAGCCTGAAAATTCTAGCCTCTCACCCACCCAGTTTGCCTTCTAGAAGCTGACCTAGCCTTTCCAAATAATCTACCGAGCTGAGCTACAATGAAATTCAAGGTGTGAGAACGTGCATTGTAGCAGATGAGAGTTATGTGTGATATGGGGCCCAATCACATCCCATTTATCACTAAACCATGCCCTAAAGAAGGAAGCTCATATTGAATCCCCAAAAACAATATCTCAAGCTAGCTGACCTTATATTCCCTGTATGGATTCATTTAGATCAAGTATCCCCACTCCCCCTTCCTCCATGGGCCTTTCCATATGAGACCATGAGGCCCAATGAGTTCACCCCACTTGGTTGAAATCCCAGAGGAACGTAGTAACAAGTTTCTCTATCATCCCAACAACCCTTTGAGAGGATTGACTATTGAAAAGACATGCATCGGAATAGAGGTAAGCACGTTGTTTATCAAAGTAAGCCACCCTCAAAATGATAGAAACTTTCTTTTCCAATTGAAAATCCTTCCTTGAAGGTGGTTGATAATATCATAAAATAATTTCTTCTTGATATGGTCATAATAAATTGGAAAATGAAGCTAAAACAATGGAAATTGTCTCTATTAATAACCCAGGACTCCTCGAATACCCCTACATTGTCATGTGGGACACTTGTCGGAGATAAAAACATGGCACTTCCTTGAACTAAATTCCTAACCACTTAAGCGGCCATAGGAATACATGATCTCCATGAGGTTTTATAAGTACATCTACCTTCCATTTGTAAAAATCAAAATATTATTAGAAAACATTATGTGGGAGGCACTTTCCATTCCTCTTCGGCTAAGGTATGGTGCCAACCTATCACCCTCCAAACCTCTATCAATATTTTGAGAAAAGTCATCTCGAGCTAAGATGAATATGGTTGGTGATAAAGGGTCTCCTTGAGGAACACCATGAACCATCTTAAAGGAACCAAATCACCTTCCCTTAAGAGATAAATATAGTCATGGGGAAGAATAGAACCTAAAGCACATATCCAAAAACACTCATGAAAGACAAGCTTCTGCATCATGCGAATAATGAAACACCAATAAATCTTGTCATACACTTTATCCATATCCACTTGGAATATAACATTTTATCCCACTAATACTTCTTTGATGTCAATCACAAGTTCACTAGTAATACCCACCGCCCCTTGAATGCTCTATCCTTTAACAAACCCAAGTTTATCCCATGATACAAGCCTTGGAATGGACCTACTCGGCCTCCTTGCAATAAGAGAATCCAAGATCTTATAGGAAACATTACAAATAAAAATAATCTCTTATTGACTGAGGCTAGTGGGATCCTTCATAATGGAAACCACCCTTGAGGAACAAATACTTGTATTTAGATAACCCCCACAAAACTAGTCTTGAACCACCTCAATAACTTGGGGACCGTCCATACCCTAATATTTTATATAGAAATCAACAGGAAAACCATTTGTCCTAGGGGTGATATCATACAGTATGGAAAGAGACATACCATTAACCTTCTCCTCACCAGTTAAATCTATTAGGAATTCATTATATGAATCCCCCACCAGATGAGCCATAAATCCCAAAAAGACATCATCTTCCACAACATCTCTATATTTCTCGAATCTGGAGGGTATCTCCCCAGCCAAAAGGCCTTTAAAGTGGTCCAATTCCATCTGACCACCATCTCCATTTATGACATGAAAATTCCATTACCAAGTCTTAGATTTATCCACATATTTCTATTATCCTTCAAACATGCATTATAGAAATCTCTATTATGTTCTCCCTCCCTCAACCATCTCACATACAACCTCTTATTATAAACCCTTTCAATATCTAATAATTTTTCAACAAGAACAACCTGCTTTTCACAAATAATAGTGAAGGAATTCTCATCCCAATCATGATGAAGACCCTCCTATAATCGGTCAATATGTGCTTGAATACTATCCACCCTAGTAGGATCATTAGTCCTATTATCCAACCAACATTGGATATCCTCCTTGAGGTTTTTGAGATGCCTAGATAGACTGCACTAGGACCATTCAGCCACCATGTGGTTCCAAAAATCTTCTAGTATCTTCATGAAGTCCTGATCTTGATGTCATAGGTAAGAATAATGGAAAGTTTGGTATCCTGCAATGTCCTGTTTGAGTTCAAACCTCAATGGGGAATGGTCTGAAAGAGATCGAGGGAGGTGAGTAACTCATGCCCGAGAAAAATAATCCAACCCCTAAATATTCATAAATAATATATCCAACCAGCTCTGAATATAGTTAGATCCCCTATAGTTTTTGCACCACGTGTATTTAGAGCCACTAAACCCCAATTCCCTTAGCACCAAAATGGACACAAACACCCAAAATTTCTACATGTTGCTATTAGAAATTGAATAGTCTCCACTTTTCTCTAATAAATCCATGATCAAGTTGAAGTCACCACCAACAAACCATGAGAGAGTGCCACACTAAAATGACTCTAGATGTCGCCATAACTCCACCCTAACATACGGATATGTTCTATAATAAAAATGGATAAAATAACCTCCATCCCATTTTAGGATATCTTAGTGTTAAAACACTATGGCATAATACTCACTACATCCACTAAAACATGCTTCTTCAAACAAATCCAAATATGTGTGTTGACAGGCCACCCATGCAAAGACAACAAAAAAACCATTTTCCTAGATGGGGAGGAAAGCTTTCAGGGATCTTGCTTGGGATCAGTAATTTCCATGAGATACAATTGATGCTTCCTGACTTCAGAATCTACAAAGGCACATTTAACTTGTTCCCCTATGCCTTGGGAATTCCAAATAATCAAAGAGAACATTAAGGATGGAATATCCAAGACTTTTGAATATAATAATTATATAGTGGTAGTAAAGGATACAAACATGTCACCTTAAACCTAGAGTGGGGGACTACCCCAGAGGTCCAATCAAGATAAGAACACCACTTTAGAGTAAGAATATTTATTTTGAACTACCCATATAAATCCTATAAAAGAGAAAACTTGCAGGATGATGGGGGATGCGGCGGGCTCACCACTATTTCACCTTAAAGAATAGACACCAACCGAATGCATTGTGGAGATCCTCGAGCCATATGAATCTATTTCTCAACTCCTTTAGGCATCTCCTCCACCCACAACATCCCCTTGATAGTAAACGATAGACTCCTAACCATTGACCATTGAAGTAAATATGGGGAGAGCATGGGTGAGATACAAAGAACGGGAGGAGGGGGTAAAAATCTCTAAGAATCCATGGGATAGGGTAGGTGAGGATTCTAAAATAATCCCAGGTTAGCACTGAGTCCTCCATGGAAGAGATGGCATCGCTAAAAATGTAGTTATTCATGCAAGAAGCATATAATTTTATTTTAGACTCGATATTCATTTTCAAATATACAACTTCTTCCTCAAGTGTTTCAATCATCTTTATTTCCTCAATGATAAAAATATTGAGGTCATTAATTCTCATGGATTAATCCTAAATATTTTTTTCTATAATTCACTAAATCATTATGTTTCAATTTATTATTTTCATTTTTCTACATAATTTTCTCAGGTTAGTCAATTTTTATTCTAGATTCTAAACATAGCTTGAAGATATTGGAGTTGATTCCCTAGAACCAACTTCTATCTACATTATTATTACATGTATTAATGGTTTTTAATATTAATATATTATTATTACATCATGATTACTCTTCTATTTGACATTGTATGTAATAATTTCCTAAGGGAACCTATCGCACTAAATGGTTATAGTAGTTTAATACTATGATGAGAACCTAGAATTTTTATAAACATATTCTTAAATATATGTTATATGCGAAAGGAACATATATGATAACGGATGACAGGGATGGGAGGCTCCTAAGACATTGAGTATTCTTCTCATGAAGTTCACCCTTGGTAATCTCTAAGAGATGGGGGTTATGAGAACTTTAGTAGATAGTAGTAAATATACATTAATATGTTACACTGAATGTTACTATCTATGGATGTGTTTAATGGTTATTAAACTTTGAAATTTTCATTAATTCATATAATGAGACATTTAATTTGATGTATTGTTGAAAAATGTGACAACATATGCACATGGTGAGGTAAGATACTTTTAGTGTGTCATGAGTGATATTTCATTAGTGAATAAGTTGAGGAAGGATTTTTCAATTATATTATTTAATGGAAGTTGATATATCAGAAAATTTAATAGGAATGTAACTTCCTGATTAAATCTAATGTAATAGAATTTTTTCATTAATTTCATTTTTGAAAAGTTAAATAAATAGAAAATGATAACATAAGTTGATAACATCGATATACAACCTGATTGATTATAGATATTGAGGAAAAGGGATTATATTGCACAATATGCCTTCATAGGAGGTTTTATATCATTTTGACATTAACTTCATTTTATATGGGTACATTGGCATGTTTCTAGATGTTGAATTTTTACATGATGCGGTTCTACCTAATTACACTAAGAAATGGGACCAAAGGGTCACATACTAAGTGTATATAAAAGCTAAACTAAATTCTATATAATGTTGAATAAATATTATTTTCATAAATATTTTATTAATTATTCATATTTGGTTGATCAAAAAATATTTAGTCTCCAATTATTTAGGAGAATAAATGTGAGATGAATATTTAATAAATATTTATTCACTATTATAGTCAATATAATATTTATTTATTTATCATTGAATAAATTAGTGATATTTAAAAAAATTATTTATTTATTTAAATATATATTATTCAAGAATTGATAAATACCAACGAGGAGTGATGGATGGAATTGATTGTCTGGTGAAAATGATATAATAAATATCATTTTTAAAAAAACATTGATTTATTTATTCAAGAAATGATATTTAATTATCCATGATTTTAGAGAATGTCAAGTAAATAAAATTATTATTATTATTATTTAGACATGGGGTTCATTGAGGATTAATATAATAATAAGGACTCATGTTAAATTATTATTCTCTAACACCATCTCTATATAATCCCAATTATAACATTATCAACGTTAATCATTTTTGTACACAATCAATTATCGAGAATCCTCTAAACCCCTAGAAATACATTCCACTAGAAAAATTTCAAGAACACTGAGTAATAACCTTATTCCACCCAATCGATTATAAAGAGAATAAGGATAATCATTCCACCTCAAATCAGTTTATGTGGCAATAAATGAGGAATAACATAAACATTAGAATATTTCGTGCTAGCACCCATGGATTTATACAGTGATGTTAGGAGTTTCATAGTGCATGTTTGGATCATCACTAGATGGATTATAACCTTGAATACTCTTAATCAACGATTTTATGATGTGAAATCTATCACTTGATTCATCAATGAAGAAATAATTTCAACATGAGTTAATTATTTATTTATTTAAATTATTTATAAATTCTATGTGATGATATTCTGAATGATATTATTAGTAGTGATGGATTTATTATCTAATGTATCTTTATCCCTTATAGTCCTTATGGTTTTACTCTATTTTCCTCTCACAGAAGTGTCACTTCTACTTTTCTAATGCCTCTTTTATCCTTCATAAATTCGTTGGGAGCTCCCATCTAGGATCTTCTTGGAACGGTTTGTATTTAGAAAATTTTGGTGTAGATTTTTTATTTACATATTTTTTTTAGTTTTTGTTTTGGGGTTCCCCTCAGAGGTTTTTTTATAATTATAATCATCTTGGGAAGGTTTTGTGGTCATATTTATATTTCATTTTGGGTTGTTCATTGATCATCGTCATATTTTTCACTGGTTTATTTTCCAAATCTATGCATCAAAAAAGACGATGTTTAACCTATTTTTCTCCATCCCTAATCTATTTGTTCATCTTCTAGACTAGCACCACCCCTCTCAGCACCAATGTGATATTGTCAGGGTTTGAAAGGTGTGTGTATTAGTTGTAGGGAGGTGGTTTTATAGGTATATAGATGTTTTTGGAAGACAACTAGTCATTGGAAAGGGAATATAGATCTAGTGTGATACTAGAGGGAACCTCTTCAATAGATTGGAAGACAACCAAATCTAGTGTGAGGATGGAAGTGATGCTCTTCGTCTTTAAAATCATAACTGCTGATTCTCACTGGGGGTGGAGGAAACATCTTGACTTCCATAGGGTTTCCAAACACATGATTGTTGATGACCAGGCTACATCGATAAAAGTGGTTTCATGATTATGTGGGGTCTTCAGTCCACAGGATTGGACTTTTTCTAATGGTTTTTTGGGCCATCAATTATTCTTATTTCCTCTAATTCTGGGATTTTAGGTCATGTTCAATTTGTAATTGGGTTGTTGGTCCATTTAGTGTCACATGTGTTTCGGACTAATTTCATATTATGGGTTCCCCTAAACCTAGTTAAAAAGGTGGTTGATTTTTCTTTTATTAATAAAGGGACCTGAAAATAACTTTTTTTCTATATGTGATGATCTTGTACCATGGAATCTAGGGTTGTAATTCAACTAGTTCTGAGGATAAATCTAAATAATCTAACAAATTTACATTGTCGGTCAAGGGTCCAATCACATCCATTTAACCCCAAAACCTTAAAGTTGTATCATAATAATGACATAAAAATTTATAATTATTTATTATTCATTGATTTATTATATAAAATTACTGATATTTTATCATTTATATATTCTTCATCCTTTAATAAAAAAGTAAATTAACATGTTTCAATGATTAAATTTTTTTTCATTCAGTTTCATATGATCTTAAACAGGTTAAAAACAAGTGTATAGTGATCATAGATTCCATTGGGAGGTTTCATAAGTTTTGGTTAACATAGTTGCATGACATGTAAGTGTTACATACACACTATATACTAAGGTTCATTGAATCATGAAGGTCTTCAGGGTATGTAGATCTCCTAATGGAAATTGGAAAATTGTGAGTAATTATTCACCGCATTTTTATTGGATTGAAAGTCACATGTTTTTTCAAAATAAATGAAATGTAGTTGACACAGACACTATGTTGTATACATATTTTCACAGAAAATTTCACAAAAATCACATGGTCAAATACACATTATGTATTAATAGATGATGCATGGGACTAACATCTGGGTAATTAAAATATTCCATGTCGTGTAATTGGTCTACATTGTGTGTACCACATGAGATTATAAATTTTATATACACACCATGTCCCTAGTTATACATCTCAAACACATTTAAATTGACATATATGATGTGCACCTTTTTAGTGTATGTCGTGTAGTCACCTAGTAATTAACAAAATAAAATTACATGAATAATAATTAATTTCATTATTAAAACCAAATTTTATGCCTATAATCTACAATGATTTCTATGTAACAATGTTTTATAAATTAATAAATTGTCAATTAATTCCATATAATTATCTAAAACAATTGGTGAAGCCATTTACATGGCAAATTTCTATAGATTATGGGAATCTCTATGACTGTTCAGGTATAAATTAAGATAAAATAATTAATTAATTCAATAAATTCATGTGTTTTAATATTAATAATAAAATAATAATTGAATTTAATGTTTTCTAGCTTACATTATCATATTTATTTCTCATTTGGATGATCGTGATCTTACACTGACCTGTGTATGTAACTAGTTTCTTTTAATTTTTTATCATTAAATTAAAATTATGTCATGTGTGTCATCTCCTCCTCTATACTATATAGGACTTGTGTGTCCATGTTTTATTGTATGTAAAACCTCATAATCATTTTATTAGTTCCTATTACCTATATGTGAGTAAATTTATATGGAAAGGATAGAGCTCCCATGTGAGGGGATTATTTCCAATTATAGATCCAAGGTAAAAAAAACCTAGAAAAAACATATTTACATAGGTGGATTACTAAAAATCATACCATGCAAGGTTTTAGTAGTTATTTACCTAGGTTAAAGAGTTGGTTAATCATCTACTTGATAAACCAAACATTAGAAAAAATCATTATTATATAACTATATTTATTTTATTGTTATCAGTTTCATGATAAATTATTTATAGATTATTTATCAATAATTAATTGAATTTAAAATAATTCAAGATAGAATTAAAATAAAATTGTATTAGGTTTAAATTTTATCTTGAAATTTTTAATCGCTTAAGTAATATCAACTTAATATTAACAAGAATGTACTAAGGTAAAATGGTAAATTTTCATTAAAGATAAAAATATCTCAGATAAAATATTAAGTTAAAAAGGCTTTACACTACTTGGATTAAAACAAGAATCATGGTTTAGAGTTCATAACTAACCACCATTATGGTGCTTTCAATTATCAGGTAATTTTTAACTTGATTTTTGGTTCAAATTAACGAAGTTCTAATTAGGGGTTGATCAACTATGTGATACTAAGTGAAATTGGTAGGAAAGTGTTGTGGAAACTAAATTCAAGGATTTTAGGATTTGGGAATCCACTTAATGGATCAATGAGATTTAAGTTAATGTATCTAGAAGGGAAATTGGGATTCTTTACACTAGAATATTCACTTAATATAATATTTTAAAACCAATAGTGGGGCTTATTGGGTTTCAATTAAATAGTAAGAGATTACGAAAATAAATTTTATTATTTATTTTGTAATCAAGATAAAGTACTAAATTTTATCTTATTATAGAAATGGAAAGTCATATGACATTAACTTTATCACTATAGTATATATTATAGAAGGATAACCTTCTTGTTGAATCAAATTTCTTGGAGTGTTATTGGCATTTTCACGTTGAACTATTCCATGAGATGAAATTATATATATTAGAATCTCTTATTCATAAAATTCCTAGTAAAGTGGATAGTGAGGTGGAACTATCTCTATGCATGATTCACCTATATGATATATTTTATGTTCGTGTTTCATGCTATAATCTATGTCTAGTGAGCTCCTAAAGAAACATGAGGAAATTTATACATATATCATGATGTATCTCCTTCATGATCATTATCTGGAGAAGGAAAGACAATAGATATATGAGATCTCGAAGGATATATTCACATGAAATATTAGAGTGTTGGTGCCAACTAGTCTATGTGTATTCAAAATGATTAGCTACATACAGTGCTTAGGCATCTTGGGCTTCAAGATTCTATGTGAGTTTCACATAGATCTTATCTTATCCTCTCTACCATAGAGTTTCTATAATTTCATTGAGAATTATAATATTATAAATAGTGAGAAGACTCTCCCTGAAATCCATACCTTGATTTCATAAGTTTATTAGGACATGATGTGTGAAAAACGTGTTGTCCTTATGGTGAATAAAGGGAAGAATAAGTAAAAGGGCTCCAAGACTCACTCCAAGTCTAAGGATCCTGAGCATTGTCCTTCTAAGAAGATAAAGATCCAAATATGGGAAAGGAAATCAGATGTAGTATGTTTTTCATGTGGAAATTTGGTCCTACAAAATTATAACTGAACCTAGTTAAAGAAGCATGGTAAAGATTCAAGTGTGTTCGTTATCAAGTGTAATCTTCCAATACCTACTAATGGGGTATTACAAATAGCTAATGGTACTCTTATATATGTATATATATATATATATATGAATAAAGTAGATTATAAAATATTTAAAAAATGAGAGGTGGATATTTGAGAAGCCAACAGAGCATGAGTCGTTCCATTGGCAATAGGACACCACCACATTCCATTTCTAGTCGGAGTTACATTGGTTTTTGAAGAAGCATTATTTTACACCTGGTGTTACCAAAAACATAATTTTTATTTCCTTCTTAGATACTGATTGTTTTATTTTAAAATTTGGAAATAAATTTTTTTTATTTTACAAAGATAGAATATGTTATGGTATGGAAAATTTAAATAATGGTCTTTATATATTATATTTGGGAAACAAAGTATTAGAAATTGATAACAAATCAGGTTCACATGACGCATATCACACCCAACTGTGACATCAATAAATTTTCCATGTAAATGAGAAGTGATTAACAAAGATCTATTAAGATGGATATTTATATTCTTTTAAGCTAAAACCACCTAATATATGTATCACTTGTTTACAAGGAAAGAAAACCAAGACACCTTTTAGTGGTAATATTGAAAATGCCACATAACTTCAAGAATTTTTATATGTTGATGTGTGTGGACCTTTTATAGTAAAATCTAGAGGTGGGTATTGTTTCTTCATTCCTTTTACTGGTGACTTGAGTATACAAGAAATTGTTTAATTATTGAGTTATATGTATGAATATTTTTATAAATTAGAAGATTTTAAGAGTGAAGTATAGAATCTACTTGTTAAGAAGTTAAAGAAGCATCGATCTGATTGGGGTGGTGAGTATCTTAAATAAGAGTTCATATATTATTTATACAATTTGGGGATTTTATCTCAACTCTATATTCCTTATAAACCATAGTGGAATAGCTTATGTGAAAAGAGGAACTACACATTTCCTGACATGGTAAGGTTGATGTTGATTCTGGCAAATCTTCCATTATGATTTTGGGGATATTCATTAAAAGCTTCAACACACATTCTAAACTGAGTAATAATTAAGGTAGTAAAAGGAACACCATACAAATTAATTTATGTCAATAAATTCATGTTTTTTCATACTCATTTATAGGGTTGTAAGGAATTTATTAAGGCCAAATATAGAAAAAAAACTATGACCCTAGGGAATGAAATTAATTTTTGAAAGATAGTTAATATTTCTCGATAGGTATAACATCTATAAAATAGATCATTAGAGAAAGATTTAATTTGATGAAGTTGATTCATAAGATATTCAAGAATTATTCCAGGAACACATTCCACAAGTCCCCATGGAAGATGAAGTTCCTAAAACACAACTACTATGTTGGAGAACATGTGAGGTTAAAGGACTAGAAATATATGGTTTTCTATTCACTGAATACGATTACTTTTTATTGGTTGACAAAAATAATACTATTTCCGATAATGAGTAAGTAGAGAGATCAAAAGATATAAGATTGAAATAAGCCATGAATTATGAGATGGATTACATGTATCATATCCAAGTATTTTTTAAATCCACCAATTGATGTAAATCATGTTGGGTGTAAGTGGTTACTCAATAAAAAAATTATACATGGAGGGTAAAGTGAGTACTTATAGATCATTAGTAGATAAATATTTTAAACAGTGGTTAGTTATAAACTATGATGACTCATTTTTTCCAATTTTTATTATTAAATCCATCATAATTCTACTTTATATTGAATATTTCCATGAAATATTTTTATCTATGGATTATTTTTCAAAATAGCTAGATTATAAATCCACTAAAACCAATGTCTCTACTTTTGTTTCTTATTATTTTAGAAATAATATATTTTAAAAATTAGGGATCTTAAGAGAAATTATCATTGACCAAAGACCCCAATTTTTCAGTGTTATTTTTAAAATTTTAATGAGAAATTATGGAGTTAACTAAAAAACATCAACACCTTACCATACATAATACAATGGAAAAGTTTTTTTTTCAATAGGGATATAAAATTATTCCTATAAAAGATATTCAATAAAAATAAGAATAATCGGAAACAAAGTTTAGAATACATCTTGTGTGCTTATATAATATCTTACAAAATCATAATTAGAATGATCCCATATCAGTTGATCTATAAGAAAATTTGTCATTTACCTATAGATTTGGAACAAAATTCCTATATATTAGTCAAGGATATGAATATGGATTTGAAAAAAATATAGAAAGGAAAGTATATTTCAGATTCAAAAATGTAATAAATAATAAGGGAAATTTTCAAATTCTAAATTTATAAGAAAAAAACATGACTGACACATGAAAAGATGATTCAATAAAGAGACTTTCATCCATGAGAAAAAAGATTTTTATTAAAAATAAAGATACAAATTGATTCTATATAAATTTTATTATTGATTAGAAGGATCATTTACCATCACTAATGTCAACCATTTTCATGTTGTGAAAATGGTTAAGAAATGATAGAATAACTCATTAACTATCAGTTGATATAGATTGAAGAAGTATTTTTGGAATCTTCTTGATACACTAGTGGAGGAAGTCACACTCCTCCAACATTTCATCCAATAAAACCCCAAAGGTGTACCCTTACTTAACCATTCTTATTATTATCCTTATATTAAATCTTCTAAAATTTAGAGTCCTATTAAAATTATTTGAGGATACTACATCAGTCAATCTTGGGGAAGGGATACAATTGATGATTTTAGGAATCTCAATGTCTTGTTTTTTTACTTTTATTTTTTATGTTTTTATCTTCATTTGTGTGTTTTTGAAACATATTAATATCAAATTGAATGAAATTGTAAGTTTTTATCCTACTCCAACTACTAGGTAATGATTTTAATCATGAAAATAAACTTATATGAATGTCAAAAAGAACTTATTTTCATATTCAAAGTTTCTTAATTTTAGTAAAAGATAATTAATTTTTGAATCCCATGCCATTAAATACTATTGACTTCTTAACTCACTTATCTATGAGAATTTTAATCTATTTTGAAAAAATTTTCAAAATTTTCTCATTTATTGAAAAAATTAATCCATGATTAATTAACTAGATTTTTTTTAAAATTCTGCTCAATACATTATATCATTGAGGAACTGGTGTATAAAATGATAGAGATATTTTGTAATTTCTTTTTTAAAATAAAATTCTATTTTGGATGTCACAAACTGGCCTAGGCACCCTAGTACCATGACACCAAAGTCGATCCCAACACATCCCGAAGGGTGTTCCCCATAGTTTGGTGACTAGCACCCAGTATCATACAAGATAAATATGTGAATGGTTTTTCTACATAAAAAGTGGAAGAAACATAAACATATTAGTATTGTCAAAGAAATATCTCAAAAAAGACAGTACTAGAAACCAAATAGGTATATAAAATATCATATAGTACATTATCCATGTACTTGAAAACAAACAAGATAAACTCAAACATCTTAAAGGTATCAACACTCTAAGACCAAAGGTTTAAGAACATGAACCTACTCCAAGAGGCGGTTTATCTTTACTCAAAACTAAAAGTATAAAATCAATAAATTCTCAAAGGAAAAGTTATGGTGTGAGATTAAATCACCATATGGTCTCACCAAGTGATTTGTAATAATATTACATAATGAATAATCCAAATAATTCTTTCAATTTTAAATAAAACAGCCATAGAATTACAATTTCATATTTAAAACAAAACATGCATTTAATTTCAAATGAGGGAAACACTTAGAACAATCTCTTATGTAAATATTTTATATAAAAAAATTATTAATCAATTGGAATGAGTAAAACAGTTTCACAATCAATGGAATATATATTGAAGTAATCATAATAAGAAACAAGTTCATCTACTCTATGGTATGATAGTTTCAAGTTATAGGATCCTCAAACTCTCGTATCAATGACCATGGAATGTGTGTACACGCATTCCTTAGGCTCATGATAAATAGAACTCATCAATGATCCATTTGTAATATTATCTACCTAATAAGATTTTTTTAGAGTTTTCATCATCAATTCATGGCTAGAGAATTGTCATCATAGCATTCTTTTCCAAATAACCCTCTAAGTACCTAGGATCGCATGTGCTCAATCAATAAATCAATAATGGGAAAATCATTTCAAATTAATTTAAAATACAATTTCTAATTCCCATCTTCAGTATTCCAATTTCATTCCAAAAACCAAAACATATTTTTTTCATCATCATTTTATGCCTTTTCGATTCAAAATAAATCATAGGTTTTTATCTATCAATTTAAGGCTTTTTTTCTAAAAAAAATCATTTTCTCAAGTCAATTTCACAAATTCCTTAAATTTCAAATCAAACCCCAACTTCCATTTCCATTATAATTGGGGTTCTTCTTAAAATCCCCTTAAAAAATAAATTTTAATTCCAATTCACATCAAATTGAGTACTTATATTTCAATTAAAATCAATTTAAATCAATTTAATAAATTCAAGGGTTTATTAAATGAAAAATATCAATATAACCACCTACATTTATCACAAAGATCGCAAAACTCAATACCTACATAGGGGATTTCCAAAGTTGAACAAATACAACAGAGATCAAGAAATCTAACCTAGATTCAAGATCCAAAACAAGGGAGTTCAGATCTATAAAACATATGATGATCTAAAAAAACTATGGAGTAAATAAATATAGAATGAGAGATATGGAATTGGAGAAGAATTACTAACTAGAGATGGATCAAATGAGATTCTGTGTACTTCTACCAGCCTAAAAGGGGGATTAGAGGAGCCAAAAATGTGTCTTGAGGTCCTCCAAGACATACTATTTCGATTAATTCTAAGTTAGGTTTGAGAGGGTGATGAAATAGGGGTTTGTAAGTTTTTAAATAATTTTATAAAATAAAAAATATCATTCGCATTATTATCTGGGTAGGGTTGCTCTGTCAGAAAAACTTTAGACCCTAACAATGCACCCCTCTACTAGGGTGCACGGTTTCTGCTAGGTGGGTGCACAGTTTGTAAAACCATGTGCTAACTATTCAAATACCCACTACCTGACATTTCATGATTTACACTAGGTGGGCACATGGTATTTAAAAATTGTGTGCTAACCATTAACAACCCATAAATTTACAAAAAACAACAACACACCCAAAACCACCCAAGTCAAACCAAAAAAAAGGTTAGAAATTGGGGTCGAGGAGTACCTATAAAATAGTAATATGATGTTAAAACCTCCCCACCATATAAATCTTATATCCCCAGGAATATTTTCAAGAATTTTCCATATAAAAAATATTGGGTCACTGTTCTCTCATTAGTACCTCTCTCTCACACGTCTCATGTATATCAGAAACAAGCTACCATATCAATCATCCCAAATGTGTCTTCTTATAATGAAGAACATTTTTCTCACAGTCAAATATCCTGAATGGATTATCATTCATGGATAGATTTTTCTAAACATCAATATCACTCCAACTCAAAACATGAGATGGGTCAAAAATATACTTTCATTGTTTCAATACATAGAACATGTTATGTATCGACATAAAGTGTATCAAAAGTGATAAAAGGTAATACGCTTTCCACACCTACTAAACAAACTCAAAAGGTCCTACAAAATGAGTAGAAATCTTCTTTTTCCTCTGAAGCCATCGATGACCTAAATGATGTGATACTTTCAAGAATAGTAGGACACTAACTAAAAACTCAAATGGTTTACACCAATGATCAACATAAGATTTATATCATCTCTGTGACATCAATAATCTCTAATGAATCAACTAAATCTTTATTGTTATCTCTTGAACTAAGCTTCATCAAACCAAGGAACTTTCACTACTCTAGGACTAACATAATAAATATTTACAAGGTTATACATACAAGGCCTCAAAAGGATCCATTCTAATTGTGAACTAGAAAATATTATAATAAGAAAACTCAACCAGTCCCAAATAGTTATCCCAAGCTCCACCAAAATCAAGGATGTAGGCACAAGGAATATCCTCAAAAATCTAGATATCACTTTCTATCTGTCTATCCATATGTAGATAGTAAGTTGTACTCAACTAAACGTGAGATACCAGTGCTTCTTGGAGGCGTCCCAAAAATAGATAAGTAAAATGGGGATCCCTATCAAAGACTATAAAAGATTGAAATTCATGAAAATGAAAAATATCTCTCATATAGATATTTCTTAGCTCTTAAACATTTTTTGTATCGCGAATAGGTATAAATTGAGTTGATTTGTTTAGCCTATCAATAAAAACCCATATTGTATTCTTATTTATCTGGGTACACAATAACCCAACCAAAAATCCCATAGAAATATCATCTGACTTCTAAGTTATCACTGGAAGTTGCTGAAGAAAAATTTAAGGCTTATAATGCCTGGCCTTGACCTATTGATAAGTATAAAAGTAAGAAAAAAAATAACTGATGTCTCGTCTCATACTAGGCCACCAGAATCTTTGTTTAATGTCATAAAAGATATTTTTATTTCATGGGGGCACTTCCCAGTGAGAATTATGAAAATCTACCATCGCAAATATCCTTATTGGAAAAGGTACAACTTACTAGTTCTGAAAACTCAAGATACACTCTATAGAGAAAGACCACTTAGCAACAATCTCCCCACTATAAAGAGAGTTTCTAATGTCACATAATTCATCATGAGTCAATTATTTCTAAAGAATAATCTCAAGGAGAGTGTAGGTCAAATGAACACTGGATAATAAAACCTTGGCCCCCGATTTCTGATCTCTTATATGAAATTGTGCAAAAAGAGCCACCAAATTTCACTCTTCTTTGGATTCTTTCACAGCCAGGGTCATAAGTTTCATGCTCGATGCATCAGAAACGACATTACCTTTCTTTGTAGTACAAGAAATATCAAATTATAAATACTGAAGATAATCCACCCTAGTCCTCTGGCATAGATTCATATATTTTTTAGAAAATATATAACTGAAGCTCTTGTGGTTGGAATACATGGTAAAACTTTCTCCAAAAAAATAATTCCACCAAATCATAAGTGCATGCATGACAGATCTGGGTTCAAGTTCATGGGTTTTATAATTATTCTCATGTGGCCTAAGATGTTGAGATCCATAGGCTACCATGTGATCACCCTGCATAAAAATACAACACAAACCAAAACTTGATGCATCATAGAAGACTACATAGCCTTGGCTAACCTCTAGAAGAGTCATCATTGGAATAGTACTCAAAAGACATTTCATCTCAACAAAAGAATCCTAAAATTTATCACACCAAAAAAAAATTACTCCCATAAAAGTTAGGGAATTCATCATAGAGGCCAACATTGATAAATAATTTATGAACTGATAATAATATCCAACTAAACACAAGAATCTCTAAATCTTGAAAACATTATACAGTTTCTTCCATTTCATAACATCTTTTACCTTCCCAAGATCAACTAAGATACAATGTTCCAAAACCACATGTCCCAAGAACCAAAATTACTGAATCTTGAAATCATATTTTGATATCTTGGCATAAAGTCAGTGATTTCTCAATAATTCCATAACTACTCTCAAATGAAGCACAAGATCCTCATAGGACATAGAGTAAACTAGGATGTTATTCAAAAATACTACCAAAAAAGTATAAAGATATTTTTGTAATATTATGTTTATAAAATACATCAAGGTTTTCGGTGAATTGGTTAGACTAAATGGCATGACAAGCTACACATAATGTTTGTACCTTCTTTGGAAGGTAGTTTTCTGAATGTCAGATTCTTTTATTCTCAACTGCGGATAACCAGAACGAATATCAAACTTTGAGAACCACTTCAACACTTTCAACTGGTCAAACAGATCATCAATCTGTGGAAAATGATACTTTTTCTTTGTCATAACTCTATTCAGTTTCCAGTAATCAACACAAAGGCTAATTGACCCATCACGTTTATTAGAAAAGAGAACATGTACCGCCTATGGTGAAATACTTTGGAATATAAATCCATTCTATAAAAGATCATCCAACTGAGGCTTCAACTCTTTTATTTTAGTTTGTATTGTGTGGTAAGAAGGAATATATACTAGTTGAGTACTCGACAATAAATAAATAAATAACTCCACCTATCTTACTGATGAATGACCATAGAAGTTGGAAAGAAAAACAGCATGAAACTCAATGAAAACTAGAGGGAGATCACCACACAAGGATTCACACTCTAGATCAAAGGAAAACATTAATGTTAATTTCCTCAACTCTAGATAAGAAGGTTCGTATCTACTTGACCCTGAGTCCTAGTCTCCATAAAAGATATAGCACACTCCATCAGGTGAATTAAAGGATACTCATTGAATATAGAAATAAATTTAGACTTTATTAGGAATGAGAAAATCAATCCCAAAAAATGACATCAAGAGGTTTCATGTTCAGAACCATAAAATTTCAAATAAGACCAATATATGATAAAGAGAAAAGGAAAGAAGGAAAATAAAGACCCTTCTCTCTCCTCAATCTGAGGAGTGTAGTAATATCCATCACATAAGAAAAAATCTTCATTGGAAGATTTAGTAGATTCACAATACCATTCAAATTGAAGGAATGAGATGTAGTAGTATCAAATGAATCAGTCACTAAAGATGAATAAAGAGTGATGGTACCTCTCAAAATTACTAGACCTTTCAATTCTTCCTCTATAGAATCTTCCACTACATGAAGAAGCTTCATTATGGATGCATGTGGCTAGAACCCCTTAGATCTTTAATAATTTGATTTCACCATAGTACTTTTAGGTATTGATGATCACATGACACTACATAGAGAATAGAATATATAATATAACTTCTACAAGTGTCCATAACGTCCATAGGAGCTACATATCATGGGACCTTTAATGAAAACTTATTTCAAGTGACCAGGTTTACCACACTAGAAGCAAGTAAAAGGGCCTCTACAAGGCACTTGAGGAGTTCTATAACAAATTTGTTGTCGAGTTCCACCATGAAACTCATCATTATTACTCTTCCCCTTAGTGGAACTCACATAAATTCCAATATTAGAAAAAGATGCTCCCATAAACCCTGAATTACCAGCAAAATCAGGCTCGACCATCAACTCCTTATCTATCACGTCAGTATAAGAAGAAATTTTTATCACGAAAACCTAATAATGAATATCATATTGAAGTCCCATATCAAACTGTAGAGTCTTCATATTATCATTCAATACTGTCTCAGGTGAAAACTACACAAGATTAGTGAATTGGTTCAAATATTCTTCCATGGTCTTGTCATCATGTTTGAGTTTGGAAAACTCTATAGCTTTATCTAGTACTATAGACACTGGATAGAGATTCTCAGTCAAAATAATGTTAAATTACTTCTATTCCAATCCCTCATGATTCTTTGTCATTTCCATCATGTCCCACCACTACTTTCTTTGTCCCTATATCTTGAAGGTTGCACGTTTCACTTTGAACTCATCATACATCTCCAAGAACTCAAAAAAAATATCAATTCTGATTAATAAATCCTCAGACCCTTGAGGATTATTCGGGCCTTGGAATGCTGATGGATTCTACTAAAAGAACCCCTAAGCATAAAATTGAAACACAGCCCTCTGAGGTTCCACAACTAGAGCCTGAATGGGAATGGGTGTCAGTACCTATCACAAATCTTGGATAGAATGTACAATAACCTCAACCCGATTAATGTCCACAAGAAGATTTTATAACTATGTTTCATAAAAATCATCCTTCTTTATGCAATTTTCATATCTTACTAGAGGAAGTATTATACACAACATCAACACTGATCATTGAATTCATTATAAGATTACTCAGATCAACAACTCGACCAGAGTAATAGAGAAATTAATCCCATTAGATAATAAAAAAATATCTGGATTTCTACCTATACAAATCTAAATCATGGAAAATACTACAAATAATCCCCACAATGTCTATCCCAAACCACCCATAGTGACTTAAGGATCATTATGATGAGATCTATATAGATAATCACTTGAAACTAACTCCTATGTTCTGATAAGATATCTCAACAACATACTCACATCATGGAAAAAATTCACAACCTGCACCTTTGATACCACTTTATCACGATCCATCCTGGATACCCTGGTACCCTAACACAGAAGATGATCTTAACAAAGCCTGAAGGGTCTTCCCGGTCCCCAAAGGTTGGAACCTAGAACTTCTCATTATACAATATAATATTGGGAATGGTTTTTTCACATAAACAATGGAATAAACAAAAATAAATTTGTATACTCAAGGAAAAATCCCAAAAGAGACAGTACCAGAAACCCATAAAGTATATCAAAACACAAATAGTACATCATCCAAGTACACAAAAATGGAAAATATAAACTCAAACCTAATGAATGTATTAACACTCCAAGCCCAATGGGTCGAGAACATATACCTCCCCCATGTGACGTTTTACCTTTACTCAAACCTGGAAGTAGAAAAACTCCAAACACCTAAAGGAAAAGGTAGGGTCTGAGTTAAATCCCAATAAGATCTCACCAAGTGTTCCATAATAATATTATATAATGAATAAAACAAATAATTCTATCAGTTTTAAATAAAAAAGATATGGAATTACAATTACATGTTTAAAAAAATATTTTTTTCATTTCAAATGTTGGAAACATTTCAAATAATGTTTTAAGTATACATTTGATATAAAATAGTTTATATAAATCACTAGGCATGAGAAAAGTAGTTTCATAGTAAATTTAATAAATATAAAAGTAATCATAATAAGAAACATCATCATATTCCCTATAGTTTGATAGTTTCAATTTATAGGATCCTAAAACTCTCATAGCAGTGATCATGGAATATGTTTACACATGTCCCTCAAGGTCATACTGAATAAGACTCGTCAAATTTCCATCAAGGATATGATTTACCCAATTAATTTTTTATATATTTTTCATTATCAATCCACTACTAGGTAATTACCTTTCTATAGTGCTTATTATAGTGACCCTTGATTTCATACATTAACATTACATCACTTTTGTGGAATACTTAAAACTTTAAACAAATAGACACCAAAAGTCCATATTAGTCAAGTGCCTTTGGAAACATAGAAAAAAAACACTAGTACATAAGTGAGCTACATTATCTCCCACTAGGATCTTCTAACTAGCACCCTTCTTAGAAACATCAAATATAATACATATATTCATAACCTGGGGAAGGAAACATAAAAATGGGATATCTCAGAAGCTCAGTAATGGTAAATATGGAAGAAATGTATTCATAAACAAGAGAATAGGGGTATGAGAATGTGATCATAGAATTAGAAGACTATATCGTGTATATAAAAGATCATAAACATGAATAATTTCATAAATCTTGGTGGTTCATATGACATGAATCATAATTAAATAAAGAAAATAATCCATCATATCATAGGAATAATAAATTTAATTGTGTCATACATAGACATGTGATATCATTCCCTATAATTTAAGACTTAGTGCAAGAACTTATCATGGCACTTCATGGGAACCACACCTAATAGACGGGAAACACCACCATCCCAAGTTATAATCCTTTCCTTGTAATGGGTCGAGTTTCCCTATATTCCCATAGTGGATTGGGTTTCTTCATCTTCCCATAGTGGATCGGGTTTCCCTATATTCCATCTTCATGGTGACTACACCTACTGGGCAGGGCACACCACCATCCCCAGTCACAGTTCTCTCCTTATAAGGGATTCGGTTTCCCTATTTTCCCATATGGGATTAATCCCATCAACATGATACAAATAATTATATCATGAGATATAAATCTTACCCAATACATTGGAGGGAGACATAGGTCCCACCAATCTGATAATAAAATCATTCATACTTGTGCCACAAGATAATAAAACTTTCATCATATCATAAAAAATAAAATATATGGGTTTTATAAACATCCTATCATACTCCCATGAAATAAAACAGTTGACAATAATTTTTCATCATATCATAACCTATAAAAAATATATAGGTTTAATAATCATTTCATAAAATCATAACCCTTGAAAAGAAGCGGGTTTAAAAATCATATAACCCATTAAAGAGAAACTGGTGTCAAAAAAATAATTTCATAAAAACATAAACCATTTAAGAAATAATGGGAATAGAACATTTGGATCATTTTTTTTAAAGATGACTAAAAGAATTTATTGAAAATAAAAAAGTGACATTACAAACTCGAGGTGTAAATCACTAACACCAGCGGGGATTTAAAGACTAGAAAATATAACAAAAAAACTACCAGCCCAAATCTTCAAAGAAAGTCTGTGTTGTCCAGCCATCACCCCAATGGATCATCTTCATGCTCATGTGATGGTCCAGACACCAAAGAGATCACACCAGAGCATCCATCCAAACCGAACACGATCTATGCAGCCATCTTAAGACTTCCCAAAATAAGAACAGTAGAATCAAACATTCATGTTCATCTAGACCAGAAAAAAAAATATTCCTGTCCAATACTGCATGCTGGGAACTATCACGAACAACAACCAAGCTCCAAAACGAACCATCATAATTCTTAATAATAGTCCTCAATGCTATTGTGCAAACCATCCAAATCAAGCCTCTCTTCACTCTATTCTGACTTGGACTCTACCTTGAGGAAGGGCTGCTCCCCAGAAAGAAGATAGCAGCATCAAGAATTCAGACATCAGAACATCAGCATCCAAAATGTGCCAAAATTCTCCACTGAAAACAGATCAGATCTGTTCTATGCAGTTGATCCAGAACCATACTTCAAGAAAATCAGAAGCAGCAGGTGAGTTTTATCTTCAAAAGGCACCTCATCAAATAAAACCACCAATCAAAAAGTTAGAATCTGATAAAAAAACCGCAGAAAATGAAGCAGTATGAAAAGTATATTCCATCCCTTCAATACTTCTTGAGAGCAGACAGGTCACAAAATCATCAAACCAAGCAGGAAAAGCATCTAATATTCTGAGGAAATTCCAAACCAGCAAACAGTTTGAAATCCAAGCAGCAAGTGCAAACCAGCCGAACCAAACCATATTGAAAAAGTCACCAAACTGCAATAGAAACCAGACAAGAGCCCATACTTGAAGCAAACATCAGCAAGCACAAGATAATCCAGGTAGAGAGTTCACTTTCTAAACCAAAATGCAGCATTTTAAAGTTGTCAACCAAAATATATAAGTCACCAATCTGCAACAGAATCCAGAAAATAGCCCATCCTTGAAGCAATCATCTGCAAGGTATGGATATATCAGCACAACCCCTCAAAATACTTTTCCACATTTCAGAATTGAAAAAATGCCTTGAGTAAACAGGATCAGATGAGCAGAAAAAGTCATTCCCAAGGGATGTCTCTAAATTTGAAATTAGGATTCATCTTGTATTCATCTATCATCCTGATGTACATTCGTTTCCGAATTTGAAGGTAAGTATCAGCTGAAATATCACCATTGGTGTATTTCCTGAATGTATTTTCATCTTGTTCATCTATCCAGGCATCAACTTCTTCGCTCAATACATCTGTCTCCTCCATCTGGTAGGCCTCTCTGTACACAGGATCATTATTTAAATCATGTTCCTCCTCTTCAACTTCAAGAGTTGTAGCAGGTTCAACAATAATAGGCAGCTTTGGAGGCTCAATGTTTTCCTTTTTAGAGGGGTCGAAAGACCTGGTAACTATTGTTCTTTCAAGAGTAGAGTAGTCCCTGCGCTTCCTAGTTTTTTTGAGATTTGGTGTGATAAACCCATCGACATCCACCATCGGCTTTTTCCCCTTCCTAGAGCACGATTTGAAGTATGTTTCTTCAAGATGATTAGTCTTATCATCAACCTCCTGTAAGGATTCACAATGCTCATAGAAGTCATCTTGATCCTTGGATGAGTCATGTGACTCAATTTGCTTTCCTTGCTCCTCCACCAAATTAGGAGTGGTAATGTTGGCACCTGTGGGCGCAGGCTGGGAAGCAACGAGGCCTGACAGCTCTTGATTTTCAGAGTGCTGATTAATATTAACCAAAGCCTTCATTTTCATATCAGACCCCTTCCCTTCAGCAGATGTCCCAGGGAGATCCAACTTAACTCTAAAGCTAGCCTTAGTACCATCCAGTTCCTTAGTCTGTTTGTTTTTCTCAACCCAAATGGCCTTCTTAGCCTCAGGACGCACGGATTTATGTTCACAGTCTTTTGCATCGTTTCCAAGCTTGAGGCAAAGGGAGCAATAATCAGGAAATCTTTCATAAAAAACCTCCTGAATGAATCCAAGGTCACCATTCTGGATCCAAATTTGAGGGGGAGGGTCTTTAGAAACATCTATTTCAACGCAAACCCTGGCAACAGAAGGTCTAGAAAGATTCTTTGTTGCCGAATCCAGCTTCAATGGGTTAACAATGAGCTTGGAGATATGAAACAGGGCAGTTTTTTTGAACAGGTGCAGTGGCAGCGCAGGGAAGCCAATCCAAATCGGGACAATGGGGGACTCGGAATAGGGATCAAAATTAGGGGTCCATTTGAGGACTTTCATCGAGCATCCCCCGAAGAACCAAGTTTTCTTCGCCCATAAACGGTAGTAGTCATCCTCAGAAGACAGGCGAAAGACAACATTTAAGGAGTTCAAAAGGCCGATATAGAATCCTAAAAAACCAATTGCTTCAAGGGAATTTCTTAAGAAACTCAATGCTGGTCTGCGATTGAAAAATTTCCCAACAAGAACGAAACGAAGGTCCGAAGCGAGAAGTGTTACCTCATTTGTTGAGAACGAAATAGACGGATGACCGCGGTGACGGAAAAGCTTTGGATTGATGCGAGAGTCAGGAGCCGCGGCACCACTTGAGCAAGCCTCGTTATTCTCAGTCAATCTTCCGGCCACTACATCTGCGAAGGATCGCGAGCTAGGGTTCCTCTCTCCCAGAATCGGGTTTCTTACGTCGCTCCGTATCAGCCCCTCCATCCTCCTCAAGGGTGATCCAGAACATTTGGATCATTTACTATAAGGGCATGAGTAATATAAATAGATGTCACCATATATATAGAATAACTTGGAAAGATATTTTGAAAACATTTCTTGAAGAAAATATAATTTCTTATTTGAAAAAGACTTTTTAAAACATAAAACCTTTTGAACACCATTTTCTGGAAAATAAACTTGAAAACTTATAAATAAATCTCTAAAAAAATTGAAACCTTTTTATTTGAAAACATATAAAGTTTGTTTGAAAATGTTTTGAAATCCATTTTACTTAAAAAATTGTAAATGAAGCTTGAAAACATTTTGAATACCCATTTATTTGAAAATAATTTGAAAACTTTTAAAGGAATATTAAATCCATAAAAAATTAAAACCCTTTTTCCTTGAAAATGAGCATAAAATATCACCTTTAAAAACATTTTTCAAAACATGGTTCTTGAAATTCATTACATGTGTCTCAAAGAAGGAAAATTGAGACAAAACTACTTTTTCGATTTAGTAACTCTTGAAACATAAACCCAATGAAAGATGGATCATAAAATGGATATTTAAATACCCATAAAATTAATTATAACAATAATAGAATATATTCATGGTAAGTATAGTCACCACATAAAAGAGATGAGTGGTGAATATGGATTAAATCTCATAGAAATAAAAGTGAGACTAGATATCCCATTACCTTATGTCTTGAATCTGTTTGTACTTATTCAAACCACCTATATAATACATATAATTTCATTATAAATAACCATATTTTTATATTTAATATCGTATATGGTTTTTTTGTGACTTTATATTACTTTCTTGTTAACAATTTTATGTTAACATTTCAGTTTGGGTAATAACTACTTTGTTGCTCACATATGTCTTAATTTGTTATATCTTTGGTTATTATTATTATATAATGATTGAAAGAATGTAAAACATGATAAAAATATCAATTATATTTATTATATGTGTATTATAATAATCCATAAAATATATATGTATAAAATGGAATACACCGTTCATGGAGATGGTTGGCCATACATACGCATGAACGTCGTTTTAGTTTTATTGTTGTATTAAAAGAAAGAAATAAAATTTCATATATGTAAATATGTATATTTATCATTATTATAGTATAATTATTATATCATATATTTCATATAATATAAATAAACCAATCCTTAATATATTCTATGTAGTGTGTGAACGAATCACATCTCTTTGAGGGGGCAGTAGTCTACACTTCCTCAAATGTAAATATCATATTTACACCCAATAGAATGTATAAATATATGTGTTTCAAAAGGATTAAATAATATTAAATACATAATAAATAAAATATATATTACATATATAAATATATTTTTTATCATAATTTCTACCATGAGAGGCGGTAGAGGAAAAATGAACAATCATCATTTTGTGAGGCGGTAGTTTGTTGTACACGTAAACAGTATGTGTGTTACCCATTAGATTGAAGTTTATGTATGTTTCGGTCGAAACCTTAGTATAAAAAAATTTAATTATATTTATGATACTTTTTTTAATAATAATTTAATAATGTGAGTTGAGTGGGTGGATAAATAAAATAAAATAAAGGAGCTTTGAGGGAGAGTGTTACCTCTTAATTGGGTAAATTCTTTTGGTTTATACTAAAGGGATTCCTTCGAAGTATCTATGAAAAAATAAATGATTAAAGGAACAAGGGAGGGTTTATATGAATTTTATTGGTAAGATATTGGATGAACCTATGTGGTTTTATAGGTTTGGAGAAGAGGGAGAGGTGGTGTCCTTTTATAAGGAAGGGAAAGGACACACTATGAATTTTTTAAAACAAGTTAGTTATACCCATGTTTTTACATAACAAATCATACTAAACCAAACAAAACTGAACAATATAATGTTTATGGAATAAATATGGTCATAAAATGGGTTTTGGAAAAGGGGATAGGTCATTTGGGCAATTTAGTTTAAGTTTTACTCCCTTATTAAGCTTAATTTTACCTTACTTATGGTAATTAATTTTATCATCATTCACTAATGTTTTAGATAAAAAACTAATTTGAATTTATTATAAATTATAAATTATGTTTATTCCAAATATAGAATACATTTGTACAAATTCAAATCACATAATTGGTAAAAATTAATTTAAATTTAATCCTGGTGACAGGACAACACTGTGGGTTTTTTAAGTAAAAACATCCCATGATTTCTGGGTTATTATACCCAATTTCATTGTGAAATTGATTTTAATTACCTAAATTTGGTTTATTGATAAAAATATAATCTAATTAAATATTTAAATATATTTAAAATATAATTTATCCTTATAAATAAATTAGATTAAAAAATAGTTTTGAAATAAAATTTAGTATTTTTTACTATTCATCCAAAAATGATATTTCTTAGAAACTCAGTGTTTTGTGTAACATAATCCAAGTTGGTTTTGTGTGTAAAATATGAAAATTTAGTGTTTCATGTAATTTATTCCAAGTGGTTGTGATGTGTAATGAAGGTTTGACTTAGTTCAATGCAATATATCAATGAAATTTTAATTTATTTAAAACAAAGTCCATAAAAACTCAGGGTTTTACATTATATTCCCCTTAAAATTAATTTCTCCCTAGAAAATTCATCCTTCAGGTAAAAACAATGGGGATAGTTATGATTCATAGTATCTTTAAGTTCCCATATATCTTCCTCTAACTAGTTATTTCTCTATAAAATTTTAACTTGGTGAGTGGTCTTGTTTCATAGAACTTTCTCTGCTCGGTCCAGAATTTCAACTGGTTGTTCTTCGTAAGAAAGATCCTAATACAGAATTATGACCTCTAAGTTCATTACATATGAAGGGTAAGGTTTTTAATTCCTCAAGAGAGATACATGGAACACATCATTGACATGAGAAATATTTGGATGAAGTGCCAGGTGATAGGTTACCGTCATGATATGATCAAAAATCTCAAAGGGACTGATATACCTAGAACTTAGTTTCTATTTATTTATGAACCTCATAATTTTCTTCCATGGATATATTCATAGAAATTATTTTCACTAAGTTAAAATACTAGATCACACCATTAGTTATCATCATAATTTTTCTATCGACTATGAGCTGCCTTGATATGTTGTTGAATGGTTATAACCTACTCCAACATTTTTTAGTGATCTTGGGTCCTAATACATTTCTCTATCCAACCTCATCCTAGCATGTTAGAGCTCCACAATTCATCCTATATAGGGATTAATAAGGTGTAATTTTAATTCCTGAGTGAAATCTATTGTTGTATGAAAAATAAAATAGAATAAAGTGTTTATCCCAACCACATTTGAAATCCATAGAACAGGATCTCAACAAATCCTCTAGGGTTTGAATTGTTCTTGTAGACTGATCATATCTCTAAGGATGATAAGAGTTGCTAAAACTAAATTCTATATCAATTTCTTTTTGAATACTTCACTAGAACTTAATGTTAAACGACATATCCTGATCCGATACAATATAACATGGCACTCCATGCAACCTTACCACTTCCTTAATATATATCCTGGAAAGTTGATCCAGAGAGAAGTCCTCTCTGATAGCGATGAAATGTGATAACTCTATAATTTGATACGCTAACACCTATATAACATTAAACCCTTTAGAGGTTTTTGGTAGTCTAATGAAAAAATCCATAGTAATTTTATCCTATTTCCATTCCAGTATCGGTAATGGATGCAACAGCCCCTCTGACTTTTTTCTTTTAGCCTTAACTTGTTGGTATACCAAGCACTAAGATACAAACTCTATGACATATCTCTTCATTTCATACCACCAATTCCTTATACATCTTTGTACCTCAATGATGAATAGATAAGGAAGAACTATGAGCTTCCTCTAACAGCTCCTTCAAATCTGTTAAGGAAGGAACAAATACATGGTTCATACACCTTATCATTCCATTTTGATCAAGTTTAAACTTGGGAACTTTTATAACTTTCTTTTTCAGCTCTACATCTTCATTTTGTGTCTCCTTAATCTTAACTTGGATATAGGGTTGAACATTCATTTGAAAAATATAATATTTTTCCCCTACCTTCAGGATTTACAACTCCATCCTTTACAAATCCAGAAATATTTGATCTTTTATGATCATCATCATGGATAATCTAGCATGATCCTTTTGACTCAAATTATTTTCCACCTTGTTTGATTTACCATGGTGGTAATGTATTGAGCAGCCATAATAATTTATCAACTCTAAACACCTTCTCTAGTTCATGTTCAACTCCTTCTATGTGAATATATATTTCATAATTTTATGATCGGTATATATATCACACTTTTCTCCATAAATATAATTCCTCTGTATCTTTAATGAAAAAATTACCACTACTAACTCCAAATCATGAGTTGGGTAATTTGATCAGGAATCTTCAACATTCACAATGCATAAGTGATAACCGTGTTATTTTTCATAAGAAAAAATCTTAATCCCTTCATGGATGCATCACTATATATTAAAAACCCTTCTCCATTATAGGGTAATGTAATCACAAGAGTTCCAACTAACCTTATTTTCAATTCCATAAAATTTTCATTACATTCATCTATCTAGAGGAACTTGGAACCCTTCCAAGTTAACTTATTTCGAGGATTAGATAGTCATGATAAATTCTCCACAAACCATCAATAATATCTAGTTAAACCAAGAAATCTACAGATCTCAGTCACCATGGTTGGTCTAGTTCTACATTTAATAGCCTCTTTCTTTGATGGATCTACTTATATACAATATCTTGAGATTATTTGACCCAAAAATAAAACCTTCTGCACCCAAAATTCACACTTTGTAAATTTTTCATGTAGTTTATCCTTCTTTAGGGTCTTTATTTCAATTCCCAAGTAATATTTTTTCTCTTAATTTCTCTTTGAATAGATAAGAATATCATCTATAAAGACTACCAAAAACCGGTCAAGGTAATCTCTAATGACTCTATTCATCAAATCCATGAATATAGTAGGGGAATTAGTAAGACCAAAAGGCATCACTATATATTCATAGTTTACATACCTTGTATGAAATGTTATCTTGGGTACATCCTCTTTATTGAACCACAATTGATGATATCCTGAATGAAGTTCAATGTTGGAAAACTAATTTTCTCTGTGCAGTTGATCAAACTAGTCACGAATATGGAGAAGAGGATTCTTGTTCTTGATTTTGATCTTGTTCAACTCCTGATAATTAATGAAAAGTCACATTGATCCATATTTCTTTTTCTAAAAAAGAATAGGTGAACCCCAAAGTGACACACTTAGCTGAATGAATCCCTTATCAAGGTTTTCTTGTAGTTACTTATTCAATTCCTCTAACTCAATTAGGGAAAATATATAGGGACTCTTTAAAAATGGTGTGAAATTAGGTATGGGTTATATTGAGAACATAACTTCACATTTTTGTGGAAGGCTAGGAAACTCTTCTGGAAATAAATCCACAATTTCTAAAAAATAGGAATATCATCAGTATAAATTTTATCCCTAACCATTTGAGATAAACATACCTTATTAATGAAAATTAACACCCACACACTGGATATAATCTCTATAGAAAGTTCATACTTATCATCACATTGATGGATGATCGTAGGAGGGTTTGAAATTTCAAACATAAATCCCCTTCCTCAAAAATTGATGTGGGATTTGAGTAGAGAAATTCAATCCCTACCTTAAATGATACAAAATTAAACCAAAGGAAGAATGGTAAGATTTTCAGGAAGCACATTCCCACAAATTTCAAACAGAGAGGAATCATAGACTTGAGATGAAATCATCATACCATTAGGGGTATGTACTTTTAATTCCACATCTAATCGTTTTATTGGAATATTTATAACCTTATCAAAGTCTTTAGATATGAAAGAGTGGATAGATCTAAAATAAAAGAATACATTACAATTTATAGAGTGGATGGAAAGCATACCTTTTATCACATCGTTATTTCACCCCTTGTTAAAAACAACACTCGCAAGAGATTTCCCCATGTCCCTTGGTTTAAGAGGTTGCTGACGTTGATCATAATAATGAGCCCTTGGGTTTGGAAACTTATTATAATGATGCCCATTCTCCTTACACATGAATTATTATAGTGTGGGAGGTGAAATCTATGTATATTTTCTTCTAATTGCATCATTGTCCAGCTTTTTCCCATCAGTGCAGCAATAAATTGACTGGTGGACTTCTCTTCCACACTTAAAACACTTATTAGAACCCATAAGAAAATTTCCTCCATTCTTCCTTCTACACTTATAGCATAAAGTAGGGCTCATATTCTTTTATTCATGGCTTTTATATTTTACTTTGAACTTCATGTTCTATTCCTAATCAAAATAATGAGATTGATATATAACTACAACCTGCATTTCAACTTTGATTGCACAATGCACAATATCTTCATAAATACTAAATTCTATTATGGACAATTCCCTTATGAGACTTGACTTTAAGACACTAAGGAACCTATCAACTTTAATTTTGGGTTAGATGATAATTCCAGAAGTGTGCCCCATAAGTCTGTGAAATTAGGCTCATGGTTACCTACAGATTAAATATCCTTTTGATTCAACTCAAGGAACTCATTTTTCATATTCAAATGAAGAACACAGGGAAATTATTTATTGAAGAATAAGTTATTGAACTCATCCCAATCCATGGATTAACTTTCATCTTAATTCTTCATATTTTTTATTATAATCCACCATTTTCCTTCTTCTCCTTCTAATGGATAAACAACTATAATGAATTTCTCAGGATCAAAACATTAGATAATGGAGAATATCCTTTCAGTAGTATTGATCCAGTGTTTAGTAAAAAGTGTATCAGAATACCCACTAAAAGAAGGTTGACTTTTCTTTTTGAAGGAATCACTATATCATTGTTCCCTCCTTTTCTAGTTTAGAATCTCAACATGATTTATATCTTGAGAAAGTTGCATGAGAATAAAAATGATGGTTTTCAGTCAAACTCCCATAGAATTCGAATACTTAGGAGAACAATCATTTCATTGTCTATCGCAATCACCATTAACATGGTTCCTTCGGGTTCCAACCATTGACTAAAACCAAAAAACATAGAGTAATAAATAATTATCATAGTGGGGAACCACATAATAATGAAAACCCACATATAGGATGTTTAAATTATGAAACCATCATTAATCTATGACACATAAGGTTTATCCTAGGTTATTTATAGCCAACTTTTATTTAAATCCTTCATGATGGTTTGTGAAGAGTTCATGAATTCCCAATGCATATCACCAATAGTGAAAAACTAAGTGTATAGCAAGGCCCATTGTCTTGTACCAGATTACAGCGAGTCAGGCCCGAAACATATTGTCAGAGTTGTTACTCCTAATTACATCTATTCCAAAACCATATCCACTTATAGTATATAGACAAAGATTTATTGATAGGAAACCACTTACTCTATCCTTTACCAAAATTCCACAAAAGTTTCCTATAATTTTCCTTATCCTTAGACTTATCCTTAAACATGTCCTTAGGGTTATCACTAAGGTTTTATCATCCTAGCTTCCAAAGTATAACTAAATATTTTCTTTGATATCAACTATATTTAACCTCATGTTCATACATTAAAATTACATCATATTTACAGAATACATAAAAAATTAAGTAAACAGATACCCAAATACCATATTAGTCTAGTTTCTTTGGAAACATGGAAATATAAACTCTCATACATAAGTTAGCTACATATCTCCTACTAGGTTCTTCTTGACTATCACCCTTCTTCAAAACATAAAATTTAATACATATCTGTATAATCTAGGGAAGGAAACATAAAAATAGGTTATCTTAGATTCCCAGTAATTGTAAATAAGGGAGACATGTGCGCATAAATATGAGCATAGGGGTATGAGAATGTGATCATAACATTAGAAGAATATACCTTGTATATAAAAGATAATAAAAATTAATAATGGAATAAAGCGTGGTGGTTCATAAGACATGAATCATAAGTAAATAAATAACATAATCCATGAAATCATATCATAGGAATAAGACATGTAATTTTGGCATACATAGACATGTGATATCATTCCCTATAATTCAAAACTCGTTGCTAAAACATATCAAGGCACTTCATGGGAACTGAACCTATTGGGAAGGACACACCACAATCCCCAGTCACAGTACCTTACTTGTAAGGGATCAGGTTTCCCCATCGTCCCATAGTGGATCGGGTTTCTCCATCTTTTTATAATGGATCAGTTTTCCCCCATCATCTTCATGGTGACTACACCTACTTGACAGGACACACCGCCATCCCTAGTTACAGTCCTTTCCTTGTAAGGTATCAACTTTCCTCATATTCCTATACTGGATCAATCTCATTTAATTGATTTACATAATTTTATCGTGAGATATAAATCTTTACCAAATGCATTAGAGGTAGATATAGGTCCCACCCATCTCATAATAAAATCATTCATACATGTGACACAAGATAATAAAACTTCCATCATATCATGACCCATAAAAAGAGATGGTTTCTATAAAAATCATACCGTAATAACATGAAATGAAATGAGTAATAATAAATTTTTGTCACATCATGACCTATATAAAATATATAGATTTAATAATCATTTTATCAAAGCATAACCCATGAAAAAAATTGGGTTTTAAAATCATATTATCCATCGAAGAGAAATGAGTACCATAAGAATAATTCCATCAAAACATAAATAATTAAAGAAATTATTTTAATGGAACCTTAGGATCATTTTCTATATGGTCATGAGTAACATTAATGGATGTTATCGTAGATGTAAAATAAATTAGAAATATATTTTCAAAATATTTATTGAGAAAAATATCATTTCTTCTTTCAAAAAGACTCTTTGAAACATAAAACCTTTTGAAAAAAATCCAAAAAATAAACATGAAAACTTATAAAAAAATATCTAAAAACATTTGTGAAACATTTTTCTTTCAAAACATATAAAGATATTTTTAAAAGGTTTTCAAAACCATTTTTCTTGAAAACTTATAAAAGAACCTTGAAGGCCTTTTGAAAAACCATTTATTTGAAAATACATTGAAAATTTTTAAAGGGATCTTGAAAACCATAAAAAAAATTAAAATCATTTTTCCTTAATGATTATCATAAAATATAATCTTTTAAGACATTTTTCGAAAACATGTCTCTTAAAGTTCATGCCATGTGTCTCAAAGAATTCAAATTGAGACAAAACAAATTTTATAATTTTATAACTCTTGAAACTCAAACCCTATGAAAGATAGATCATCAAATGGATATGTAAATACCAATAAAATTAGGATAATAAACATATAATATATTCATGTTCATTATAATCACCACACAAAAGATATTAGTGGTGAATAAGGAATAAATCTCAGACAAATAAAAGTGAGACTAGAAATCCCTTTACCTTGTGTCTTGACTCTTTTTGTAATCATTCAAAACTCATGTACAATAAATATTAGTTTATTATAAAAAACATATTCTTATATCTAATATAATATACGGTTTTATTATGAATTTATATTACCCTCTTGTGAAGAATTCCTTGTTAAGGTTTCACTTTGGGTAATATCCTCTTTGTTCTTCACATGTGTCTTAATTTGTTGTATCTTTGGTCCTTATACTTATATAATGATTTCCCAAATGTAAACCATGATATAAATATAAATTATATTAAGTATATTTTTCATACAATAATTCATATAATATACAATTATAAAATTTAATACTCTGTTCATGGAGATGATAGGTCATACATACGCATGAACGTCGTTTCAGTTTTATTATCATATTGAAATAAAGAAATAAAATAAAATATGTATATATGTATATATATCATTATTAAATTAGAATTATTATATCGTATATATCATATAATCTCAATTAACCCATACTTAATACATTCCATACAGTGTGTGAAGGAATCACATCGATATAAGGGGGTGGTAGTCCACACTTCCTCAAACGAAATTATCATATTTACACAAAATGGAAAGTATAATAATATGTGTTGTAAAAGGATTAAATAAGATTAAATACATAATAAATATAATATATAATATATATAAATATATTTTCCATCATAATTCCAACTATGAGAGGTGGTAAAGGAAAAATGTGCAGTCCTCGTTTTGTGAGGCAGTAGTTCGTTGTACATGTAAATAGTATGTTTTTTACCCATTATATGGAAGTGTGTGTAAGTGTAGATAGAAACCTTAGTATAAAAAAATATATGTATATTTATTATATATTTATTTATAATAATTTAATAAGGGTATTTTATGGGGTGGATAAAGAAAATAAAATAAAGGAGTTTGAGGGTGGGTGTTACCTCTTAATCAGTTAAATCCTTTTGATTTGCACCAAAGGGATTCCTTGGAAGGATTTATGACCAAAGTTAGGATTCAAGGAGGAATTGAGGGTTTATGGAAATTTTATTGAGCATATATTGGCTGAACCTAATTGGTTTTAGAGGTGTGGAGCAGAAGAGTATGGGTGATCTTTTGTAGGGAAAGGAGAGGACAAACTTGGCATTTTTGAAACAAAATTTAGGTGTACCCACATTTATAACAAAAAAAGACAAAAAAACCAACTAAACTCAAGAATTTAATATTAATATCTGAAATATAACCATAAAAATGGTTTTGGAGAAGTTTATATGTCATTTTTTCCATTAATTGTAAGTTTTATTCCCTTGTTAAGCTTAATTTTACCTTAAACGTTGTAAATAATTTTAACTACATTCACTGATATTTTTGGTAAAAACTAAGTTGGAATTATTATATATTATAAATTATTATGATTGAAAAAATGGAATCCATTTTTTCAAATTCTAATCTCATGAGTAGAAAAATATTAATTTAAATTTAATCCCACTGATGGGATGACACGTTGGGTTTTTAAAGTAAAAACATCCCAAAGATTGCTATGTTTATATACCTAATTTCAATGGGAAATTGCTTATAATAGTCTAAATTGAATTAATTTATAAAAATATGATATAATTAAACATTTAATTCAATTTAAAATATAATTTATCCTTATAAATAAATTAAAACAAAAAAGTGGTTGTGAATTAAAATTTGGTATTTTTTACTATTCATCCAAAAATGATGTTTCTCAGAAAAAATCCAAAACAATTAACTTAAGGTAAATTTTATATTCTAAATTCAAAAATGAATTTTATTTTATAAAATTAATTTTATTGTTTTTTACATAAGGGTATGAAAAGTCATTCTTTTGAGAAAATAGTATTTTTAGACATATAAGGATTTTATTAAAAATTATATCTTTCATAATATATATGTTTTATTTATATTAATACATTATCAATAATATTTTAAAATTAGTTACTACTATTAATATTACTATTTTTAATGGATATCTTATAATTATCTCATTTAAATAATTATAACAAAAAAATATGCTTCGTAGAAACTCAATGTTGTGTGTAGAATACGCCAAGTTAGTATTGCATGTAATGTACACCAAGTCAGTGTTATATGTAACGTATTCCAAGTCAAAATTGTGTGAAAGGAATTTTTGACTTATTGAAAAGTAAGATATCAGTGAAAATTTAATTTAGTTGAAAAAAAGATCCATAAAAAGATGAGGTGTTACACTTGTCCCAAATAACCCACTAACTACCTAGCCTCGCTTGTGCTCAATCAATCAATCAACAATGGGAAAATAATTTTGAATCAAATTAAAATATAATTTCCACATTCCTAGTTTCATCATGATAATTTCATTCTGAAAACCAAAATATAGTTTTTCATCATCATTTCATACCTTTTCAATTCAAAACTAATCATATATTTTTATCAATTAATTTAAGGCATTTTTCTCAAAATAAATTTAAAAAATTTCATTAATGTCAAATCACACCCCAAATTCCAATTCCATTAAAATTGGGGTTTTCATAAAATCTGTTACCAAATCTATTTTAGATCCAATTCACATCAAATTAGGTTTTTATATATCAATTAAAATAAATTTAAATCAATTCTAGAAATTTAAGGGTTCATAAAATGGAAAATATCATCATAACCACCTACCTTTATCATAGAGATCACAAAATTCAATACTCGTAGTGGGGATTTCTAATGAAAAATAAAAGAAATAAAAAACAATAAATCCAACCTAGATTCAACATAAAAAATAACTGACTTTAGATCCATAAAACACATGATGATCTAACAAACCCTATAGAGGAAAGAAAGGGAGAGTGAGGGAGACGGAACGGGGGAAGAAATACTCACACGAGAGGAATCAAATGAGATTATCCACACATATATCTACCAAAAAATGGGTTTAGAGAAAAAAAATGGTTCTTTAGAGCCTTCATGACCTAATATTTTATGTAATCCCAAGTTAGGGTTGATCAGGTGATGAAATAGGGGTTTGAGGATTTTTAAAATAACAAGGAGAACATTGACAGTAGAAACACACACCTCGTTATTTTACCAAGTTGAACAATAGAATGTGGATAAATCATTGAATCACCAAGAATGGTTAGATGTATTAAATAATGAATTAAAACATTGGAAGAAGAATAATAATTGAGAGTCGGTACCGAAGCTGACACACAAGAATTTTAGAGGAACAGTGTGAGTGTTATAGAATTAGGTGAAAGAAAATAGTGAATTAATGAGGGAAATTATGGGAGGGTACCAAAATAAAAATCTACATATCCAAGCGATTAAAATATAATTTTTAGTATTTAAATCAAAGTCTTTATATCACTTCCTTCTCTAGAGTTCAATCAAAATTAACATATCCGAGTAATTAAAATCAAATTTGCAGTACTGAAATCAAAGTTTGTATGCTGAAATCCAAACCGACTATCTAGAGTACATCACCTCTGATCAAATTGAAATTAAATTCGTACACCAGTATTGTGAATACCAATGCGACAGTATATCCTTCTAAGAGGAATGGCCGAGAAAACAACAATAAGAAATCCTCCATTTCCCTCAGTAACTATGGTTTAATATTTCTCCACGTATTAAAGTGGAGGAATTATCTTAATATGGCATACTACTAGATTGTCATCACTCTATAGATCTCCTTGAACACCTTGATCTCCATGGTGATCATACCAAACTGGTCACCCAATAATAGGGATGGGTAAAATGAGGATAGAGGGGAAAAGGATACATACCAATGGTACATAAACTTTCATATAGTGAAATATGATAAGATTTTAATTCCCACATGATCTTCTAGATTATTAGAAAAGTCCATGATCAGAAGAGGTAGAAAAAGTAATGTTGTGGGAGGGAGAGCACCATATCAGAGACATTGTGGGAGGGATGGTTTCTTGATGAACCCTCCTTTTTATCTTTCCTTTTTTTTATTTATTAGCTTTTATTTTATTTTATTTCATGTCTAGGTCCAGTCTAAGGGCAACAAGTTTGGCCCAAGGTATGTCTCAATTTCTCATCATTCATTTATTTACTTTTAGATCACTCCACTTTCTCTAGATATAAATATTGGATCAGTGGTGTATAAAAAATATATAGGAGTTTTTTTATGATATAGTGATGTTTTTAGAAGATCAGTGACTGAAAGAGGTGGAATTCACTGGATTTGTATTGATTATTATATAAATTTTCAAGATCATTATTTTAAGTGGTCTATCCATCTCTTACCTATTTACCTTGGAATTATTGAATCTAAAATAGTTTTTATGAGATTTATTATTTATTATCTTATCTTGATTCCTAGAGTCCTCCTCTAATTTTCCACCTGGATCCCATGAAATTTTTTAAATTCCATTTATTTGAGGTGGGTGGTTTCATTTAAAGTAATTGTTTTATGAACTATTGATTATCTCTCATTTATAGACTTTATTTATAAACTATTAACAACATGATCTATGATTTAATTAAATACATATTTGATGGGTTTTATATAAAACATTTTCCCATTTTTATTTGATAAATAATGGTTGATTTCAAATCACTATTTTTTTTGTTGGTTAAAATGTATTTCAAATAATTATTTTTGTATGAAAAGGGTTTTTTTGGCATGGTCACTAACATGTGACATTCCGTTTTAGAATAATTTTATATATTCATCACATGGGATCTTGGGGTACATGATTAGGGGTTATGTAGGGACATGTTACTATGACTGATATGGGAGGTTCACACATTTAGGTTTTCCACTACTCATTAGTTTTCATGTCTAGGATAGTTTTACATGACATCTTTGGGGGTTTCATACATCAGGGTGTTCGTCTTATCCTTGTTTTATCATATCTATGACTTATTTTGTGCACACTAGTCACTATTGGTCACATGGAGTGTGAATCATATCTAGGCCAGACTTATATTACCCTAAAGGTAATTTCTATTATGATTTTTTTATATGTATTTATTATACAATATTTTAAAATGATAAATAGTTTAATTTAAACTACTTTTAAAATAGTTTTATATCAAAAAAAATTTAAACTATTAGAAATGGTGAATTCGTGTGTTTTATAAAAAACTATTTAAAACAGTATATCTTTCCTTATTTTCTTTCAAAATATGCATAGCTAGATTATTTAACAGAGACTATTTATGGAACAATTAGTGGGATTCCAAAGGTATTTTTTCACATCATGCACACATCCTTAGTTGTGTATAGACCTTATTTTTCTAATTCATGAATGGTAATGGAAAAATAATTAGGTGGTGGGTATTTGAGTTAACTGGGTTTAGAAATTGGGTGGTGAGATTAAGGGATATTTCCAAGGTGAAACATGAATATAGTAGTCATTTTATTTTTTTTATTTGGTTACTCTTAGATTAGGTACTTATATTTTCGTTTGAATTTACCATTATGCTTTATTTTTCTGATTTTTGACTCTTTTATGGAATATATATCCAACCTTGTCATATATTCCATTATGTATATCTAGTTTGGAGAAATTATTTCCAAAGTAATTTTGTTTACATGAGTGTTTGTCGCCATCCCATTTGGATCAGGAATGTCGATCGGTTATTGTTGTGGATCAGTTTATAAAATTGATTAATGGGTTATCTGGGTTAATTTATGAATAGTTTTATTTCATTAAAATTGATTATAAATAATATGGTATTTTTAATAACATGGGGATTTACATTGAGAAAATGATTTGAGCATAGTGAACAATATAAAAAAGGATTTATATTGCTTTATGTAAGTTGCAAGATCCTCATTTTTCAAAATTGATGTGTTCTTGAAGAGCGTGGATTTATAAATGTAAAAGTTTATAGTAATATTTATTTCAATTATTTTACCATATATAAATTTATTTTTATTGTATACATACTGATGAAATAATTTTTATAGGTTACAAAGAGTACTTTTCTGATAAATGTTCTTAGTTGATAAAAATTCATTTAGAAATGTAAATTGTGGGTGATGTTTCATTTTCTAGTATTATAAATAATATATGGTTTGATAATTTCATTTTATCTCATGAAAATTTACTCCAAGGAATTATTTAATAAGTTTGGCATGGAGTAATACAAAGGGAAATCTATACCAATGAATTTAGGTAACAAAATAAGAAATAATTAAAGTGAGACTTCTATGAATCAAAAGGAATTCAGAAAACTAATTTTAATTCTACTCTATTTAAAATCCTTCACATGTGACATTTTATTATTGTGACTTGATTGATATATTTTAGATTAGTCAAAATGAATCACATATGTTGGTATCCAATATAATAATGAGGTTTATCAAGTACACACTAGTTTTTAGACAATTATATAAAAATGTCCATGTTATAATCTATAAGGTTTTATAAATGTTGATTAGGATAGATATAGTGTTAATAGAAAAAAACTTTTGTTGGAACATTATTTATAGGTTAAATATATGTTTCATGGTATAGTGAGAAAAAAATATATCAATGGAAATGAGTAAGAATAAATCCAAGATCCTAGAAGCCACTAATGTTTGTACATAAATGATTTGGATGAGAATCCACTGTGAATTTCATGTTATAATAAATTTTATATACATATTTCCAAAGATATAGTTCAATTTTCTAGATCCAAGCACATTTATCTTAGTCATCACTTCATAAAATAAAAAAATCTTCAATTATCCAAAAGTTTCATGTCCCCAAGGTATTGAACTCCCTCAAAAACATTGCATTTTTTGGTTGTGTGTTTTCAAGATTCATATTATTTGAGATATAATGTGATTTTATAAATATTGAGTTGCTTAACTAAAATTATTTATGTTCTTGATAAATACTAAAATGAGTTTAAAATAGGTTATAAAAAAATCTAAAGGAGGATATTGAAGTACCCTTGGAGTTTTTGAAGGAATTACTAAATATTTTCATTTGTTTTAAACATGATTAAAGTGTTTAAAACTGTTATTTGAGGCTGTTGAGATATTATTTATTATTCCTAAAGGTTTTTTGAGATGTTTGAAAGGGTTAAAATGGATTTTATGATTATTTCTGAGTGTTTTATATGTTTTGGAATTATTGTTTGGGATGTTAAATATTTGGATAAGAAATATATTTTATGGATCTGATATAATATATTATAGCCACATAAATTATTATTTTAGTTTTTCATATGAGGATTGAGCTATGAATTAGATATTTAAATAGTGTATTGGGAAATTGTTAAACCTTAAGGACACTTGAGAAGTGCCTAGGAGATTTTATGAACGCATATAAAATTTTATCACCAGTTAGGTAATTAGAGAACATGTAAGAAATATGAGATATACATTGAATTAATAAAATTATAAAAGTAAATGATTGTAACAGGTAATAAGATATAATAAATTTTTATTATCTTTTATCTATTTTGAATAAAAAAATCATATGGTATAAGTCCTTTGTGATCTCATATATAGGAATATATGAATGGAAAAATACATGTGTCACCTAACATTTTGTGTTACCCATATGACATTTGATAAACTCACAATAAATTTTTTCCTTTATGAAATACTAATATTCCCAGTAATCTAATTTTATGAAGAATACAAACCTAGTGTTGTAAGTGATATTCTACAAAGTTCTACACATTATATTTAAAATACTAGTATCCTCGCCCATGCATTTTCACGGGACATAACAGAATATAAAACAAATTAAAAAATAACCTTTTCTTAAGGATAAACAACATGAATGTTTGATTTAAGAAAGTAGTAATTAAATTTTCAATAATAGGAAACTAAGAATCGTAAAAAAAAGGAATTGGAAGGTAGGTAGAGAATTTGGAAATTTTGTGGGAGGTAAAAACTACAGATAACATAAAAATGTTGGGAATTAAAATGCTAAAAATATGGTACCTTGTATGTCAAGAAGTTGTATCCTAAGAATGGAGTTTGAGAAGCTGGAAATGCTAAGAGTAATACCTTACCTGCCACTACTAATGTAATTGAATGATTTTTCTCCTATAGAAAACAAATGTTTTAAATGCAAAAAAATAATGTAAGGTCTAGGAAGAAATATATATTATTAAATAAGATAATTCAAAGAAAATAAACAATATTAAATTGAAATTCAACTATATATAAAGATCCATCCCATATGAATAATGAAACCACATGTCATGAAGACTTATATAAAATATTCATATAGCATATATGAAATGTTCATATACAAGATATATCACACATGAATATACAAAATAATCAATCCATAATGTGCATAAACATATTTTTTAATATGCAATATCATATACTAACATATGAAATATATATATACTAAATATGAAATGTCAATATTTTTAATACTCAATATGTATACACTGAGTATTTAATATGAAAATACTAAATATGTTATATACATATTTGTAATTTAGATATACCTAATATACTAAATATTCAATATCCATATATTGAAAATGAAAAAACAATATGCATTATATAATTATAATTAATTGAGTATGTGGAGTATTGAAATATAGAAAATAAGGGTGCTCAATAGACATGAAACAACTTTTGGGTTTCAAAACCATGGTTGTCAATACAAGGGAAGAAGAAAAAGAACACATGTTTATAAAAAATATATTGCAAAAGAAAATGGAAAAACACATAAATTAATTTCCGTAAAAAACCAACATAAATATAAATTCCAACTAAAAAAGATAAATTGGGTTTAAAAGTTTGCAGAGGACACCATAGGCATTTAAAAATGGGAACTGAAAAAAAAAATTATCAGAAGAAGACATTGTATGTAATGAGTTAATGTGTAGAGGCTTCCATGATAAGAAACAACATAGACCCTTGCTAGTTAGGGTTTATTGATATTGGGAAAGCATGTAAAGCTAAAAATTTGAACCTTTCATAATGATGAATAATCGATATTCAAACATACCTGAGATGTGCTTTGATGTAATTCGACAACCAAGCTGGTACCAAGAAGAATAAACTGTCTCTAAGGGAACGTGATGCAGAGGGCATGTCCATGTAAATTACCCAAATTGATGGTAGAATATATGATTATGTGGGGTGATGAGTGGTGTATACTAGAGAATATGGAAGTTAAATAATGGTCATCTACAAAAGGAGAATTAGTAGTAGGGTTTCACTGTTACGATTTGGAGGAGAATGGATTTGGTGTCACTCATAGAGAAGGTGGGAACGTAGATAAGGGGAGTGAGGGATCACAAGGAGTGGAGGGGGATATGGATATTGGGATTATGATAGGGGAGTGATGGCAGTGGGGAGGGAGGTTGGGACATAGACATGGAGAGGGGGATAGGGGAGTCGGTGGAGTGGAGGGAGGTTGATAGGGAATAGGTGGGTTGGTAAGGAAGGGGGAAAGGGAGGTAAATGGAACACATAGAAGAAAATATATAGACATGGAGCCACTCCCTTTAGTACAAATAATATATTATCAGGAAAAAAACATTGTTTTTACTATTGGCTGGGAAGGCTACACGGTTAGACAAATTGTATACCCTAATCAAGCGCCCCTCTGCTGTGGTGCACGGTTTCTACTAGGTGGGTTCATGGTTTTTAAAACCAAGAACCAAAAATATAAATCCCCATTGCCTAGGTTTTATGGTTTAAACTAATTGGGAACATGGTTTGGTAAAACCATGCCCCAATTGTTCACATACTATAATTTTTGAAGAAAAAATCAATGTCCACCCAAAATCACCTGATACAAACCCCAACAAAATCATAGAAAACATAGGGGTTGAGGAATGCTAGGAAAATAGTAACAATATGTTACATTGTAATACCTTTAAATCTAACCCTTTTAATCCCATTTTAGTCATTTATGACCATGTTATGTGGCCGCATTACATGATTTTAACCCCTAACTACTCTACTCTAAAAATAAATATATGATCATAGTTGAGCACAAGTGTGGGGGGAAGCTATTTTGTGAAAAGGTTTTTAGAGAATAATCAAGTATGGGATAGATATAAATGAAAATATACTTCAAAATTATGTAATAAAGTTCACACAAATCTTTGAATACCAATATTCTTATATGTATTCAAAACTAAAATATGTGTGGAATTGTCCTCAAAAAAGAAAAAATAAAAAAACAAAGTTACTGAATAAAGAAGAGAGAATTAACATCTTCTACTACTAAAGTGGTTGTTGTCTATAAATTACACGATAATATAAAACATGTAAGGATATCAAAATATTGTATGGGAGAGTGAATAAGGATTCCATTCTTGAGTGTAAACTTGACATCATTAATTTTACTTCATTTTAGAGTCCAAACCTCTTCATTATATCATTGAAATTTTAAACATCAAAACCTATCATCCCTTACACACAAAATAACCCTAAAACATCCCCATGATAAACACAAGTACCTATATAATTGGTTGGGGATTTATAAACTCATCAAGCCTATGGAGGACCCTATGTGAGTTTTTATTGAAAAAACAATTCTTGAACTTCATACTTTGTGTAATGTGAGAAATATTTCCAAAAAGATAGGTATAAATGATTATGGTAGGATAATGGAATTTTAAATTAATTGAATGTACCTCATAGATAAAATTTAATTAAGAACATGTAGAAGGCACAATAAGTTTGAGTGACATGACAATTGGAAAGCTGACTCACATTTTCTAGTGTTTTCAATTTTTCTTAGGTGATATTTTTAATGTTCATTTTTCCAATATTCTAAGGTTTAAGTGTGAAGGAATTAATAAATATAAAAAATTAATTATATTGTATTAATCTTCAATTAATTTTATTCTATCAAATTAATTAATTAATTACTTTTTAGAGGGTTTTCGAATTAAATGATCATTTCATTGGATTTTTTTAATATTGATTAAAATGGTCAAAATTTTGATTTTAATTGACTTATTTAATTTTTTGAATAAATTTAAGGTAAATATATTTACAATCCTTTGAATTGATATTTTTATGGGTAATAAGTATGTATTTTAAGTACTTGAATATGTAAATTAGGTAATATACATGAATAATATTCTTTGAAGTATTTGAGATAATACATACGGAATTAACCTTGATAAATGATAAATGTGTAGAAAAGTAATAGTAATATCACTTTGATATGTATGATATTTCAATATTTATGTAAGGAAAATTCCTTTTTCAATGAGGATAAACTAGACATAATTTTAAAGTTTTGGGTTACAAAATATTTTTAAAGTGATACGTAATATTTTACAAATCATATTTAAGATAACGAAACTTGTATGTAAAGATATTTCCTTCCCATTTGAGGTGAATAGTCGACCCCCTCCCTATAGTTCATAATATATTTGGTGTTGCATAAGGTTTTCAATTCATACATAATTATTTCCTACCCATATGTAATATGTTTTTCTGATGTGTATGATTTTACCTTTTCAATGGGGGTAAATCACTTGATACATAAGATCCCTTTTCCAATAATTAAGATTTATTTATTGGATAATTAATGAATTTTATTTTACCGCTGAGATAAGAAATTCCATTTTACATTAGGGTTTTTGGATCCCACATAAGTTTTATACCTTTTTATATTAAGTTGTGCTCAGGTATTAAGGGTTATGTAAATGTTACTTCAAATGAACTACTGATATATAAAGGACACTTTATCTTAAATGGGACATGTATAGGTTTTATCCTTTGAAAAATCATAAGAACGACATGTCACATGAGTATAAATATTTTCAAAACATTCAAGAGGTATTATAACCATGGAGTTCATCTAAATTATTTTTGGAGTCTATGTATGATGAGTTAACTATGTGTGACAACTCACCAAATTTTAATAATAAATCAATTTTATATTTTATTAATATTCATAAATATATTTTATTAATTCAAATTCACTATAATAATTTTAATTAATTCTAAATTGAAAATGAAATGGTTTTATCATACTTAATTATTTTCCAAGAATTATATGAATTTATTTAAAAGTTAAATTTATTCATTTTAGGATTTAAATATGATTAATATGAATACATTTTTATATTACCCTATCAAAATTATATTATGGTTTATTTTTTGTTTTTTTTTTGAAATATATGATTTTTGGGTGAATATTGAGAAATACCAATTTTAAAAATATTGTAACTTTTATGACATCATCATGAGATTTGAATAACTAATAATTCATAAAACCATTTTATAAATCAAATATGTATTTAAGGAGTAAAAAAATAATTCAAAAACACTAGTTTGATTTTGGAAACCCATGATTGGATTTTTAGAACGTAAGTTATATTTTATTCAAATAAAACATATTTTTGATTATATACCTTTATTGAGGTAGTTCAATGATGAAATTCGATGTTTTAATGGTTAAAATTTCATATAACATTTTCTTTTTAATAAAATTAAATCAAATTCATAGGAATCATCCCTTCTCTAAATTCTTATCCCTAAATGATAAAATAATCAATATTATTACCCAAAACTAACCTTGTAATTCTCTAACCCTAGAAGCCCAGAGCCAATGCATTATTTTAATACATTGGCATGATTACAATGAATCAGGTCCTAAAGGACTGATCAGTTTAGCAATATTGGAAAATAGACTACATACATGAACTTTACATTACAATTTCTAACATAAAATAAAAAATAGATAATCCTTTGAGAATTCCATTATTCTTTTAGATTTAACTTTCATATAAAACATAATACACTTCTTATAATCTTGGTAAAATAAAACATTAGAATGGGGTGAGCTAAGATGCTCAATAAGGGTAAATAATTTAGCGGAAGCTATAAACTTTTAAGGAAATATGTGTAGTAAAAACAACCACATTTTTAAACAAAATCATGAACATAATGTGGAAAAAATAAATCAAACATTACCATAAAAACATGAACATGGTTATTCTACTATTCAAATAATCACATGTAATAACTAATTTCATAATAAGAGAATGCATAATATCATACTTCATAACCACATAGTCAAGTCCTCATGCCAAGACTTCAAATAAATATTTTTTCAAGGCCTTATGAAAAGTCACTAATTTTTCTCATGAGACCTACCAATGCATCGTGGAGCTATAGCAGGCTCCAACTGTCACTTACTAAGTCTAATGCATTACTCATATGAAAATGTTGAAACATAACATAAACATTCTTATTAAAACTAGCATACGAAATGTTAATACTTTATCCATAAATTATGAATGGTATAAAAATAGCACATTCACAATCAAACATAACATAACTCATTAAATAAAATATTGAATATTTTATTCATAATAAGTCAACCTCAACCAAGAATAATATCCATAAAGGATGTTGACATAGTTAAAAATAATCAGTAAAACCCTTTGAGAAAAATATCCCATTTGTATAAAAGCATTTAAAAGTTTCACAATTTATAAAGGAATTCATTTAAGATATATTTTTGAATCAAAGTGTCCCATACCACTTGGAAACTTTTTAAAATAATTGAAATTTTAAAACAAATATGTCCATATGAATAAATCCTTAAAATCATTTTGAAAACATGGACATTGATGAAATTTATTTAGAATAATAAATCATTAAAACATTTAAAATGATGATATAGTTAAATATTCCCTTACATAAAACCTTAAAATATTCCTTTTGAAAGTATTTTTATTAAACATGGTGATGGATGATAAATATTTCACAGTAAATACGTACATATAAACAATCATGGACAATAATAAGATTGAGAAATTGACCCTTACCTTGTACTTTCCTATGGTCGAGAGTATGTTTAACCTCTTGTATAATGACCATAGTATGTTATTAAAGTATAAAAGAACCATATTAATATTTATTATTTCATAATTGATTCATTTCTAACTTTATATTAGTTCTTTAATAATAATTTCTAGGTTAAAATAACATTTTGGGTAATAATCGCATTCTTTATCGTACATGTTTTAACTTGTTATTATTGATCATATCACTTATATCATGATTTAATTGCTTCCAGAATATAAAACAATATTTATGTATCATATATATTCAGAATATAAATATTTATAATCGATAGATATATGAAATGTAAATCACCGTTTAGGGAGATGGTAGGTCGTACGTACGCATAAATGATGTTTTCGTTTTCATATCGTATTGAATAGAAGTAAGTGAACGAGATATATGTAAATACATACATACATATGTATATATATATATATATATTTCTAGTAGATTTATTATGTCATATATTACATACTTATTAATAATATATATTTTTATAATCATCATTGAATGGTGAACAAGGAAATGAATCTCATCGCGTTGTGGAGACAGTAAGCCGTACGTACGTACAAGTGACGATATCATTCTATTGATGGTGAAATCAAATGTAATTGGATGATATATTATATATACCAAATCATTAAAATTTTATATTTATTATTTACATCAATTATACTCATTATTATACTATTCCAAATAATAAAGCGTTGAACAACAAATTGCACCACGACGTGGAGACGGTAAGCCGAACGTACTCACGTATGGTGACTTTGTCATTCACAGGATGGATAGAATAATTAATATGGTGTACCATATTTATAATAAAATCATAGTGTGTATAAGGTATTGAAATTATTATATTGATATGGAAACAACAAAGAAAGAGGATATGGAAGAAGAAAATATCTTTGAAAGAGGTGATGAAATAATTACCTCTTCTTCAGGTGCTTCCTTTTTATTTGAACAAAAGGGCTCCATAGATTGTCTTTCTAGTCAAAGTAAGGCCTCTAGGATGCATTTATGGTAGTTTTAATGATATTTGAGGCAGGTTTGGCTGAGTCAAATGGATTTGGAGGTGTGATTTTGAGAGAAGGTGATGTACCCTTTTATAAGAGAGGTGAGGGTCACTTTAGGAAAAGCTTGAAATATTATTTTATTATAAAATTATTTATAGTTTATAAGGGCTAAAAATGGATTTACATTGAGGATAAGGTAGTTATGGGTCGAAATACTCTCAACAAATTGGTTTTATACAAGTTTAGGTCACTATAATAACCTTATGTTTTAGATTTAACTCTTAGTTAAATTGTTTAACTTTTAGCATGTCTTCTTGTATTTTTATATTACATGGTTAATAAACTTACTATAAAATGTCAAGAAAACCTAAAGTGTCTCATTGATGACATATATATCATTATATAATTTCTTTGGCCAAACCTTATATTTTTAGTATTATTATATTATTTAATACTATTGTATTTTTTTTAGAAACTCATTTATGTCAATTTTGACACTATTTAGTATTTGGTTTTTGTGAAAGTCATAACAACATGATTACTTCAAAAAAATCTTTAATCAATCATAAAATTTCATATTAACCTATAAAAGTTTTGTAATTCATCAAAAGTATAAATTTACATTTATTTAAATATTTAAAAAATCAATTATTTTATCCTTTCATTAATAAGGTAATTACTGCATCATCATTGTGTCGTAAATAAATTTAATTATTTAATGTAAAAAAATTATAAATAAAATACCATGATGTAGGAAATATATTTAGATTTCTAATAAAAATTGATAATTGAAATTATCTTATGTAAAACCCTATATTAAAATTGTTTTAGTTATTATAATTTGAATTTAACACTTTAAACTCTTCTTTAAATAAAGGAATAATAAATGTCCTAATCTAATCAAAGCGAATCAAAAAGGCTCATATTTTATTCCTAAGGTTGATTTTGGTATAAATACACTTTTACAATAGAATTAGGACATGTGTAAGGGTAATTATAATATCATTTTTATCTTTAATTACCCTATTTACTTTTAACCGTGGTAAATAAAACTCAAAAGTTACTATTCACCAAAAATTATTTTCACCCAATTGAGCCACATTTTTATTACTGATTTCAATAGTGTCTCTATGATTTTTAAAATTCAAATCACCTAATTGGTAAAATTACATTTTATGCAAATTTTCATATGTGCCTAGAAGGTGGGTAAAAGCCGTTAAAAAGTTCAATAAAATTTTATATGTCTAATCTTATTATAAAATGACTGTAATGAATTAAACTGGACTAATATAGGTATTATGTATATATTTTTACTTAAAAATAAATTTTAATTAAAAATAATTATTTAACTAAAAACTCAGTTTTAAACAATAACGCAGTGTTTTTCACTATTCATCAAAAATTGAACGTTTTCAGAAAAATGTCAAAATATCATCCAAAGCTAATTTTGATATTCTAAATTCAAAAATGAATTCTATTTTACAAAATTACTTCCAATGACCAAAATTGTATTAAATGATAAAAATTTAATCTAATTATACTTCAAAACCACTCAAATTTATAATTTAACACTATAAATGTTTTTTCTTTAAAAAGTTGTTTTCAATTAAAATTTAGTTTTTCACTATTCATCAAAATATTAAAGTTATCAAAAAACACCAAAAATTTATCCAAACTAAATTTTTATGTCCGGATTCTAAAGAAAGGTTTATTTTGTCAAATTGAATAAATAAAAGTGTCAAATATTGGATTTAAAAATGGTTCTCCATTAAAAAGGGGTAAAATTTCATTTTTTGAAAAATACATCTTTTATCTGAAAAAATGAATTTGTTCTTATATTATGTCTAATAAACACATAATATGAATTATAAAATTATATAGAGTATATAAAATTCAAAATTTAGTTAATAATATTCATAATCAATTTTTTAATGGCTAGTTTGGTAAGTCATGGTAAGGTCGAACTCAGTGTCGTGTGTAGCCCAAGCTATTGAATTACTTTAAAGAGGTAACGTACTATGAAATCTTGGGGTATTACATTCTCCCCTCCTTTAATAAATTGTGTCCTCGAAATTTGAAATTGTTCTTCTAAAATAAAAGGTTTAAAATAGAAAATATCTTTATGGAAAACCCACATCAGAAATAGGGTTAATAAAATTTAGTCATAATAAAAGGGAAAAGGAAATGAAAAAGTCACCACCAAATTAGGGTTTCTAATAATAGAACATTGGTAGAAATTATAGACACATAATTAAATGGAAAACATAAATATTTATAGAGAGTTATTGAGATCATCAATCACAAATAAGTGAATAATAAATTTAAAATTGAGGGCTTCAAATCCATATATTTATGATGTGTTAAAATATCATCGGTTCAACAAAACATAAGGTATTAAGATGACACATTTTTGGTTTTTATATCCTTTCCCTAATGTTTAAGAATTAATTTCTTCATAGAATAATAAAATCATACCTGACAAGTAGAGTTCTATCATTTAACTAATTTCTACCACAAACTCATCTTTCACTCCAAAAGATAATAGAACTAAAAAATTATATATTTATCCTAATCTTATTTATAATTCATATGTCAGACCTTTTTAAAAAACTATATTATAAAATCTAGGATATCATGTACGCCAATGGTTGTTGATGCACCCTCATCACCCTTCGGTTGTGGGTTCAAGTCTCGCGGCCTGGCCGAAGAGGGGTTGTCGCCCGACCTCTAGGTTGTCCTTTTTATAAAAATGCAAAAATAATATTTTGAATTTTTTAACATTAAAAAATATTATCCAATTTCCAACCCAATCCATTCCAAATTTTAGACTTTTCCAAAATACTTCTGTCCAAAATCACAGTCCCAAATTTTTAAGGAAGGTAAACATAACATAATGAAGATATCTTTTATAACATAACAACATGTGAATAACATAATCATGTATTATATTAAAACATGGTAACAACTTAAATTACCATAAAATCTTATTTTAATAGGTATGTAATTCCTTATTCCTTTTGTAAAATATAGAATACTGGATATACTCCTTAAATTCAAAAAATTTGTAATCTCAAACAATTAAGGAATAAAAAACCATTAATTATTTTCAAGGTAGTCAATAATATCCAATATACTTTATCCAACATAATTATCTCTTATTCCAAAATAATTACCTCAGCCTCAGGACTATTTAAAGGTTTATCTTTTTCTCAACCATATATTTTCCAAAAAAATAACTTGCTATTGAGTCAATTTTCTTGGTACCACACAGTCTCAAATCCTTAATATAATTGTATTGCAGTACAATCCTTATATAATCTTTAATTATTATAACTTTTAGATCATTAATACAATATTCAAATGACATGATTCTTTAATAACAACAAAAGAACAATAGTCATTCCTCTTTATCTATAGTAGTGTCATAACATGATTATTATCCAATAGAATCATTTGAGGCATACTCTGATGATTTGAAAATTGATTCATGTAGTGTCACAACTCCTTGATGATGATGCATTGTACATTTGAAACCTTTTTTTTACACTCGCAATAATGAACATGGTGTCCTTTTTCTCCACACTTATAACATACTCCAATTCCTTTCAAGAATTTACCAAGGTGATTCTTTCCACAGTTATCACATGTGATAAAATACTTATTTACCTTATTCCCTTTATACATATCTCTCTCTGGAATCCTCTTATTTTCTTGCTTCCTTTAAAATCCAAAGGACTTATATAATTATTTACTTATCTTGTTAACACAAGACATTATTTATTCATATGATGCGGATATGTGGGAGACTATTTCCCTTCTAAATGTTGGTTTAAGACCAAGAAAGATATGTTCCTTCTTACTCTTTTGGACATGTGTATTTTTGGAGTCCTCGTTCATACTAGTCAAAATTTCTAAATGATGACATACGCTAGGTTATATCATATCATAAATTATAATCCAAAAACTAAAAAAAATCTCAAAATTAATTGAATATTTTCACACATCTAGTTTCATAATCAGAAAAATGGATTCTTTGTTGACATATTTACTCATAAATCCTTCATAATGGTTTGTAAATAAAATATGAATTATCCTAAGCATATCCCTAGGGAGTGTCAATACCAAGTGTGAAGCAAGGCCCGTTTTCATGTACCAGGATACCCCAAGTCAAGCCTGAAACTCCTTGTAAGAGTTTTCACTCCTAGTTACATATGTTCCAAAGCCACCTCTACCTATTTGTATCCAAATAGGGATGTATTTTTTTGAAAACCCAACATAATATTTACACTACCAAAATTTTTGGATGTCCTTATATACTAATCCTCAAATTCTAACTTAGGGTAATGTTCTCAAATCAAATTTTATCTAAATATAGTTCCAAGGTTTGTACTAAACTTCCTCTCATACCAACTGTAACACGCCGACCCTAGAATCCCAGATCTGGGGCATTATTTTAATATATTACCATGATTACAAAGAATCATGTCCCAAAGAACCGATTAGTTTAGTAGTCTTGGAAAATAGATTACATACATGAACTTTATATTATAATTTCTAACATAAAATACAATATGTATAATCATTTGATAATTCCATTATTCTTCTAGCTTAAACCTATGTATAAAACATAATACACTTCTTTTCATCCTAAGAAAATAAAACAAAAGAAAGGGGTGAGCTCAGATGCTTAGTAAGGGTAAATAATTTAGTGAAAGCTATAAACTTTTAAGGTAATATGTGTAATAAAAACAACATCCTTTTAAACATAATCTTGAACATAATCTGGAAAAAATAAATCAAACATTACTATATAAACATGCACATGGATATTCTACTATTCAAATAATCACATGTAATAACTAATTTCATAATGAGGGAATGCATAATATCTTACATCATAATCACATAGTCATGGCCTCGTGCCAAGACTACAAATAAATATTTTGTCAAGGCCTTGTGTCAAGAAACTAATTTTTCTCATGAGACCTACCAATTAATTGAGGACCTATAATGGGCTCCACCCATCACTTACTAAGTCCAATGTAATCCTCATATGAAAATGTTGAAACATAACAAAAACATTCGTATTATACGAAATGTCAATACTTTATCCATAAATCATGAATGGTATAGAAATATCACATTCATAGTCAAGAATATCATAACTCATTCAATACAATATTGAATATTTTATTCATAATAAGTCAACCTCAATAAATATTAGTATCCAGAAATGATGTTGATATAGTTGAAAATAATCAGTAAAACCATTTGAGAGAAATATCCTTTTCCATTAAAGCATTAAAAAGTCTCACAATTTATAAAGGAAGTCATATCAAATAGATTTTTGAATAAAACTGTCCCTTACCACTTTGAAACTTTATAAAATAATTAAAATTTTAAAACAATTATGTCCATATGAATAAATCCTTAAAATCATATTGAAAACATGGACATTAATGAAATAGATTTAGAAAAATAAATCTTTGAAACATATAAAATGATGATATTGTTAAATATTACTTTCCATAAACCTTAAAATATTCCTTTTGAAAATATTTTTATGAAACATGGACATAGATGATAAATTTTTCCCAGTAAATACATACATATAAACAATCTTAGATAATAATGAGATTGAGGAATTAACCATTACCTTGTAATTTCCATTGGTTGAGGGTATGTTTAATCTCTTGTATAATGACCATATTATATTATTAAATTATACCATAACCATATTCATATATATTATTTCATACTTGATTCATTTATGACTTTATACTACTTATTTAATAATAATTTCCATGTTAAAATAACATTTCTTGTAATAATATCGTACGTGTTTTAACTTGTTATTGTTGATCATATCACTTATATCATGATTCAATTGATTCCAGAATATAAAAAATTATGTATGTATCATATATATTAAGAATATAAATATGTATAATATATAGATATATGAAATTGAAAATACCATTTATGAAGACGGTAGGTCGTATGTATGCATAAACACTATTTTCGTTTTCATTTTGTATTGAACAGAAGTGAATGAGATATATGTAAATAAAAATACACATATATATATATATATATCTAGTAAAATTATTATATCATATATTACATACTTATTAATAATATATATTTTTATAATCATTGTTGAATGGTGAATGTGGAAATGAATCTCATCGCATCATGGAGACGGTAAGTCGTACGTATGCATGAGCGACGATATCATTATATTAATAGTAAAATAATATGTAATTGGATGATATATTATATATACATAATCATTAACATTTTATATTTATTATTTACTTAAATTATATTCATTATTATACTCATCCAAATAATAAAGCGTTGAATAACAAACTACACCACAACGTGGAGACGGTAAGTCATACATAAGCATGTATGGTCACTTTTTCATTCACATGATGGATAGAATAATGAATATTATTGTACCATATTTATCATAACATCACATATGTAGAAATTATTGGATTTATTATTTTTATATGGAAACAATAAAGAAAGATTAAGTGGAAGAAGAAAATAACTTTGAAAGAGGTGATGAAATAATTACCTCTCCTTCAGGTGCTTCCTTTTAATTTGAACAAAAGGGATCCTTAGGTTGGATTTATGATCAATTTCATGCCTCTAGGATAAACTAAGGGTATTTGGGGATATATTTGATCAGGGTTTGGCTGATCAAAATGGCTTTGGAGTTGTGATTTTGAGAGAAGGGGAATTACCCTTTATAAGAGAGGTGAGGGTCACTTTAGGAAAAGCTTGAAATATTATTTTATTATAAAATAATTTTCAGTTTATAATGGAACTAAATGGATTTATTTAGAGTATAATGTGGATATGGGTCTAAATTATCTCAAATAATAGGTTTTAGACAAGTTTAAGTCACTATATTAACCTTATCTTTTAAATTTAACTCTTAGTTAAATTGTTTAACTTTTACCTTGTCTTCTTGTATTCTTATATTACATTGTTAATAAAATTACAATAAAATGTAAATAGAACCTGAAGTGGTTTATTAAGGACATATATGTCATAATATAAGTCCTTTTTCTGAACCATATATTTTTAGGATTATTATATCATTTAATAATATATTATTTGTTTTAAAAACCCATTTATGTCAATTTTGACACTATTTAGTATTTGGTTTTTTTGAAAGTCATAACAACATGATTACTTCAAAACAATTCATTGAATCGACCATAACATTTCATATTAACCTATAAAATTTATTTAATGCATCAAAAGTCATAATTTACATTTATTTTAATATTTATTACATCAATTATTTTAGCCTTTCATTAATAAGGTAATTACTACATCATCATTATGTCATAAATAAATTTAATTATTTAATGTCAAAAATTTATAAATAAAATAACATGATGTATGAAATACTTTATATTTATAATTAATATTTATAATCTAAATTATATTATGTATAACCAAATATTAAAAATATTTTGGTTATTAATATTTGAATTTAACACTTTTAACTTTTCTTTAAATAAAATAATAATAAGCTTCCTAATCTAATTCACGTGGATCTAAAAGGATCATATTTTATTACTAAGGTTGATTTATGTCGAAATACACTTATCCAATAGAATTAAGACATGTGTTAGGGTAATTGTAACATCATTTTTACCTTTAATTACTCTATTTTCATTTAACCGTGGTAAATAAAATTCCAAAGTTACTATTCATCAAAAATTATTTTCAACTTATTGAACCACATTTTAATTACCGATTTCAATAGTGTCTCTCGGATATTTGAAATTCAAATCACAGAAGCTATAAAATTACATTTTATGCAAATTTTCAAATGTTCCAAGAAGGTGGGTAAAATAAGTTAAAAGTTTAATAAACGTTTATGTGTCTAATACTATTATAAAATGACTCTAATGAATAAAATTGGACTAATATAGGTATTATGTATCTATTTTTACTTTAAAATAAATTTTAATTAAAAATAATTATTTAAATAAAAAGTCGGTTTTAAACAATAACGCGATGTTTTCACTATTCATTAAAAATTTAATATTTTCACAAAAATACCAAATATTCATCCTAAGCTAATTTTGATATTAAAAAATTAAAAATGAATTATATTTTACCAAATTCAAAATATAGAAGTTTCATTTATTATTTTAAAATTAATTTCCGTTGTCAAAACCAAAAATAAAATTTTTAGAAGTAAAAACTATTAAAATATTGATATGTGTTTATGTCCTATTTAAATTTTCAATTAATTCCAATGACGGACATTGGATTAAATGATAAAAATTTAATCTAATTATACTTTAAAACCATTCAAATGTAAAATTTAACACTATCAATTATTTTGCTTTAAAAAGCTGTTTTCAATTAAAATTTAGAACATTTCACTATTCACCAAAATATTAAAGTTATCAAAAAAACACCAAAAATTTATCCAAACTAAATTTTTATGTCCCTATTTAAAATAAGATGTTTATTTAGTCAAATTGAATATATAAAAGAATAAAACATTATATTTAAAAAGTGTTCTTTATTAAAAGTTGGTAAAATATCATTTTTTGGAAATACTTCTTTTATCTGAAAAAATGAATTTGTTATTATATTATGTCTAAGAAACACATAATACAGATTCAAAAATTATATTAAGTATAAAAAATTCAAAATGTAGTTAATACTATTCCAAACCGCTTTTTGAATGGCTAGTTTGGTAAGTCGTGGTGCGCTTGAACTCGATGTTGTGTATAGTGAAAACTATTGAATTACTTTAAAGAGGTAACCTGCTATGAAATATTGGGGTGTTACATTCTCCCATACTTCATTAAATTTCATACTTGCAATTTGAAATTTTTCTTCGAAAATAAAATGTTTAAAATAGAAAATACCTTTGTGGAAAACCCACATCAGAAATAGGGTTAATAAAATTTAGTCTTAATAAGAGGGAAAGGGAAATGAAAAAGTCACCACAAAATTAGGGTTTCAAATAGGAGAACATTGGTGGAAATTATAGATACAGAATTGCTGGAAAATGTAAACATTTATAGGGAGTGATTGAGGTCATCAATCATAAACAAGTGAACAATAAATGGAAAATTGAGGGCTTTAAGGCCATATATTTATGATGAGTTAAAATATCATCGGTTCAACAAAACATAAGGTATTAGTATAACACATTTTTATTTTTGATATCCTTTCTATAATGTTTAAGAATTAATTTCTTCATAGAAGAAGAAAAAAATACATGACAAATAGAGTTCATCTTTTAACTAATTTCTACCACAAACACATCTTTTACTCCAAAAGATAATAGAACATCAAAATATTCTATTTATCCTAATCATATTTATAATTAATTTTTCAGACCTTTTTAAAAAAAAATACATTATACAATCCAGGACATCACATAGGCCAGTGGTAAGTGATGCACCCTTGTCTCCCTTTGGTTGTGGGTTCAAGTCTCACACCCTTGTCGGAGACGTGTTATCGCCCGGCCTCTGGGTTTTCCATTTTATAACTATCCTAAAATAATATTAAGAACTTTTTTAACCATATACTATAGTATCTAATGTCCAAACTAATCTATTTTAATCTTTATACTTATCCAAAATACTACATCCTAAAATTACAGTCCAAAATTTATAAGGAAGGTATACATAACAAAATGAAGATCTCTTTTATCACATAACAACATGTGAATAACTTCATCTCGTATTCTATTAAAAAATGGTAACAACCTGAATTACCATAAAACCTTATTTGAATTGGTATGTACTTTTTTATTCCTTTTATAGAACATAGAATATTGCATATACTCCTTAAATTCAAAAATTTTGTAATCTCCAACAATGATGGAATAAACAAACCATTAATTAGTTCCAAGTTAGTCAATAATATCCAATAAAATTTATCCAACTTAATTGTCTATTATTCCCAAATCATTACCTCAGCCTTAGGTCTATTTAAAGGTTTATCTTTCTCTCAACCATATATTTTCCCAAAATTTTAACCTATTGTTAAGTAACTTCTCTTGGTACCACACAATCTCAAATACTTAATGAAATAGTACTACGATAAAATCCTTATATACTCTATAATTCTTATAAATTTTAAATCATTAATAAAATATTCAAATGACACAATTCATTAATAACAATCATGAACATGGTGTCCCAACTCCATGTAGATGACTCATTGTACATTTGAAAACTTTTTCTTACCCTCGCAATCACGAACGTGTTGTCCTTTTTCTCTACACTTATAACATACTCTCATTCCCTTCAAGTATTTACCAAGGTGATTCTTTCCACAGTTATCACATGTTGGAAAATTATTATTTCCCTTCTTCCCTTTATCCATATTTCTCTTAGTCATCCTCTTCTTTTCTTGCTTCCTTTCAATGACTTAGGACTCAAATAATTCTTTACTTTTCTTATTAACACATGAAACTTTTTCTTCATATGATGCAGATATGTAGGAGACTATTTACCTTCTAAATATTTCATTAAGACCTTAAAATATATGATCCTTCTTACTCTTTAGGACGTGCATATTGCTGGAGTCCTCAATCCTTATACCAGGAGCCATTTATAAATCACTACATACACTAGGTTAGATCATATCATAATGTATAATCCAAAAACTAGAAAAAAAATATCAACATTAATTCAAGATTTTTTCACCTCTAGTCTCATAATCATAAAAAGTGTTTCTTTTTTGACATATTTACTCATAAATCCTTCATAATGGTTTGTAAAAAAAATTTGAATTATCCTAAGCATATCTCCTACGAATGTCAATAAAAAAGTCCATCAAGGTCTGTTGTCATGTACCAAGATACCCCTAGTCAACCCCAAAACTCCCTGTTGGAGTTTTCACTCCTTGGTATATCTTTGTCAGATCCACCTGTACCAGTTTTTATCCAGACAGTGATGTATTTTCTTAGAAAACCCACATAATATTTACACTACCAAAATTTTTGGATGTCCTTATATTCTAATCCTCAAATTATATCTTAGGGTAATGTTCTCAAATCAGAGTTTATCTAAATCTAGTTTCCAAGGTTTGTACTAAACTTTCCCTGATACCAACTGTAACTCCCCGACCCTAGAAGCCCAAATATAGCTCATTATTTTAATACATTGGCAAGATTATAAGGAATCAAGTCCCGTAGGCCGATCAGTTTAGTAATCTTGTAAAATAGATTGAATACATGAACTTTACATTAAAATTTCTAACCTGAAATACAACATAGATAATCCTTTGATAATTCCATTATTATTTTATCTTAAACTTACGTATAAAACATATTACACTTATTGTAATCCTAGTAAAATAAAACATAAGAAAGGGGTGAGCTCAGATTCTCAGTAAGGGTAAATAATTTAGAAGAAGTTATAAACTTTTAATGCAATATGTTTAATAAAAACAACAGACTTTTTAAATATAATCATAAACATGATGTGGAAAAAATAAATCAAACATTACCATATAAACATGAACATGGATATTCTACTAGTCAAATAATCACATGTAATAACTAATTTCATAATGAGGGAATTCATAATGCGGGACTTCATAACCACATAGTCAAGGCCTCGTGCCAAGACTACAAATAAATATTTTGTCAAGTCCTTCTGTCAAGACACTAATTTTTCTCATGAGACCTACCGATGAATCAAGAACTAATAGAAGGCTCCACCTGTTACTTAATATGTCCAATGCATTCCTCATATGAAAATGTTGGAACATAACATAAACATTCGTATTAAAACTAACATACGAAATGTCAATACTTCATCCATAAATCATGAATGGTATAGAAATAGTGAATTCACAGTCAAACATATCAAAACTCATTCAATACAATATTGGATATTTTATTCATAATAATCAACCTCAATCAAGAATAATATCCCAAAAGATGCTGACAAAGTTGAAAATAATCAGTAAAACTCTTTGAGAGAAATATCCTTATTTCATGAAAGCATTTAAAAGTCTCAAAATTTATAAAAGAAGTCATTTAAAATATATTTTTGAATCAAAGTGTCTCATACCACTTTGAAAATTGTGAAAATAATTAACATTTCAAAACAATTATGTCCAAATGAATAAATCTTTAAAATCATTTTGAAAACATGGTCATTAATGAAATATGTTTAGAAAAATAAATCTTTAAAAGATTTAAAATGATGATCTAGATAAATATTCCCTTCCATAAAACCTTAAAATATTCCTTTTGAAAGTATTTTTATGAAACATGGAAATGGATGATAAATATGTCCCATTAAATAAATACATATAAACAATCTCGAATAATAATGAGATTAAAAAATAAACCCTTACCTTGTACTTTCCTTTGGTAGAGGGTGCATTTAACCTCTTGTATAATGACCATAGTATGATATTAAATTATAACAGAACCATATTTATATTTTTGTTATTTCATACTTGATTAATTTATGACTATACAACTTATTTAATAATTATTTCCATGTTAGAATAACATTTCATGTAATAATCATTTTCTTTATTGTACGTGTTTTAACTTGTTATTATTGATCATATCACTTATATCATGATTTAATTTCTTCCAGAATATAAAACATTATTTATGTATCATATATATTCAGAATATAAATATGTATAATAGATTGATATATGAAAAGGAAAATATCGTTTATGGAGGTAGTAGGTCGTACATTCGCACAAACGTTATTTTTGTTTTCATATCGTATTGAACAGAAGTAATTGAATGAGATATATGCATATATATGTATATACATTAGAATTATTATGTCATATATTACATAATTATTAAAAATATATATTTTTATAATCATCCTTCAATGGTGAACATGGAAATGAATCTCATCGTGTCGTGGAGACGGTAAGTCGTACGTATGCACGAGCAACGATATCATTACATTGATGGTGAAATCGTATGTAATTGGATGATATATTATATATAAAGAATCATTAAAATTTATTATTTATTATTTTCATCAATTATAATCATTATTATACTTATCCAAATAATAAAGTGTTGAATAACAAACTACACCATAACGTGGAGACGGTAAGCTGTATGTATGCACGTATGGTGACTTTGTCATTCATTGGATGGATAGAATAATGAATATGGTTGTACCATATTTATAATAACTTCTTAGTATGTGAAAGTTATTGGAGTGATTATTTTTTATTTTGAAACAAAAAATAAAGAGGAAGTGCAAGATAAAAAGAACTTTTAAAGAGGTGATGAAATAATTACCTATTCTTCAGGTGCTTCCTTTTGATTTGAACAAAAGGGATCCTTAGGTTGGATTTATTATCAAATAATGGCCTCTAAGATTAATTGAGGGTTGATGTGAGGATATTTTAGTAGGGTTTGTACAAGAAAAATGGATTTGGAGTTATGATTTTGAGAGAAGGGGAAGTACCCTTTTATAAAGGAAGTGAGGGTTACTTTAGGAAAAGCTTGAAATATTATTTTATTATAAAATCATTTTCAGTTTATAATGGCTCAAAATGAATTTATTTCAAGGATAAGGTAGGAATGGGTCCAAATACACTCAACCAATAGGTTTTAGAAAAGTTTGGGTCACTATATTAACCTTATCTTTTAGATTTAACTCTTAGATAAATTCTTTGACATTTACCATGTCTTCTTGTATTTTTATATTACATGGTTAATAAACATACTATAAAATGCCAAAATAACATAAAGTGGTTAATTAATGAAATATATATCATTATATAAGTCCTTTGGATGAACCTTATATATTTAGGATTATTATATCATTTAATAATATTGTATTTGAACTAATTTATGTCAATTTTGACACTATTTAGTATTTGCTTTTTGTGAAAGACATAAAAACTTGATTACTTAAAAAATAATTCATTGAATCAACCCTAACATGTCATATTAATATTTAACATTATTTTAATGAATCAAAAGTATCAATTTAAATTTATTTTAAAATTTATAATATCAATTATTTTATCCTTTTATTAATAAAGTAATTATTACATTATCATTGTGTCATAAATAAATTTAATTATTTAATGTCTAAAAATTATAAATAAAATACCATGATGTAGGAAATATTTTTATATTTCTAATAAATATTTATAATCATAATTATTTTATGTATAACCCTATATTAAAAATGTTTTAGCTATTAAAATGTGAATTTAGCACTTTTAACTCTTCTTTAAGTAAAACAATAATAAATGGCCTAATCTAATCCAAGTGGATAAAAAAGGATAATATTATATTCCTAAGGTTGATTTAGGTCGAAATACACTTATATAATAGAATTAGTACCTATGTTAGGGAAATTATAATATCATTTTTACCTTTAATAACACAATTTACTTTAATCGTGGAAAATAAAATTCCAAAGTTACTATTTGCCAAAAGATATTTTCATCCTATTGAACAACATTTTACTTTCTTATGTAAATCTTGTCTCTAGGATTTTTAAAATTCAAATCATATAAATGGTTAAATTATGTTTTATGCAAATTTTCAAATGTGCCTAAAAGGTGGGTAAAAGATGATAAAAAGTTCAATAAAATTTTATATATCTAATCTTATTATAAAATGACTCCAATGAATTAAATTAGACTAATATATGTATTATGTATCTATTTTTACTTTAAAATAAATTTAATTAAAAATAATTATTTAAAAAGAAGTTGGTTTTAAACAATTATGTAGTGTTTTTCACTATTCATCAAAAATTAAAAGTTTTCAGAAAAATACCAAAAACGCATCCTAATATAATTTTGATATTATGAATTCAAAAATGAATTATATTTTACCAAATTAAAAACATATAAGTTACATTAATTAATTTAAAATTAATTCCCATTGTCGAAACCAAAAAGCAGATTTTTGAGAATTAAAAAGTATCAAAAGATTGATATCAATTTATGTCCAATTTAAAAGTAAAATTACTTATAATGAACAAAATTGGATTAAATGACAAAAATATAATATAATTCTACTTCAAAACCATTCAAACATATAATTTAACACTCTAAATTATTTTTCGTAAAAAAGTTGTTTTCAATTAAAATTTAGTATTTTCACTATTCATTAAAATATTAAAATTATGAGAAAAACATCAAAAGGTTATACAAACTAAATTTTTATGTCCCTATTATAAAGAAGAAGTTTATTTTTTCAAATTTAATATATAAAATTATCAAATATTGTATTTAAAAAGGGTTCACCATTAAAAGGTGGTAAAATTACATTTTTTGAAAAATACTTCTTTTATCTGAAAAAATTAATTTCTTCTTATATTATGTCTAAGAAACACATAATATAGATTCTAAAATTATATGTAGTATATAAAATTCAAATTTTAGTTAATACTATTCATAACCATTTTTTGAATGGCCAGTTTGGTAAGTCGTGGTGCGCTCAAACTCAGTGTTTCATGTAATGTAAGCTATTGAATTGCCTTAAAAAGGTAATGTACTATGAAATCTTGAGATTTTACAAACCCTCTACTCAAGTATAAATACCACTATATTTTCCCTTTAAAACCACTTTATATTAAATTTATCTTGAAAAATCTTATACCAAATACCTATCCAAAATAACCATCACATCCAAGATATCTTTTCCTTCCCAAAATACCAATCCTAGATGGCTTGAAGTTTAATCCAACGGAGGATATCCATGGAGGACGTTTAAATCTTAAAAAACTTCTTCCATATTTATCTCCTATTCTTCCACTATAAAATCTATTATAACCATACTAAAATAAAAAAATAGTTTTCTTTACTCTAATAAAGTATTATTATTATTCTGGAACAACTATTTTATACCTCTTTTCTATCCTATAGCTAATGAAAAAATTCTATCATGCATATGTGTAGAATATCACCTCCACGAAGCAATGTACATCATTTTTCATCACCATCTCACACGACTAGTTATATAGAGGATTTAATATATTGATATGATGTTTATAACATAATTGTGATTCTCTGATGATAAAATATTATCTACCTTTTTACCCTCCTATCGAATAAAAAATTGAAATGTTTCTTGTGTGTAATTGTGAATTGCCACCCACATGAAGTGATGTATTTTTTTTTTAATTTCACCTCACATGGATATTTAATAGGATGGATTTATATAATAAATATGATATTTATAACATGATTATACAAGGAAAATGTAAAATTTTATATTAGGTCTTTTTTTCATCCATTATAAAATATAAAAGTCCTTGTCATGTATATGTGCGGACTACCGCCTCCATGAAGGATGTATCTTATTTTTAATTACCACATTACACGGATGGTTGAAAAGTATATTGAATGTTTAAAAATTAAATTTATAAATTTTGTAGGATTTTTTAGATTATGGTACCATGAAATCTTTGACCATAGTTAATGCACCAAAGTTATTTTGGAGATTATGAACAAAACAACCTCAAAACATCCGAAATAAGCTTTATCAATTTAATAATAAAATAAAATATGATAATAAATAAAATAAAATGAATAATGATAACATAATGAACATTAATTTTTTTAATGATGTAAACAAGTAATATAGTTTTATTATCTAGAAATGTATAAGTCAAATAAAGTGATTTTAAACTCATTGTAAGGGATTGTTATTTAAAATATTATTTCAAATGATTAAAATACGTTTTCCCTCCTATACACGTTCTTATAAATGTTTAAAGAATACAACTATTTATATGAAAAACGTTTTTAAAGGTCATTTTAAACTAATTTTAATTTTTTTCATTGGTTGGAAATGAATCTTTTCAAAGTTTAGCATATATGTTATTTATGACTTTATTTACAAAAATTCTAAAAAACTTTTTTTAACATTTACCACATGACTACCTTTTTCCACCATCAGAAAATTATTATTTATTAATATTACTCTACAAGTTTTCATGATTTTTATAGAATATAACATTTCCCATTGTTCAAATAATTTTTAGTTATTAAATTATTTCAAAATAAAATGAAATTTATTCTTAAGTTTTTAGATAAATAAAAGTTGTTTGGTTATAGGATGAAAGGTTAATTTTATGAGTTTTATGGTTGAAGTGAAATATTTTATGTTTTTTATTAATAATATGGAAATTAATCATATTATATGATTATTGGTGGGTTTGATATATCCCTATATACATTGGGTAGTGATATGTTCTCAAGAGGAGACATGTGAAATTAAATATGAAGGTTATTCCTATGTAAGTGTTCTTGTAAATGTGATTATAAGGACAATATAACAAGATTCCGACATGGATTTTAAATTATTTATATGTATTTTTTATGGAAATATTTCGATTTCATGAGGTTTTTAAATTGTCATATGAAAGGTTTTGATTATAAAAGGTAAAATATTTGTTTTTAAGGAAAATGTTTTTGTGAGTTTTTATGTTTTCTTAAGAAACTATCATGGTTATTATTTTTCATTTATCCTTAATAATAATTTTTTTTATAAAAACCTTGGGATTTTATATATATGTAATGATTAAGTAAATGATTATTTGATATCAAATTTTATTTCTTTTATAAAGATAAAACTTATAGTTTTTCTTGTTTTTCAAATGGACTAACAAGTTTCCTTTCTTTTCATATCCCTTAATGGAATTTTTTTCAACCCACAATTTCAAATGTTTTTCATAGGGCTTAGGGATGTGTAGAGATTATAAAAATTTAATTTGTAACATATCCTAAAAGTAGACATTTTTCATAAATGAAACCGGATTGAAAACATAAAAACTTTTTCTAAGGGAAAAAATATACACTATATAGAAATATCCACTTTTTATGTAATTTTTTCCCTAAATATCTAAAACTATAAACTATTAAAGATCTCATAAATGTATAAAAGTCAAACCCTTGTTATAAATCATATAATTATGGTTTGATTATGTTACAGGTGTTATAGTTAGTTTCATAATAAAGGTTCTTATAACCTTATAGGTTAGGATGATGTTAAAATACAATTTTAATATATTCATATTCATGGTTATATTATCATGAGATTTCTATAAGGATTTTCATGATTCATCATCTAATCCATGTATATATGGATTTTTTACTTAGAGTAAATATATAAAATTAATTAGGATGGAAATAATAGAATGATATCCTACTGAAACAGAAACCTAGAATGGTTGGGATTATATAACCCCTCGATTCATCGACAGGTCTAATGATACAAATTAGTTTTCTAAATTAACTGGGTTTTTTTGTATGCCTAAACATAGTTTAAACAATATTTTCATAAGGATTTGATTATAGATATATCATGATGTCTAAGATCATGAAATCCAACACTAATTATTACCTTTATAAATAATTTAGTTATTATTATCCATGAGATTAATTCATTGATATTATCCATGGATGCATTTTTTTTCTCAAGTTATTCATTAAATGGAATGTGTTTTTAGTTATTTAACTTTACATATTGATTATACTCTATTACTCATTATAGTTTTCTTTGTACGTAATCCTTAATAAGAATCTAAGATCTACCTTTATTTTCTTTTTTTTCATCGCTATATGAAGAAGGATATTATGAATAATAAGAAGGTTTATAGAACATTTTGTATGCTATGTATTTTATATTTCCAAAGTAATATGAGAATTATATATGTATATGGTTCTTAATGACTGCTAAACAGATCGATTGTGTGTGGTGAGATTCTCTTATACCATATACCAGTGTAATTAAGTAAATACTAGCTATGGGTTTCTGGATTCAAGGTGTTACAATTGGTATCAAAGGAAGTTTAGTATAAACCATGGGATATATATTTTAAATAAACATAACTAACATGATAATTATGATAATCCCTTATAGTATATGATATCTTTTACCATTATGGGTATTTTATTTTATGGCTGAGTATTTATTATGATTATGAGCTCACTTAGTGTGTGGTATTATTCAGTGGTGGTTCCTAATGGGAGAAAGGGAATCAACGTTTGTAGAAAATGTAGAAATTTTCTTACACATAAAAACAATATATCTATTGTTGGAACTAAGTTGATAAATTTAATTTAAGAGTATCTTACTCAGATTATGAAAAATAAACATTCCCAAATGGTGAAACCTATTATTCTACAGTGTGATTCACCTATGTTGGATTTCTTAATACAATAAAAGTCTCAATATTTTAGTAGAACTACCAATCCATTGATATATGAGAAATGGATTAAATCTCTTAAACAATATTCCTATATATATGATGTAATGGAAGTGAAAAACTTATTCTACCCTTATATTTTTTGAGAGGATATGTCAATCAATGGCGGTCATTGATCTGGACCACTAAAGAGGTTTAAGAAATAGATATTTTGGAATAAATAAATTTTAAATTCATATTATTTTGAAAATACTTATCTTGAGAATAATTAGCTAAAATTGAGAGGATGTTCTTCACTTTAAAGAACAAGTATGAAGAAATTTTGATGGAATATGAGGCTAACTTCACAAGAATATCCAAGAATGTTTAGAACTACATATTTAACCCAGTATCAAGATTGATAATTTATTTGATGTTATCAAAACTAGTATGTGAAGGGATCTAGTGTCTCAAACGTTTTTATAATATGATGATATAGTTTAAAGTACCATTAATATGAAGAATTAATTTTATATATTCTATATCTTTAAGGGAAATTAAGAGAATAATAGGTTGACTGAGAACCAAGAAAAAGGTAAACCATCCAATAAGAATAAGGGAACAAATTAATTTCCATTTTTTAAAAATATTGGAAAGAAACATCCTAGAAAATGATTTAAGGGCATGGGATTTTTCTATAAGTGTGGATATAAGGGTCATATGGCTAATGAATGAAAGGTGAAGAAAGATATCAATGTTATCAAGTGTTTAAACTATAGAGAAATGGTGAATTATTCACTCCAATGTCTCAAGAATCAAGGGAACCTACCACAAAAGATTTTTAGGGGAGAAGTCCAAGCTTTTGCAATCAATATAAATGGTGTCAATTTTCCTAAAGATATGGTGGTAGGTACTTTAATCATATCCTCATATTTATCTGATTATTTAGTTTATTCTAGATCATTACACTCTTTTATATTTTATTTTTTTCTAGGAAAAGTATATATTTACTTATCACTTTAAGAAGGGAGTTATCAGTCAAAACTCCCTATGAAAATCTCACTACAATAAGGATGTGTCTGTCAGTTCCCATTATAACCCATAAATGTGAAATATTTGAAAACTTTATTATTATACCTATGGTAGATTTTGATATAATACTTGGTATGTATTTTATTTTAAAATATAATTAAAAAATTTACTTCTAGGAGAAGTAAATTATGATTCGTGATGAGGATGTAGAATTATTTATCTTTATATGGGAGACTTCATCATCTAGGTAATATCTAGACCAATCTCCAATAGCTCTTCTAAATCAGATTCTTAGGGAAGAAGAGAATACACAACTATGTATGAAATAGGTAATCTTCAAATTGAGGATGTGCCTATTATATAGGAATACATTGATGTCTTTCTTGAGAAATTACCCAGTCATGCACTAGAATAAGATATTGAGTTTATCTTGATTTAATCCTGGATGTGGGACCAATATTATATAATCCCTACAAAATGAATGTTGTATAATTATTGGAGTTTAGTAAATAACTATAGAAGTTTTGTGATAAGGGATTTATAAATCCTAGTCTTTCCCATTGGGATCCCCTATTCTTTTTGTCAAGAAGAAAGATGGATCTATGAGGTTGTGAACTAATTATAGGGAAATAAATTCAATTAATATAAAGAAAAAGTATCCAATGCCTTGAATTGATGAATCTTTTTATCAACTTCATGAAGCTTAATATTTTTGAAAGATTTAACTTCTTTCTAGGTATCATCCATTACAAGTAAAGAAGGAAGATATTCCAGAGACAACATTTTTTACAAGGTATGGACATTATTAGTTTATAGTAATGACATTTTGATAGACTAATGAACCCTATATTTATATATATTTAATGAGCATTGTATTTAAGGAATATCTTGATAATTTTTTTTAATATTTAATAATGGAATATTGGTGTACTCTGAAATCTATGAGGATTGTGAGAATAACTTGAAGATCATTCTTGAGACACTTAAACAAAATTAGTTATATTGGAAATTTAGTAAGTGTGAATTGTGGATTTAGAAATTTTCCTTTCATAGACATATTGTGTCCAAGCATGGAATCTCAATTGATGGCACAAAGAAAATGGTAGTCAAATATTGGCTTGCACCAATGAATATAATTGTGGTATATAGTTTCATTGGCTTGGTATGTTGTTTTCGGTGATTTTTTCAAACTTTTACCTGATTTGATAACCCATAAACTAATATTATAATTAAATGGGTTAACTTCATATAGAAAAAGGAATGTTAATACTTTTTTAAGAATTTAAGATAAAATTAGTGAATTGTTCTATTTTGACTCTACCATTGGGAAATAATGGATTTTTGATATACAGTGATGCTTCGAAGAAGGGACATGGTTGTGTCCATTTATACAAGGATAAAATTAGAGACTATGAATCAAGGTAGTTAAAGACTCATGAAAAAAACTATCCAACTCATGATCTAGAGTTAGCAGTCATAATATTTTCTTTGAGGATATAGATACATTATCTATAGGTGAAATATGTGATATATACACGAACCATAAGAGCCAAAAAAATATGTATATATATATAAGGCAAATGTATTGGCTTCATCTACTTAAGGATTGTTATTTCACATTATACTACCACCTCAAGAAGGAAAATAAGGTAGAATATGTATTGAGAAGGAAATATTATGGATTCATAACCGAAATTAGTATTTATAGAGATTATATGTTTCTATATTTAATGAAAATGGATATGGTAATTATTGAGGTAGGAGAAACATTATTAATTTTTTAAATTAATTCCAAACCATATTTTTTGGAAAAGATAAAAATTTCTCAGACTGATGATGGGAATTTTCAAAAGAAAATTAAATATGTAAATGATGGAAAGTTGGTAGACTTCATATGTGAAGATGGAATTCTAAAATTTCAACAGAGGATAAATGTTACATATATAACTAAGCTGGAAATGGAATTATTAGATGAATTTAATAGTTTGAATTTCTATATACACCTAGGAAGCACCAAGATATATATATATATATATATATATATACATTTGAAGGAACGTTTTTAGTGGGATAATATAAAGCAATAAATTGCTGACTGTGTATCAAGATATTTGTTTTTTCAATAGTTAAAAGCTGGGAGACATCATCCTAGAGGATTAATTCAGTATATACCTATTCATATGTGGAAATGGGATGACATTACTATTTTATTTTTCCATGAATTTGCAAACACTCCTAGAAAGAATGATGTAAAATGGATTATTGTTGATCATATTACCAAATCTATACATTTACTCACTATAATATAATATTTAACTCTTTATTTCCTTACACGAATATATATTAATTAAGACATATTACTTTATGGATCACCTCTTTTAATTTTATATAATCTTGACCTACAATTTATATAAAAATTATGGAAAAGTATTTAGAAGTCTCTAGATACTAAACTTTATTTGAGAATTTCCTATCACCCTAAAATTGATGGATATTATAAAAGGAATATTAAAACATTAGAATACATGTCGAGGTAATTCTCTTATAACTTTAAAGGTATGTGGGATCATTAATTACCTTTGGAAGAGTTTTCCTAAAACAATAGCTTTTATTCAAGTATTCAAATGGAATCGTATAAAGCACTATATAGAAGAATATGTTGTATTCCAACTTATTGGGATGAAGTTGGTGAGGTAAATCATCTCGATCTAGAACTTGTTGAGGATACAATAGAAAAATTAAAGACTATTCAAACTCATATTAAATTAGCTCAAAGTAGACAAAAGAGTTATGCTGATAACTAAAAAAAAGATTTGTAATTTCAATAGGGAGGTCAAGTTTTCTGGAAATTATCTCTATATAAGTGTGTTATAAGGTTCGGTAAGAAAGGATAACTTATCCCTAGTTACATCAGACCATTTTAAATTATATAAAGAATTGGAGTTATAGTTTACAATTTAGAAACACCACATAGACTCGCTAAAGTATATAATGTGTTCTATATCTCTTTATTAAGAAAGTATAAGTCAGATATAACACATGTTCTCACCTCTAAGTAAATATAATTGGAACCTAATTTATCTTACTATAAAGAGACTATCAAAAAATTTTACATTAGAGAACAAGTGTTGATAAATCGAATGACTTATCAAGTAAAGGTACTTTAAATAAATCATAGCATGGAAGAGGAAACAAGGGAACCTGAAGAAATTATGATGAAGAAATACCCAAATCTATTCATGAAGTGACATTATGTAAATTTCAAGGATGAATGTCTTTTAAATAGGTGGGAATATAACACTCGAGCTTTAATTATAGTAATTCTTGATGTTTAAAGAAACAATATCACAATACACATAGTTTTATTCAAGATTAGAACCTAAATTTTCAAATTTTATAAGTTTAGTTTCCTTGAATTTATTTAATTTTTTAAATAATAATATAAAAACTAACTTAGGGTGAAATTTTGGGATTTTTCTGAAATAATTATTTTTTTAGTGAATAGTGAAAAATACAGATTTGTCAAACGTTATCTTTTATTTTCAATAAATCAAGTAAACTAAAATTCCAATTATATTTTTGATTTATATTAAAGTTACATATGATATATATTACTTATAATAATCTAATTTTAATCAAAAAAATCATAATTTTGATATAAGTTAACTTTTATGCTTAAAAATGATTTTTTATAAAAACTATTTTCCAATACTTTTTATGCATTAAAATTAATTTATTCCAATTATATAAAATTAATATTGAAAAATAGATTCAATATATATAATTAGTATATTTAAATTTGGTAAATTGATCCATTTTATTTTCAATCATTATGAATAGCAAACTTAATAAATATTTGTTACCTCGATAAGGGTAAAATGAGTAAAACAAAGTTAAAACATTCGTATAAGGCTTTAAAATTTATCTAAAAATTAATTTATCCAATTAAATGAATTTATTTAGTAACTTTATATCCAAATTTCAAAAATATGGAAACTTGGTGCAATATTTCTTTGATTTAACCCATATAAAATTTATGTAAAAGATAAATCTAGAAATGTCACTTTTTTGAATTTAATGTCTATAATATTTTGTGATAGGGATAAAAATAAGTAATTTTCAGTTATAAAATGTTATTTTAAATATAAAAGATTTTTTTTATCATGTTAATTTATTTTAAATTTTTAGTGATTGAATAAATATGCTAAATGGTTATGCAACGGTGACATGGTACTTATTCAATTGATAGGAAAATAAAATAAATCATTTTTAAAATATTAAAAGTAATATAAATTGGATTTTTTTTCAATGAATATTATAGATACATATGATATTTTATGAATGTTTTAAAGTATTATATTTTATTTCTTTATTTTTATTGATGCATTTTAATTCAAATTAAATGAATAGTGTCAAAATTGACATTAATGACATTTTATAATAAATAATATTTTGTTAAATGATTTAAAATTCATAAATATATTAAATTTAGAAAAAATAATGTTATATATATTAAAAAATAAACCTTGGTCTATTTATGGTATTTTTTCCTTTTATTCTAACATTCTTAACCCTTAAGTTGTAGAAAACTTTAATATTGCGATAATTTTAAATAGGGTTAACATGGGGTTAAAAATAAAAGATAAGGGTGAAAAGATAACCAAAACTTGTCAAAAATTTATTATATGAGATTATTTTTACTGATAATCAAATTATATTTTAATTATATAAATTTTTAACTATTCAGACTTAAAAAATAATTTATATTGATTTAATACTTTAAGAAATCCCAAAAATGCCCCTCTCCTCACTTATCAAAGGGAGAACATTATATCTTTTATTTACAGCATATTGATCCACTTAGCTTGACCAAACCCTAGCCAATTTCCTTATAAAAATACTTATAAAAATTATATAGTTTTTTTTCTTTCCAAAAGACCAACCTACTTCCCTTATGATGAGATCTAAAGGAAGTCTACCGAAGTAGAGGTATTTGTCTTTACTAAATTTTTCCTGTTTACTTCTTCTTATACTTACTAATAATGGTTTCAAAACAAACCAAAATAATAACTTTAATGTCATAAATATACCAATATTTTATTATTATTATGGTATAATAATATTCTATCTCTTTTCAATCCTATAAAAAGTGAAAATGTAGCTCGTGTGTACGTATAGCTTACTGTATCCACGTTGTGGTGTAATTAATTTTTCATCACCACTTTACATGAATGGTTATAAAGATAAAAATAATGAATATATATTATATTTATGACATAAATATTCTTTTATATTTTTAATATCATATATATATTCTTACATTTCAATCCTTTAGAAAATGATAAAGTTGCATATGCATACATGTGGACTACCACCTCCGTAAAGCTATGTGATCTGTTTTTTAATTTCTTATTTACATGGATAATAATAGGGACAAGTTTAGTGGTTATATATGATACTTATATCATGATTAAAATTATATATATTATGTAACCATAATCAAATTATAAGGTTTAGAAATACATAATCAAAACATACATGAAAAATGAAGTAGTTAATAGCTAAAATAATTATAATAATAAAATATTGTTAACAAATGGGTGATAAAATGTAATTAATGGATCATATATGATATTATAGATATGTATATAGTTTTTTATATAGATATAATAAATTTAAATTTATTATTCACGAGGTACAGGGAACTTTTGAGGAAAATCAAATGCGAGGTAAGGGATTTCATCTCAATTTACACTTCATCAAGACATATTTGCTATTTTGCACCTATTTACATTATGTGGTTTATATACTACCTATTTTTAATTAATTAACATAAGTATATATTTATTCATTATTTTTAATTATTCAATTAAATTTACAATTTTAAGAGTAATTCTTAAAAGAAAAGTTGGTCTTATTTCACTTTTTGATCGGGAACATTTTTCTTCCATGTCCATATATTTCAAAATTATTTTAAAAAATTCCTTTTATTTACTCAAATGATTTATTAAGGAAATTTGAAGTTATCCTTTGATTTTAATAAGGTTTCAAAATAATCTTTCTAATGTTTTCTGAAATGTTTATTTTTAACTTATTTTATAAAAAGTCAAAATAATATTTTTTTTACAGTATACGGTGTTAACGGATTTTACTTCCACCATAAAACTTTTACAATATTAGCTTATTAAAAAATGGTTTTACAAAGAAAACTATTAAATAAATGATTATTTTAATATTTTTCTTCCATTTCCAATATTTCTCCAATGACATAATTTTAATACAAAAAAGTATATTTCCAATGAATCAAGGGTTATATCTTATCTCTTATTAATTCTGTTGTCATAAAATTTATATTGAAACATTAACTTTTTTATGATAATTGGGAAATTAAATTTCCTCTAAATATAAATATTATTTTTATCATGGATATGATTATTTATTCAACTATATGTTATTTCCATATACAATATTTTACTAGGAAGGTTATTTGATTGATTGAGGAAAACCTTGATAAATATATATTCTTTACTCAATACAGATAGTTATTGATAAATTACATTATTTATGAATTTAATTTATCATTCAATATATGAGTAATTAATTTTAAATGCATTGATGGGTGGGGAACGTAATTATATATCCCCTTGATGCATCGATGGGTCTCATGAGACAAGTTAGATGGGAAAATTAAATGAGTTATTGGTATATGCTTACCCATAGTTTAAATTATATTGGTGTATGTCTTTGAGAGTATAGATATCATGATTTTTTAGATCATGATGTCTAACATTAATCATTTACTTCATTTATTATGCATTATTTAATCATGATAGATTCTAGTATACATAACCTTTTCTAAGAATATGAAATCACCGTTTAATTTTTTTCCTTTCTCCAGGATATAAAGAAGGGTATTATGAATAATATCAAGGATTCCAAAATACTTCTTATGATGTGTATTTTATATTTCCAACATAATTAGGTAATCATGTATGTATATAGTTCTTCGAGATTGCTAAACGGATCGATCCTACATGGTGAGATCCCTTATATCTTATACCAATGTAATAAAGTAAACATCGGATCTGGGTTATTAGATTCTGGTTGTTAGATTTTGAAGTTGTCTAGAATCTTGGTTAGGGTTATTTTTTTAAATATGGAATTAAACTTTTTTGTAAGAAAAAAATCATAATCTTATACAATCCCCATGAACCATATCAACCACAACATTGAATGTAAATAGGAAAAATATCAATTATATCTTACATAGGTGCTATTATGAAATAGGTAGAGGCCCTTACGCAATTCATCATAAGATTAGGTTTGTAGGAAACATGTGTGAGGGAGGGAATGAGTGACTTATTGGGGTAAGGCAGCACCTAAGGGATTTATCGAGAGGCCAATGGAGTATGGAGGGTGATAAATAATTCTCTTCCTTAGTGAATTTTTAATGTGGGTTCAGGAAACACTTGGTACCAATCATCATTAAAAACCCATGTGATATCAGGCCTAAACCTATCTCATTTAATGCACCTTCTTCATGGATACACACTAAGCCAATTCTGTCCAAGCCATTTTCCACAATTAAAGTAGAAGTAATCTTGAGTTGTGATCTCAAAGTTTATTCCACAATGACAACATTTCCATGTGAAGGTAGAATGTTCTTAACATGATTGATCAGTGATCTGAATATACAGTCATAAGTTTTGATGAAAATAATAAGTAGAGATATTATAGGTGCTATTGGAAGTTACTCATAGATGATGAATTCTATATAAGTTTCAATGCATTAACTGGAAGATAGTATGTAAATCAGATGATGTTGATAGATGGATTTTTATACTGACCCCACCTATTGTGTCCCACCTATCCAATAGAAGGACAATCCATCATAACCCCAAGCTTACCTCCAATAGGATAGTGGATGACGACAAGTGACAAGAAGGAATAAATAAAATGGAAGGTCTTTTCCTAATTTACCTGTACACGTGAACTCAACCATCTCCATGAAGAAGATTAAGGAAATATAAAATATAGTAATATATATATAATGTAAATATGCATAAAATAAACTCTAAGAAAATACAGCATAGTATGATAGTGTAATACAAATGATAAAAAGTAGAAAATATACACCCAACTAGAAATATGGGGGGGAACTGAACTGAAAGTAACTGTAAAGAGTAGAGTAGGGGAGAGCCTAGCCCAAGATCCCAGAGTCTGGCCATAAAACATAGTCTAAATCACCACATACTACTAAGCTCCACTGATACCAGGTCCACTATAGTTACTATTAATTTCTATGTTTTCTATATAAGAAAACATATGTGTGGGAAAATCCCATGCAGGGGTGATTGTATACATACCCAATAAGACACCATGAAATCACCAAACATGAAGCATTAAGAGAGAGTAGTCATCTAATCACAACAAATTCATTTCAATTAGAATATGAGACAAAAACTATATAGATAAACCTATATATGATCAATAATAAGCCCAAATGTAGAGAGAAAGGGTATGTCAATCTCTACATCCCAGATAAGAATGATAAGTCCACCCGTAGCTCCAAAGTACCATCTCTAATGCTCAACATCATGAAAAACAAAATAATAAATCATATGGATGTTCTCCCACCTCTCCACTATGCTACACAGCCAAGGTACCCACCACTATGAATAGTATATCTCTCATATCCTTACCAAAATATGAGTGGGGGTCATCTCCTCCATATTTCACTCCATAGATGAAGGTGACACAACTCCCGTGGAGGAACCGCACCCCACCAAATCTCAAAGATGGGGGAGTAATGATCTATAAATAGAGGATCTGCACCCACTATAGGGAAGTTCCAACTCTACTTGTATAAAGAGTATGTGGAACTTGAGCCCTGGTGCAACTGGGGAGTACTGACCTCAGTAAAAATCCAATGATCACACCAGATCACTACCATCATTAAGAATTTATAAGATAAGTTTCATACTATAATCACCTTATGATGTATCTCTACTATCTAAATGGAGTCCACTATCATGTTCTACATGGAAAACTACTCAGGATGGGCTACTCACGAGCCAAAATATATGTCCATATAAAGGATATATGAGAGGAAGTTTTAGAGGAAATAATCACCATGTATAGAGATCCTCACAATGTGTAACCCCACCTCATTACCCAGCTATGTTCTCCTTTAGACACAGCTTGGAATCCATGTCATACTATATGGAGTTTACAGGTGGTACACAGTGCCTATGCCACCCTATGCCTACCCGAGTACTGTCGGTCATGCCCTTGTACATTGGGTTGTTCCCATATACCATTACATGTTTGCGTACCAAGATGTGCGTGTTTACCCTTGGACATGCCTATGTATTCTCAAAGTCCATGGTGTGTCTGTAAAAAATATTGACAAATGAATGAGTCTCATCATTAGTCTGACGATCTAAAATGTAATTTGACTAATATGTCACCACAAACAACCCTAAATAGAAAAAATGAATCATGTCATTGTGATACTCATGAAAAAAAACTCTGGAAGGGCTATTTATTTTCCCAAATCAGACACCCAGTGAACAAAACACATTTCTTCATAACACATACAAAAATCAATTCATGGGTTTGAGATATGAGTTGGAATTAAGTATCCATCATTATTATTTAATAGAATACCTCAATACCATGATCGTGATGTCGTAGAGAGATCACCAATCCAATGTTTTACAAATAAGCTACCGTTGAATCAAGGTTTTTACAAAAACAAATATTATGATTATTATTATTATTATACTATCTGAAATGTGGAGACCTCCCCCTTTACCATTCTTATCATGCCCACCTAGCCCTAGTGAATTATTTCATTATTTTATTTCTATTTTATTAAAACTCTCTACTGTATCATTTCTTGCTGCATAAATTCATGCCTATATATTCCCAATTCTAGTGCCACATCATGTGGAAACAACATTATTGTGCACCACTAATCACACAACACCATCAATATAACATAGCAATATCACCCAAATCCATCGCATGCACCTCTGTAATTCATGTTTCTCCCATTACATGTGCACTACATTGACCCAAGGATCGCTTCCATCATTAGCCTCCCTGTCATCATCACCTCTACCATGACCAGCACCATTATCCATTATGCTAAATATTTCAACATCAGAACCCCAAACTGCTCAGTAAAGAAAATATTCTCATACAGGGTATCCCAAAACTGAACCTAAAAAATCCCATATCATTACGCACCGCAACTGTTCCATTGATCTATTATGAAAAATATCAATTGCATAATGATTTTCTACCATTTATTTTTTAAATCATCTTCCAAATATAACATCAATGATGAACACCCAAAAAATAAGGAAATAAATGCACAAATCTGACAAAAAAATAGTGAACCTTGGTTTTTGTTCAACTTGGTCTCAATTTGTTTCCATTATAGTAATGAATGGATAGAAAAATAAAAAAACAATAAAATCAATTCCTAAACTATAGGGAGATAAATCATCAACTGTAATTAACCATCAATCAACGAACTAATTTTTTTGGGTTAATTGATTCATGTTCAACAAGGGATATCAAAATGGGATAAATCCAATTAAATAAAATTCTCTATATAGAGAACATATCAATCCTTGGTAAAAAACACACTCACTAGTGATGTCATTGAAGATCCCACTATGTTCACCATCCATCAATTTATTTTCTTCAATCTTCATCGACGATACACATTCCCCATTTGTCTCCACTAATAGAGCTCTCTTCCTCCTCATCTCTAATCTCCGAGGGCTATACGGTTAACCTTGTAGATTTTTTATAACATGTCATTTATTGAGAGAGAGTTAGGTTTTGTAATTTAAAATAAAATAAATAAATAATAAATTTATTTTACTAAATTCACTACCAATGCCTACCTTCCACAAAACATTTGACACTGATGAATTCTATATTGCGGCTAGGGAAAACCGTGCATTCTGGAATCAACAATGGTCTCAAATCACTTATTCAAGACTCCGTTCAGGATTTATTTCATTATTTCATACAAAAACATGTATGTATGATATTAATCTATTTAATATTATTATAATATCAATACTAGGCCTCTAAATATCATTCCATCATAGCTCTTGGCTCCAAAATTGTTCCTAGAAATATTCCAAAGTCTTACATGGGAAAAACTGACTCATGACACCCTCCCCACCTTTAAATTTTTTCATATAAAAAAATAAAACCTACCCTCAAGTTAGGATACTCAGAACTCAATTGTATTTCCTATCCCAATAAGATCCTCATAGGTCTCCCATTCTATTAACACATGCACACCCAAGGGAACCACTTTCCCATAGAGGGTCTTCTCTATCAGTTCGAAAGTCCACCAGGAACCACAAAAAGGTAACCCCCTATATGATGTACAACTCATCCTCGTTGACATCATACAATTATTTGGGTATATTTCTCCTCAAATATAACACATAGAAAACACTAAGCACCTAGAACAATTATATTCATGGGTCCAAGTGGTATTCCACTTCGCAAACCCAATGCAGTGAACTGGAAAATGGGCATGTGATCCTTAGAGAGTCTTCCATCCCATCCAAATACAAGTGATCCTTTATGAAGTGATACATATTAGAAGACATGATCTCTTTTTCAAACTCAAAATGATACTATATTTAGTCCTCAAGGGAATCCTGATGTTTCTAATAAATCCTCATCCACTCCAAGATGAATTGCATCTTTCACAACCATTGCTTACACCAACTTTAGGCCCATAAGAATTGACTCCCACTAGCTCTAATCAATATAGTGGTGACCCTCCAAGTCACCCATATATGGCCTCAAATTATGATTCACCTATGGTGGATTGGTAACTATCATGATATGAAAAATCCACCATTATAAAATGATCCTCCCATCTATGTCCTAGAACCAACATGCAAACCTGAATCATGTTAAGTAGAATATAAACAATTTGGTTAACCTATCCACCAATATAGGAAAAACATCATGATCTAGTGAAAATGAGTCCCAAAGGCCTTCAAAATCCTCTCTATAATCATTACATGAAGCATTCATCATGATCTAAAATGATAATCGATGGAATTTCATGATGTCAAACTACCAACTGCATGTACATGGATACCTAACTCTCTAATAAAATCTTATTTCATATGTTTAGGAAATAGAACAACTTGGTGAGTTAGTCTTAGATCATTAGTATTGTGTCATAGCCTCATAATGATGATAGATTCTCTAACACTAACACCAAAAATATTGTTAGGACCTAAAGGGTCCTAGATACCCTGAGAGGTGGGGTGAATCTGGGTATGGATATTCTAATTCAAAATTATTCATGCACATTAGATCTTGACCTCTATATTATAAGGGTCACTTTGTTTTCACTTATATTGTTAAAATTTATCTTTTTCATTCCTTATTTATCTGATAATGATGCTTGGGATGCATTTCAGGGAAGAAAGCAGGAATACATAGATATTTTTACTTGATTCACCCTCACTGGGCTATGTCTAAGGAGCATACAATGACGATGTGTCACTGTACCAAATCCACTAAAGTTCACTGCCAATTTACAATGTTTGGTATAGATGACTTATATACCTAGGCTCACTACCATTACAATGTTTAGGGTGAGATCACTTCTTACCCAAGGGTCACTCCCTGTTCCTCTCTCTCTCTCTGGTTCACTGCTAGTAGAAAGGATCACCTTCTTCCTGTTTCTTTTCTCACTGCTCTGGAAAGGATCCACACACAGTTTATGGACTTTTAGGTCTACTCATTACCTCTAATGAATTCTACGTCCTTAAGTATTGATATATTCTCTATTGATGACCAACTTTCACTCTCAAATGAATCTCTCTTTGCACCGGGTGTATCGGGCAACTCCAATTTTTAGGCGCAGCCCTTACTACACCTTGCGTGTAATTCCCTTACCTTGCACAAAATACAATTTTCATGAAACACCTATTTTATTCAAAATGAATTGTTTTATGTGCAATATCCTTCTTTTATGAGAAAATGTTTCTTTACACACAGCCTGAGATTTATGTGCAACCTTATTTTTATGCACAACCTTTTCTTTATGTATAAACACCTTTCTTTATGTGCAAACGTGATGTTTACATGCAACTCCCTTGCGTATTCAAATTTCATGCGTCAGAGCTTAGATACTCTATAAGTCTTGAGCATTCTCAAAGGAAGGGGGTCACTCCATATTTATAGACAAAATAGACCCTATGTGAGAAACCCTCCTTGAACGTGTAATTCACTTCGAGCTCGAAAAACATATCTTTCGTGCAACATCATTTTTCACGCACTACTTTAATATTTTTCACACTCGTGCCTTTTCCAATTTTCGAGCTTCTGATCTCGAAACACCTCTTGTGCAAAAAACACAAATCCTCTATTTCGCACACCTTGCCAATATTTTGCGCACCACTTCCTTTTTTGTGCACTGCTCTAATATTTCTCACACCTCATGCCTTTTCCAATTTTCGAGCTTCTGATCTCAAAACACAGATTGCATGAAAAACTCCAATCCTCTATTTTGTGCACCACACCAATATTTCAGGCACCACTTACTTTTTCATGTACCACTCTAATTTTTCATGCGCATCCCTTTTTCAAATACACATCTCTCCATTTTCCAATTTTCAGGCCCACAAATTTGAAAAACATAGGAAAACTGCAACACCTTGTATCTACTATTTTTGTACCACCTCCATATCATCCATTCTTTTTTTGAGGTTCTTCAATCAAACATGGATAGCCAACAACATCTCCTGAACCTGAAAAATCACCATGTAAACCCCATTTTTCAACAGATTATACATCATGGTCTGCTTTGTGAACAAACACAACATGGAGTCCCACTTTGTCAACAAACACAATCACCTCAAAAATGCTTCAATGAAAACATGATGGATTTTTTTTCAACAAATATACAATCCCATTTACACTTCAAGATGGAAACCATAGACTTAACCATAGGAAGGTGAGACATAAAGAGTTAAACTCAAAAACATTATACAACATCATTGGAAAATATATTGATGCCAAAGGATCCTGATACATCTTCAACGCACTTGGATGTACTAATAAGGGAAGGAAAACTCCTAAAAACCTCTTCTCAAATCATGACTAGTTTTATAATTAATACTTGGAAGGATGACGTGATCCCCACCTTCAGAAAATCCATAAGAAACATGTACATTGGATATCTGGTCATGAAATATCTCACAATTAATATCCCCAGGTTTTACATCCCTGGATTTCTAAAGAAGTAGAGGGGTAACAACCATTGACTGGATGTATGCTGCACCATCCTCACCCTTAAGGATCAACTAAAATAGGTCAATTTCCCCATCATTTTTCTAAAAAATAATGGATAAAAAACTATGTTGTGATCATTTTCTATCATATAGACACTCGCTGGTGAAAACCAACAAAATATGGATGGTATATAATCAGTTCATACTGAAGAAAACATTATAGGTGTCATGCACCAGATCTGGTCAAGATCAAAACTGGCACCTGACCTAGTCCGTGAAAAGGCCCAAAGGGCGTTCTCGATCCCCATGGGATGGAACAAGTGCCTGGGTATCATGAATTAATGTTTGGGAATGATTTACCTGAATTTAGAATCACAAAACAACCAAAAAAATAGATAAACTGAATGAAAATTTCCAACCAAACAAACTTTAAATAAAATTCAGAATTGGATTACAAGGTATATAAAAATCCCAGAGGATACCACAAGGGAATAAAGCCAAATATAACAGCACAAGAACCACCTCATGGCAAGGGGAATCGCCCTCAATTCATCTCCATGACACTGAACCAGGAAATACCGCTAGTAACCCAACCCACCGGCTCTAAAAACTTTACCCACTTGTGACAAACATTACAAAGTATACTTACACCCAAATGTGTAATTAGGGTGTGATCCTAATCACAATAGGGTTCCACCCAAAAAGTTTCCACATGATAAAAAATTTAAGACAAAAATATTGAAAGTTTTATAAATAATAAAAGCTAGAAACAATTTCTAAAAGATACCACTTTAAATGAAAAAAAATTTCAAGAGGGAAAATTTGAAGAATGTACACTTTTAAATAAAACATACATGCTACTGAATTTTTCAACAAAACACACCGTATGTCAAAGGTAATTACAATATATCCAATGAGCACTAGTCATGGGAACACCCCTAGGCACTAGTTAGCTGTGGGGTCCGAGGTACATCGTATCTTGGTTTAAAAGTATACATAGCCAATAACATTCTCATGTACCATCCACTAGGAGGGGAAATCCCAATGAACTAGTGGTCCCCAACATCATCATAGTTTAATTAGTGTTGTCATCATAAAATTTTCTACTTTAAAATAGGACCAAACCACTACTGAATCACTAGCATACTAGTCCATGTCTGCCCACCTAGATACTCGGGTTTCCCTCTTTGGGCTCAATCAAGTTCCACATGTTATAAAATACCAATTGCACATAAAAGATGCCATTGAAAAATTATACACACACCAAACATCCCAAAAAATGTCACATAATTCCCTTTTCACCTTTAAATTCATTTTAACATCACAATCAGACCAAAAAAATCTCACAAACATGTCTCGCACATTTCTCATAATTTTAATAAAGTGTTACAACCATTTATAAAAAATACACAAAATTTATGACATAACAAATCATCACTTTCTATTTCAAAATCACATTTTAAGAATATACACCCACCAAAATAGTACCTAAACATCTTTTACACACTCTGTGTAACTCAATAAACCATTAGAGAGTCTTACAAAATAACTCCATAGAGTATAACAAGGTTTTTCACACAAAATTCATTTGAAAACCCTCTTTCAAGACTAAATGCACACCAATAACAAACCAAAATAGAATTGGAATCTCTATAAATATTTAATAAACCACTTTTATATGTTTTAAAATTAACTCAAATAATACCAATTGAATTACACATGAAAAACATACATTTTTAATCAAAAATGAAACTTTAAAATTAAATCCTAAACCAATTCCATAAAAAATGGTTTTTTCACCACCCAAAACATATGAGGAACATTACAAATAATTAATTCAATTAAATATAACTCATCAAAGAATTATTACACATAGAATCACCTACTATAGATGCGAAAATCCTAAATCATTGTGAGAAAATTCAATCCCACCACCGCCGCACCACAAGGGAAAGAAAACAAACCCTAACCAATATTATTTAACCAAGAAACTCAAAAATAAACCCTAGTTACGAATCCCTAGATATTTTACATTTGGAACTTCAAGAAGTAGGGAAGAAAACCAAATAAAATAGAAGAAACAAGGAAGGAATTTACTTACTTGAAGAAATCTTGATGTTCTGCCCCCAAAAAACCCTTCAAAATTGGGTTCCAAATAAGCTTAGGGGAGCTTGGGAACCTACCATGGTTGTAATGGTTGAATGGGGGAAGAAAGGAGTGCAATGGGGTTAATCTTGGAAGGGAAAATTTGGAATTACATAAAAAAAGTAATGTGATGGACATGATGCATGATTTAGTAAACTGTGCGTCCAAACTGCGCTGCCAGTTCTGTCCACACAAAAACTTTCCATTTTGATACAAATTCAAGGGGAACAAAGGTCTAATTTAATGGGAACATAGGGTGATTGATTTGGAAACTATGAGGGAAGGATAGGCCAAGGAAAGAAGAAAATAATTCCCTAAAATTTCAACCCTGTCACACCCGTCTCCTGAGGAAATGACAATGAACTAGAATAAAGTGAAAAATAAAGCCTGGGTGTGAAAATTGCCCACACCATAAATATTTTCAACCCCAAAAATCCTTAATAAGGTCATATGAAAACACAAAACCCAATAATATTTACATGTTCAAAGTGGGGTTCCTAATGAAAGGACAACCAGGACACTACCTGCAGGAAAAGATGACCATAAGCTAACTCGAGAGGATAAGAAGGACTCCCCATCTAAGGGTCACCCACCCCCAAAGGCCAAAACAACTTTAGTTGATCAGACAAAGGAAAACATACTCTCACCAACCAAAATTCAAACCAATTTCCTGAAATAGAAAACATAATCAACCCACATAAAAGAAAAAACACCTTAAACACTACTAGATGAAGCATAAGAAATTTTCTTGAAATGAACAACGAAATCAAATGTGGTTACCTCATCCTTACTTAAATAAAACTATTGGGAACAATCCAATACAAAATTTTAACCAATAAGTAATTTGGAGGTTATATAGTTCTGAAAGATACTACATAATTCCAAGACAACACCAAGAATAACTGAATTACTGATACGGAGAGACCCGAGCGGCTCCAACCATATAAATGAACTAACACCTGAGACTAAACCATAAAACTAACATGGGGAGGTCCATACAGACTTCCCACTATAATAGAAAACATAAAATACCATGATAGAATCAAGACACCAATAGGGGGACTCCTAAATGGACTCCCCACCATAAAGGATAGACAGACATTATAATTATTCCAAAAGAACTTAAATGAGATGCTTGGTGGGTCTCTCCACCATAATAACTAATCGTCTTAACCAACTAGCACGAGACGACATGAACAATACCCCATAAGACCCAATCCCCACTATAAGGGGGGTTTGGTTAATGAAAATTCAAACCAAAAGAGACACTAACCAGTACATCACTCCCATGAAAACTTACATCCTCGGATGAGTCCAACCAAGACCGAGATCAAAAAGAGCCTACCAGGTTATTCATACATGAACAACCATACGGATAGTTGCACACACAAGGGTTTAAGAACTATATTTGATAAAACAAAAACACCCCTCCTCCCTATAACCAAGGAGGGACTTTTCCACTGACATAGATTACAACCCTGAGTGATAGGGTCTGTACGTCCCCTTCTACAACACCGAACCACTTGGAACAAAAACACCACATAAAAACCTCAAACTAGCTTCACATCCCACATTGAAGACAAAATTTAAACCAAGATCCCTTACACCCATAGTTTTCTTGACTATGTTTTAGAATCACTTTGGGACCTACTGTTGGATCTTAGATGATTGAAGCATCTCCTGCCTCCCAATCAGGCACAAAAACCCCCTAAATATAACTTCTTCCTATAGTAACACTAGTAACTAAACCAAGAGAGGGACTTAGAAGATTCACATGCATCACCTCTTTAACCCTGAATAAGAAACAGTAGAAGAAAGAACACAGAAAATACACCTTCACTCAGAATAAGGAACTCATAAATTATCAAAAGAGAAACACACTTACATTTAAGTATAATCCCTCAAAAGGTTCCAAAATATCCATATTTTTCCTTATAATTAAACACAACACAACAATAAACCACTGAACCAGACCCAAGAGAGTGAAAGAGACATTACTAGTATTGAAACCTTGAACAGAGTTTCAAGTAGCATGAGATTACCAAAAGCAACAATAAAAGCCTCGAATGACCATATTTATCCACACTAGTTGCCTAACATGAACCATTACATCAACGAGACTGATGAAAGACCCAAAGTCCCTTTAGAACATCATCTTATAATGACAACCCCAGACCACATTCACCTTCCTCACTAAATTACCCTTAACCATTTCCAAATAAAACCTATTGGCGCAACGGTGTCAAACTTCCACTTTGAGGATTCAAGAAACTCAAGAAATCAATACTTCTTTAAATTCCTTTCATATTCACTCTTACGCTATGAGAGGATCTATGTAATATGAAAAATAAAAGAGATAAACTAAACCTTGAAACCTAAGAAGATAGTTTGTACTTTGATCAATTGGAGGACCTACCAACTGTGAATCACATGGGGTTGCACTTAAATCATGCATTAAATCTTTATGAGGGCATACCTTATCCAACAAGAAAATACAAGGACCCAACAAAGATGGTCCTTTGGTCAAAACATACCACAAACCAAAATTTAACACATGAGGGGAACCACTGCAAAGGCTTCCTGAAACATTTCTCATAAAGGACCACCAACCAACACTTCAACCCCACTTACTAGCGAAACACAAACCCAAAACATCATTTAAATAAGAGGGGTTTTCAAAATCAAAAAAACCATTAAAACAATCCCAAAAGATCATGAAACACACCACCCAAACACTAGTTTTCAAAGAATCAAATTTTCCTTTAAAATCATTTCTTTGAAAGTAAATAAGTTCAGTGGTTAGAGAGCTCACCATTGGTACCCCATGGGCCTCACACATGCATGCTTAAATTCCACACTGGGAACCCTCCCCATATCCATACTAACACTCATCCATCCATTCTATTAATCATCCATCTTCCCATGTAAACTCATTCATGTATTCACTCACATAAATACCAAAAGTTAAAATGAAAATTCTTTCTACTTTTCAAAACCAAGACATTCTACTGACACTTCCTTTTTCTTAAAACCACTAGACACAAAATCAAAACCCAATTAAAATATTACAAACCTTTTCATAAAATCTCAAACCATTCAAATGAAATCTAAATTTCATTTCATACACATTAATTTCAAAACATCTCTACCCATTTCAAAACACTTCTTCTTTCATGACAAACTCTATTTTAAAATAATCTTTGTTTTCCAAACCATCGATTTTTTGAATCCAGAAGTTTTGATTATAAGAGAATTCAATATAATCTTACACAAATACTATTTAATTAAAATACACATTTTAAAAACCTCGTTCACAATATTTTTGAAAACCCATTTTCAATCCCTTTGAAAATCACACCATTCCCACTTTAAAATCCCATTTAAAAAAGATTTCCAAAACCCGATTTAACATAACTTATGATTTCTAAAAAATAATTTTAGTAATCCATATATTTAAGTTTTGAAAATAAAATATCTATAAACTAAAACCCATCCACTCAAAACTGTTTTCATTTTAAAGTATTATTTTCAAAATTTTCAAACAAGAGTTTTCAAAATGAATTTCCAAGACCCATAAAGATATCGAATGAATCTAGGGGAAATTAGTGCTGATGGTTGACTCATAAATATAGTAAGTAGCTATACACTAATCAAACTGCCATCATGGAGAGTGTACTAGGACAAAATATCCTTCTCCACATTGCTTTATAGTTCCTGCAAGCTCACTGAAACCGTTGTCCAAACTACCATTTCATTTCCCAAATAACGAACAACCATAAAGTCTAAAAGAATTATATGGAACCTGAATTTCCCTAGTATCTGAAATCCCTCCACAAGGTGTGCTAGAAAAACACCTTACTAATAACTAGAACATCTATTTCTAAAAATCCTAGCTCCGGTCTACCCAGAATCTTTCCCAAAAAAACATGACCAAAAAGAGAAAACCAGACTCGGATACCATTTAGTCACGAACCAGATCTAGTAACCATCAAAACTAGTTCCCAACAAGGTCTGTGGAAAGGCCCTAAGGGTGTTCATGGTCCTTATGGGCTAGCAAAATTGTCTATTAATGGCCTCGTAGAGCATAGTTAATTCCCAACAGTACTATGAAAAAAACAATATTTATAATACTCAAACTATGCTACTCAATTAATTTTGAATGTAGTAGAGTGGAAGTTAGAGGTTGAACCCATAGAGAAGATGAATTAGTTTTATTATATTGTTAAAATATTTGATTAAATAATGAGGTAACGGAGAGAGTTAATTTATTGATTGAGAAAGAAATATGAAAACGAAATAGATTGATTAATTAGTTTGTAAACATATTCGTAACTGTGTCAGGGTAATGTAATTTCCAGGTTCAGGTGAAATGGGATTTATTGATACATGATTAGTGTTAGAGTAGAGATGAGTAAGATCCAATGGTCATGGTATCCCCTCCTTAACGAAAAAATATCCCATTTCCCTAGGTCTGGTTGTTTAGGGTGTTGTCAAATCACGTTTTTCTTGATACCAATTTTAAAACAGATTTCCCCTAAAGTCGACAATGGTCATGTTGTCTTTAGGGTATTCAATTGTGCAATTTAAATTTATCTTTCATATTTTAATATAGATGGTCATGATAAATGAAAACTAAAGGGATTTGAAGTTTTAAGAATGAAATTAAACAAAATAAATACATGAATAATAAAAAGAGTTAAATCCAATGCACCTTCCCCCTTCAGTTACATCACCCTAGAACAAGGAGGGATTACCCCATCATCCTAGTGATGAGAGGTTTAGAGGGAAGCAGAAAATAAAAAATAAAGGAAAAAACACAAAAATGGCATATCATATTTTCTCTAGATGTTGGTCTTTAGTCAAATCTAGAATTCTCCAAAGGTGCATCCCGGGGATCTATTTACTGGCTTTGAATTGGATTTTCCCAACCACTATCACATCATGTACTTGACCTTCATGATGTTTACTAATCAATCCACTTTTTTGTGAATCCTTGTGATGCATTCAAGAATCTCAACTAATATTTGGGATATTTGACCACCTACCCGACATGTACTTGGACTACACATCATGTATACCATGTATGTGTCACCTCCGCGTCAGTGTGAATATTCTGCATATCACGTACATTAATATTGAATTTTGACTCTCATCACAGAGTGTACTTGTGGTACATGATGTGTAATAGTCATTCAAAACATGTTTACTCATCACGGCTTGTTCGAGTAGTGTCCTCATTCTATGATAAAGTCATGATTTTTACTTGTGGTACACGATGTGTAAAACTGTTTTTCCATAATTTTCATCTTCAATTTTCTTCAAAAATCTGATGTCGCATCGGCTTATATTTCTACCCTTTTCCATTCATTTTCCACAAATTCATTTTTTTCCTACCATAAAATATAAAACAACTCAATTAATTCCAAAAATTTCAAGATTTATTCATTTAAATCCATAAATCAAAACATTGAATCATTATAAAATGCATGCATGAAATACACTTATCTAACCCCCCCCCCCCCCCCCCCCACACACACACACACACTTGCTTTCAGCCTTGTCCTAAAGGATAGAATGTCAACATACTATAGAGGACTTTCACCTAACAATGATTTAAATTCAATTTCAAAAAAAGTGATTGATCAAATGGAAAATATTATTTTCAAGAAACACATATAGAAAATTTTTCAATGAAATTTTTTTCAAAGAAACAAATCAATCATGTATTTTACTTTTCCCCTATTGAAATAGCAAAGTCTTATCAATCATCTATAATCTTTTTTTAATTCATTATTAATATGAATGCCACTTGAAATCTACTTCACATGAATTTTATTCTCATCAACAAGTTATAAATGTAAATATCATTTATCATATACCTCAAAAACATATAACTTACCATAGGCTTGCAAGGCATCTAAAATCCCCACCGTGTAAAGACAAAATCACAATTAATCATGAGGGCTACACTGTTTTAGGTTAAAATGACTATGAGGCTTTAGGGTAGGTAGGTAAATGATATAAAAAGTAAGTTTAAAAAGTAGTTTTAACTCTAAAATAATTTTCATGATATTTAAAACTATCTCAATGAATGTCTCCTTCACAAATGTAATCTCTCCCTTCCCCCAAAAACTCAAAGTGGGCCTATGATACATGTAAGTACAATGAATGAATCGACCTCTCTAGCTATTTTTTTTCTTTTCTTTTTTTTCTTTTTCAAAAGCTATGCTTGGGACAAATCACACATCCATCACCTAAACACATACAATTAAAAAATCATCGCTCTGGAAAATGGTGACTTTTGATCCTCCCAAAAGACAGCACAATTTCTTTTAATTTTTTCTTCTTTTTCAAAATCTATGATCATGAAATATCTTACATCCATTACCTAACCACATAAGATCAAAAAAATCATCGGTCTAGAAAATGGTGATTTTTTATCCTCCCAAAACACAACCCAATTTTTTTATTTTTTTCAAATTTATTTTAGTAATAGAGGTGAATAACAAAGTATAATAAAGGATATCATGGCCTTTCCCAAATCACAATAGAGAATACCCCAGAAAAATATCCACAATAGGTTATATCTCAGTACACCTAATAAATATTCTCTCCCACACTTATTCTTTTAAATATCATGAAAAACAATTAGAGGAAGGTATGAATGGATAAAATAGGCTTGTAACATGGCTCAATTCCTAACAAAGAAATTCATGGCTTCTATGAGCATAAAAATGATTAATTCATGGTGGGTGTCAAGATAAGGGATAACAAAAATAATGCCTCAATAATTTTAAAAGTGACTCTTTGTAGTCATAGATTTTATAAGATGCAATGCAAGTTCTAGAAGAAAACATGCCTGAGTTTCTCAAGAAATATACTATATATATAATGGAAAATATTTTCTCAGTGGATATCTCAAGAATGAGACAAATGGTTGGGAAAATCACACATGTAAATGCATACCAAACATCAGAAATTCAAAACACGCCTAAATATCAAAAAAATCATTTACAATGATTAACATGCTACTCTAAATCAAGATTTGTAAAATCATAATTAACATGTTTATATCTATTAATTATTTTCTCCATTTTTATCATTCAAATTTATTTAAAAAGAAATTTAAATTCATGTCATGGTAAATATCTTTGATAGTTTCATGTCTCCTAGATCATTTTGAGTAAATAATGATTCAACTGTAGGTATGTAATTGAAAATTAAATATTTAAAACCATTAAAATTTGGGGAATTGATTTTTTTTTGAATTTAAATGATTACTCCCCTTTAAAATTGATGCCTCAACTTGGATTTCTAGGTATTTTCTTCTCTTGATCATGATGTATAAGTGCCCTTCACAATGTGTAATCTCTCTACAGCTTCTTCTCCTATTTTCTTGATTCTTCCTACCTCTGGCCTTAATGTTTCTAAAAAAATAAAATACAGAAGTGAAAGAATAGGTCATAAAAAAGAAATTTGAAAACATTTGGAGTGATAGCAAGTGTGCCTTTAAAAATAGAAAATAAATAAAAATAAATAACTTGGGTTGCCTCCTAGAAGCGCTTTTGTTTAACATATTTGGCTCAACCTTACCTACTTCATCTCTAGTTCATGTGATATATGATTGAAATTTTTTTACCTCTTTGGGGTCCATGAATGGTATTAGTGGTTTCCAATCAAAATAGTTTTTCCCCTATCCTTCACCCTTAAACAGCTTGATTCTTCCAGAATGTAGTACTTTCTTGATCTCCATCAGACTGATCCACCATTTCTTCCTCAAACCTGATGAACTAAATTGAAGTTCATGAATCATCCATACCTTATATATATTCTCAAATTTTGGGAATTCAGTCACTCTTCTAGTTTTAGTGGTATTGGTTTCCAGCTTCTATTTCCACTTTGGTTGAGTATCCTTTTCCACAACAGCATCTAACTCTTGTAACTCCTCCATAATAAAAAAATCCTCAATTTCTGTTGTTTCTCTTTCTCCAAACTCATTTTCCTCTTTCACATCATAGTTATTCATTTCCTGGTGGATGTTGAAGCTAACTGATTACTTTAAACTCTCAGACAGAGTTCTTCATTTTGAAAATCGATTAGTGCATTCCCTGTGGATAAAAATGGTCTTCCCAAAATGAGTGTATTCCTTTCGTCTTCTATATCCAGCGCTAGAAAATCAATGGAGAAGTAGAATTTTTGAAATTTTATAAAGACATATTCAATGAATCCCTGGCGATTATTTAATATTGAATATACTAATTGAAGTGAAACTCTTATTGGATTAAGTTCATCTAGTCCCAAACGCTTGAATGTCATGTATGACATGATGTTGACACTCGCACATAAGTCACACAAAGATTTCCCGCATTTGTTAGATCTAATAAATATGGGAATTGAAAAGATACCTAGGTCTCTTTGCTTCTTAGGTAGGTCATTTGACACCACTTCAAAACACTCCTATGTGAGTGGGATGGTGCCAATCTATTCCAGCTTCTTCTTGTTTCTTACTAGCTCTTTTATAAATTTTGTATAAGTTGGCATGTTCACAAGAGCCTTTGAAAAAGGTATATTAATATGAAATTTTTTAAAATTATAATTAAAATTACCTCTCTATACATTGTTCTTTGCTTGTGTCATCGGATCTGGAAAAGGCATCCTTGGTTTTTATAGAGGTGTATGTTCTTCTTTTTCTGCTACTTGTTCCTTGTCAGCTTTAGCTTCCTCTTTTCTTGCTTCTACTGGTGTTTATGCTGAAAACTCTATTCCACTTCCTTTGATTTTCTTACCACTTCTGAGCTATATAGCCATCAAATCTCTATGTGGGTATTCATCAGTGAATCCTGGAATCTCTCCCATTTTGCTCTCTCTAAGTGTCTTGGTGGTTTGGTTAACTTAACAATCCATATTTTGAAATGTGATCTTATGGTATGATTCTTCTTCTCTTATCTCCTTGGGCACCACCCTATAAGCAATCATAAATGTTTCCAATGTCTCCTCTAATAGACCTAGCTCGTCAGTGTGGGCCCCTATGGCACTTGTTGTTGATGCCCTAGTGGTCTTTGTTGAAATTGTTTTCCTTGATGTTTTTGTGGTTTCCATCCCTAAAATGGATTTCCCCGATTGTAATTAGCATAGTTGTAATCTTATATATGCGTACCTTGGGGGTTTGGTTATTGGCCCATCATGATATCCATATTTTTGGTCAGAAAATCCAGTTGTGCTGCCATTCAGTCATTATTGTTAATTTCATGGATGCCATTTCATTACGTCCCTTCTATTTTCCACTAGAAACTGTTTTTAGCCATCTCATCCAAAAGGTTGTAGCTTTCTTTAGGTGATTTATTCATCAGTGATCCTCTATATTCAGCATCTATAATTGAAATATTTTTATGTGACAACCCCTTATGGAATGTTTTCATTAGTATCCAAATCTATATTCTAAGATGGGGGCATTTATGTGTCATATCCTTATACCATTACCATGAAGAATATAATGATTCATCATCAAATCGACAAAAGTTCATAATGTTTACCTGTATTTCCATTGACTTAGATGGTGGAAAGAATTAGGTGAGGAAGTTCTGTGTTGACTCATCCCATGTAGTGATGGAATTAGTAGGCATGCTTTGAATCTAGTCTCAAGCTTGACCTCATAAGAAAAATTTAAAAATATGGAGTCTCAACTCATAACTTGAGACATTTTGGAATTGGAATGTGTCTCAGAACTCGAGAAAGTCTCTCAGATGTTTTTTAGGATCTTTATGTGGAAGTTCGGTGAATTGCACAGTGTTTTTGATCATTGAGATTATGGAGGGCTTGATCTGGAAATGATTTGCAGCAATGTGGGGTGCTATGATGCTCAGTTGAAATCTTCTGTTTGAAGGGTGCCCATAGTCAGCAAGTGTCTAAATCCCCTGATCTCCTTGAATAATTTGATTTCGTTTTATGTTTTCCATGGTCACAGTGAATTTAATCTCAGTGCTTGGTTGAGAATTTTGAGTTGATTCGGTGATGTCTTCTTTCTTCGATCAAGTGTTGTAATCATATATTAAAAATCTGAAATTCACAGTATGAGCACATCCAATGTAAAAAAAGTTTTTAAAATAAAACAGTAAAATAAAAAATTGAAATCCTTAAAAAACTAAAATTCTATGTTCCCCGGAAACAGATCTAGTATAATGTCCCCATAGGGCATCGTTAATTCCCTATGGTACTATGAAAAAAACAATATTTATAAAACTCAAACTATGTGACTCAATTAATTAAAAATGTAGTATAGTGGAAGATCAAGGTCGAACCCACAGAGACGATGACTTAGTTTTATTAGGTTTTCAAAATATTTGATTAAAGAATGAGGTGTGGGAAAGAGTGAATTTATTGATTGAGAAAGAAATATGAAAATGAAATATATTGATTGATTGGTTTTTGAACATATTTGAAAGCATGTTGGGGTAATGTAATTTCTAGGTTCAGGTTCAATTTTATTTTAGAAATTAAATTGATTAATTCATGATTGGTGTTAGAGTTGAGATGAGAAAGATCCAATGGCCATGATATCCATTCTTTAATGTGATAATATCCCATCTCACTTGGTCCATTAGTTTAGGGTGTTGTCGAATCAAGTTTGTCCTGATACCAATTTTAAACCGCATTTCCCCTAAAGTCGACGATGGTTATGCCATATTTAGGGTAGTCAGTTGCACAATTTAAATGTCGATTTTAGATTATAATATTTATGGTCACGATAAATTAAAAAGGAAGGGATTGGAAGTTTGGGGGCCTTGTACGGCATTGTTAATTCCCTATGGTACTATGAAAAAATGTATTTATAAAACTCAAACTCTGCTACTCAATTAATTAAAAATTTAGTAGTGTGGAAGTTTGAGGTTAAACCCATAGAGATGGTGAATTAGTTTTATTAGGTTTTCAAAATATTTTATTAAATAATGAGGTGAGTGAGAGAGTAAATTTATTAATTGATAAAGAAATAAGAAAATGAAATAGATTGATTTATTGGTTTGTGAACATATTTTCAAGTGTTTCGGGGTAATATAATTTCCAAGTTCAGGTGCAATAGTATTTTTGAAACTAAATTGATTGATTCATGATTGGTACCAGATTCAAGATGAGGAAGATCTGATGGTCATGGTATCCCCTTCATAATGGGACAATATATCATTTCCTTTGGTCTAGTTGTTTAGGGTGTTGTCGAATCAAGTTTGTCCTGGTACTAATTTTAAACCTGAATTCCCCTAAAGTCGACAATGTTCATGCCATATTTAGGGTAGTTAATTGTGGAATTTAAATTTCCCTTTTATATTCAAATATAGATGGTCACAATAAATGGAAAAATAAAGGGATTGGAAGTTTGAAGAATAAAATTTTGCAAACCAAATACATGAATAATAAAAAGAGCTAAATAGAATGAACATTACCCCTTCAGTTACATAACCCTAGTACAAGGAAGGATTACCACTTTTCATGCATCACATCCATCTTGAAGAATAATCCAAACCAATCAGATTACCACAAATAATACTTAATCAAATCATACTTAAGGTAGTTAGCAAAGAGATCACCAAGATTTTTAAAGCCGGTATTATCTACCCAATTTTCAGTAGTGAATGGGTAAGTCCAATTCAAGTGGTACCTAATAAGGGTGAGATGACCTTTGTCACAAATGAATATGGGGAGGTGGTCAAAACTAAACTAAAAAACAAATGGTGTGTGTGCATCAATTATTGGAAATTTAATGTTGAAACACGAAAATATCACTACCCTCATCCTTTCCCTGATCAAATTCTAGAAAAATTAATCTAAAAGTAACATTATTTCTTTCTTGATGGATACATTGGATGCTTCCAAATCCCAATAGCACCTCAGGACCAAGAAAATACTAGATTCACTTTCCTCTTTGGAACATATTGATATAGGATAATTTCTTTTGGCATTTTCAATGCTCCTGCATCATTCTAGAGGTGTATGATGAGTATATTTTTTGAATTCATTGAGCATTACATGGACGTCTTCATGGATGAATTCATCATTTATAGTGAGTTATTTTAATCCTGTTTTCATTCACTATCTATATTCCTTCATAAGTGTGTCACATGTAACCTTGTGTTGAATTTTGGAAAATGTCACTTCATGGTTACTAATGGTATTTTTCTAGGTCACATGATTTCACAAGAGGGTATTCAAGCCAATACTTCCAAAATTTGGGTGATCCAATCACTTCTTAAACATAAATCTGTTTGACACATCCATTAATTCCTTATTCGTGTTGGTTTCTATTAGTGATTCATCCATAACTTTAGTAAGATTTCCCTCCCACTCACTCAGCTACTCTAAAATTATGTTACATTCCATTTCAATGATGATTGAAAGAGATCCACCATTTAACTCAAAGTTTTTCTAACATCTACCTCGATAATCCAACCCCTAGATTGGTCCTTAACCTTTGAATTGATGTTTTATGCTTCTGATAGGTCTGTTGGGGTAATTCTTGGTCAAAGAAGAGAAAAATTTATCATTTCATTTATAATGCCTCAAAAACAATGGATGAAACTCAATCTCACTACACTATAACTGAAAATTAACTTTTATAGTGGTTTATTCCTTGGATAAATTATATCCTAATCTCTTAGGTTCCAAAATCATTATTTTTATAACCATTCATCTTTAAAGTTCTTAGTTAAGAAAAGTGATTCCAAATCTAGTCTATAATATATATCATGATGCTCTAATAGTTTGACATTGTGATTAACGATTGACCTAGAAAAGAAAACCCTATAGAAAATCACCTGAGTAGAATTTCTAATTCTTCTCATTCTGAAATAATTGATCCTGAATTTCTAACTAAACACATATCTTCTCTCACTCCAAAGTTACCATGATATACATCAATTGAAATTTACTTGGTTTTTGGTATTTTTCCAAAAAAGTCAAAACAATAAAAAGTGGAGCTGAAAAGTGATTCAAAATTCTATTTTTTGGGAAGATAATAAAATTTGTAAAACTAGTGTTGACATGGTAATTAAAAGTAGTGTTGATGAATATGAACATTACTCTCTCTTAGAATTTAGTCACTCAATGTCTGGTGGTGGACACTTTGGACCACAAAGGAACTCATGATAGGTCCTTAACTCAGGATTCTTCTAGCCTTCACTCTCCAAGGACTCACATGAGTTCTATAAATCATTTCCATCTTGAAAAAATTTTGTTCAATTTATAAAAGAAATCAAATTCCCCAAAATACCTTAATATTTTGTGAGATATTTGATTTTTGGGCCATCGATTTCATGGGACCATTTTCCCCTTCCAATGGATTATCATATACTCTTCTGGTTGTTAACTATGATTCTAGGTGGGTCGAGGCCAAACCCACTAAGAAGGATGATGCACATACTCTTAGTGAGTTCCTAAAAACAAACATTTTCCATTGATTTAGAACATTTTGTGCCTTGATAAGTGAATTGGTAACTCATTTATATAATTGTACCATGAAATATATTTTGGAAAAAAATGGGGTTGTACATAAAACCGCAACTGTATATCACCCCCAAAAAACTGGTATGCCTGAACTTTATAATAGAGAAGTGAAAAGAGTGCTTGAGAGAATTTTAAATCCCACCAGAAAGGATTATCCTGAAAGACATGGTGAAGCACTTTTTACTTATCGAACTGCCTATAAAACCCCCATTGGGATGTCTCCATTTAGTCTAGTTATTGGTAAATCATGTCATTTACCAGTTGAAATCCATCATATGTCATTGTGAGCTATCAAAACATGTAATTTTGATTGTGAAAAATATGGTGAAGAGATATTATTGCAGTTGAATGAACTATAGGTGCTTCATCTAGATTATTATGAGAATTATAATCGCTACAAAGAAAAGGATAAGGCACTCCATGACAAAAACATCCTATGAAAGGTGTTCCATGAAATTGAAAATGTAATTCTCTTAAAATCTCAATTCTTGATTCACCCAGATAAGATTAATTATAATTAGGAAGTTCCTTTTATTATTATTAATGTTTACCCACTCAATATAGTGCAAGTCTAAGACCCCTCTTCCAAAAGGACCTTTACGGTTAATGGTCACCAGTTAAAGCATCACCATGATAGGACATGCATCCTAGGAACCACATCGACTTCCACTAGATCTCTAACTACTACAATAGACCCACCACTGGATGGGGATGAAGACCCTCCAAATTCAAACCAAGGGCACCTATTTCCCTTTAACTCTTATATATATATATATATATATATATCTTATTCCCCTCTCACTCTCGTTTTTTTAACCGTTTTATTCATCAAACAATTTTTCCATATTTCTCTTTTTTAGGGGGGTGTATTTTTAAGAAAACTAAAAAATATATAAAATATATAAAAAAAGAGTCGTAATTACTCAACATTAAATTTTGAAATTTTTTACAACCTTTTTGGGGAGTATAATGAATTTTTTTCATCTCAAATATTTTGTATTTTCATTATAAATTTGGAAAAAGAATTTTATTTCAAGATAATTAAATTTTGAATGCTCAATTTTTGATTTGGAAAATGATTTTCCCTCAACCGTGAGGAACAGTGTTAGATTTCATGCCATTGTCATCTATGGCCATATTTTCATATTGTGTGTTTTTCAGCCCCAATTATGATTATTGAGTTAATGGACCTTCAAGATGAATTGTCTACCTTGGTGTATATTAATATGATAGAAAAATTTTCTGAACTGTATGAGAATCACAAAATCCAAATAGCCTCCCATTACCCTTATATTGATCCTCTTTTTGAAATCCCCTTCAAGACTATGAAAAACCATTTTTTCATATCAATATTCTAAGCCCAAAACCTTTTCCCATCCAATATCTATACATATATTTTCATTGCATTATTTATTAAACTTTAAGTGTGGGGGGGGTGGATTTCATTTTGGGTATTATTTCCTTGATTTTCAATTTGTTATCATACAATTGAGGGAAATCATACATTTAAGTTTGGGGTAGAGTTTTTAATTTAGTGAGTTTTGAAATGTATATATGTCTATGAAATATTTTACAAATTTTATTGAAAAGTGTTCAAAAAATTTGAAAAAAAAATTAAAAAAATTAATAACATTAAAAAAATGGTTTGTTTCTTGGCCAGGTCAAAATAACTCTACATAAACCTTTGATATTTTTATAACTATTACAATTACTGTCATGAGGAGATCAAAAAATGGTTAGGATATGAGAGTGAGATTTGTTTTAGGCTCAATTTTCAAAAATATATATATATATAAAGAAACAATAACATGCGTCATCTTTTCTTATGTCATTGTGAGAAGTTTTTTTTTAACATATTTCATAATTTCATCCCCTTAAATTTTTATTCCTCTCTTGTATTCTTCACAAATTCATTCCCATTTTAATATGTGTTTCCATTTCTTTCCATGTTTCATTTCAAAAAAATAAGCATTTCTTTTTTCCATGTTGGTGTTTTACCACTCTTATAGACATTATATTCTTAACATCCCATAGACATTGAAAACACCCTAAAACACCTCTTGATTCTTGTGTGCATTATAATAGGGAATGTAATCTAAAATCTCTTACAAAATCTAATATTTTCACTTTTGGTTGGTGAATGATTGAACCTCCATAAAAAAAATTATCATCTTGAGTGGAGTAATTTCTAAGTGCCTACATTTTTCATTTCTAATTTTGAGCATGAAAAATGAATTGTTTTTAGAAAATTATTAATATAACAATTTTTGGTAGAATTATTTATGGATGATTGAACTAGTCTAGACCCCTTAGTTGGTGAAAACAAAATTTTAATTTTTTTTGTCGATTGCAAATGATTTAGTTATATTTTTATATTTTTTGTTCATGAGGACATGAAAAGGTATACATTTGGGAGAGTTTATGTTATTCATTTATTCATAACTTTTTATTTACTCTCTTTACTTATTTTCAATGAAAATTTCATAATTGGTGTGAAATACTCATGTTTTAATATTAAATATAATTTTTTCTCATTATTTTTATTAATCTAGATTCAAATTAGTTTATGATTTTAATTATAAATCCCACCCTAATTATCCAAATTGTGTTTTTATTGTTTTTTATGGTTACTAATTCAAATTACTATAAGTCATTAAACCGTATCTTGGTACAATTAGACCATTTAAAGGTTCATAAAGACCACATAAGAAGGACCAAAAATTCTATAAAAGAAATTGGACCAGCTATGGAGATAGAATTTCTAGGACCAATAAAAATCCAAAATTTGATTAAATTCCCTAATATGTTCTTTTATGTTAAAATACATCTTTTATAAAACCTTTAAGGACCAAATGGGGTCTCGAGTTGAGTACAACTGATGTTGAGGGGGGAAATGGGGGTCCCCGGTCATTGGGACCTTTGGTCCAAAAGCTAGCATAAGGGGTTGGAAAGGTTTCTGATAGGGATAGTTTTAGATCATCCTTGAAGGATTTTATGATGACTCAACGTAATTCAGAGGTGCCTAATGTAGTTAAGAGATAAAGACATGAGAATTCTAACAATCAGAGCTCTCAAAAGAATGGTGACGCATCAGTTGAGGAGAATTTGGGGGATCATCACATGATTGATGCTATGGAGATGTGGAAACAGAGGGTGGAAAGTGAAAAAGATGCCTTGGCAGTGGAATTGGGCAGAACTGGGAGATACCAGGATAGTGGGGGACCAGGTATCTCTCCTAAGCCTTTACTTTCTTTGAGTAACAGGTTTCAGGGACTAGCTGAGGAGGGTTTGAATTCTGTTCCAACGGAGTAGGATGATTATTTTTTAGGTCAGTTTGAGGGATTTCGTGGTAGGAGAAATTGACCATAAGGATTCCTGTAGGGTTATGAAGAAACCCACTATGGTGAATACCATTTATCAGTAGTGAAAATCTGCCGACTTGGTAAATGTCGTTGAGGGGAAAGGAGAAGGGGTATTTAAAGATGATGGCATCGTGGACAACTATCTGTCTGGGATTGACTGCAACACACCTAATCAGAGGATAGGAAGAGATAGAGAGGGAAAGTAATCAACCTCGGATAGCATCCTTGGGAATAAGGGGATGCTTTTCAAGCGCGACAAGGAGAATAGAGGTGGTATGGTCAGTCGCTCTTTCAGTGATATAGTACAATGTGGAGATAGAAATAGGACTGAGGATGGAGGAGTGGCATCTACTACTCCAAAAATAAAAGGCATAAAGTATTACTTCTATCTGCCTTGACCGTTGTGCATAAGAGCCTCTTTTAAGCAAGATCATGGGGTGAACCTAGCTTTTTAAAAAGGCTGCATGTCCAAGCAAGATGGTCTTGGGCGAATCACTTTGGATGATGTGAGGCAAGACTATAATGGCGATTTCATGACGCGTTTTAATCCGGCTTCTGAATGGCTAACAGCCACCATGGAGGAGGACTCCTATGTTGGTTGCAATGATAGGTATGGAGATTATGGTTTTTAGTTTTTGTTGGTTTCTCTGGGTGTTTGTTTTCTTGGTCAGTTTTGGATTTGTTTTGTGGGCTTGAAAGTGACTTTGGGTTTCTCACTTTTCCGAAAAGTGTTTGGAAAATAATAATAAAAATTATTTCATCCAAATCCACCAAAAAGGGGCCCAATTCATCCATGTAAGTCCAACCCACCATTTTGTCCGTGAATTAAAAACAACCCATCTTTCTTGATTTTTATCTCAATCCAATTAACCAATTGAAATGAAATTTTTTGGTGTGAAAGGATATATTTATTCGATCAACTTTGTGTAATAAATGGTTCATATTTTTGGGAATATTACTTTCCAAGAACCCATTCAAATTGTGTCCTTCTAAAAATTATGGATAAAATGGACAGCACAACATTATTTATTAAAATAGCCATAACCTTTTATCCAAAAGTAAAATTCTTTTAATATTTAGAGGGTGTACTATAAAAAGTGATATATATATATATATAACTTTTAAGAAGAATATTTCTCAGGATTAGTCTGTATAAATTATAAAATTGGATGTAACGCCCCGACCCCAGTTACCCAGAGTCGATGCATTATTTACATAACATTGGCATGATCACAAGAAAGATCAAATCCCGAAAGACCGATTGTTTTAGTAGCCTTGGAAACACTAGATATAATCATAAAGTTTTACATTACATTTCAAAGTGAAAAAAAAACTACTACAACAACAAAGTCTTCATATCCGCACTATTAACCCCTCATAATATCCCTGCAAGTCATTCATAATTTACTTCTTCACTACCTGGGAAAAATAAAACATAGAAAAGGGGTGAGCTCAAATGCCCAGTAAGGATAACAATATAGCGGAAACTTTCATAAATAAGAATAAACATTTAAGGCAATGTATAACTAAAACAAAAGCCTTTTAAACATGAACATTCAACATGGTATGGCATAAATAAAATGAAATAATGCCATTTACTTATTCACATGGATATTCTACTAATCGAATAATCACATGCAAAAATCAATAACCACTTTCATAATGTTGGAATGCATAATGCCAGACTATCATAACCACATAGCCAAGGCCTCGTGCCAAGACTACAAATAAGATTTTGTCAAGGCCTTGTGCCAAGACACTAGTTTGTCTCATGAGACCTACCGATGCATCGAGGAGCTATAGCGGGCTCCACCCGTCACTTATTAAGTCCAATGCATTCCCATATGAAAAGGTTTAAACATAACATAAACATTCGTATTAAAACTAGCATACTAAATGTCAATAATTTCACCATAAACTATGAATGGTATAAAAATAGCACATCCACAGTCAAACATATCACAAAACCTTCAATACAATATGGAAGTTTTGTATCATAATAAATCAACTTCAAATAATCTTAAAAATCCATCAAAGGATGTTGACATAGATGAAATCAAAATTCTTTTTAAAGAAGTATCTCCTTTTATTTTAAAATCATTTAAGATCCATATAAAATAAAACATTTTCTTTGAAAATATTCTTATAAGCTTGTATGGAAAGCTTCGACGATTTTATAACGGCGGAAAATAACCGCACCCGCCGTATAAGTTAAAAAAAACATTCTTACCTCAATTCTGTCGAAAAGGTTAAAAAGGACCTTGTTTTGAAAACGACGGAAAGATTCCTTTATAAACCTCTAATAAAAAGTCAAACAAGGGTATAAATGACTTTAACCCATATTCTTGTAAATAGTAAAAATGTTTTGAAATACATTTTTAAGAAACATGGATGTGGATGATAAAGAGATCCCAGTAGATTATTACGTATAAACAACCTCGAATAATGAAGAGATTGTGAAATAACCCTTACCTTGTACTTTTCCTTGGTTGGGGTAGGTTAACCTCCTGTATAATGGTGAAATAATTGTTATTAAATTATACAAGAATCATATATATTAATATGATATAATATATGATCTTTTAACATTGATTTGTTAATAATATCTTAGAATTATCGTCGTTTCGGGTGTTAACTTACTCATTTTCTTTTATATGTTTTGTTACATAAGTCATGTTTGTTGTATCTTATTCATATCCAGAATGATATCAAGTCCTTAAACATCATTTTTGAATCATTAAATGATAATTATACTTGAATGGATACGATGGAGAATGAATCTCATCGCGTTCGTGGAGACGGTAGTCCGTACGTACGCACGAACGCTACTTCCATTTAATTTTTATTTTAAAAGAATAGAATCCAAATGATACATAGGTATATTACTATTTCAGTATAATATAATATTTTATATATGTTACTTAAGTTCATTAACACCATCCTTTATACGTTCCATGTGTGGTATGAACGAGTCATATCATTTTAAGGGGGCGGTAGTCCGCACTTCCTCAAATGAAATTATCGTATGTATATACAACATGAAACGAATAATGGTATGAAATAAAATGGAATTAAAGAAGCTTATATATAAAATATATATCATTAATATCATATTTAATTACAGTGCCATCATAATGGCCACCATGAGAGGCGGTAAGATGTATTTGAACAATCATCGTTTCGTGAGGCGTTAGTTTGCCATCCACAGAAACATTATGTTCATCATCCATTAGATGGAGTTGTGTGTATGTGTAGTTTGAATCATTCTTATAACAACATCCTAGTATATTGTGGATACTGGTGTTGTTACAAAAGAAAGGAAATAAAAATATTTTGGGGGTTGAAGAAGCAAAATAAATGAAAATAATTTAAGAGAAATCGTTACCTTTAATTTAGGTAACTCACTTTGGTTGGAACCAAAAGACTTCTTGAAATGCTTTCTTCCTAAGGGGAAGCTTCAAGGAGGAGGAGAGGGATGTGGGGAGCTTAGTTGGGCAGAGTTTGGACGAGCCATGTGGCTTGAGAGGTGTGAAGAAATGAGAAGGAGGAGTGCCCTTTTATAAGAGGGGTGAGGGGCACCTTTGGAAAAGCTAGAAATATTAATTTATAATAAATTCATATTCGGTTTCGAATGGCTCCAAAGTTGACTATTCAAAGGTTAAGGTGGGGATAGGTCGAAAACCACTCAACCAATAGAATTTAGACAGGTTTGGGTACTTATATTAACCTTATCTTTAAGTATTAACTCTAAGTTAATTAGTTTCACTTTTACAATGTCTCTTTGTATTTTTATATAATATGGTTAATAAACTTACTATATACATCCAAGCGACCCCAAAGTGGTCCATTAATGAGGAACCTATCATAATATAAGTCTCTTGGCCGAACCTTAGATTTTTAAGAATTTAATATCAATTAATAATATAATATTTGTTTTAAGAACTCTTTTATGTCAATTTTGACACTATTCAATAGTTGATTTTTGTGAAACTCCTAACAGATTGATTACTTCTACAAAAGTCAATTAAATCAATAATAATATATCATATTATCATAGAAAATTAGTTTAATTCATTAAAAGTTTCATATTATAATTATTTGGGTATTTATAAGATCAATTATTTTAATTTTTCACTATTTTAGTAATTACTGCATCATCATTGTGTCATAAATAAAATAAATTATTTAATGTCTACAAATTATAAATAAAATATCATTATGTAGGAAATCTTTTTAGCGTTCTAATGAATATTTATAATCGAAAATCCAACATGGATAACCCTATGTAAAAATTGTTCTTCTAAAAGATGTAAGCTTATGCCATTTTTATTTTTATTTTAGCTTTATTAATATAATGTGTCATTATCACTTACAAGTGGATCCATGGGGTCCCAAAATAGACCCAAAGATTTCCATGGTCGACCATGTATCAACCAATAGGGTTAGGACACGTTTTAGGGTAATTTAGTATTATTATAATATTATTTTTTAACCCTTATTTACCGGATTTACCCTTAACCATGGTAAATAAAATATTTACCACAGTAATTATTCAAAATGTCTAAAAATAAAAGTTACCTATTTACACAATTTGGACATCCTGATTCCAAATATGGAATCCATTTTTCTAAATTCAAAACACATAAGTGGCAGAAATTAATTTAAAATTAATTCCCGCTGTCAAAACAAAAAGCGTGTTTTTAAGAGGTAATAACTATCAAAAGATTGACACTTGTTTATGTTCAGTTTAATTGTAAAATTATGTCCAATGACCAACATTATATTAAAAAGTAAAAATATATTCTAAATATACTTTAAAACCACTCAAATTCATAATTTATCACTATTAATTATTTTGATTAAAAAAGTTGTTTTTAATTAAAATTTAGTAATTTTCACTATTCATCAAAATATGAAAGTTATCCGAAAAGTACCAAAATTTTACCTTAGGCTAAATTCGATATTCCGAATCCAAAAATGAGGTCCATTTTCAAATATAAAATATATATAATTTCAAAAAGTAGGTATTACTATTCATAACGGCTAGTTTGATTAGTTATGGTGTGTTAGAACTCGGTGTTGCGTACAACACACGCTATCACATTATTCAAAGAGAAGCGTACCGTAGAAGCTTGGGGTGTTACATTCTCCCCTCCTTCAAATAATTGCGTCCTCGCAATTTCTAGGGTATTACTGCATAAAAAGACTCAGGTGGTTCTTCATCATAAGTTCCTCGGGTTCCCACGTTGCCTCTTCCATCTTATGATTTCTCCACAAAACTTTTACCAGACGTGTCGTCCGGTTTCTCAGCACTTGTTCTCTTGTATCAAGAATCCTGACAGGCTCTTCACAATAAGACAGATCGGGTTCCAGTTCTAATTCCTCATAGGTGAGTACATGCGTTGGGTCAGGCATGTATTTTCTCAACAGAGATACGTGGAACACATCGTGAACTTTGGAGAGACTTGGCGGCATTGCCAATCGGTAAGCTACAGCCCCAATTCGTTCTAGAATTTCGAAAGGTCCGATGTACCTGGGACTCAATTTACCTTTCTTACCAAAACGTATGAATCCCTTCCACGGAGATACCTTTAGGAAAACATGATCATCGACTTGAAATTCCAAATCCTTCCTTCGATTATCGGCATAGCTCTTCTGCCTACTTTGAGCTGCTTTGATGTGATTTTGGATTACCTTCACCTTTTCCACCGTTTCCTCCACCAGTTCTGGGCCTACAAGTTTTCATTCACCAACGTCATCCCAACAGGTTGGTGTACGACATCTCTTTCCGTATAACGCTTCATATGGTGCCATCTGAATACTCGAATGGAAGCTATTGTTATAGGAAAATTCTACCAGAGGTAAATATTGATCCCACATACCCTGAAAATCAAGTGAGCAAGATCTCAACATGTATTCTAAGGTCTGAATAGTTCGTTCTGATTGTCCATCTGTCTGAGGGTGGTAAGCAGTTCTCAAATGAAGTTCAGTATCCAGGGATTTCTGAAGACTTTTCCAAAATCTTGAAGTAAAACGGGGATCACGATCAGAAACAATCGATAGGGGTACTCCATGAAGTCTCACAACTTCATTAATGTATTGTCTTGCTAGACGTTCCAGGGGTAGATCTTCTCTTATAGCAAGAAAATGTGCTGACTTGGTAAGGCGATCAACAATAACCCATATTGCATCGTTCCTTCTAGGAGTCTTTGGTAGCCCCATGACAAAGTCCATCGTAATATTGTCCCATTTCCACTCCGGTATGGGAAGAGGTTGCATGACTCCTCCAGGCTGTTGCCTTCCAGCTTTCACTTGTTGACAAACCATACATCTTGACACAAAATCAGCAATCTCCCTCTTCATGTTGTCCCACCAAAAATGTTCCTTCAAATCCCTATACATTTTGGTTCTCCCAGGGTGTATAGAGAAATTGGAACTATGAGCGTCATCCAGCAATTCCCTTTTTAGATCAGGTATATTGGGAACACAAAGTCTCTTCCCGAATTTCAAAATCCCATCTCCATACACAAAGTCTCTCAATCTCCCATCATTCACAGCTTTAATCTTCTTTTGAAATTCTTCATCATCGGTCTGAGAACTCTTAATCCTTTCTAGTAAAGATGGTTTGGCAACCATTTGAAAAAGAATTGATGTTTCACCTTCCCTGGTTATTCCCATGTCCATCTTCTCTAGATCCATGAAAATTGGATCCCTTTCAATTCTCATCATGTTCAGAACTCCATGGTATTTTCTGCTCAAAGCATCTGCTACTTTGTTTGCTTTCCCCGGGTGGTAGTGTATTGTGCAATCATAACCCTTGAGTAATTCAAGCCATCTCCTTTGCCTCATGTTGAGTTCTTTTTGTGAGAAAATATACTTCAAACTCTTGTGATCAGTATAAATCTCACATTTTTCACCATAGAGGTAGTGCCTCCATATCTTCAAAGCAAAGATCACAGCTGCTAACTCAAGATCATGAGTAGGATAGTTTTGTTCATGAATTTTCAACTGTCGTGATGCATAGGCAATAACTCTATCATTCTGCATAAGGACACAACCAAGTCCTTTCTTTGATGCATCACTATAAATAACGAACTCATCATTCCCCGATGGTAGAGTCAATATAGGAGCATTGACTAATCTTCTCTTCAGTTCTTCGAAACATTCTTCACACTCTTTTGTCCAAACAAATTTAACCCCTTTACGTGTGAGCTTCGTTAATGGGTTAGCCAATCAGGCAAAATTCTGGACGAAACGTCGATAATAACCTGCCAAACCAATAAAACTACGTACCTCAGTTATACTCGTAGGTGCTGGCCATTCTTGGATTTCCTTGGTCTTAGAAGGATCAACAGAGATTCCATCTTTAGAGACAATATGGCCAAGAAAAGAAATCTCCTGAATCCAGAATTCACACTTGCTAAACTTCCCATATAATTCATGCCTCCTCAGAGTCTTCAAGATAATGCGCAAGTGATTTTCATGATCTTCGTAGGTTTTGGAGTATACCAAGATATCATCAATAAATACCACCACAAATTCATCGAGATACTCCTTGAAAACTCTATTCATCAGATCCATGAATACAGAGGGTGCATTAGTCAATCCAAATGGCATTACAGTAAACTCGTAATGCCCGTACCTGGTTCGAAATGCTGTCTTCGGAATGTCTTCCTTCTTTACACACAACTGATGGTATCCAGATCGAAGTTCAATCTTTGAAAAGTATTGAGCTCCATGCAGTTGGTCAAATAAATCATCAATACGAGGTAGGGGATACTTGTTCTTTATCGTTATAGCATTGATCTCCCTGTAGTCGATACATAACCTCATAGATCCATCTTTCTTTTTAACAAAAAGAATAGGGGCTCCCCATGGAGAAACACTAGGGCGAATAAATCCCTTATTACTCAATTCCTCTAGTTGTTTCTTTAGTTCGACTAACTCTACAGTGGCCATTCTATAAGGGGTCTTCGATATAGGCCTTGATCCAGGAATCAAATCAATAGAAAACTCAACTTCTCGTTCTGGAGGATGTCCAGGTAAATCTTCCGGAAATACATCTACAAATTCTTTCAAAATAGGTACATCCTCTATTTGAACATTCCTTTCCTCACCGATAGTTACTTCATTCTCTTCCTCCCCAATAATTGAATTAAGTTGAGCTACTGGGGGTGGGTCTAAATAAGAATTAGGTGGTGACGATTCTGCTCTAAAAATAAGGTGTTCCTTATCATTATCATCAAGAATCGTAACCTCTTTCTTCTTACAATAAATCTTCGCATCATAGTCTGAAAGCCAGTCCATACCGAGGATTATATCAAACTCAATCATAGGTATGATGATGAGATCAGCAGATAAAGAAAATTTATGTGCTCTAATGGGGACTGATTCACAAAACTTTGTTGCAATGATATTTCCCTTAGGAGTTTTAACCGACAAATCCCTTATTAAATCAAATTGGAAATATCTAATTTTCTTAGCAAACTGGGAAGATATGAAACAATGCGATGATCCAGAATCAAATAATGCATTTGCTAAACTTGAAGAAACCATTAAATTACCTGCCACCACATCTTTCGGAGCTTCTACCTCAGCAGTAGTGATAGCGTAAGCCTGGCCTTGATCCCTTGGCCTTTTCTGAGGTAAGTTCTCCTGACGCTTAGGACATGCATTTGCATAATGCCCCATCTCCCTGCAATTGTAGCACTGAACATTGGTAGCTTCCTTCTTCCCCTTGCAATCATGAGCTTGGTGGCCTTTTTCACCACACTTGTAACAGACTCCCATTCCCTTCAGGCAAGCACCGGGGTGTTTCTTCCCGCACTTACCACAAGATGGATATTCAACCTTTCCCTTCTTCCCCTTATTTCCATTCCCAGATTGATCAGCAGGTCTCTTCTTCTCTTGCTTTGCTTTAAAGTCATAAGACTTAGAGAATTCCTTTTCGGTCTTGATAGCACATGAGACAATGTCTTCGTACGATGAAAATGATTGTGAGACTAATGCTCGACGGAGAAATGGTTTTAACCCATCAAAGAAACGATCAATCTTACTTCTTGGGTTGTGAATATAATCACCAGCGTACCTCGCTAACCTTGTAAAGTTAGCCTCATACTTTGTGACATTCTCATCCTCCTTTTGTCTTAGACTCAGAAATTGTCTTTCCATATCTGCTCGATGGTCGTGAGGAAAGTATTTTTCTAAAAACAGATCTTTGAACTCCCTCCATTCCATATTTGATACTTCATCATCTTCCTTCATGTTTTGAATTAATGACCACCATTGATCAGCATCTCCAGTGAGGCGGTAAACTGCCATGATAACTTTTTCTCTTTCACTGCTCCCCAAAGCCTGAAATATTTTCTCTAGGGAAAATATCCATTGCTCAGCTACTAAGGGATTTGTACTCCCATTGAACGTTGGTGGTTGTTGCCTCATGAATCGATCTAACATTGATCCTCCACGCTGCGGATCAGGGTGCTCCATACGGGTAAGGTTATTATTCATAACCTGAGTAAGTTGTCTCAGTATGGTGATTAGCTGATCAGCACCAGTTGCATCACCAGCCCCACTATAATTATCTTGAGCAGGAGGGCAATCCCTACATGGAGTGCGTGCATTGATACGGTTTCCATTTCTTCCACTAGGCGCCATTTCTAAACAATGGCATAAACTAGATCAGTTTATGAATCAAAATACATAATCCCATACTTATAAAACACTTAACATAAATTGAACTATTTATGGATATAATCCATAATCATAAAAATGTTTTCCTTGAGGAAGTATATACTCATAAACCCTTCATAATGATTTGTAAAGATAGTGAGAGTTATCCTAAGCATATCCCCCGGGAGTGTCGTAACCAAGAGTGCAGCAAGGCCCATCGTCGTGCACCAGTTCCCGTTCGAGTCTAGCTCAAAGCGGTGTTTTCGGGTTTTACCCCTAGGTACATCTGTGCCAGAGCCGCCTCTACCTGCTCGTATCCAGACAGGGATGTATTGCTCGGAAAACTCACAAAATCTCTACAATACCAAAATTCTAGGAAGTTCTTCTATACTAATCCTCAAAGTTCATCTTAGGTCTACGTGCTCTAATCAGAGTTTATCTAAATCTAGCTTCCAAGGTTTGTACTAAACTTCCTCTGATACCAACTGTAATGCCCCGACCCCAGTTACCCAGAGTCGGTGCATTATTTACATAACATTGGCATGATCACAAGAAAGATCAAATCCCGAAAGACCGATTGGTTTAGTAGCCTTGGAAACACTAGATATAATCATAAAGTTTTACATTACATTTCAAAGTGAAAAAAAAACTACTACAACAACAAAGTCTTCATATCCACACTATTAACCCCTCATAATATCCCTGCAAGTCATTCATAATTTACTTCTTCACTACCTGGGAAAAATAAAACATAGAAAAGGGGTGAGCTCAAATGCCCAGTAAGGATAACAATATAGCGGAAACTTTCATAAATAAGAATAAACATTTAAGGCAATGTATAACTAAAACAAAAGCCTTTTAAACATGAACATTCAACATGGTATGGCATAAATAAAATGAAATAATTCCATTTACTTATTCACATGGATATTCTATTAATCGAATAATCACATGCAAAAATCAATAACCACTTTCATAATTTTGGAATGCATAATGCCAGACTATCATAACCACATAGCCAAGGCCTCGTGGCAAGACTACAAATAAGATTTTGTCAAGGCCTTTTGCCAAGACACTAGTTTGTCTAATGAGACCTACCGATGCATCAAGGAGCTATAGCGGGCTCCACCCGTCACTTATTAAGTCCAATGCATTCCCATATGAAAAGGTTTAAACATAACATAAACATTCGTATTAAAACTAGCATACGAAATGTCAATAATTTCACCATAAACTATGAATGGTATAAAAATAGCACATCCACAGTCAAACATATCACAAAACCTTCAATACAATATGGAAGTTTTGTATCATAATAAATCAACTTCAAATAATCTTAAAAATCCATCAAAGGATGTTGACATAGATGAAATCAAAATTCTTTTTAAAGAAGTATCTCCTTTTATTTTGAAATAATTTAAGATCCATATAAAATAAAACATTTTCTTTGAAAATATTCTTATAAGCTTGTATGGAAAGCTTCGACAATTTTATAACGGCGGAAAATAACCGCACCCGCCGTATAAGTTAAAAAAAACATTCTTACCTCAATTCTGTCGAAAAGGTAAAAAAGGACCTTGTTTTGAAAACGACGGAAAGATTCCTTTATAAACCTCTAATAAAAAGTCAAACAAGGGTATAAATGACTTTAACCCATATTCTTGTAAATAGTAAAAATGTTTTGAAATACATTTTTAAGAAACATGGATGTGGATGATAAAGAGATCCCAGTAGATTATTACGTATAAACAACCTCGAATAATGAAGAGATTGTGAAATAACCCTTACCTTGTACTTTTCCTTGGTTGGGGTAGGTTAACCTCCTGTATAATGGTGAAATAATTGTTATTAAATTATACAAGAATCATATATATTAATATGATATCATATATGATCTTTTAACATTGATTTGTTAATAATATCTTAGAATTATCGTCGTTTCGGGTGTTAACTTACTCATTTTCTTTTATATGTTTTGTTACATAAGTCATGTTTGTTGTATCTTATTCATATCTAGAATGATATAAAGTCCTTAAACATCATTTTTAAATCATTAAATGATAATTATACTTGAATGGATACGATGGAGAATGAATCTCATCGCGTTTGTGGAGACGGTAGTCCGTACGTACGCACGAACGCTACTTCCATTTAATTTTTATTTTAAAAGAATCGAATCCAAATGATACATAGGTATATTACTATTCCAGTATAATATAATATTTTATATATGTTACTTAAGTTCATTAACACCATCCTTTATACGTTCCATGTGTGGTATGAACGAGTCATATCATTTTAAGGGGGCGGTAGTCCGCACTTCCTCAAATGAAATTATCGTATGTATATACAACATGAAACGAATAATGGTATGAAATAAAATGGAATTACAGAAGCTTATATATAAAATATATATCATTAATATCATATTTAATTACAGTGCCATCATAATGGCCACCATGAGAGGCGGTAAGATGTATTTGAACAATCATCGTTTCGTGAGGCGTTAGTTTGCCATCCACAGAAACATTATGTTCATCATCCATTAGATGGAGTTGTGTGTATGTGTAGTTTGAATCCTTCTTATAACAACATCCTAGTATATTGTGGATACTGGTGTTGTTACAAAAGAAAGGAAATAAAAAGAGTTTGGGGGTTGAAGAAGCAAAATAAATGAAAATAATTTAAGAGAAATCGTTACCTTTAATTTAGGTAACTCACTTTGGTTGGAACCAAAGGACTTCTTGAAATGCTTTCTGCCTAAGGGGAAGCTTCAAGGAGGAGGAGAGGGATGTGGGGAGCTTAGTTGGTCAGAGTTTGGACGAGCCATGTGGCTTGAGAGGTGTGAAGAAATGAGAAGGAGGAGTGCCCTTTTATAAGAGGGGTGAGGGGCACCTTTGGAAAAGCTAGAAATATTAATTTATAATAAATTCATATTCGGTTTCTAATGGCTCCAAAGTTGACTATTCAAAGGTTAAGTTGGGGATAGGTCGCAAACCACTCAAACAATAGAATTTAGACAGGTTTGGGTACTTATATTAACCTTATCTTTAAGTATTAACTCTAAGTTAATTAGTTTCACTTTTACAATGTCTCTTTGTATTTTTATATAATATGGTTAATAAACTTACTATATACATTCAAGCGACCCCCAAGTGGTCCTTTAATGAGGAACCTATCATAATATAAGTCTCTTGGCCGAACCGTAGATTTTTAGGAATTTAATATCAATTAATAATATAATATTTGTTTTAAGAACTCTTTTATGTCAATTTTGACACTATTCAATAGTTGATTTTTGTGAAACTCCTAACAGATTGATTACTTCTAACAAAGTCCATTAAATCAATCCTAATATATCATATTATCATAGAAAATTAGTTTAATTCATTAAAAGTTTCATATTATAATTATTTGGGTATTTATAAGATAAATTATTTTAATTTTTCACTATTTTAGTAATTGCTGCATCATCATTGTGTCATAAATAAAATAAATTATTTAATGTCTAAAAATTATAAATAAAATATCATTATGTAGTAAATCGTTTTAGCTTTCTAATGAATATTTATAATCGAAAATCCAACATGTATAACCCTATGTAAAAATTGTTCTTCTAAACGATGTAAGCTTATGCCATTTTTATTTTATTTTTTAGCTTTATTAATATAATGTGTCATTATCACTTACAAGTGGATCCATGGGGTCCCAAAATAGACCCAAAGATTCCCATGGTCGACCATGTATCAACCAATAGTGTTAAGACACGTTTTAGGGTAATTTAGTATTATTATAATATTATTTCTTAACCCTTATTTACCTGATTTACCCTTAACCATGGTAAATAAAATATTTACCACAGTAATTATTCAAAATGTCTAAAAATAAAAGTTACCTATTTACACAATTTGGACATCCTGATTCCAAATATGGAATCCATTTTTCTAAATTAAAAACACAGAAGTGGCAGAAATTAATTTAAAATTAATTCCCGCTGTCAAAACAAAAAGCGTGTTTTTAAGAGGTAATAACTATCAAAAGATTGACACTTGTTTATGTTCGGTTTAATTGTAAAATTATGTCCAATGACAAACATTATATTAAAAAGTAAAAATATATTCTAAATATACTTTAAAATCACTCAAATTCATAATTTATCACTATTAATTATTTTGATTAAAAAAGTTGTTTTTAATTAAAATTTAGTAATTTTCACTATTCATCAAAATATGAAAGTTATCCGAAAAGTACCAAAATTTCACCTTAGGCTAAATTCGATATTCCGAATCCAAAAATGAAGTCCATTTTCAAATATAAAATATATATAATTTCAAAAAGTAGGTATTACTATTCATAACGGCTAGTTTGATTAGTTATGGTGTGTTAGAACTCGGTGTTGCGTACAACACACGCTATCACATTATTCAAAGAGAAGCGTACCGTAGAAGCTTGGGGTGTTACATTGGAAATCCAAGTGGACGGGAGCATTTGGAATGCAAATAGTCCACCACCTTGGGCTATAAATACATATCCCTCTTCTCCTTGCAATGGGTTGGAATTTCATAGAATAAGAGGATAAATTGGCATGACCATATCCTTTAGAAAATCCAATGAGGACCATAAAACACAAGTTTCTACTTAAGATAACTTTCCTCCACTCTTTGTTTTCATGTTATTTTTTATTCTCTTTCATTTTTAATCTCATTGGTGTTTGTGTTGAAATTTTGTATAAATATTAATAAAATTCCTTCATCATCTCTTATTATCATCCACATTTTGTAGTGTATTATTAATATTCTTAAAATAGTTTAAATAAAATTGAAAAACCTTCCATTTTCTCACTTTCTCATTCAATCAAAATCATTTTTTTACTTATCTTCTCATTTTGTGGGTGTGTTCAGCGCACCGCTCTTTTCATGTCCCTTTATTTTTCATATCTTTTTAACTCGTCATCATAAAAATTATAACCAGATTATTAACCACCCAAATGTCTAAGTAAATATATTATTGGGGTGATTCATAATTTTGGGGTGTTAATCATTGAGAGATTTTTCTTGTTGAATATTCATTAGGTTAACATTGTGTATGTTAAACATAAAATGTCATAGATTAATGACATGTTTTGTTTAATGTGTGGATTACAAGGATTATTGGAACCATAAATACACTAACATTAAAAAATTATTGATTTATATTATAACCCTAGTTAATTTAATTATAGGATTAAAGCCTCAACACTTGAGAATTATGATCAGAATCTTCTTGTGAACTGGGTGTTAATTTAATGCAATGTAAACTAAAGTTCGGGGATATCATAAGATTAAATCCTCAATAATGAAATCACCGAAATATTTAAAAAATTGTTAAATCAAACATCATCCATAAATAAATTAAATTAATATCTACGCCCCCCCCCCATTCAAAATACAAATAAATTAAAAACTATTGACTCCATAAATAGTGTTGTCACTAAGGATTCGACCCAAGTGATGATATACATGTTAGTAGAGAACCAAAAAATTTAATAATTAATAGGTGAAAATCATTCATGCTTTAGACATGGATAGATTTTTCAGGCTGAAAAAAATTAAATTTTTGGTATGTAAATAAAGGTAAATTTTCTTTCATAAAGGATACATGATAAAATTCTATTTTGGAAATGATCATGGATGTTTTATCTTTTTTGATTCTTGTGTGGATTTTGATTTTGATATATGATGAGTTCCCTAGAGTGTATTGGTTAAGTGTGGAGGAGATATAAAGCTAATATTTTCATACATTTTATACTATAATTAAATGTTTATAAACCCACCATAGTGTTATTTTATGGGAAAGTTTCACATTTTTAGGTTTTACTGGTGATTTGTGCTTAATTGGAAATATGGCATAATTTCAGATTTTAACTATTTTAATTTTCTTTAGTATTTCGACCATAAAATTTTATAAAATAATTGAAAATGTGAAATTATTTTTTTAGGTTTCCAGACATATTGGGATTAATTTAACTATACCTAAATCTCAATCCATCATTTGAAGGGACAAAACCAGCTCACAAGTCATGCCTTGAAATCTATGCATAGATCTGGATAGTTTTAAATATGGGATTATATCTTATAGTTACTATCCTAATGAAACTAAAATTAGACATGGAGATATAGAATATTCTAGTGAACAATTCATAATTGTTTCCCCACCTGATTTTACCTCCTCCAAGGTTATAATGGTATGGGGAATTGGTGCACTGGAATATGAATAGCCAGTCTAGATAGATTAATTTTACAGTGTAAATCAGACATAACTCCTTCATTTTATGGCCAATAAATGTGAATTTTCATGGGTGAATGTAGTAGAATAGAGGCAAAAATTTATAGAATAAACCATTCCCAAATTCATCCATTTAATGTGTCAAATATTCTCAGATTTTTAGAGGATATATTTTGGATCCAAAATTTTTCACCTCCTTTCCTATAAATTTTTACCTCCCCTCCCATTCCAAAGGATAGACATTTTTAGAGGTTTAAGGTGGAGTTTAGTTTTTGTAACAATTCTGTATAATTTCAATTTATATTAGCTTAGCTCTCTTCTTCTTCTTCCTTTTTCTTTTGTATTCTATTTTTGTTTTCCGAACGTGTCTCTTTTATCTCTAGGTTTTTTGAGAATTAATCCTCACTGTTGTTTGATAGGGGATTGTTGGTGTTTTGAGTTTATTATGCTTTAATGTTTTCTCATATTTTATTCTAATATTTCATTGGAGGTTAAAATTATTATGGTGAGGGGTATCCCCACTTTCTCTATATTTTCTTTTTCCTCTTCATTTATTTATTTTCCTTCTCATTGAAATTTGAGTCATTCAAATGGTGAAGTTTGGATTCGATATTGATGTGGAATATATTACTTCTACATATAGAGGTCTCAATGTAGGATAATACCATTCAAATGATAAGGTGAAAAGTAATAGGTCTTGATATCTATATTGAGTAAAATAATTTTTAAATAGTTTTGAATAAAAATGATAACTTCACTATGAACTCCCAAGAGTAATAGTTTTATTCTTCTAATTACTTTTTTGCCTTGTATTTATTTTATTTATGTCTTTTATTTTATTTATGTATTTTATTTATTTTATTTATGTCTTGTATTTTAATTAAAATATATTTTATATTACATGTATTTCATAATAAAAACATTCATTCAATATTATTTTTATATTTTTATATTAGTTGGATTATAATATTGAAAATAGAAATATAGTGTATTGTGAGTGGAATTCTTGTGATCAACCCTAGGTTCTGTCACTATGTTACATTCTTATTTAAATAAGAAATTAATTTATTAGTGGTTCATGAAAAATCACGACCTCATCATGTACTCCCACTAAACCTCTTGTAAATTCTTGGCTCAAATTTATTCTTAATGAAACCAAATTATTTTATAGCTTCATAAAATTGAATGTTTCATGACATGGATGGTTTATTTAATACATAAATGGATCTTGGGGACTTGTATACCTTTTTTAAATTACTTGGAGGTGAAAAACCTTAGTTTTGTATCATGTACACATCTTCCTAAAGGTTCCCATTAGGGAAAGTGGTTTTGACATCCATCTTTCAAATTTCATAGTCATGGTAAGTTTTTATAGAAAATAAACTTTATATGGATTTAAAAAATGAAACTGGAGAAAAGGTTTCCTCATAGTCAATGCCTTTAATTTTTCTAAACCCTTTATCCACTAGGAATGCTTTAATTTTATTTACATCACCTTTTATATCCACCTTTCTATTGAATTCCCATTTACACCCAACTATATTTAAATTAAATGGTGTATTGATCAAAACCCAAACTTGGTTTTGATATGTGGAATACATCTCAAAATGAAAGTCTTTTTTCCATCTTTAAGATTATGATATCATTACCACCTCCTTATAGGAGAGAGGATCATCATTGTTAACAAATAATGATTCACTATCATCAGTGACCAGAAAAACATATCTCTAGAGTTCTCTTACCTCTCTATATCTCTTATTAAATATTTTTTTTTATGGAACAATATCTTCCATGGGGACCTATGGAATCAGTTCATGTACCAAATCTTGTGTATCTTGATCATTAAATTCATTTAAGTCAATCTTTCTCCCGCTATCTTTCTTAAGGATTCTATCCCTCTGAAGAAAAATGGTATTCCTTTCAATAGTTATTTTATTATATGAATGGTTATATATATTATCCCATTGTTTACTTGGGATTCCATATGAAGATATTATTTTTTCCTCAGGGTGCCAGTTTTTTTCTTGAGCAATCCTTAATAAATTCCTCACAAACCCATGTTCAAACATATGAAAAAATCAGTTTCTTTCTACTACATAACTCAAATGGAATACCATTTTCCACTTTAGTTGGAACTCAGTTTAGTAAGTATAATTTATTCCATAATGCATAACCTCAAAAGGAAAGTAGAAGAATTGTGTGACTCATCATCAACCTTACTATGTCCAATATTGTACACTTCCTACTTTCACAAACATTGTTCAACTGATTTGTATAAGGTGGAGTGAGTTGATATAAAATATCATACTCCCATATAAATTTTATAAATTCCTATTTAATATATTCACCACCTTTATCTAATAAAAGTTTTTGTATCTTCTGAACAAGCTATTTCTCAACCTCATTATTGAACTCTTTGAACTTCTCAAAGGATTCAAACTTGTAAATCATTAAGTAGATATAATCATACCTACTCAAGTCATTGGTAAAAGTAATAAATTATGAGTATCCAGCTCTATATTATACTTGAAAAGTTCTATACACATCATTGTGAACTAAATGTAGAAGATCAACATCCCTTTCATATTGACCCTTAAATAGTGGTTTGATCATCTTACCTTATAAACAATCATTACATCTTTCAAGTGGATGAATCTTAAAAGAGTCTAAGAAACCATATTGATAGATATTTTTCAAATGATTTTCATTTACATGACAAAGATGATAATGCCACAACTGGGTGTTATATGAGTCATTCATAATATTTTCTTTATAAATTTCTAATATTTGGTTTTCATAATTTAATACATAAAGACTGTTATTCAATTATATCATACCATAACATATTTTATCTTTATAAAATTTGAAACCTTTATTTAAAAATATAAAATATATCCTTCAATATCTAAAAAATAAATAGAAATAATGTTCTTATTAACACTATTCACATAATAACAATTAATTAAAACCAAAATAAATATTGTTGGCAATGTGAGATGGTAGTCTCCAATGGCTAGAATAACCAGCCTAACTCTATTGTCATCATATAGATCCAGCACATATATGGTAATCTTTTGAAATATACTTGGTTCTTATATTTGGATACAAATATGAGAACCAAAGGAAGTATCTAATACCCAAATTGTGGATATGGAAATATTACACTCAATAATAAATGCACCTAAATCTTTCCCCTGATTATTTTTCTAGGTGAAATTCCTCTTCTAGTGGCCCTACATTCCAAATGAAAAACATGTCGTATCATGTTCCTTTCCTTATCATTGTATCTTCTTATTCTTATAAGTATGGTGCTTCAGTGCCTTAGACTTATAATAAGTATTTGGCACATTTTCCATGTTCTTCCTCTTCTTATTCACTATAAGTACATCCCCAGGTCTTCTTTAATTTGGAAAATGAGTGTAAGAAGTTCTGAAAGTGTATTATCACTATTTCTCATATTATAATTCAACATAAAACTAGAGAATATTTTTGATAGTGAGAATATAACGACATCTATGAATGGCTCATTAGGGATATTAAAACCTAAGATTTTTAGGTGATCATTGTATCCAATCATCTTGACTATATGTTCCCCATCTAGCTCTGAATCTCTATGCTTTCATGTGAATAGTACATTAGAGATCTCATATCACTTGGATCTATGCTTCTCTTTATAGAGATCCTTAAGGTGAGAAATGATGTTATGTGCATCCATATCCTTATATTTATTCATAATATCATTGGATATAGAGGATAGCATGAAGCATTAAACATCAATATCATCATCCATATTATTTTAATAGAGAGACACTTCTTCCTCGTTAGCATCATTAGAAATTAACTTGAAAATTGGTGTTTCTAGTGTCTATAATTTCAATTCATGTCATATTATAATATGAAATCACGTATACCAATCCTGGAAATTCACATAGGTGAGAAGTGTATCCTCCTCAAATATGGATCACAGGTATATTGTCCAAGTTGTTTGATTTCCCAATTCTACAAAATAAAATTTCATAATTAGTATCTGTTTTGATTAAAGAATAGATTAATGGACTTAAATTTAATTTAATTATTATTAATCTCCCACTATTTTTTGAAACCCAGTATCCCTCACCGCCAGTTTTGAAATATCTTGTTTCTTGGATATTCTAGTGGAAAGGATCCATATCCACCTTCCATTAAGTAATTAACCATATTTGATAAACCATTTATGTATAATCTGGTTATTTTTTATTCCATATTGAATGTTTTTTAATTCATTTATTAGGTGATCACACAACATTCACAAAAATATATAATTAACCATGAAACTGGTAGAAATAAAACATAAGTTTCATTATCATGAGATTATATAATGATTAATTTATATAGAGGATGATAAACTAACCCTAAAACCTTTTAGAAACACCGTGAACCATATATTGGTTCATGTTGTAGTATTTCACCTTGGATCATATGCATTGCCTCGATTAATTGTAATGACCAAGACTTTTTAAATGATATTCATTTCCTGGAAATGTGTGATGTATTATATTATACACAAAAACTTCATATCTATTTAATAATGAAGTGAATATAAAGAGAAATGTGACCATCTGGATTCAATTGTTTTATGACCATTGAAAACTACACTTGTAATGCCCTGACCCTAGTTACCCAAAGTCAGTGCATTATTACATAACATTGGCATGATCACAAGGGATCAAATCCCGAAAGACCGATCAGTTTAGTATCCTTGGAAGTAATAGATAGATACATAAGTTTTACATTACATTATGAAATGAAAAAAAAACATTGTGTCTCCTTTAACAAATTAATCTCCCTTATACTATCCAAGTAGGTATGTCATAATATACTTCTTCACATCCTCGAAAACATAAAGCATGGAAAGGGTTGAGCTTAGATGCTTAGTAAGGATAACAATATAGCAGAAACTATCATAAATAAGCATAAACATTTAAGGCAATGTATAAGACTAAAACACAAGCCTTTTAAACTTAAACATAATCATAATATGGAAAAGATAAATAAAATAATTCCATTTACTTATTCACATGGATATTCTACTAGTATAATACTCACATGTAATATCAATAACCAATTCCATAATGATGGAATGCATAATGTTGGACATCATAACCACATATTCAAGGCCTTGTGACAAGACTATAAATAAGATTTGGTCAATCCCTTATTCCAAGACACTAGTTTGTCTCATGAGACCTACCGATGCATCGAGGAGCTATAGCGGGCTCCACTCGTCACTTACTAATTCTAATGGATTCCTTATATGAAAAGGTTGAAATATAACCTAAAAATTTGTATTAAAACAAGAATATGAAATGTTAATACTTTAAACTTAAACCATGAACGGTATAAAAATAACACATCCATAGTCAAACGTATCACAAAACATTCAATACAATAAGGAAGATTGTATCATAATAAATCAACTTCAAACAAGTGTAAAATCCATCAAAGGATGTTGACATAGATAAAATCAAAACTATTTGAGAGAAATATCTCTTTATATTTTGAAATCATCTAAAAGTCACATAATTATAAAAGAAAACATTTATTTATAAAATACACTTATAAGATTGTAGGGGAATCTGTGAAGGTTTTATAACCGTAGAAAATAGTCGCACCCACCGTATAAATTAAAAAAAATATTCTTACCTCAATTTGTCGAAAAGGTCATAAAGTACCTTGTTTGGAAAGTGATAGAAATATTCCTTTCAAAATATTTTATAAAAATTAAAAAAAGGGTATAAATGAATTTAACCAATAATTTAAGAAATAGTAAAAATGTTTTTAAATACATTTTTAAGAAACATGGATGTGGATGATAAAGAATTCCCAATAGATACCCACGTATAAACAACCTCGGATAATAAATAGATTGAAAAATTAACCCTTACATTGTACTTTTTCTTGATTGAGGGTGCATTAAAATCTTGTATACTAGCTAAATCATTGTTATTAAATTATACAATAACCACATACATAAATATGATATCATATATGATCTTCTAATATTTCATTGATAATAATATTTTAGTAGTATCATTGTTTTGGGTGTTAAATGATTAGTTTTCCTTCATATGATTGGTTACGTAAGCCATGTTTGTTATGGATAATATGTATTTGATTCATATCCAGAATTATATTAAGTTCTTAAACATTTTTTTAACCATAAAATGAAAATTGTTTTTGAATGGTTATGATGGTGAATGAATTTCATCGCGTTCGGGGAGACGGTAATTTGTACCTACGCACGAGAAACAATATCATTCTATTAATGTTGAAATCGTATGTAATTGGATGTTATATCATATATACATAATAATTAACATGTTACATTTATTATTTACATAAGTTATAATCATTATTATACCCATCCAAATAATGAAGTGTTTGAATAACAAACCACACCACGACGTGGAGACGGTAAGCCGTACGTACGCACATATGATGACTTGTCATTCAAAGAATGGATAGAATAATTAATATGGTTGTACCATATTTATAATAACATAAAATTATGTATAAGGAAATGGAGTTATTATTTTGGTATGAAAACAAAAAATAAAGAGGAAGTGGAAGAAGAAAAGAACTTAGAAAGAGGAGGTGAAATTATTACCTCTTCTTCAGGTGTTTCCTTCTGAGTTGATCAAAAGGGATCCTTAGGTTGGATTTATGATCAAAGTAAGTCCTCTAAGTCAAAGTGAGGGTAGTTTAGAGGATATTTGAGTAGGGTTTGGCTGATACAATTGTATATGGAGTTGTGATTTTGAGATAAGGAGAAGTACCCTTTTATAAGAGAGGTGAGGGTCACTTTAGGAAAAGCTTGAAATATAATTTTATTATACAATAATATTCGGTTTATAATGACTCCAAGAGAATTTTTTTATAGTATAAGCTGGGGATGGGTCGAAAACTCCACAAAAAATAGGTTTTATAAAGGTTTAGTTCACCATATTAACCTTATCTTTTAGATTTAACTCTTAGTTAAATAGTTTAATTTATACCATGTATTCTTGTATTATTATAATAAATGGTTAATAAACTTACTATAAAAATCCAAGAGAACCCAAATTAGTTCATTATTGATATATCTAACCTTATATAAGTCCTTTGGACTAACCTTAGATTTTTAAAAATATTATATCATTTAATAATATAGTATTTGTTTCAAAAACTCATTTATGTCAATTTTAACACTATTTGGTATTTGGTTTTTGTGAAAGTCATAACAACATTATCGTTTCGAACAAAAACAATTAATCAACCCTAACATGTCATATTAAACTATAAAATTCTAGTAATATATAAAAAGTCTCAATTTAATTTATTTTAATATTTATAATATCAATAATTTTAATCTTTCATTAATAAGGTAATTACTGCATCATCATTGTGTCATAAATAAACTTAATTATTTAATATATAAAAATTATAAATGAAATACCATTATGTATGAAATCTTTTTATCTTTCTAATTAATATTTATAGTCAAATTTATATTATTCATAACCCTATATTAAAAATGGTTTAGTTATTAAACTTTGAATTTGACACTTTTAACTCTTCTTTAAATAAAATAATAATAAATGTCCTAATCTAACCCAAGTTGGCCAAAAGAATCATATTTTATTTATAAGTTTTATTTTGGTAAAAATAAATGTATGTAATAGAATTAGGACATGTGTTAGGGTAATTATAATATCATTTCTTACCTTTAATTATCCTATTTACTTTTAACCGTGGTAAATAAAAGTCAAAATTTACTATTCACAAAAAAAATATTTTCATCTTATTGAACCACATTTTACATACTGATGTCAACCGTGTCTCTCAGATTTTTGAAATTCAATTCACAGAAGCGGTAAAATTACGTTTTATGTAAATTTGCAAATGCGCTTAGAAGGTGGGTAAAAGACGGTAAAAAGTTCAATAAAATTTTATATATCTAATATTATTATAAAATGACTCTAATGTATTAAATTGAACATTATTGGTATTATGTATCTATTTTTACCTAAAATGAATTTAAAAAAAATAACTAATTATTTAAATAAAAAGTCGGTTTTAAACAATAACCTAGTGTTTTTCACTATTCATCAAAAATTGAAAGTTTTTATAAAAATACCAAAAATTTACCCAAAGCTAATTTTGATATTCTGAATCCAAAAATGAAGTCCATTTTGAAAAATAAAATTTATAAAATTTCAAAAATTGAGTACTACTATTCATAACGGCTAGTGTGATTGGTCATGGTGTGTTTAAACTCGAAGTTTTGTACAATGCAAGCTATTGTATTAATCAAAAAGAAGCATACTATAGAAGCTTGGAGTGTTAAATTCTTCCATCCATTAAATAATTTCATCCTCAAAATTTCTAGAATATTACTACATAAAAAATATTTGGGTGGTTCTTCATCATATGTTCCTCTAGTTCCCACGTTGCATATTCCATCTTATGGTTTCTCCATAGAACATTTACCAGACGATTCGTCCAATTTATCAGCACTTGTTCTCTAGTATCAAGAATCTTGAGAGGTTCTTCACAATAAGACTGGTCGGGTTTCAGTTTTATTTCTTCATAGGTGAGTACATGCATTGGGTCAGGCATGTATTTTATCAATAGTGATATGTGGAACACATCATGAACTTTGGATAGACTTGGTGGTATTCTCAAACAGTAAGCTAAAACTCCAATTTGTTCTAGAATTTTGAAAAGTCTGATGTACCAGGGACTTAATTTTTCCTTCTTATTGAATCATATAACACCCTTCCATGAATATACCTTCAAGAAAACATGATCTCCTACTTGAAATTACAAATATTTCCTTCAGTTATCGGCATATCTCTTTTTCCTACTTCGAGATGATTTTATGTGAGTTTGGATAATCTTCACATTTTCCATTGTTTCCTCAACAAGTTCTGGGCCTATAAGTTTTATTTCACCAACATCATCCCAACAAGTTTGTGTGCGACATCTCTTTCCATATAACGCTTCATATGGTTCCATATGAATACTTTAATGGAAGCTATTGTTATAAGAAAATTATACCATAGGTAAATACTGATCTCGTATACCTTGAAAGTAAAGTGAGAAAGATCGCAAAATGTATTCTAAGGTTTGAATAGTCTGTTATGATTGAATATCAGTTTGAGGGTGGTAGGCAGTGCTCAAACAAAGTTTAGTATCCATGTCTTTCTGAAGACTTTTCTAGAATCTTGATATAAAATGAGGATCATGATCAGAAACAATTAATAGGGTTACTTCATGAAGTCTTAAAACATTATTAATATATAGTCTTGATAAACGTTCAAGTGGTAAATCCTTTCTTATAGCATGAAAATGTGCTAACTTGGTAAGATGATCAACAATGACTCATATTGCATCATTTATTCCAGGATTCTTTGGTAGCCCCATGACAAAGTCCATCATAATATCATCCCATCATTCATAGCTTTAATTTTCTTTTGAAACTCCTCATCATCAGTCTGAGAACTTTTTATCCTTTCTAGTAAAGTTTGATTGGTAACCATTTGAAAAAGTATTGATGTTTCACCTTCCATGATTATTCCCATATCCATCTTTACTAGATCCAGAAACATAGGATCCCTTTAAACTCTCATCTTGTTCATAAATCCATGATCCTTTCTACTCAAAGCATCTCCCACCTTATTTACCTTCCCTGGGTGGTAGTGTATTGTGAAATAATAATCCTTGAGTAGTTTAAGCCATCGTCTTTGCCTCATGTTGGGTTCTTTCTGTGAGAAAATATACTTAAAACTCTTGTGATCGGTATATATCTCACATTTTTCACCATAGATATAGTTTATCCATATCTTCAAAGAAACTATTACAGCTTCTAACTCAATATCATGAGTGGGATATTTTTATTCATGAATTTTTAGTTGTCTTGATGCATAGGCAATAACTCTATCATTCTACATAAGGACACAACCAAGTCCTTTCTTTGAAGCATCAATATAAATAACAAACCCAACATTCTCTAATGGTATAGTCAAGATAGGATAATTGACTAGTCTTCTCTTCAATTCTTCAAAACATTCTTCACAATCTTTTTTTCAAACAAATTTAACCCCTTTACGTTTGATCTTGGTTAATGGGTTATCCAATTAGGCAAAATTCTGGACAAAACACCGATAATAACTTGCTAAACCAATAAAACTATGTACCTCAGTTATACTTGTCGGTTCTATCCATTCTTGGATTTCCTTTGTATTTGAAGGACCGAAAAATATTCCATCCTTAGAGACAATATGTCCAAGAAAAGAAATTTTCTGAAGCTAGAATTCACACTTTCTAAACTTCCCATATAATTCATTTTTTCTTAGGGTTTTCAGAATAGTACGCAAGTGATTTTTATGATATTCATAGATTTTTTAGTATAACAATATATCATCAATAATTACCACTACAAATTCATCAAGATATTCCTTGAAAACTCTATTCATTCGATCCATGAAGATATAGGGTGAATTAGTCAGTCCAAAAGGCAATACTGAAAACCCCTAATGCTCGTACCTAGTTCGAAATGTTGTTTTCAGAATGTCTTCCTTCTTCACACACAACTGATTATATCCAGAGTGAAGGTCAATCTTTGAAAAATATTGAGCTTCATGAAGTTGATCGAATAAATCATCAATGTTAGGTAGGGGATACTTGTACTTTATTGTTACAGCATTGATCTTCCTATAGTCAATGTATAACCTCATAGATCCATCTTTCTTCTTAACAAAATGAACATGGTCTCTCCATAGAGAAACACTAGGGAGAATAAATCCTTTATCACTCAACTCCTCTAGTTTTTTCTATAGTTCCACTAATTCCACAGTGTCCATTCTATAAGGGGTCTTCTATGTGGGCCTTGAACCAGAAATTAAATCAATGGAAAACATAATTTCTCATTCTGAAGGATGTCTAGGTTAATCCTCTGGAAACACATCAACATATTCTTGCACAATAGGTATGTCCTCTATTCGAACATTGCTTTCCTTACCCATAGTTATTTCATTTTATTCCTCCCCAATAATTTAATTTAGTAGAGCTACTGGGGGTGGATCTAGATAAGAATCAGGTGGCGATGTTTCTACTCTAAAGATAAGGTACTTCTTATCATCATTGAAAATTGTAACCTCATTCTTCTTACAATATATTTTTGCATCATGGTCCAAAATCCAATCTATACTGAGGATTATATCAAATTCAATCATGGGCATGATGATTATATCAACAGATAAAGAAAATTTATATTCCCTAATGGGAACTGATTTAGAAAACATTGTTGCAATGATACTTCCCTCAGGAGTTTTTACTAATAACTCCCTCATTAAATCAAATTGTAAATATCTAATTTTCTTAATAATTGGGAAGATATAAAACAATGTGATGATATAGAATAAAATAAAGCATTGGCTAAATTTTAGGAAACCATTAAATTACCTGCCACCACATCATTTGGAGCTTCAACCTCAACAGTAGTGATCGCATAAGCTTAGCCTTTCTCCCTTGTTCTTTTCTGAGGTAAGTTTCTTTGGAGATTAGTAAATTCATTTTCATAATTCCACATTTCTCTACAATTGTATCACTCAACATTGATAGCCTCTTTATTTCCCTTACAATAATGAGCTTGGTGGCCTTTTCACCACACTTGTAATAGACTCTGATTCCCTTCAAGTAAGTACTGGGGTGTTTCTTCCCACATTTACTATAGGATGCAAATTCAACTTTTCCCTTATTCCCCTTATTTACACTTCAATAGTTTTCAACAAATCTCTTCTTCTCTTTCTTTTATTTAAATTCATAAGACGTAGATAATTCCTTTTCTATCTTGATATCACATAAGACAATATCTTCGTACGATGAAAAGGATTATGAAACTAATGCTCGATGGAGAAATGGTTTTGACCCATCAAATAAATGATAAATCTTACTCCTTGGGTTATGTATATAATCTACTACATACCTTACTAACCTTGTAAATTTAGCCTCATACTTTGTGACATTCTCATCCTCCTTTTTCCTCAGACTCAGAAATTGTCTTTTTATATCCACTCGATGGTCACAAAAAAAGTATTTTTATAAGAAAATTTATTTAAACTCCCTACATTACATATTTTATACTTATTCATCCTCCTTTGTGTTTCAAATTAATGACCACCATTGATCTCCATCTCCCATGAGGCAATAAAATTCCATGACACCTTTTTCCCTTTTCGCTACTCCCCAAAGCATGAAATATTTTCTCTAAGGAACTTATCCATTGCTCAGCTACAAATGTACTTTTAGTCCCATTTAATGTTGGTTGTTTTTTCCTCATGAAGTGGTCTAACATTGATACTCCGCGTTGTGGATCAGGGTGATCCATACAGGTAAGTTTATTATTCATAAGCTGAGTGAGTTTTTGCATAATGGTTATAAATTGTTCAGCACCAGTTGCATCACTAGCTCCACTATAATTATCTTGAGGGGGAGTTCAATCCCTACATGGATTACATGAATTGATACAGTTTTCATTCCTTACACTAGACACCATTTCTAAACAATGACATACACTATATTAGTTTATGAATTGCAATACATAATTCCAAACTTGTAAAAAAGTTAACATAAATTGAATAGTGTATATATATAATCCATAATCATAAAAATGTTTTCTTTAAGGAGGTATATACTCATAAATCCTTAAAAATGGTTTGTAAATAAAATGTGAATTATCCTAAGCAAATCCCCTGGGAGAGTCCTAAACAAGAATGCAGCGAGGCCTGTTGTCGTGTACTAAGATACCCCAAGTCAAGCCCAAAACTCCTTATTATAGTTTTCACTTCTAGGTACATCTATTCCAGAGCTACCTCAACCTAATCATATCTAGATAGGGATGTATTGCTTGGAAAATACAAAAAATTGCTACATTACCAAAATTCTAGGAATTTCTTCTATACTAATCCTCAAAGTCTATCTTAGGGTAATGTTATCTAATCAGATTTTTTATAAATCTAGATTACAAGGTTTGTACTAAAATTTATCTAATACCAATTGTAACACCTCGAACCTAGTTACCCAGAGTCAGTTCATTATTACATAACATTGGCATGATCACAAGGGATCAAATCCTGAAAGACCTATTAGTTTACTAGCCTTGGAAGTACTAGATACAAACATAAATTTTACATTGCATTATGAAATGAAAAAAAAACATTGTGTATCCAATGAAAACATTAATCTCCCTTATATTATCCCTACAGTTCAGTCATAATATACTTATTTGAATCCTAGGAAAAATAAAATATAGAAAGGGATGAGCTCGGATGCTCAGTAAGGATAACAATATAGAAGAAACTATCATAAATAAGCATAAACATTTAAGGTAATGTATAAGACTAAAACACAAGCCTTTTAAACTTAAACTTTAGCATAATATGGAAAATATAAATAAAATAATTCCATTTACTTTTTCACATGTATATTCTACTAGTTGAATAATCACATTTAATATCAATATCAAATTTCATAATGATGGAATGCATAATGCTGGAAATCATAACCACATAGTCAAGCCTTCATGCCAAGACTACAAATCAAATTTTGTCAAGGCCTTTTGAAAAGACACTAGTTTATCTCATGAGACCTACTAATTCATCAAGGAGCTATAGCGGGCTCCACCTGTCACTTACTAGGTCCAATGCATTCCTCATATGAAAAGGTTGAAACATAATATAAACATTTGTATTAAAACTAGCATACGAAATGTTAATACTTTAACCATAAACCATTAATGGTATAAAAATAACACATCTATAGTCAAACACATCACAAAAACTTCAATACAATATGGATGATTGTATCATAATAAATCAACTTCATACAAGTGTAAAATCCATCAAAGGATTTGACATAGATGAAATCAAAACTATTTGAGAAAAATATCTCTTTCTATTTTGAAATCATTTAAAAGTCACATAATTATAAAAGAAAACATTTATTTTGAAAATAATCTTATAATCTTTTAAGGGAATATTTTAAGGTGTTATAATGGAGGAAAATATCTACACCCATCGTATAAGTTAAAAAAACATTCTTACCTCAACATGTCAAAAAGGTCATAAAGTACCTTGTTTGGAAAACGATGAAAAGATTCTGTTTAAAATATTTTATAAAAATGAAAACAAGGATATAAATGAGTTTAACCCATAATCTAGGAAATACTAAAAATGTTTTGAAATACCTTTTTAAGAAACATGTATGTTTATGATAAAGAAGGCCCAGTAAAACTCATGTATAAGCAACCTCGGATAATAAAGAGATTGTAAAATTAACCCTTAACTTGTACTTTTCCTTGATTGAGGGTATGTTAAACTCCTATATAATAGTTAAATAATTGTTATTAAATTTTACATGAACCACATACATAAATATGATATTATATATGATCTTCTAATATTGCTTTTTTAATAATATTTTAATAGTATCATTTTTTCGGGTGTTAAGTGATTCGTTTTCCTTTATATGCTTGGTTATGTAAGTCATGTTTGTTATGGATAATATGTATTTTATTCATATATATAATGATATTATGTTCTTAAATATTATTTTTAATCATAAAATGAAAATTATTCTTGAATGGTTTGGATGGGTAATGAATTTCATCGCGTTCATGGAGATGGTAATCTGTTTGTACGTATGAGCGACAATACCATTATATTGATGGTAAAATCATATGTAATTGGATGGTATATAATATATACAGAATCATTAACATGTTATATTTATTATTTAAATCAGTTATACTCATTATTATACCCATCCAAATAGTGAAGTGTTTGAATAACAAACTACACCACGACGTGGAGATGGTAAGTCGTACGTACGCACGTGGTGACATGTCATTCATAGGATGGATAGAATAATGAATATGGTTTTAAAATATTTATAATAATATCACAGTATGTATAAGGTACTTAGTTATTATTTTTGTATGGAAAAAACAAAGAAAGAGTAAGTGGAAGAAGAAAATAACTTTGAAAGAGGCGGTGAAATTATTACCTCTTCTTCGGGTGTTTGCTTTTGAGTTGATCAAAAGGGCTCCTTAAGTTGGATTTCTGATCAAAGTAAGGCCTCTAAGTCGAAGTGAGGGTATTTGGGAGGATTTTTTAGTAGGTTTTGGCCGAACCAAATGGCTTTGTATGTGTGATTTTTAGAGAAGGGGAAGTACCATTTTATAAAAGAGGTGGGGGTCACTTTAGGAAAAGCTTGAAATATTATTTTATTATACAGTCAAATTCGGTTTTTAATGGCTCAAAAAGGATTTATTTCAAAGATAAGGTGGGTATAGGTAGAAAACCTCTCAACCAATATGTTTTATAGAGGTTTAGGTCACCATAATAAACTTATCTTTTAGATTTAACTCTTAGTTAAATAGTTTAACTTTTACCATGTATTCTTGTATTATTATAATAAATGATTAATAAACTTACTATAAAAATCCAAGAGAACCCCAAGTGGTTAATTATTGATATATCTAAACTTATCTAAGTTCTTTGTATTAACCATAGATTTTTAGGAATAGTATATCATTTAATAATATAGCATTTGTTTTAAAAACTCACTTATGTCAATTTTGACACAATTTGGTATTTTGTTTTTGTGAAAGTCAAAACAACTTTATAATTTAAAAAAATGATTTAATCAACTATAACATGTCATATTAACCTATAAAAGTATTTTTATACATAAAAGTCCCAATTTAAAATTATTTTAATATTTATAATATTAATTATTATAGTCTTTCATTAATAAGGTAATTACTGTATCGTCATTGTTTCATAAATAAATTTAATTATTTAATGTGTAGAAATTATAAATAAAATAAGATTATGACGGAAATATTTTTATCTTTCTAATGAATATTTATAGTCTAATTTATATTATGTATAACCCTATATTAAAAATGGTTTAGTTATTAAATGATGAATTTAACACTTTTAACTCATCTTTAAATAAAATAATAATAAATCTCCTAATCTAACCCAAGTGGACCAAATGGATCATAATTTATTACTAAGTTTTATTTTGGTATAAATAAACTTATCCAATAGAATTAGGAAATGTTTTAGGGTAATTATAATATCATTTGTACCTTTAATTATCCTATTTACTTTTAACTGTGGTAAATAAAAGTCAAAAGTTATTTTTCAGCAAAAAAATATTTTTATCTTATTGAACCACATTTTACGTACGGATTCCAACTGTGTCTCTCTGAGTTTCAAAATTAAATTCACATAAGGGGTAAAATTACGTTTTATGCAAATTTTCAAATGCGCCTAGAAGATGGGTAAAAGAAGGTAAAAAGTTCAATGAAATTTTATATATCTAATATTATTATAAAATGACTCCAATAAATTAAATTGAACATATATAGGTATTATGTATCTATTTTTACATAAAATAAATTTAAATAAAATAACTAATTATTTAAATAAAAAATTATTTTGAACAATAACGCGGTGTTTATCACTATTTATCAAAAATTGAAATTTTTCAGAAAAATACCAAAAATTCACCCTAAGATTATTTTGATATTCCGAATCCAAAAATTAAGTCCATTTTGAAAAAAAAAATATAAAATTTCAAAAAGTAGGTATTATTATCTATAATGGCTAGTTTGATTTGACATGTTCTGTTAGAACTCATAGTTACGTATAGTGAAAGCTATTTTATTATTCAAATAGAAGCGTATCGTGGAATATTGGGGTGTTACAATACTCTTGATGATAATTTTAATTTTATAATTAGTGTTTATTAGTAAAACATGAAAAATGATAATTAATGGGGAAAGTGGAAGCGGTGGCCTCAACTAGTAGAGTAATGCCTTATGAAGCCTATTTGTCAGAATTTGGGGGGGAGGTAGTGTCACTAGAGTTCTCCCTTCACTAAGCTTAAGACGAGCTTCAACAAGTGAAGCTTAAATGAAATCTTATATGGTAGAAGTTTATGTTATTAGAAATTATCACTCTATCGATGTTAGTCGAGCCTCATCATGAATCTATCATTATTTCACACCTTACCCTTAGGTTATACGTGGGTGTTATAATGGTTTAAATATCCCAGCCTTAGTTACTTAAAGTTTACTTCCTTTGAATAAATAAAATTGTTTTTCCATCAATAGTTTTACCTAATAAAAATATAGGTTTAATTGAGATGGAATTTGATAAATTCACTTTTTAGACCCAAATTTTACTTTTCAGAAAAGATATAAATATTTTTAATAAACTAAGGTATTATGAATAATACTTATTTTGATGAAATATTATGATAAAACACTATTTTTTAAATATAAATGATAAAATAATTTTATTATGTCTTAAAATTTTTAAAGTGTTAGAGATTTTACTATGCATATTCAACCAACTATTTTTTTAATAAATAAGGATTTTTGTATTTAAAAGTTTAAGGCTCTCATATTTATATAGTTATTATTATTAAATAAATAAAAGTTTTAAAATAAGCACGTTGAATTTAGTTTATGGTTAATTTATTATAATTTTCTAAAATACTTTATTTTTTGATGAATAGTAAAAAAACAGTTTGAGGTTTTCTGTATGTTTAATGACTTCATAATTTTTTCATAATGGTGTAATAATTATTTAAACACAATCCAAAACTAAAAATATGTTATTTTTTTAATATCCATTATTTTAATATATTTTAATCAATTTCCAAACCTATAATTTACTTTCCAATGTCTAAAATGGAAACTTTGCCTTAAAAACATTATTTTGTAGTAAATTTACTTTTCCTTGCAAAAGGAAGTAATATAAAATGATACTCAGTTATTGTTTGTTAAAATAACATAAAATATTCCCCACATGTCTAAAATCATGGTCAAAACCCATGGGCAAGCTCATGGTTTTTCATTTATCCACAACTTAGATTTCCAAGACTTATATTTGGAAATTAATAAACAAAACCTTCACTTTTTCTATAAAATAACCATCCATTTATCTATTTAATTTCACAACAAATCCATACTACATGAATCTATGGTAGTTTTACCTCCCAAGTAGTCCTTCCAATGTGTCCACACACTAGTGCAGAAAACGTTATTTACGTCGGTTATTTTTCATTTTTGCGTTGGTTTTTAGCCAATGTTAATACGGACGATGCAATAAATAACGTTTTTTACGTCGGTTATTTAAAAACCGATGTAAAAAACAAAACATCGTGGTGTTTATCACATCGGTTAATTAATAACTGACGTGAAAAAACCAGGGGGGGTTATAACATTGGTTATTATATAACCGCCGTGATAAACTGGGGGGGTTTATCACATCGGTTATATAATAACCGACTTTATAAACCCATTCGGGGGATGTTTATCACGTCGGTTATTAAATAAATGATGCGATAAACCCCTGGGAAATGGTTTATCACGTCGGTTATATAATAACCAACATGCTAAACCTGTCCGGGGGGTTTATCACATCAGAATTTAATAACCTACTTGATAAACCTTTTCCCAGGCCTTTTATCACGTCGGTTATTAAATAACTGATGTGATAAACCATTCCACAGGTGTTTATCACGTCGGTTATTAAAATGACCAACGTGATAACCCCTTCCCAATTTCTTTACCACGTCGGTTATTTTATAACCGACGTGGAAGACAATTTTTTTTAAATCTAATGTAGTCTTATGCTCTCCCCCAGAAACAACCAGAAACCAAATCAAGAATTCGTAACACAAAAATATAATTAGATCAAAACAAGAACTAAAGAAAAATTAAGCATTTACATTGATAACATATAAAACTTACCCCACTTGACAGCCCCCATCCCACCCCTCGACTGCCCCCGACCCCCTGGACAGCCCCAAACACCCCGGGATAGCCCCAAACACCCCGAGACAACCCCCCCCCCCCCCAATAGACTCCAACCACCCCCTAAATAGCACCCCTTCACCCCACTTGACAGCCCCCACCACAACCTTGGACTGCCCCCTGACCCCCTGAACATGCCCAAACACCCCGGGACAACCCCCCACCCTGCTGAACAGCACCCCCTCACCCCACTTGACAGCCCCCACCACTCCCATGGACTTCCCCCCCCCCCCCCCCCGACCCCCTAGATATCCCTAAACACCTCAGTACAACCCCCCCCCCCCACACCCTCATGTATACCCCCCCCCCCCCCCCACACACACACCCTGAACAGCCCTTCCCCACCCCATTGGAGCCCCCACCAGACTCCTGAACTACCCCCCGACCCCCTAGACAGCCCCAAACACCCCTGGACAACCCCCCCACCCTCATGTATACCCTCCCACCCCTGGTACAGCACTTCCACACCCCAGGATAGCCCTCCCACACCCCTAAAACAGACCAAAAAGTTACCGAAAACAAACCAGAACCCCCTCACCCCACTAGACTGCCCCCACCACACCCCTGGACACTCCCCCCCTGGACATCACCCCCACACCCTTAGAACCCCTCCCCCTAGACCAGAATCCATACCAGAAAAACCACCATAAGTAGACCAAAATAAGAAGTAGAGAAAAATTAAACATTTACATATATAACATTCAAAACTTACAATGTCAACATAAAAAACTAAATCCAACCTAAACGACTACCAAATACAAAATTACAACGACAATATTCAAAACTACATTTTACATTACAAACAACTAAAATTCAATCAAACCTGTAAGAAAATTTGACCACTCCACTTGTAAGTGTTTGATTTCTTCAGCAGTATAGGGTTGAGGGTCATCAAAAAGCTAAAAATTAAAAGGATAGTAGTTGACATGTATAATGAATAAATCAAATTGAAATATTATGGAAAAGTTTAAGAGGAAATCTTACCAGGTCAAAATTCACAAATGTCCCAATTGTTATTATTTCATACATAAATCTTAACATATAATATCTGCATTCAATGATGCCTTTTTGTTCATGACAATTATTTTTGAATGAGTGTAAATTAAATATATTATTTTTATGTAATAAATCAAAAAGTACAAATTATAAATGGATATTTACCTTCACATTTACATATTTGATCTTTGCACTCCTTTTCTTTGTGTTTTTTTGAAATTAGGCCCATGCCCTGTTAGAAAATAATATGAATGGGCTAAATTTAAAATTAATTATAATATATAAAACTATTGAGAAATTGAAACTTAATTTTCCAATATATTCTTAAAACTTTCCCACACATCATCATGGACAGAGTATATCCAATAAAGTTATTTCTCCCTTGGTCAAAAAATCCCTAACATCCAATGATCATTACTAAAAGGAAATTTAATGTTAGTGGTTTTTTATGTTAAAATATAATGAACTCTTTGAGAGAGATGTGTTTCATACCTCTCACAAAAAGGCATCATCTGACATTGTGTGACTATATTCTTTTCAAGTCTTTCAGCAATATAAAGCATTATTTGTTCCTCATCCAATGCACATGCTTCAGCGGAAATCAATTGTGGGTCCATGAATACATATACATCTATCAACTCATTCCTCTCACAAATTTTATAAAGATACCTAATACAAAATAGACATAAGTATACATTTTTAATAAATATAACGCAGGGAAAAGGTGTTAAGACTTACATGGAAAAAACATTCACCACGTTGATTCCCAACTTACCTCCAGTAAAAAACTCCATGATTTCAGTTTTCATAATCCCCACACTTATTGGACGTCCAAAAACATGATCTTCCATTGGAAACTCATAATGACCCACTAAAAAATTTGAATATCTTGACAATCTGTCAAGCCTACTACAATTTGTATCTGATGACTTATCCATTTGTCTTTGTTGTTGTCTATACAGTATTTCTTTACCTTTTAAGTATTCCTGTAAAAATATATAGAAAAATATATTAGTTTTCAAATGATAAAACAAAATTAATAAAAAAATAAAATAAACGATATAACATTCATACCTCTATGGTAATGAATCAAAGAATTCTGGATGGCCAAATTAAAAAATGGTCAATACTATGTCCAACTGTCGTCACCTCATCTATAGGTAATGGTACTCAAGCTGGTCTATCTATAATATCCTGTACAGTGACCCTCTGATTCTCTACCTCTAATTGTTGATGATGAACTATATCTCCTATACAATATACCAACCCATATGAAACTATATGATGTTGAGGATCATAAACATACAACTCGCAATAAGTAGGAAGCTGCGGCAGAGGAGTAGGATAAAAAATGGGGTCCGCAGGCTGAGGTAGGGTAGTGGGAGCTACTGGAGGAAGTGGAGGATAAATAATGGGGTCTACAGGGGGAGGTGGAGGAGTGGGAGCTGCAGTTTGAAATTGTCTTTGCATGTCTGTAAACATAGACTGTACTGACGCTCTAATATTTTCCTCCATCGTCGTATTAATATTATGAACTTCAGCCTCCAAGGATTATTTTTTTTTCTAAACCCCCTCAATGTTAGAAGTTGAAGAACATGGCTAAACTTTTCTTACCGATACACCTGCCGGATATCCTCTTACACGACCAGGATGTTCTGGCTTTCCCAATGCTACAGATAAAATATCTTGCCTCCCAGTAGCTGTAAATTCCCCCTGTGAACTCTGCTCCTCAAGAGAGTCTTGTATTAATTAATTGAACATTTCTGTAATGATTGAAATTATATCAATAAAATAGTAAACTTAAATAAATAAAATAGATATTTTACAATCCTCTCACCTAATATTCTCGATTCTTCTGAAAGATATTTCCCTTTTTTTCCCTTCCAAGCTCTCTTCCATTTTTCATGTCTAGATGGATGGGATGGAGGGGCCACCTCTCCAGAGCTTGAAGACTCATCTCTTAGTTGTTGAAATTTTTCCGCCATCATTTGTTCTTCCAAAAATGCATACCCTCCCCATGATAAACAATGAGGGTATAAATTTTTAGATTGGATCTTTTGATGATCTTTCCTTGTTTTCTATAAATTAAAAATAAGAAATCATTAACAAAACATTAATAAGATCATTTATATAAGAAAAATTATAAATGTTTACATTGACCTTACCAAAAATGACTCTTTTCTTCTACTTTAAAAAAACTATCTCCATGTGTCTTCATCTATAAAAGGATATATACGACGTGGATTATCAGGACTCCTATCACCATAAATGAAATCAGATGAGAGGGTTGATTTGAAATCCCCCCATCTCCTAGCAGCCAACAATAATCATTTCTTCCTGACTCCTCCAGTGTCAGGAATATCAAATGTCATCTAATAAAGAAGAGGTTAAACATATAATATATACTAGAAACATTTAAAAAATATTCAAACAACAGCAAAAGATCTTACCAAAATTGTCTCCCACAACTGATAGATTGTATCTTTATCCACACTTCTCTAGTCATCATACAGAATGCTTACTTTTCTCATAGCCTGAGTTGCTACAAAACTCTTAAAATCTTTTGCATTTGGACCTCTAGGAATATCATCATCATCGAACTCAACGAGTATCCTCTGATCTTTCTTACGGGCAAGTGTTAATTTTGGTAAACGTGTGCACCCATGTTTACCAACCTTTGAACTCTTTGTCGTAATAGGAGAACATGAGGAAGATTGGGGAACATCAAGAGGATCAAGTGAATGTTCCTCCCTAGAGGTATGACCAATATGCTCATCTCTAGAATCATGTGGTTGATCAACTGAATGATCTGTCATTATCCTTTAAATCAAAAAAACAAACATTAGTTCACAAATATACAAATTCAAATATTTTAATACTACTGTAATTAGAAAATAGAAAATTGTACTATGTTACGTAATAGTAAACATTAGTAATATGGTAATAATGTTAAACAATGGTAAAGATGGTCAAGATGGTAAACATGGTAAACATGGTAAACATGGTAAACCTGGTAAACATGGTAAAGTAATTCTCACTGAACAAAAATAATAGATATATAATTCATGTAATGGTAAACATGATAAATTAAACTAAACAAACTTAAAACAAACAAAAATTTATACTTATTTTGTTTTAATACATGTTTTAATAAATAAAAAACTTACAATATCTAACATTTTATGAAAAAAATAAATGTAAAAAATAAATAAACATATGTTACCTATAATTTTAGGAGTGTACAAATGGATTTTTTTTCCAAATTCCTTCATCGTGATCATTCCTTATGGCATAAACCATGACTCCAACTTGCTCATTATTATGTTTTATTAATCTTTCTATGGAATTAGGGATCTCACATAAATTAGCATCTTCATCAAGTTCATCCTCACCAACATATTGTTTTTTACCTTGTAAAACAACATCCCACTACATATCTAATTGATATACTACATAGAAAATTTGTTTTTCTTGTGTTGCCATTATAAAAGAATCAGTTGTGTCTTCCAATCTATTCATATTAACAAGTGTCATTCCAAATTCATCATGTTTGACACTGTTGTTACCGATAAACAATTTACAGTTAAAAACAGGAACTTTAATTTTAAAGTAATAAACCTCCCATATGACTTCAATCACTCCATACTATGCACTTGATGCAGAAATTGGGTTTTTTTCCTTAGCACTCGAAAAATGCACTGCTTCTGCAAACACCAATACACCACTATTCTGAACTGCACTTCTATTGTCCTGAGATTTCGTATGAAATGTATAGCCATTAAAGTCATAATCAGACCATGTTATCACATTTAACATGGACCACCCACTAACCATCTTAATGTCTCTGATACATCTGATCTACTAAGCAAGGTCTTTTTAAACCATGACAAAAAAGTTTTGTTGTGCTCATTCAAAATCCACATTTCTTTCTTCTTTGGATGACATTGTTTCAACTCATTAATATGCAATGTGATATACGGTTGAGCATCAACTATGTTATTCAAGATGTATGATTCTAACTTCTTTATCTGTTCCGCTGATAATGATTTTACTTTCAAGCCACAAATCCCCTTTCCCTCATTATTAACTCGTTCATGGCAAGATGGAGGCAAACCAATGTGTTGCACCATATCCAAGTAGCTCGTACAAAACTCTGCTACCTCCTTATAAATATACTTTTCAATAATGGAGGCTTCAGGTCAATATGGATTTTTAACATACCCCATTAATATTTTCATATACCTTTCAAAAGGATACATCCAATGAAGATATATAGGTCCAAAAAGATTTATTTCTCAAACCAGATGAATCATTAAATGCACCATTATATCGAAAAAACTTAGAGGAAAATAAATTTCCAATTGACAAAGTATAAAAATTGCATCCTTTAACAAAATGTTCAAAGCATTCACATCAATCGCCTTGTTACAAATTGAATTGAAAAAATAACACAACTTCATTATAGTCTTTCTGACACGGATGGGCAATATTCCACACAATGCAATTGGTAGAATTTGTTACATCATGACGTGAAAATCATGTGATTTCATACCTATCAACTTCAAGTCCTTTAATGAGAAAAAAATTTTACATTTGAAGAATAACCTTGAGGCACTTTGATATCATGAAGAAACTGACAAAAGCTAATTTTCTCCCTCTTTGATAATGTATGACAAGATGGGTGAAGAAATTATCGTCTTCCTTTAGGAGTGGGAGCTAACTCTAAACGTATTCCCATTGATAGAAAGTCTAATCTTTAATTCAACCCATCTTTTGTCTTTTCTTTAATATCAAACAATGTTCCAATCAAACAATCACAGATATTCTTCTCCATGTGCATGACATTAATATTATGTTTAACTTCATGATACCTCCAATATGGTAGCTCAAAAAATATTGACCTTTTCTTCCAAATATGTCTATCATTACCAAATTTCTGTGTCTTTCCCAATGTCACTTCAAGGTTTTTCACCCTATCAAAATACAGATCAGGGGATAAAGGTTTTGTAGCAGTATCAAATTCTTATGAGCCATTGAATGCCTTTTTTAGTCTTTTATAAGGGTGATCCATAGGCAAAAACTTTTGATGACCCATGTACACTGTTTTCCTCCCATGATGCAGTTGACAATATGACATTTGTTGTTCGCAAATTAGACATGCTTTATGCCCTTTAACATTGTATCCAGACAAATTTCCATACGCTGGGAAGTCATTCATAGTGAACAGAACCACTACATGCAATTGAAAATATTCCATTTTATAAGAATCATACACCCTAATACCATCAACCCATAACAGTTTCAAATCATCAATCAAAGGTGACAAGTAAACATCAATATCATTTTCGGGTTGCTTTGGACTAGAGATCATTATGCTCAACATCACATATTTGTGCTTTATACAAAATTCAGGAGAGAGGTTAAAAATTACCAATAAAACAGGCCATGAACTATGTGTGCTACTGAGGGTTCATTATGGATTAATTCCATCTGTACACAACCCTAGTCTGAGATTTCTAATTTCATTTCCAAATGTAGAATACTGCGCATCAATTTTCTTCCATTGTGGACAATCAGCTGGATGATGTATTTTTCAATCACATAACCACTCATCAGCATGCCATCTTAACCTTTTTTCATCATGTGAATTAGAAAATAAACATTTGAAATGATAAATTATAGGAAGATACCAAAATACCTTTGAAGGGATCTTTGTAATCTCTACATCAGCCTGTGATTTTTCTTTCACCTTATACCGTGATGTCCCACATTTAGGACACTCTGACAGAAATTTAAATTCCTTCCTTTATATAATGTAGTCATTCTAATAGGAATTTATTTTCTTGTATCCCAATCCCATCGGGCATAATATTTTCTTGGACTTATAATGTAAATCTGAAAGATCGTTATCTTTTAGAAGAATGTCTTTCATCAATTGTAGGAGATCTATAAAACTTCTGTCACTCCATCCATATTTCTCCTTCAGGTTAATCAATCTTAACACCGCCGACAAAACCATAAAATCTATAAAACCAGGATATAATGGTTTTTCAGCATCACCATATAGACGCGCAACTGTCGGTTCTATCTCAACTTGTTCTGCTACAATATCGTGAATCATTTCTTAAATTCCAACAAATTTACCATCTTTAAAATCATCATCATCACTGACATTTTGTCCAGTTTCACCATGCCAAATCCAAGGGTTGTAACTTGTATTAAAACCATGACAAATCAGATGATCTTTTATCTCTCTACTTTTTAACTTCTTCATTTTCAAACATTTCAGGAAGGGATAAAAAAAATGTCACTACATGGAAATTTTCCTTTAGAAAATTCCAAAAAGGCATCAACACCTTCCTCATATTCATTGCTCATTTGATGTTCCGTAATCCAAGTTGGACTCATTATTACCTATCAAAAATATCAAATATATATATATATATGTTTAAGATAAGACAAATATATGTTTATATGAAAAAAATCATAATTTTAATGTAAAACAATTTTGAAATATAAAACAAATCTATGCGTATTTAAAAAAAATATGCTTGAATGTTATATTAAAAACAAAATATAGTTAGATATAACAGTTTTAAATTCCATTGAATCAAAGAAAACCATGGGGGATATAGTGGTTGATAGAAAATTGGAGAAAATGGAGTAAACCTGAGAATCAAATCAAATTGAAAATAAAAATTCAAATGGAGAAAATCACGATGTAACACCAATCATCACGGCACAATCATCATGTCATAATCTCAGAAACCACTATTCAATAGTCAATCCCAACTGACACTTATCCCCCACCCCCTTGGACACCCCCTTGACACCACCACCCCCTTGTACAACCCCCCACCCCCTTGGACACCACCACCCCCTTGGACAGCCCCCACCCCTCTAGACAGCACCCCCTCCCCCACCCCTCCTGAACTCCACCCCCACCCCTTACCCCCTTGGACACCCCCTAGACAGCCCCCAACCCTCTGGACAGCCCCCCACCCCCCGGACAACCCCCAAAACCCTCTAGACAGCCCCCCACCCCCTTGGATAGCCCCCCACACCCACCCACCCACTTGGACACCCCCTGGACACCCCCCAACCCTCTGGACAGCCCCCACCCCACTCCCCCCCCCCAGACAACCCCACTCAAACCCTCTGGACAGGCCCCCACCCCCTAGACAGCCCCCACCCCTCCTGGACACCCCCACCCCCTGGACAGCCCCCCACCCCTCTAGACAGCACACCCCACCCCTCTTGAACACCACCCTTACCCCCTTGTACACCCCCTGGACAGCACCCCACCCCTCTAGACAGCACCCCCCACCCCTCCTGGACACCACCCCCCACCCCTACCCCCTTGAACACCCCCCCCCCCCTCCCACCCCCTAGACAGCCCCCACCCCTCTAGACAGCACCCCCCACCCCTCCTGAACACCACTGCCACCCCCTACCCCCTTGGACACCCCCCAACCCTCTGGACAGCCCCCCCCCCCCACCCCCTAGACAGCCCCCACCCCTCTAGACAGCACTCCCACCCCTCCTGGACACCACCCCCCCCCACCCCTACCCCCCTGGACACCCCCCAACCCTCTAGACCGCCCCCACCCCCCAGAGAACCCCAAAAACCCTTTGGACACCCCCCCCCGGACAACCCCCCAAACCCTCTAGACTGGCCCCCACCCCCTTGGACCCCCCCCCACCAACCCACCCCCCTTGGACACCACCCAACCCTCTAGCCAGCCCCCCCCCCCCACCCCTCTTGGACACCACCCCCCACCCCCTACCCCCTTGGACACCCCCCCTGGACAGCCCCCCACCCCTCCTGGACACCACCCCCCACCCCCTACCCCCTTGGACACCCCCCTTGGACAGCCCCCAACCCCTCTAGACAGCACCCCCCACCCCTCTTGGACACCACCCCCCACCCCCTTGGACACCCCCTGGACACCCTCTAACCCTCTGGACAGCTCCCCCACCCCCTGGACAGCCCCCCACCCCTCTAGACAGCACACCCCACCCCTCCTAGACACCACCCCCCACCCCCTTGGACACCCCCCTTGACCCCCCCCCCCCAACCCTCCGGGCAGCCCCCCACCCCCCCCCCCCCTGGACAAGCCCCCAAACCCTCTAGACAGGCCCCCACACCCTTGGACAGCCCCCCCCCCCCCACCCACCCACCCACCCCCTTGGACCCCCCCCCCCCACCCACACACACACACACACACCCCTGGACTGCCTCCCCCCTCCCACCTCCATGGACACCCTGGAGAGCCCCCAACCCCCTGGATAGCCACCAACCTTCTTGACAGCCCCCCAAAACCATGGGATTTTAACCTCAAGCTACTAGTTTTGGCATATCTAGAGATTTTAACCTCAAGCTATTAGTTTTGGCATATCTATATATTTTAACCTCAAGCTACTAGTTTTGGTATCATGCCATTATTCAAAATGTGAACCATTAATTGTATCTTTTACTAGTCTAAAATGCTCTATTGTGCAATGAATCAGTTTTTAATAGCATATGAAGACATATAATAGTCTATGAAAATAAGCGACGTAAATAGATTATGGAACAACAAAAAGTGATACCCAAAATAGAAACAACCAAGGATCCAAAACAAACATTCCACCATGAAAAACTATATATATACCTATAAAATAAATCACACTGGTACATGAAATGGGTGTATCACAATGTTTTACATATAAATTGCAGTAATATAGGTGAATGAGATCATTAGTTGTCAATGACAACAAAAATTACCATCAATATCAGGCATTCGCGAAACAAAAACAAACTAAATAGAAGTAGGTGAGGCTTATGTGAATATTGTGAGTCGATCTAATAGATCTGGGGATAATAAATAAGATGATTATGGAAAAACGAGGTAAGAGGGTTCGAATCGAATAATCTTACCTAGTTTAAACAAAAAAATCACAAAACGTAAATATAGACTATCCAGGAAAAAAAGAATGAAATAAAGTCGTAGGAGGCTTACCGGAGTGTTCTGAGTTGAGATGATAGATCCGAGGAGAGTAAATATGATAAACGATGATGGAAAAATGAGTTTAACGCAAATAGATCGACGAGTCGATTAGGGTTTACCGTGCGAGAGAGACGAGTCGTCGGACTATCAATCGAAAAATCGTAAATGAAAATCCACGGGGCGTGTTAATTTTTTAAATGTTTTATAACATCGTTTATTTAATAACTGACATTATAAACTATTATTATTACATTTATAACGTCATTTAATATAATAATCGACATTATAAATGCATCAGATATGGCTTTTTTTACCTCGGTTATTTTATAACCGACGTAAAAAAATCCACGTGTTAGTTTTTTACATCAGTTATAGAATAACCGACGTAAAAAATACATTATAAATCACAGTTTTTTACGTCAGTTATTTTATAACTGATGTAAAAAATTCCTAGATACCTCATTTTTTACGTCGGTTATCAAATAACCGACGTAAAAAACACCATGCTTTGGTTTCTTTCATCGGTTAAGTTATAACCGACAAAAAAAACGAATGCATGCAATTTTTACCGTTGGTTATTAAAATAACCGACGTTAAAAATTTACTCACAGCATTTTTTACATCGGTTATAAAATAACCGACGTAAAAAACCATGTTTCACGTATTATCACGTCGGTTATATATAACTGACATAAAAATGGTGACATAAATAACGTTTTCGGCACTAGTGTCAAGCCTCCAAGGTCCTAATCATCAAGTTTTAGGAGTAACTATTCAAGGTAAGGGAATTATCCTTCTTTTCCCTACAATTCAAGAACCTATTTTCATATATGTATTCAATATGTTATGGTTATTATATTATATTTACCTTCTTTTCATACCATTACTTCCAAATTATGTTTTATTAATGGGATACCTGTGTCTCCTCTCATTTTACCCTTGTTCAAAACCACGTTTTATACCTGTTATGTTTTCGAATATACTTCTCAAAATTTCCCTCTTGTCCTCAAGAAATTATCTTTATTTTCTTCTTGTGAATACCCAAAACTCTTTATTTTCTAAGGTTGTTAACCTAAATGTAAAAATTAATTATTTAATTTTTGCATTAACATACATGAAACCCTCATTCCCTTTCAATGGGTTGAAAATGACATAATGATCATGCTTTTTAGCACTTTTGAAACACTATGATTTTGATATAAAACCTGTTTTTTATTCTCCATAGGTTATTTATGAAATGTTTGAATATGATATGTATGGATAAGATGAAATTAATACATATTAATGGTGTTCCCTGATATCTCTCCAATGCATTGGGTAAATAACTTAATCTTTATAGATAACATGCTTTATAATACCTTGGTGAATAAGCTGGGTAATTTTTATTTATGAAACCTTGGTTTTTAAACATGATGATTAACCTTGGTGATATGATTATGAATGTATAAATTAAATTTTTATCCATATTTTCATCTTATGACTCATATTCTTTTATTTTTGATATGCCTCTTTTTTCATTTCTCATTCCACAGTGATATTTCTTGTGTACTTATTAATTTTCCTCATGAATATATGTAAAATTTATCCTTTACTAGGCCTTATGCTCACCCCATTCCTTTGATGTATATCCCCATGATATGAGATGCAATAAATATACTTTGGATAAACCCATGAATAAGCATTTTAAGTGTATTAGAATAATTTTTTATATTTCATGTATTATGTTCCTGATTTCCAAGAAACTAAACTTTAAGAGATTCTTTGTTTGTACCATGTAAATGAAATTATTATTTAATAAAAATTCTAGATGCCATAGTTGGTATCAAAGGATGGTTTATTTATTTATGAAAATTAGGATTTGAAAACTTTAGGAATAACCCTATAGAAAATTTTAAATATAAGAAAACACCCTAGTATTTTTGTGAAGTATTAAGTAATTGGTTTTAAAAAATAAATCTATGTCTAGATACAAACAAGTGGATGTGGCTCTAGCATATATTTATCTTGGTATAACACCTGAAAACACTACCTTGAGCTAGACTCAATGGAAACTATGCACGACAATAGGCCTTACTGCACTCCTCTTTTGACACTCCCAAGGGATATATTTGTTTAATCAAAATATTATTATGAACCATTATGAAATATTTATAGAAAATGTATTTTTTTTAAGAATAACATAATTAATCTTGATGTTTTAAGCCTTAATATTATTTTATAATTATAATATTATTAAAAGAAACAGGTTTGTTACTAAGGTTTTCTTTTTTTTTATAAAATGGAGGGAAATATGAGGAACCACATAAATGATAAGTACAACAGATCATGCGTTGACATCCCTCTGGTGGAAGCTGGAATGGAAAACATCATGATAATGATGAATAAGATAACTCAAGTTATGAACAATAACTTGATCAAGGCAAGAGATCAGATTCATCTAGAAGGGAACAACATCCTGTTAAGTCCTTTATACATCGAAGACCACCTTCTTTTAGTGGATCTACCAAACCATTGATTGTTGAACAATTGATAGATTCTATAGAAAATAACTTTTCTATAATACATTATTAGAAAAAAGATAAAGTCAACCTGGTTGTATACCTCTTAGAGGGAGAAGTTGATAAATGGTGGAAACTATTTAAAAACATGAATCTAAGAAGGTATATTGATGCTATAGAGTGTGAAGAGTTTAGTGGAATATTTTTCAATAAATATTTCCCTTTTTCTATGTGAATGAAAATGGAGAAGAAATTATTATAACCGAAGCAGAAGAAAAATGAATTAGTGGAAATATATGAGATAAACTTTACAATAATTTCTCTTTAAACATCTAGCTTTGTTATGTATTTCAATAGAGAGGTTGATAGGTTTTTTGGTTGACTAAAACCCCATCTATGGAGGAATTTATCCAATCAAGACTGTAAAACTATGAGGAGACCATGTGAAGTTCTATAAATGTTGAAATGAAGTTTATAGAGATGTGGTGGTCTCATAAATCGAATGAAAATAAAATATCATTGGATCCAAACTTAGAGAGGAACTTTAATCATGGAAAAGGAGGAAGTCAAGTGAAACTTTCCACATGCAACAAATGTGGGAAAAATTATTCAGGGAACTACTTGATCGGGAGTGGAAAATGTTACAAGTGTGGAATAGATGGCCATATAGCTCATAACTTTCATAGTGAGGTGAATCCTCTACTTCTCAACACTAACAAGAAAGGGATAATGGTAAAAGAACATCCTAATGTACCATGCTATAAGTGTGGAAAGATTGAGCACTTTTCTAATCACTATTCAAATCAGAAGGTAGTGGAGGGAAAGCACCATCAACCACATCATAATCCAAGGGAAAAAAGTTAGGAATTTTGTATCATGATGGATGAATTAAAATCTCTTAATGATATGGCGGTAGGTACTCTCTTTGTTCCCTCAAATTTAGAAAGTACTTAATTTGATTTTGGTTCTATACATTCCTTTATTTCATCCAAGTTTACAAAGAATATAGAATTAATCCTTAAAATTCTATAAGTAGAGTTATCTATCAAGACTCCTAGAGGGATTATTCAAGCATCAACATTGTATAGAAACTCTAGTATTGACTTTGTCATGCACAATATCATCGTAAATATAGTAGTCATTACCATACTAGATTTCAACATTATAATAAGTATGGACTAGCTCTCAAAGCATAATTCTAAGAGAAACAATAGAAGAAAGGAAATCTCAAAGTATTTAATGGACAACCTATAGTTATTTTCAAACGATATATATCTCAACTAGAGTTTTTTCTAGAAATAACTCATGTAGCCTTCTTTATGGAGATAATCAGTGAAGAGGGAGAAGGAAATAAAAGTATAAGAATAGAAAATGTCCTCATCATTAAATAATATACTGATGTATTTTTTAAGAGTTACATGGACCTCCCATAGAAATAGAGGTAGAGTTATCCATTGAAATCATACCTAGATATAATCCAATATCAAAGACTCGTATAGAATGGAAAATATAGAGCTGGAAGAATTAAATAAACAACTTAAATATCTTTTGGAGGAGGTCTTTATCCAACCAAGTGTGTCTCCTTGGGGAGAACCTATTTTCTTTTTGAAGAAGAAGTATAGATCAATGAATTTATGAATTATTTATAGATAACTTAATGGGATTATAGTAAATAACAAGTACCCTCTCCCAAGAATTGATGATTTATTTGACTAGCTTCATGGGGATCAATTATTCTCCAAGATTGATATTCAATCTAATTATCATTAATTGAGGGTGAAGAAAGAAGATTTTCAGAATACTGACTTCTAATCAAGAAATGGTCATTATTAGTTTTTTATTCCCTTCATCTTGAATAATTCTCATAATATATTTATAGATTTTATGAAAAGAGTCTTTAAGGGAAACCATGATAAATTTTTTGTAGTTTTTATTGATGATATTATGATATATTCCAAAAGTCATGAGGGGCATGAGGATCATCTAAGGGTTATATTTAAAACTTTGAGGAAGGATAGGCTATTTGTAAAGTTCAGAAAATTTGAGTTTTGGTTATAAAAAATTTGCTTTATTAGGGAACATTGTAACTAATAAAGGAATCTCAGTTGACCCTACCAAGACAATGGTTGTGGAGGATTGTCCTCATCCTACAATAGGAACTGATATTCATATTTTTCTTGATTTAGCATGATATTATAGAAGGTTTTTGAAAAACTTCTCACAAATTTCTAATACACTAACCAAGTTAACTCAAAATGGGGATAAGTTTATTTGGAAAAAGGAGTGTCAATAAAGTTTCCAAGAGCTAAAGAAGAGATTAGTTATTGCACCTATGTTAAATCTACCCTCTATCATTAAAGTATTTTTTATTTTTAGTGATGCGTCTATGAAAGGGCTTGGGTGTATCCTCATAGAAAATGAAAAGGTAATTTCTTATGCATCTCTATAGTTAAAGCCCCATGAGAATAATTATCCAATGCATGGCCTAGATCTTGTTGTGGTTTTTTGTCTAAAATTATAGAGGCACTATCTTTATGAGAAAAAATGTGATATATACATATACCACCAAATTTTGAAGTATATTTTCACACAAAAGGAATTGAACATGAGATAGATCAGATGGTTTGAAAATCATAAAGACTGTGATTATTCAATTCATTATCACCCCAAAAGATAAAACAATTCATTGTTGCATTAATTAGCGATGACCCTATTGTGCTGGAAATGATGATGATTCAAGGAGATACTTTGATTAAAGGCCTATTAAAATTGTACATGGGAATCGTAAGGGGAGTGACATCATCCACACTATCCCAAATGATTTCTCAACCATCATTACTAGATAAGATCAAGAAATCTCAAAGAAAATGTCCCTTGTTATAAAATAAGGTAGAGGTTGTGAAGAATGTGAAGTTTCCTGAGTTCAATATTGATAAAAAAAGGTGTACTAAAATTTCATAAAAGGTTATGTGTTCCATATATTCTGGAGATAAAAAAAATAACTGATGTATGAATCTTATAAATCGGCATTATCTATACATCTTAGATGCACTAAATTGTATAGGGACCATCGTGATCATTATTGGTGGGATAACATGAAAAGGAAGATTGCCGACTATACTATAAGGTGCTTGGAATGTCAACAAGTGAAGACATAATGAAAAACTACTAAAGTGGTATTGCAACCACTACCCATACCAACATTTAAGTGGGACAATATCACTATAGATTTTGTCACTAGTCTCTCGATAATATCCAAGGAAATAATGTGATATGGTTTATAGTGAACCGACTCACCAAAACTGTCCATTTTTCAATATTCAAGAATATTTATCTCTTGAAAAACATTCCAATATTTACATAAAGTAAGTGGTGAGGTTTCATGGGGTACCAATTTCTATTGTTTATGATCATGATCCAAGGTTCACATTAAAATTCTGGAGAAGTCCTCAAAAATATCTAAGTACCAAATTGAATTTTAGTATGGCCTATGACCCCCAAACTGATAGACAATATTAAAGGACAATTTGGACACTTGAGGAAATTTCAAGAACATATTAAATGGAATTTAAAGGTGTATGGGATAAATATCTCTCATTTGTTGAGTTCTCATACAATAATAGCTTCCATTTGAGTATTCAAATGGAACCTTATGAAGTTCTATATGGTAAGAAATGTAGAAATCCTACATGTTGAGATGAAGTTAGTGAGAGAAATATTCTTGGGCCTAATTTTGTGCAAGATATGATAGAAATGGATCATATTATCCAACAACACATAAAGGTTGCTCAGAATCAGTAGAATATCTATACTGACAACCATCAAAGGAACTTGTAATTTGATGTTGGAGATAAAGTTTTCCTTTAAATATCACCATGGAAGAGAGTCATGTGGTTTTGGAGGAAACGTAATCTTATACCCATGTACATTTCCCCCTATGAAATCCTTGATCACATAGGAGAAGTAGCTTATCGTCTAGAAATTACACCAAATATAGCTCAAGTTAATGATTTATTCCATGTATCTCTCTTGAGTAAGTATGTACCTGATCCCTCTCATGTACTAAAAATGGAGGTGGTACAACTGGAACATGGCCTCTTTTATGAGGAGCATCTGGTGGTGATCTTGGACTATAGAGACAAGGTTCTATGCAAAAAAACTACCCACCTAGTCAAAGTATTGTGGAGGAACTATAAATATGAAGAAGTGATGTGGGAAGCAAAGGGGACAATGAGATAGAATTACCGACAATTTTTCTCCACTGAGAGAACGAGTTGAAAATTTTGAGGGTAAAATTTATGAAGGGGTTAAGAATGTAACAACCCAAATTTTTTGAATGATATTTGTCTCCTTAAAATGTGTGTTATGTTATATTATACATAAAAAACCATATCCATTTAATAATAAAGTGAATATAAATAGAAATGTGACCATCTTTATTTGTCTATTTTATAACCATGGGTCAATATGATCATTTTAAACTATAGCCTTCATAATAATTTTAATGTTATAATTAGTGTTTATAAGTAAAAGTTGAAAAAGGATAATTAATATAGAAAGGAGAAGCAATTGACTCAACAAGTAGAGTCATGTCGTATGAAGCCCATTTGTTGGAACTTGTGAGGGAGGTAGTGTCACTAGTGATCACCCTTTACCAATCATAATCTGAGCTTCAACAAGTAAATATTGAATAAAATCACCTACGGGATAAGTTCAAGTTAGTGAAAATTACCATTCGGTCAATGTTAGTCAGGCCACCCCATGAATCTATCATCATCGCACACCTTACCCTTAGGTCATACATGAATGTTATAGGGGGTTTTTTGTCATGGACTTAGTTACTTAAAGTGTAATTCATTTGTATAAATAATTTTTTTCCCATCAATAGTTTTTCTTAATTAAAATATAGTTTTAATTGATATGGAATTTGATAAATTGAATTCTTGTACACAAATTATACTTTTTAGAAAAGATATAAATATTTTAATAAACTAATTTATTATGAATAATGGTTATTTTAATGAAATAGTATTATAAAAATACTATTTTTAAAATATAAATGATAAAATAATTTTATTATGTCCATAAAAATTTTTAAGTGTTCGAAGTTTTTCTATGTATATTCAACCGTATATTTTTTAATAAATACGTATTTTTGTAGTTAAAAGTTAAATTTTTCATTTATAGATAGTTATTATGATTAAAAAACAACATTTTTGAAATCATTATATCAAATTTAGGTTATGGTGAATTTATGAGAATTATCTATGATACTTTATTTTTTCATGAATAGTAAAAATACAGTTTGAGGTTTGAGGTATGTTTAATGACTTCATAATTATCTAATAATGATTTAATAATTATTTAACCACAATCCAACACTCAAAATATGTTATTTTATTAATATCAAGTCTTTTAATATATTTTAATCAATTTTCAAACCTATAATTTACCTTCTAAATTCTAAAATGGGAAATTTGTCTTGAAAAAATATTATTTTTTCAAAACATTACTTTACTTTCCAAAATAAGTATTATAAAATTATTATAGGTTATTTTGGGTTAAAAAACATAAAATATTTCCCAAATGTCGAAAACCATGGGAAATTCCATTGTTTTCATTATTCCGCAACCTAGATTTCTATGGAATATATTTGGAAATTAATAAATGAGTCCTCCACTTTTGTTATAAATACCAAACCATTTATCCATTTAATTTCACACTCAATTCATCCTCCATAAATATATGGTAGTTTTACTTCCCAATTAGTTATCCTAAGGATTTATCTCATGGTTTCCTCGTGCCCCCAATTTCCCAATCCTCAAGTTTTAAGACTAACTAGGTTGGGGAATTATCCTTCTTTTCTCTTTGATTCAAGAACCTATTTTCGTATATGTCTTATAAATGTTATGGTTACTCTCTTATATTACTCTTTTGACCATATCCTTACTTCCAAATTATTTTTTATCAATGGGATACCCTTTTATCCTCTCATTTTACCCTTTTTTAAAACCATGTTTTATATCCATTATGCAGTCGAATATACTTCTCAAAATTTCCCTCTTCTCTTTAAGAACTTATCTTTTATTTTATTCTTGTGAATACACAATCATATTTATTTTCCAAGCTTATTAAACTAAATTTAAAAATAAATTATTTTATTCTGGTATTAACACACATGAAACTTTTATTCCCTTTCCATGGGTTGAAAAGGACATAATGATCATGTTTTTAAGCACTTTTTAAACATCATGATTTTGATATGAAACCCATTTTTTATTCTCCATGGGTTATTTATGAAATTTTTGATTATGATATATGTGTCTCTAATGAAATTAATAAATATTAATAGTGAACCTTGATAGATCTCCAATTCATTGATCAAATAATTCAATCTCTAGTGATGACATGTTTTAAGATACCTTGGTGAATAACCTTGGTAATTTTCATTTATGACACCTTGGTGATTAAACTTGGTAATATGCTTATGAATATCTAAATTAAATTTTTATCCATATTTCCATGTTATTACTCATGTTATTTTATTTATGATATTCCTCTTTTTACATTGCTCATTCCATAGTGATATTCCTCATGTACTTATTGATATTCCTCACGAATATATGTAAATTGTTTCCCTTACTATGCCTTATAATCACTCCATTACTTTGATGTATGTCCCCAAGATATGATATATAGTAAATTTTATAAGGATAAACCCATGAAGATGCCTTTCAAGTGTATTAGAATACTTTTTTATATTTTATTTATTATGTTTCTTATTTCTAAGAAACTAAACTTTAAAAGATCCTCTGTTTATACCATGTAAATGAAAAGTTTATGTAATAAAAATATAGTATTCCATATTGGTTTCTACTTGTATACTTTAATCAAACTATCACCAATCACTTGGTATCTCTATCCTTACACAAGGTTTTACTCACACAAGGCTGAGGGGGTCCAATGGGTTAGATAAATGGGGTTTACATAAAATAAACCACAATCACACAATAACTTACATAATAAGAAGTAAGGTATGACATGTGGGAAATAAATTTTAATTTAATAATAATAAATTAAAAGAAATAAATCACACAAAAGAGTTGGTATAATCTCAAGATCATCCAGACATCAAGAAAAAATCATACATTTGAAATCAAGTTTATTAATTACTTAGATTCGTTCTTTAATTAAGATAATGCACCATGAATTAATAAAATTTATTCAATTTATCTTAATTACATCCAAATATCCTTAACTCTCAATTATATATAATTTAAAAATAATAATTTAATTTAAAATTAATATAGAAAAAAGGTGTACTTGGAGAAAATTTTGTGTGTTCAATGAAAATTTAACATGGAATTAAATTTAATATATGATTACTAATCCTATGATATAGAGTGTAATATCGAATGAACGACACATGGAACACATAATCAATATTTTTATTCATACATTTAATTACTCTTTCCATGAAAATTTGAGAACACTATCAGCAATAGACTACACGGCATGTATTTTTTTTCTACCCATGTCCACAACACATGCCTTGGATCTGGTCATGTTCCCTACTAAAGACAACCTTAAGGTACACGTCTTTTAGTCCAACATACACAACATGTGACCTCATTTTTTGTGGAATTTAAATCCTCATGTCATATATCTGATACACTGAATTCTTTGGACACCCCATGTACTCCTCCATGAGATAACAAGGACTACACATTGTGTACAACGGTTACATGGTGTGTAGTTTTTCACGTCATATGGCAACATATCTGGATCTATATGTTGATCTAATCTATTCAGATCTTAGATCTGATTTTTTTGGATCTGATGTGATTGAAAATAGATATAGTTGAAAAAACATAATACATGGCATGTTTATGGGAAGCACACATTGTGTTCTCTAGTTTTTTCTAGGAGGAACCTTTGTCGCCTCCAAATAGTATTCTTTAAATGAATCTTTATTTTTAAACCTTAAATGATTACTGATTTTGTTAGCAAGAATGAAGAATGAGAAGAGACGATGATGTTTTGATATTAAAACTAATATATATAAGTAAAATAAAATTCAAACACATTCAATAAATGAAAAAATAATAAATATTTGCAAATTAAACATGTGACCACTCTGATACCACTTTTAGGTTCTGGGTATAGTAGAAGCATACTTTGAAGGTATAACCAACTTGTATTTTAGTCATAAATCACATGTAATAGTTTCTTCACATGATCAAAATTTCATGTCCAATTAAAACTTATATTACTTGGCTAGATTAAATACATTAGAACCAAAATAAAGGGATATTCACATGTAATTTATAATTAAATTATAAGTGTATATATAATTACCTCAACATGTAATTATGTTTTTGCTGATGATACGATGGAATATATGTTGTCTCACTATTTCTGCATTGAATTATATAAATATAGAATCCCTCTAGAAGTTATACATATGTGTACCACAATATATGAATGACCTTGTAGAATTTCTTGGTGCTAGCACGACTAATCTAGATCGCTTGTGTTATTCATGGATGATCACAACATAATTATTCTCAAAAGAGGAAGAAATCTTGATTATCTCTCATTATCTTGATAGAATATAGTAGGATAGCACTCAATATCTCTTGGTATCTCTCTCTAGGGCTTGATAGAGTCTCACTCTATCCATTTTTCACACCAATTGTGTTTTGAGAAAGATATATAATTAGATATTTATTATTGTAGGTTTAGGGTTAGAAACTTTCACAACAAACGTTGATCATCTTTATAATCCTTAATTGACCCCATGTCCAATTAATAATGATATTATTATTAGTAATCACTTTACATGTGAAACACATTTAATAATATATAAAGAAATATCATTTATGTTATTTCTAATCGGACCATTAAACTCAGTTTGTTTTCCCTCATCGACATTTATCGATCCTTAAATAATGAATATTTAATAAATAAATTTCACTATATTATTCTATGATAAATATAATAAATATTATATTTTATAAACATGAAAATAAATATTTCAACTAATTATTTTAAATATATAGGTTCGGTGCAACTGCAAGTGCGTCACACAACTCTACAAAGAAAACTGCAAATAAACTGTTGGCCTAAAGACTCGACCCCATGACCACACCCCAAACCCCAACCCATCCACACCACCCCAGCTAACCGTAGGGGGAAAACATTTCCTTTTATATGCAAATAAATATTTTTTATTATTATTTACCTCAATTATTATTTTGAACAACTTGTGATTAAATTATGGTGATCAGCCCAAATGGAATAAATATTATTTATTCTAAATTGTTAAGTTAATTACATGAATTTAACTAAGATTATAGATACACTTAGTGTATGGAACTCTAGGCCTCTTTCTCAATGAAATTATGCATAATTTCCTAAATTCCATGGTTATCATATAGAAACATGCCAAGGCATCTAAAGAGAAAGAAGTTAACATCACAACATTGTCCAACCTCTAATGAATATTTACCAAGTAATATAATCCTTTTATCATGATATCTATAATCAAGTAGGTTGTATTTTGGTTCCATCAACCTACATTCTCAATGCATATTTCTTTGAATTTCCAAAAATGAACTTTTCCACTGAACACCATTTCCATGGATTTATGCAGGCAGTTTCATTCTCATAAAAGGGATTGAGATATAAACATTCATCTAGGTATGTAAAGGATAAATCATTTCTTGAATTATAAAATAGTGAAATATCAATCATGATGCACCAAGTGCACACAACTTAACTGTGAACATATGTTGTCACTATTTTTATCAATATATCAAATCATGTGAGCCATGATATCTATTAATGATAATCTTAAAGTCTAAAGATCAATACACACATCTGGTGATAGGAACATCCAATTACACATGGAAATTTGGACTTCCTATTAATGAGTATATTCTCAAAAACCTCATAAACACCATTAGAAGTTGTCTCAATGTATTATGTGCCTCTTACCTCTAATAAACTGTATTGTCTGTCTCCCATAAAACAATATCTTCCATCCATAGAATAAGGTTCAAGAATAATGTTATAGAACCTCTATGTTCTCATCATATCAAGAAAATTCTATGATATTTTATTATGAGATATATTATAAGGACATTATCACATAAAAATATTTTTCATAAGAACAATCATGTTGTGATAAGAAAATTTATTTAATAAGAAAATGATGTAATCAAGTACTAAACAAGTTGGTTATAGGTCATTAACTCGAATAGATAACATCATGAGGTTTTTCCCTTAACCAATCCCAAGTTGATATTCAACAAATAAATCTTGAAATCAACCATTTATAGGAAAAGTTAAAGATCATTGAGATTATGGCCCGAACCATGTATGTCGAACCGCCCCAAGAAAATCTCACTATCACACAGCTTACCCTTAGGGCATTCGCTGGTGTAATAAAAGGTTGTGTATCTAGACCCTATCAGTATAAATTTGTATGTTTTTTATTCTAAATAAAATAATAATTATATTTATTCCATTTATTATTACTTTTTAAATAATTAAATAATGAGTTTCATAAAAATTAGATTTTGATGTGATAAAACACAAATTGTATTTTTGGGAAATATATAGTTTCAATCATGTCAATCTTCTAATAAATTCAAGATTTTTTTAAATAAATTATATTTTAATAAAATATTATTATTAAATAATATTTATTAAATATAAATGACAATATAAGTTTACGAAATCAAATGAAATTTTATAAGGGTCAAAAAATAGTTATTGTCAACAAAACCAGTAACTTCAATAAATTTGGATTTTTTATTTAAAAGAGTAAATTTTCATATTTAGATAATTATTTTTATAAATTAAATACTTTAAATATTGATATCAAAAATATCCAATTGTGAGTTTTTTAAAAAATTTGAAGATATATGAATTTTTGGGTAGAAATTAAATATGGTATAAATATACCCTATATTTTATGACATCATAATTACCCCAAAGTGATGTAATACATTCCATTAAAGGTATCCATGACCAAATTTATATTTACCCTTTAAAATTTTGTTTTTTTAATTAATTTAATTAATTATATAAATCCTTAATGAATCCTCCAAAACCTATATTATATTTTAAGGTTTTAAAATCAATTATTTATAAACATGACTGACTTCTAAATCACCAAGGGTATTAATTTAATTATTTTAGTTATTAGCCATATAATATAATTAAACACACTACTCTTTGGTAAAAATAATGCTAAAAAACCATGGTAATATTTTTTTTGATTACTTTATTATATAGAGTCCAAAACCAAAGTTTGGAAATAAATAAATAAATATCCTCCCTTTTGATATATAAACCAACCAAACCTCTCTTTCCTCTTCATGAAAAACTATTTGATCCTGAATTTTCTCTACGCTTCCCTATATATAGTCCTCACAAGGTTCCCCCAAACTCTTAAGAAGCTCCTACCAAGCTTTAAGAAGCACCCTCTCAAGGTAAGGGATCATCTCCTTCTCCTCTTTATTCAAACACCTTCTTTATGTAATGCATTTTTTATTTTCAATTTTTCAAGTTGGGATAGGTTTTTAAACATCCCTTTTACTTTTATTATGATTCCAAAGTAATTATAGACCTATTTCTCTCTCATTCAATCTTTCTATAAACTTTTATGTACAATTATTATGCTGCCAAAATTATCCTGTGGTTTTCCATGCCAACCATTTGTGTAATGAATATCCATATTAATTTACACTCAAGATTATTCACCTAGTTATTATTATCCTTCATGGATTTTGGATTTATATTTATCAAAACCACACCCTTTAATTTTGGGGTTAAAATTGATGAAATTAATCATTATGTTGTATGATCTATCTGGAACACTTATGCATGTACGTTATACGAAAGTGATGGGCGGTCCCAAAATTATATAGCCCTATAATTAATTGGGTAATGTTTTTATATCATGATATTCCATGTATGGTTCATGGGAGGTTATCCCAAGAACACTATGTTATGTTTTATTTGTGGTTATACTTGACTTTTTTAATGATGTCATGTTTTATATTGGTGTCACATTCCTGTGTTACCTTAATGTTATCATCTTATATCATGCCTAATTATTAAATTTATCACCCCTAGTTTCAGGAACATAAACCTTCTTTTATGTACTTTAAGATTATACAATACTCTAGTTAATTTATGGGAGTTTTTTAAGCTTTTATATTGCTTTTGGAGAGTTTTTAGAGGTTCACATTTTGAGAACAGTTAGTAAAAACCATGCACTATATTGAGAAAAATGTTAAAACATTTCTAGGAGTCATTGTATAGGTTCACTGTTGGAGGATGGTTTGTCCAAACTATTAGAGTGACTAGGGAAATCTATACAAAGTGAAATAGATGTAAAAGCATGGTTGGCACATACTTTGTCTAATAGTGTGATCCAACCATGCAAGGGGTTGGATTGAGGTAGTATCACTACATAGTTGGAACACAGTTTTCTAAATCGTATGGAATAACCATGAGATAGGTATTAATTAATCTAAAATATTAATTTTAAACTAGTTTAATTCCTTAAAACCCTCATTTTTTTCTTACTCTTCTAGGGTCTTGATGTCCCCTCCCTCCCAAGTCTCTTTCGGTGTTTCTATTTGATACCTAGTTATCTTTTGTCGAATCAAAGTGCATTGGAGATCCAAATTCACTGGTAAGTCATGGTTTTTCTCTCTCTCTCTCTCCTAAGATCTTCTCATTTTCACTTACCTGTATTATTAAATCTAGTCCTCCATAGATAGATCTACATTCCTTGTTAAATATCATGATGATATATTGTTGGATCTATTAAATGAAATAAGATCCAAGGTAAGATCTAGAATATCTTAGTGTCATTATTTTTTTCACCAATTGTTGAGATATAAGTGACTTCTCTCTCATCTCCACTTGAATTAGAACATGAAGAATTATTTTTTATTAAATTATTTACTTAAAATTGTTGTGAAATACTTGTGTGGTTCTTTATTGAGATTCTATTTGGATTTGTATTTGGAAGTTTTTGTAATTTAGATGGATTTTGGAAAAATGCTTCGTTTGTGATTTTAAAAAGATGGTTTTAAAATTATGGAATGGTTTTTATAAACACATGGTGTTTGATGAAATGTTTTCAAGAAATATTGGTTATTATTTGAAATGGTTTGTAATGGGTTTTAGAATACATGGTTAGTGTGATTTCATTGCTTTTTACATGACCCAATAGAATGGGTATGTACCATTAGGGTATAGTGACATGACCCATAATATAGGTAGTGCTTCAATGGGGAATAAGGTGATTATAAACCTTGTGATGTCTTGGTGGATTGACTAGAGACTGCTCATAAGTATAGAACTATCACTTAGTATGCATGGGTCTGTGGGGGAGTATGGAAGCATGAGAATGAATATGCCAAATTATAAGAAATGGTTTAAAGGATTTATTTATTGTTTTACATGGAACTATTTATGGTTTTTATGTGAACTAATTATGTTTTTGATGTAAAATGCTTATGGATTTAATATAAACTACTTAAACTATTCTCTTTAAATTATTTTATATAAAATTTTCTACCAAGTTTTGTCCTGATGGTGTGATTTGGGAGTCTTTAGGGAAATACTAGTTAGTTAATACTCACCCCCTACTTGGGAACTTTAGTGTGTTTTCATATTTTATCTATTGGGACACAGGAAATGGATATATATTCTACTTCTCTAGTGATGCATCTTGATACCTTGGTATTAGTAGGAGGATTTGGAGATTAGATATGGATCGATGGATGGATGGTATATTTTATTGGTTGTATTCTTATTATCCTTTTGGACCTATTATTTGTTTTTCATATTTTTAACATCACTCTAATATTATTGGTTGTTTTGTTTATTATTTGGATTACATGTTTTTTTAATGCATTATATATATTATCTTGGATATCTTTGGTTTATATTTATCTGGATTTTTTATCAGAAGGGAAAATCATCCTCCAATGTTTTTGAAACCATTGGAATTTATTCTTAGCCTTTGGTTTCTTATTGTTTTCACCTAATGTCTAGTAGGACCACTTCCACTTCTCATGGTAATGAGGAGGTGTGGGATGTTACAAATGATATCAACTTTTTTTGTCCTTGATTTGGAAATATTTTTAGTTTTTCTCGGTCCTTAAGTTGAAAATGGTATCAATTTTGTTTGTTCCATCTATCTTTTGGGTTGGCAGCAAGGATATAGGAAAGTCAAAACTTGAAATGTATAGTTTAAAAATATTTTTCTAACCCTTTTATGTTGAACTTCAAGTTACCAGGGTGTTCCAGTACAAAATTTTTTTTACACACTTCAAAGTGAGTTTTCATATCATCATAGTGGGTTCATCTGATGAGGATTAAATATCATGAATTGGTAGTAATAATTCCCACTAGTAATTCCTTGATCATATTTGGTTTTATTATTTATGGAAATGGTTTTTATATTAATAATTATTTACATGGTAAAAATGGTTGGATTTTAAATAGGAAACTTGTAATGGTTGTTTTTATAGTGATTTGAGTTGCATTAAGCCTTCGGTTTGTAGTTATTTTTGACTAAGCAATGTTTTATTCTACTCATAGATAATGGAACCTGGTATATGTTGTAGGAATCAACTATAATAGGAAGTATAAAATGTGTTAGTAATTGAGCCATAGGTGAACTAAGAGTTAGTCTAAAGCATTGTTCATGATTTTCAAGTCGTGGATAGGGGTAATCGAGTTGATGATCCTTAACAGGTGGACCAATTGGTGGGATTTATCTTTCCAATATAAACTTGAACAATACATTATATGGTATAATTTTAAAGAATTTTTTAACAAATAATGTTATCCTTATACCTTTAAAATTTCTATAATAGTGGATTTATTCATCCTAGAGTAAGATAATCTCTAAATGATAGAGTATGTGGCTAATTTTATGAATTTAGTTCACTTCACACCAGAAGTAGATTCAAGTGCATCCCTGAAGGAATGCATTTTCAAGATTGAGGATACGATCAAAAATTCTTTCAAATATTTTCTTCCTTTTTATTATGGACTATATAGAGATGTTTAATAGGGAAATTGTTGCAGAGAGGGATATCTAGGGAAATAAGATTGCAGGGAGCATGTTTATCCCCAACGAAATAGGTGGGAAATCCAATATTGAAAATAAATAGAAGAGGTAAACCTACTTCTAAAGTGGTGATATATCTCATAATCAGACCATGGGATCAATAAATATTCATACTCAACCAAAAAGTAAGTAGGGATATTTTCAATGCAATTCTTTTGAGCATATGAGGAAGGATTTTATGAAACCACCTAGAACATTTCATAATTGTAACATGATAGAAAATATCTGGTATTATTAATGTAGCACTCAAAATATTGGTTCTAGGAAGAAACCTCATTTCTCTCAGACATCTAATACTTCAATGGGTATATCTCACCAAAATAACCCCATACTTAGAACGAAGTGATTCAGGGTGATTATAGTAACACCAAGAATCTTTATAAAAGGCAACCTCAATGGGGAAATAAAGAGAAATAGATAATGGATAAGGAATTATATTGTGTTAAGAAGGTGATACTAGATGATAAATATAGTCTTTAGATGGTTTTTTGTATGATTCGTGTGAATTATACCCTTATGCAAGAATTTTTTTATATGGGCGCATCCCACTCTTTTATTTCTTCTCACATTATTGATCTTATGGGTTTTTTTGTGGAGATGATTCTTTCTATTTTAAAACTAATAAATCCTCTTGTCTAATGAGAGTGTTGATATTTTAATTATGTAGTATGTACAATGATTGTTTATGGGGAAGAATTGGTATGGGGCTTCTCTATCCTTGATATGGACGTCTATGACTTGATTTTGGAATTGATTTTAGAGATGGATTAGTTTATGATATCCAAATCCCGTGTTGATTTTTATGCTCAACAAGGGAGTTTAATATCTTAATATGGTTTTAAACATATCTTTAAAGGATATTGGGTAGTGGATGAAAGAAGAGTACTGATGGTAAGAAAAATCTCTTACCATTTAGCAGTGATGATGTTCTCATATTTGGATGAGATCGCAAATAGAAATTTTCCAACCATAGTTGACCAGTTTCATAGTGTTTTTCCTATTAATTTATTGGGGTTTCCACCAAAAAGAGAAGTGGATTATAGGATTTATCTCATACTGGGGACCGATCCTATTTCCCTTTCATTTTATAGGATATCACTAATGGAAATAAGAGAAGTGAAAGTCTCATTGGAAGTGTTATAAAGTAAAGGTTTCATTCAACTGAGAATGTCCCCTTGGGTAGCATCAGTTATTTTTGTAAAGAATGTATATGAAACACTTATAATTTTTTTGAATTATCATAATCTTAACCAAGTTACAATAAAGAATAAATACCCACTTATGATCAAGATATAACCAACTGTGAGTTTGGAAGGAGGATATTCTGAAGATATCTTTCTGAAGTAGTTATGGACAATATGAATACATAGTCATTTTCTTTATCCTTATGAATTCACTAGTATTTCTAATTCCATTAATGAATCATATCTTTTATAGGTATATATATTCCTATGTGGTGTTTTTTGTTAATGATATTCTGGTGTATTCTATGGAAAACTATAATCATGAGAAACACTTCGTAATAATGTTGCACATATTTCAAGAGAATCGCCTCTATAATAAGATGCCAAAATTTGATTTTTGGATATAGTAAGTATGTTTCCTAGGTCATGGAATTTATGAAAAAAGAGTATTAATGGATCTTAAAAATATAGAATCTGATATCTCTTGGAAACCACCAAATGATTTCTTTGAGATACATAGTTTCCTTGGCTTAATGGGATACTAAGAACGCTTTTTACGTGATTTTCACATCTTACCTCACCAATTAAAACTTTGATAAGGAAAGGAATTTCATTCCAATGGAATAATGAATTCCAAAATTCTTTCCAAGAACTAAAGTTTTGACTAACAATAAAACTTATCCTAATGTTTCTTGAGTCTGTGGTTTATTGTGATGTATCAAGATCTAGGTTGGGTTGTGTTCTCATGTATAGAGAGCATATGGTTGCTTATGGATCACGAAATTTACAGGTTTATGAGAAAAACTACACAACACATGATTTGTAATTTTTTGATGCATTCCTTTTATTTAATACTATAAGTAATTATCTTTTTGGAGAGAAATTTATGGTGTTTACGGATCACAATAGTTTGAAACGCATTTTATCACAAAGGGGCTTGAATTTAAATCAATGAAGATGGGCGGAATATCATTAAATGTTAAACTTCAACTTGATGTAGACACTAATTAAAGGTAACTATGTGTATATTGCATTAAGTAGGAATTCATATAAGCAACTAGCTAAAAAATCTTCATATAAGTGACAACTAATGTCTGTTATAGCAGATATGTATCTTTAGTGTGCTAAGAAAGGTAATGCTGTATATTTCTTCTAGTTTTGGTTATTCTTATTTTGGTTTAGGATGTGAAATATGGTTATAAATATGATCTTAAATGAGTTAAAATAAGTTTGAAACTCAATGGTGGAGACACCATTTAGGGATAAAATATAGATGGAAAGTCTGTGTTGTGGTTTGGATATTGGATAGTAGTTCCTCCAGCCTATCAGGAATAGATTCTTAATGTCTACCACCATTTGAAATGGGATGTTCATATGGGAATATATAATATGTATTAATATTTTATATCATAATTTTAGTGATTTAGCATGAAGTGTAAAGTGGGAGGGTTTATTTTGAGATGCCTTACCTATCATTAGGTCAAGGAAAAGCACCAAGGGCCTACTGGTATGTTATACTCTTTACATATACCCCTGTATAAATGGGGATATATAACAATGGATTTTGTGATAGTTTTAAAAATAATTTTTAGGAAACACGATTCCACCTAGGTGATTTTGGATCATCTCACAAAGTCATCCCACTTCATCCCTATTCATAAAAAAAATACGGTGGAAGATTTTTCCAACCTCTACATCTAAGAAGTTATAAAGTTTCATGGAATACTAGTGTAAATTTTATATGACCAAGACCCCAAGTTTACATGTCATTTATGTAAATCCTTACAGAAATCCCTTATAACCCAATTGACTATGATTACAACTTATCATCCTCAAATAGATGGATAATCTGAGAGGAAGATCCAAATGTTAGAAGGCATGCTTAGGAATTTTGTGATGAATTTTTGTGGCTCATGAGAAGAGCACATACCATTAGTAGAGTTCTCATGAAATAATAATTATCAAGAATCGATACAAATTTCTCCTTTCAAAGTATTGTATGGTCTTCATTGTCGTTCATCGCTTTTTTGGATTGAAATAGGTGAGACCTCACTTTTTAGACCTTTCCTTGTACATGAGACAACAAAGAATATTCAATTAATTAGAAAAATAATTTCAATGGATTGGATTTTTCATAAATTGTATATAGACCATCGTCGATGACCATTATTGATTGAGGTGGTTGATCATGTTTTCTTTATAATATCTCTAAGGCTAGAGAATTGTCATTTTGATAAATAAGGGAAGTTTTATCCATGGTACATTGGTCCTATTTAGATGTTTAAACAAATGGGTGATGTGGAATATAGGTCGGATTTACCGCTAAAGTTCAATTTTGTCCATAATGTCTTTAATGTGTCCAAATTGAAGAAATACCAACCTAATACTGACCATGTGATTTGATAGAACAATTTTGATCTTGAACTGTATTCTATATTGATTCATGTGCCAATGCATATTATGGATAGGCAATATAAGATCTTGAGTGGAAAATGCATCTGTTATTATGGGTTTTTTGGAAACATGGTCAAATTTAGGAAGAAATGTGGGAGTGTGAAGAGAAAATGTTGGGGTAGTGGCCCAAACTATTCCAGGAAAACAAGGTTTTTATACTTTATGGGGATGGAAATAACAAGGGTGGGGAGAATGTAGAACCCTTGGTTTAAGTTATTTGACCCTTAGGTCATGTACATTGATCTTATACAAGACTTGGGTTAAGTTACTGTATATTATGGAATCTTTTAGAGTATTTTGGGAGTATTTTTTAAGGTTATTGGTTTGATAACGGTTAGTATAAACCATGCACCATCTCCAGGAAATTGTGAAAACTTTTTTGAGAGTCACTAGGCAGGCACACGGATGGCTCATGGTTTGTAAAAACTATGTGAATTTCCATAGAAACCCGTAAAAAGTGAAACAAATAGAAAAAAAAATGGTGCATGTTTTCTCTAACCATGTGAGCCAAGCATGTAAGGGGTTGGGTTGAGGAAGTAGCATTGCACAGTTGGTGCATGTTTTCCAAACCATGCAACAGGTATTAAATAATCTTAAAAATTAATTTTAACCCAGTTTAAGGCCCCAAACCCCTCATTTTTCCACTATTCTTCTAGGGTCTCAAACCCCCTCCCTCCCAAGGCTCTTTTCACATTTCCCTTTGATCCAAAGTGGTATTTTGTCGAATATAAGTTCATTGGAGGTCTATATTCACCATAAAGTTGTGGTTTATCTCTCTATATCTCCTAATATTCACTCATTTTCTCTTACCTGTATTATGGGATACACTCTTCCATGTATATATCTACATTATTTGTTGGATATCTTGATTAATCTTCTTGGATATATTAAAGGAAAGAAGATCCATTTCTGAGTCAAGAAGATCTTAGTGTCGTTCTTCATTTTCACTAATCGTTGTGATATAGGTGAATTTTATCTCATCTTCACTTGGCTTGGAACATGAAGGATTGGTTTTTATTAAATTATTTTTCTTAAAATTGTTGTAAAATACTTGTGTGATTCTTGATGGAAATTACATTTAGTTTTGGATTTGTATATTTTGGTAATTTGGATAGATTTCAGAATACCCCTTTTTTATTATTTTAAAATTATGTTTTTAAAATTGTGGAATTATTTTGATGAACATGAGGTGTTTTATAAAATGTTTTCAATAAATATTAGTTTTTATATGAAATGGTTTGGCATGGGTTTTTTCATACACGGTTGGTGTGAGTTTATTAATTTCATGTTGAACCTGTAAAAGGGTCATATACCATTAGGGTATAAGGACATGACCTATAATATAGGGAATGTGTCATTAGGGAACAAGGAGATTGGCCACCAAGTGAATGATTGGTGGATTGATGAGATACTGGTCATGAGTATGGAACTTTCGCTTAGAATGCATGGGTGTGGGTGGTATGGAAGCATGAGAATGCATTTGGAAAATTATAAGAAATTGTTTAAAGGATTTATTTATTGTTTTCCATATAACTGTTTGTGATTTTGATGTAAATTGTTTATGGATTTGATGTAAACTGGTTATGGATTTGATATAAAATTCTAAATATGTTTTCCTTAAATTATTTTATATAAAATTTGATATCAAGTTTGTTCCTAGTGGAATTAGTCAGAAATTTGTTGGAGAAATCCTACTGATTTCATACTCACCCCATTCTTGGGAACTTTGGTGAATTTACAAATGTCATCTATCGAGACATAGAAAAAGGAAAGGTATCATACTTCTCTAGTGAGGTATCTTGATACTTCGGTCTTAGAAGGTGGATTTAGAGATTGGAGATGGATATATGGAGTCTTTTATTAGTTGTGGTATTGTTATCCCTTTGGTCCTATTAGTTGTTTTTCATGTTTCCATCATCACTCTGATATGATTGGTTTTTTATTTTATATTTTGATATTACATGTGTTTTATTCAAGAATCATTTATATTGTCTCATATGTCTTTGGTTTATGTTTATCTAGTGGTTTTATATTAAGGTTAAATCATCCCCTGATGTTATTAAATCCCTTGGAATTTATTTTTAGCCTTTGGTGTCTTGTGGATGTCACCTAAGACCTATTAGCACCATCGCTTCTTTAGAATCCAACGAGGATGAGCTTGATGTTACATTCAAGATTATGATTATCACCCCTATTATGTTACCTTAATATGCCTCTTGGATCACATTTAATACTTTACCTTATGCTATTATTTTTTTATTACCTTACTAGGTTTTATAGTTCACTCATTTATTTTTTACATCCCTAGGTTATCCCATGCAATTTTAGAAGGTACAAGGAAAATAAGGGCATGTTCCATAATTTTTAATTAACAATTTTGTATTTATTTTTTAAGTTTTTTTATCATGTACTTAATTTCCAAAAGACATTAGGCCTCGTGATCTTCTAGTGTTGTATTAAGTGTACCTTTATGTAATAAATAATGAAATATGGTGTGTAAAAGATATGGGTTTTAATAGTAGGGGTTCACATCAAGTTATTGTCGAACTCCTTATCAATTGTGTTTACTCTCTATTAATTTTATGATTTTTATAATTTTTTCATTAATTATCATACTTCCATAAATTCAATTCAATTTTTTCATGCTTAATTTACTTGAATAGATTCTTTAATAACTTATATCAAATTTATCAACTATCGAATAATCAATTTATCATTTTATCCTTTGTGTTTTCTTTAAATTTTTAAAAGTCAAATGAAACCACTCCCCACCCTCTTTCCATATTTGTTCAACCAACATAATGACTCAAAAAATACTATAACCCCACTAACTAAATACCCATAAAACTCAAGATAGGAGAGCAATAGCATGGAAATTTTAAAAAAAATCATCACTAATTGAGCACTTGACATGTACTATTGTACACATTTTTTAGTTTATAAAGCCTAAAAATATGAGTCTCATTGAATAGATAAATTGAAAGAGATATACTATCCATTTGTTTTGAGATCATTCTTTTTTTATGTTATTTTCATTTTCTTTCTTGTTTTCCCTATTTTCATCATTTTCTCCCATCTCTATTCTTACTTCTTGTACCCATAAGAAAGGTTTAGTTGCAGTTCAATTTCTTTTATTGATTTTATACTATAAGAGGCTAAAGATATGAGTTGGAGTATTTGAGTTTTTATATGGTGTAAATCCTCCAAATATAATATTTTTATTAATGTAATATTATTTGATTTATTTATATTATTTCCACTTTCTTCATCATCAATTTCACTGTGTGGGTATGCAATAATTTTTAAAAATGAAATAAAATTAGTGGAATTGGTTGTTTTCTTTTAAAGTTCATGTGTATTTGTTTTATAAATTTATAAAAAAATGATTGTTTTCATAAATTATTTTTCAATTTTGAATCACCACATCCCATGAGTTCTGCTATATTACTCAAGTAAAACCAATATGAGGTATGGTTTTTTGAAAATCAGTAGTAGTATTCAAATTTTATTAAATTAATTTAACTACTTACATTTTAGGAATAAAATCTAACCAATATAAATCATGAAACATTTTTCATTTGATAATTTTTATAAAAAACCAATATGACCTTGTCAAAAAGGAGTTAATTACTTAAAAATATAAAAGATATAAGTTTTTTGAGAAATACATGTCACACACACAATTTCTTTTTAGATAAAAACTCATATTTTTCTACTACACTCCATCATTATCATGGTTTAAAGTAAAATAATGAAAATATAAATTTCTAAATTTGGTGGACTTGAAAATTTAATTACACAACTTCTAGAGATACATTGGACTTTGTGAAATAATTGTAATAAATTTATTTTTAAAGGGATATATCAAAATTTTGTATTGGATTATAAATTTGTTTGGGTGTTTTCTAAAGGTTTTTTAGATATCAAACGAGTCACCTCATGAATCTTTCTTCCAGGGTTGGATCCCTCTATAGTGATGGTGTGGTAAAGATTAAAGTAGATGTTAGTTTCTTGTTAAGTTGTCTTTGTTGGTTTTGAACGTCGTGGAAGCATGTAATGGTGCGAGATATATTAAAATATATTTTAATATTAAGTTTCTCAAGACCTCGAGTGAGGATATTACACGTCAAATTTATAATTAATTTATTTTATATTAGAAGAAAAGAATACATGATCTGAGAATTCTTTATTTGATGTAGATGTTGATCATTTGAAAAGACATTTTTGTATTGCCTTTGTTTTGTTGTAAGGATACAAGTATATAATTCCTATATTAGTTATCCACATGTGATATTTTGATCTTTGAGCAACATAAATCGATCTCTGAGTGCTAGCACAATGAGTCGATTATCTTGGCTTATTCACATTGATCACTCATCCTTTGATATTGAAGGGATCTCTCTTGGGTTTCTTATTATTGAGAGGAAGATATAAAGCAGGATTTAAGAGTAAGTTTCATTGTGTTCCATGATTATAATGTTTTGATTTTGGATACAATACACAACAGATATAACCATCTATTTATAGAGTTGGGTTTTATGTTAAAATATTATTTAATTGCATATCAACAATTAAATAATATTATCTCCAAATCATTTTTAATTTTATTAAAAATCCACTTTAAGGAAATGTGGAAACCATATAGAACATTCACTACAACAACATACATGGACCCTCCAAAAAGACAGTTCACCATACAGATCTAAAAATTCAAAAATTCAAATATTACCACGCCTTGCACTCCAACCGGGTACTACTACTAATCCCATGGCATACACATGATCACAAATATTCAAAAATCAGGATTCAAAAGATTTTTCATCACCATTATAGAACCACGAGCCACCCATGTCGAACTTCACCATCAGTCGCGTCACCCATCGCCGGACCCGAACCCGAACCCATCCACGCTGGAGCTGAACACCGTCCTTCCTGCAAGTAGCGATTCAACACTGCATTCGTCCTCACCGTCCCGTAGAATTAAACCAGTCTGAACCACGAACACAGCATCACCAACATCAACACCATTGTCGTCACCGAAGATAGCCAGCACCATATCCGAACAGGGAAAACACAAACCAGGGGTTCGCGAGCAACAAAATAAAAACCCAATCAAATCAAACCTTGGAAACAAAATCCACTATACCTGCCAATGCCATGAGACAAACTCCCGAAACAATGGGAATAAGACGTTTCACAAAAAACAAATCCATCGAATAAGTCAAATCGAGGAAGACACTGACGAGGCACGATCCTATCGTCACTTCACCATCTCCACTGTTATCCTCATCGCAACAGATCCCCAACAAAAAACAACCCAAAAAAACCGAGAGAGAGGAAGAAGAAATGGGGTTGAAACCCTAATCAGAACCAGAAAAAATCATTAAATGGAAAGTAAAATAAAACTGAAAAACACAACTGCGAGCAGATGAAACACTAAAACGAAACTGGGGGCTGAAACCCTAGAAGAGGAAGAAAAGAGACGCTCAGAGGACCCTCACTCGCCAAATCGCAATCCCAGATCCTTGGTGTATCCATCCTTTCGGATCCTACCTAGATAGGAATGATGGAGCTCGAGGCCAGAGTGCAAAATGGCGGGTTGAGGAAGATCAAGTCGGGGAGAGGAAACCAGAACAAGTGCGAGAGAGAAAGGAAAATAAAGCATAAGAACTAATGCCGTCGGGGAGAGGGGAAACCCTAGGAAGAGGAAGAAGTCAAGCCGAGGCGAGAGCCCGAGAACGGCATGGAGAATGAGGCGCCATAATTAAAATAATAATATTATTACTATTATTATTTTGTGGCATGTTTAAACTTGCGTAAAAAAAAAATATTATTTAACTGGTTTTTTAATCAATATTTGTCACTAAACACGGTCTTGGTCCATTCGAACACCTTTATCATTAATTGAACGCCCAAATAAATATTTAATTTAAATAATTCATTCAAAAATAAATATTTGTGATCGATAAAATATGAAAAAAATTATAAATCAATCTTTAGAAAAATATTTTTTTCAATTAATTAAATTCATATAGAATTTCATCGTGATCATCGGAAACACTTATTATGTGACCCTATAGAATTCTTTCTCATTGGCATTAGGTGGGCTTACCTAAAGTCCAACATTACTATCTAGAAATGGGATAAGGAACCCAAGAGAAATAATATAATGTTACAATGATGACAACCACATAAAAATGCGCACAGTGTAATATAATCTTTTTGTCACAATATTTCATCAAGAAAGTTGCACATCCATGTCACCAACCTATATGCTTGATACGTCTTTCTTTGAATTTTTGAAATAAACATGTCATTACACCATCAACATTGAATTTAGGGTTATTTTTTTATTCCAATAAAAGGGTAGAGATATCTACTTCCATAAAGATATAAGGGATAAAACTTTCCTTGACTTATCCATTCACTATAAAAAAAATAGCAGATTAGCGGTTGTTTTTTAGAGGGGGTTATGCGCAACCCCCTATAAAATAATTATAGAGGGGGTTATGCACAAACCCATCTATTCATAGAATTTAGAGGGGGTTCAAATCCCCCTCTAAATTTTTTAGAATTTTTTTTTAATATTTTATTGGATTTTAGATGTGGTTATATAAAAACCACTGCTAATTTAAAAATTAGTGGTGTTATATGTTCTGTTAGATTTTAGAGGTGTTGTATATATATATATATATTCATTTGGATATTAGAGGGGGTTTTAACCCCCTATAATATAATAAATTAGAGGGGTTCATGAACCGTCGTTAATCCCTTGTTTTAGAGGGGGTTAATGAACCGCTGTTAATCCATTTGATTAGAGGGGGTTTTTAACCCTGATTATATTTTATTTATTTTTTAAATAAGTCTCATATAAATTCAAATTATATAATATATATTTGTGTGTGATCATGTGTGTGTATATATATTACATAATCACATTATATAAATGTATTTAAATGTATTGTAAACATATATATATAACGTTATTATATAAATACTTTAAATAAATACTTATACATATAAACAAAAATGTATATATATATATATGTATATTGGTATACATAATATAAATATATTTATAAATATATTTATTCAAATATATAAAATTTATATATGGTTTTATAAATACTATACATTTATATTATGATTTATATTATACATTTAATATATTAAATACATTTTTATTATATATTTATGTATAAATACATTTATATTATATTATGTATACAAATATATATAATATAGAAAAATTAAATATATATATATTATATATTTTTATATATTATTTTATAAATATTTATTATAAATATTTTATTATATATAAGTCTATATATATTATATGATTATTTTATATATATTGTACTATACCATATTAATTATAAATTAATTTAGTATATATATATATATATCATTTATTATATTATATATTTCTAATTATATGAATGTATTTAATTTTATGTGTATATATATGTGTGGGTATACATTATATAATAACAATTTATATAATTACATACATAAATATATAATATAAATGTATTTAATATAATATATGTATAATATAAATCATCAAATATATAAATGTATAGTATTTATAAAACCAACGTATAACTGTTATAGTTTAAAAAATATATGTAATAATAATAAAAAATATTATTATTATTGTTACCAAAATTCACATATATATATGTATATAAAAATAATTATATAAATATATATATTAATTATATTATATCTATAAATATTATATAAATACATAAATATATACACACATAGAAATATAAATGTATAAATATATATTTATATATGTAAATATAATTATTTATATATATTAAATATACATAGATATAATATATATATATATATATTATACACAAATATATATTATATATAAATATTATACACAAATATATAATATATACCCAAATATATTATATTATTTATATTTATATAGACAAATATATATAATATTTTTCTATGAAAATAAATATAATTAATAATATGTAAATAAATATATTATATTGTCTATATAATATCAAAACTCAATCGAATGAGTTGGTCAGGTCGCGTCGATGCTATAATGTGGGTACATAGTTCAAATCCTGTCAGAAGATGATTTTTTCGAACTTAAGCCTGGGTGTTCTCAGGGGTGTTAGGGGTGTCATGGGGTTCCAGGGGGCCATCAGGTGGGTGTTGTGGTTGTTTTTCCATGAGCATCAGGGGTGTCATGGGGTTCCAGGGGGCGTCAGGTGGGTGTCGCGACTGTTTGTCCATCAGGGGGTTGTCATGGGGCGTCAGGGGGCGTCAGGGGGGTTGTTCGGGGGGTTCCAGGGGGTGTCAGTGGGGTGTGTCAAGGTGGGTTTCTTGGGTGTTCCCCTGGGCGTCAAGGGGGTGTCACGGTAGGTGTTGCGGGTCCTAAATAAAAAATCTATATAAAAAACATGAGGTCAGATTAGGGGTCGTTACATAATCTCCCCTAAATGCAAACTTTGGATTCAATTAGGGGTGGTTCTAACGGCCCCTAATAGAATTTTTGAATTAGAGGTGGTCAAAACCGACTATAATTGGCCTGGTTATGGTTAATTTTGGGTGAAATTAAAGGGGGTTAAAATTCCCTCTAATCTAATCATCACTAAACACATGCACATTTTACCAGCGCTTACCCCAATTGTTGCTAATCATAGTAGGTGGGCACTTTAGCGGCGATTTTGGGTAACCACCACTAAAGTGTTTAGAATGGGTTTTAACCCCTTCTAAATGAAAAATCAACCCCTTCTAATCATCTAGTTTTTTTAGTGATTAATGACATGTTAATCATGACACGCCCAATGTACCCTAACTCACTAAAAATATATAAAGTTGCAGTTTTTATCATAAAATCGAATTGTATGAGTCATTAAAGGCATTAATGATAATATTAAAGTCTATGTAACATTCTGATGCTTGTAAATAGGAATATTTAATAACACCAAAACATACAGAATTTCTACTAGCGGGTCTGTTCTCATAATTTTTCATCTTGGATATTACCAAGTGTGAACTTCATTAGATGAATCCTCATTCTCTTATGAGTACTCACACCTGATATTTTATACACTATGTGTATCATTATAGTATTTTATCCAACCACATAACTATATTTAATAATATCATAATAGCACTTCAAGGTTCTCACCATAATAGGGAACTGTTATGAAATTATCAATGTGATGTATACTCTAGAACCTTATTACATTAGATTCATATATAATAGTAAAAAATATGTAATAATAAGTTTTATTAATATTTAATACATCAAATATACATGTAATCAAAGTGAAAATAGTTAGTCCTACGACACCAACTTCAAAAAGCTCCCACTTAGACAAGAGACAACTGCCTATGAACTTTAGTCTGCTAGGCCTCACAAGATAATCATATTTCTGCTGAGTCAAGGCTTTAATCAAGGGGTCTATCACATTTTCTTCTCTGTAAATACTTCTCATTTCAACTTCACCTATTTGATAAAAATATCTTAAGATATGATACTTTTGAAGTATGTTCTTCATCCACTGATGTGACCTTATCTCTTTTATGAGAGCCACTGTTGCAGTATTATCATAGTAGAGTGTGATAGGATCTTTACCATTAGGTATCATGTCAATATATTGGAAAAGTTTATGCATCCATACTAATTATTCATCTACCTCATAAGCCACAATATAGTTGTACACTGTTGGATAATCTGAAACCACAACCTTCTTTGATCTCTTCCAACTCATAGCACCTCCATTAAAAGTGATGATGTATCTCATTTTTTACTTCATGTTATCTTGATGAGTTTATAAACTATCATATGTATATCCTATGACGATTGGTTCCTCATATCCTCAATAAACCATGAACATATCCTTATTATGTCTCAGATACTTATGGATATTTTTGACTACCATCCAATAGTTTTCACTTGGGTCATCTTGATGTCTTCCTACAGTAATTAATGCATAGGTGATATCTAGCCTAGTTCATAGTATAGCATACATGACTAACCCATTTAAAGACACATATGGAATCCTTTCCATTCTATTTCTTTCCTTGTCTGACTAATGATATATCTTCCCAGAATGATAAATATCAGGTGACACTAGAAACAATCCCCTCTTAGATTATCCCATACTGAATCTATTCAATATCTTGTTGATGTATGTACTTTGACTTAGGTTAAGAAACCTATTAGATCTATCATCATGGATCTTGATCCCAATAATATATGTTTTCTTTCCCAAGTCCTTCATAGATATTCATTTATTCAACCATGCCTTAACAGACTATAAGATTGGTATTTCATTTCTAATGAGTAATATGTCATCAAAATATACTATTAAGAAAATGAACGCACTCCCACAAAACTTTTTGTAAACACAAGTATCACACTCATTCTTTATGAAACCAAATTTTATGATGGATTCATAAAAATGAATGTTTTATAACCTAAGTTCTTAATTTAATCCATAAATATATTTCTTTAATTTTTATATCTCATTGGCATCCTTTGGAGTAAAAAACCCTTCAAGTTAGGACACATAGACATTTTCATGAATGTTCCCATTAAGAACTGTTGTTTTGACATACATTTTACAAATATCATAGTCTTGGTAATTCATAATTGAAGTATAATTCTGATGGATTTTAGCATTGAAACTGGTGTAAAGGTTTCGTCATAGTCAGTTCCTTAATGCTATTTAAACCTTTTTTCAATCAGTTGTGCCTTATAGGTACTAACTTGTCCTTACATGTACATTTTCTTCTTCAATACCCATTTGAAACTAATGGCCTTACATCCATTATAAGATCTACTAAAATCCATAATTTTTTTTGGTACATGGAATCCATTTCAGAATTTATGGATTTTTTCCACTTAGTAGCACATGTACCAATTATTGCTTCCTTATAGTTTAAATGTTCATTATTATCAAATAACTATTATTCACCAACCTTATTGACTAGAAAAAAATATCGTTCTATTTCTCTAACCTCTCTAGTAATCCTATTAAGTACTTGTGTCTCTGGAACAACTTCTTCTTCCATGAGGCTTTATGGAATTTTTTCTTGTTCCAACTCTGGTGTATCTTGAGCCTGGACTTCATCGAATTCCCTATCACTCACACTATATCTTTTATATATAAGATCCTTCTCAAGAAATTTGGGACTTCTTTCAAACACAGCCTTTTTTCTGAAGGATTGTATAGGTAGTATCCTTTTGTTTCATTATGATATCCTATAAAGATACACTTTGTACCTCAAGGTGCAATCTTGTTACCTGAAGAGGCTTTAACAAATTATTCACAACCCCACACATGTAAGTAAAACAATACAAGTTTCTTTCCATTAAATAAATGATATGTTATATCATTCGTTTCTTTAGTTTGAACTCATTTTGTTATATATGCTGTTGTTGGTAGTGCATATCCCCAAAAGGAAAATTTAAGGTTTACATGACATATCATTGATCTCACCATGTCCAAACAAGGTGAAGTTACTCCTTCACTTGCATGATTCCATTAAGGTGTATAATGAGGATTGAGTTGATATAGTATTTCAAACTCCCCTAAATAATCAGTAAAGTATAGATTAAGATATTCTCCACTACAGTTTAAGTGGAATTTCTTAATCTTCTTACAAAATTGGTTCTCAATTTCATTCTTGTATTCCTTTAATTTATCAAAATAATATAACTTATACCTCATTAATTAGACATATCCATATTTGTTAAAATCATCAATAAAATTTATTTAGTATGAGTACCCACCCCTTGCTTCAACAAGAAATGGTGCACACACATCGGTATGAACTAATTCAAGATTCTCTTTTTCCCTTTCACCTGTTACACTAAATGGGGATTTGGTTATTTTACCTTGTATACATGCATGACATACACCAAGTGATTTTAGATCAAAAGAATCAAAATATTCATCTTGATTTAATTTAGTCCAGCATTTTTCATTTACATGAAATAGTTAGTGATTCCAAAGTTGGGTATGGTATAATTCATGTGAAGTAACTTCGTTATCAATTTTCATTACTTGGTTCATACAATGAAACACATAAAGATCGTTATTTAAATGTTTCTTACCATAAAAAATGTTATAATTATAAAATAATAAACATTTACTCTCAAATTTGAAAATAAATCCATTTGTATCAAGTCTAGATACATAAATAATGATTTTGGTAATGGATGGAACATAATAAAAACCCTTCAAAACCAAGACCATTTCAGTTGGAAATGTGAGGTGGTAGTCCTCGATAGCTACAACAACAAGTTTATATTTCTTGGATACTCATAGATATACCTACCCTCAGTCAATATTTCTAAATATACATGGTTCATGTGTTTGAATTCATATGTGAGCCCCACAAGTTGTACCTAATTCCCAATTTATAGTAACAGATAAATTTCACTTAATAATAAACACACCTAAATTTTCCCTTTTATTCTTTGGATGGGTGTACTTTTTCTTCCAGCGTCCCTTCTTGCCACATGTGAAACAAACATCATCATGTTCCCTTGTTTTCCCCTTGATCTTCCTCTTCTTGGAAGGGCATAAAGAAGCTTTGGATTTAGATATTTTCAATTTTCCTTTCTATTTATTCACTGTAAGGATGGAAGGATTTTTTCACTTCATATACTTATCTACTAGGAAAAGTAGAGTAAGAAGATATACCAGAGACTTCTTAATGTTTTTTATATTAAAATTTACAACAAATCTAGAGAATATATGAGGGAGTGGTGCAAGAATGATATTGATGCCCAGTTATTTGGGGGTTTAAACCTTATAACCTCTAGGCGCTCAATGAATCCAATGATATTGACTATGTGAGTCCCATATAGGGCATACTCTCTAAGATTTCTCTGAAAAATTGATTAGGAAATATCAAACCATTCTTGTATATCTCTCTCCTAGTAAATACGCCAAAGGTAATCAAGCATGTTATACGAATCCATGTTTTCATGAAACTTCATGATTTCACTAAACATATAAGAAAGCATAAAACATTGAACATAAAATACATCACTCAAATGTTTTTCATAGACAAGGAACTATTCATCACTTTCCTCTTTGGTAGATAGATCAGGCATTGAAGATTCTAGTATGTAAGATATTTGTTCATGAAATAGCACAACCCAAATGTGTATAAACAACTCATGAAGTTAAAGCCAATGAGGGGGTTGTCTTTGTCCAATATTGATCATAGGGATAGTGTGGATGATGAAATTCCCATTTTATTCTATAATTAAAGATCATATTATTAGTACTTTTATTGATTACAAATTATGTGATAAATAATAAATTAATTAATTTTTTATTTAAATCTCCCGCTATTTTATCAAGTCTCAATAACCCCCAAAATTGAACTCAGAATGTCTAGTTACTAAGACATTTTATTGGAACGGATCCAAATTAATTTTCTTTATGATCCATACTTTGGCCATGAAAACCATAGGAAACAATTAGATTGGTGGTCTTTCCAACTGCGATCATGATACTCCTTAATATGTTGAATGGATTCCCCTATCTGTAAATCCTAACTTGGATTTCCTCAGTACTTTCATTTATGTTTTTATTGAATATAATTTGGTCATTAAACTCAATACAAGTTTAGTTAATTCAACCCAAAACCCTCATGAGAACTCCCCTATAAAAGAGTGTTCAAACTTTGGTCATGTACTACACTTAGTTCTATAGTTTCATTCCCAATCAAGTAATGGAAGGATTAGTCTAAATTAATATTAGGTTGAATGGTTTTATTTATGCATAAATTTTATCTTGTTTTATCATTTATATGCCTTGTTAATACTAAGGAGATGTTATTTAATTAATTAACCATGTTTGATAAACATTTACACATGATCCATTTATTTAAATTCCATCTTTTCACATTAATTCATTTATTTCTATGATTGTGGTCTTGCATCTATATAATAAACAATTCAAAAATGGAAATAAATAAATAAATGACCCAATAATGAGTTTATCTAACGGTTGAATTAATTAGTGGACATTAAATCAACCTTTTACCTAGGGTGATAACTATTATTTTCATTCTTGGAATGACTTACAGCATTCCACCTATCCATTTGTGTATCTCCTAGGTTGGCATCATTATGGTTCTGTCTTGAACTTCCTCCATGCACCTTGGGAAACTCCATTAATTAAATGTATTTATAACTCACATGTAGGTGGGGGGAAATAATGATTGGTTAGGGGGGTTACATAAATAACCATGGAAAATGGTCCTACGTAATAATGAATGGAGGGATGGATCACAAGACATTATATTTAATTTAATAATAAATAATTGTAAACTCGTGCAATAAATTAAATTAAAACATCCAATGCATACACAGGTCTTGGTCAATCTAATGAATTGTCATACATTCAATTTATACGCAAAAGTAAATGGCTAACATTCATTTCTTATTCATTCTTTATTAGTAAGATAAACTAGATTTCATTAATTAATTCCCTTTTATCTTCATAACCATCTGAATCCTCTTGGAGATAACCATCATAAAGTCATTAATGTCAAATAAATGGAATAACCAGAAGTTTTAGATTTATTAGAATAAATTAATTGAGAATTTAATATTCTCTAAAACCCTTATTGAATTTTCAAATGCTTAAAGTGATAATCAAAGAAATAATGTTTTAATGTTGCAATTCTCAATTTAATGTAATTTAATTATTTTAGTAATTGTAAGACTACATGGCATGTGTTATCCAGCTATACATCATATACCTCAATTTTCATGCATCCGGGTTACATGGTTGGGGATTCAGTGTGTTTACTCAGTAAAACTACACATCATGTACATGCTAGCTACATTCTATGTATCCACTTCCCATGTGCCTAAGATACTTTTCCTTGGTCTTTGGTGTAAAATCCCTGGTAAATGAAGAATAAGACATATTTCATATTTATTAATATTTTTGAATTAAATATTAATTTTTCTTTAAACGGGTTTCTATGTTCGATAGCGTACCCGATACGCAACAACGGTTTTCTTTGGAATCTAACGTTGCACACTAATAATATAATATTATTATTTTAAATGGTAGTTAACTCCTAGTTTTTGTATTGGAGTGAATGAATGAAACTAACTACAATATGATTATACATGTTTGTTAAATATATTTACATTGTCTAATAAAAAGTTAGTGGCTAAAAATGTGAATGAATCTAATTTTAAGCATAATTTACATTAAAAGGACTATTTATCGCCTTTTAATGGAGAACCCACTTTAAATATAGTTTTGGTAACTTTATTATATTCTAATTGACCAAATAAAATCCTACTTTAGAATGGGGACATCAAATTTTACTTTGGGTGATTTTTTGGTTTTTTTCTGATAAAGTTCATTTTTTAATGAATAGTGAAAAATATTGCATTTTAATTCAAAAGGGTCTTTTAATCTAATTTAATTATATGGTTAGATTATCTTTTAGTTGGTTTTAAAGTTAAATTAAAATATATTTTTACCATTTAATCCAATTTTGGTCCTTGGAATTAATTTCACTTTGAAATTGGACATAAACAAGTATCAATCTTTTGATAGTTATTGTTTCTTAAAACCTGCTATTTATTTTAACAACGGGAATTAATTTTTAAATTAATTAATGTCACTTCTATGTTTTGAATTTAGAAAAACATACATCAATTTTAAATTCGGAATATCAAATAATTTTTAGGCTGAATTTTTGGTATTTTTATGAAAAACTTCAATTTTTGATGAATAGTGAAACCACTTACTAGTAGTTAAAAAACTGACTTTTTGATTTAAATGAAATTTTACAGCTTCTGTGAATTGAATTTCAAAAATCCAACATACATGTTTGTTATCAATAACTAAAATGTGGTTCAATAATATGAAAATAATTTTTGGTGAATAGTAACTTTTGACTTTTATTTACCACGATTAAAGGTAAATAAGGTAATTCAAGGTTAAAAGAATATTATAATAATTCCAAATTACCTTAACACTTGTCCAAACCATATTGGATGAGTCATGGCCGACCATGGGCATCTTTGGGTCGATTTTGGGACCCCATTGAGCCACATGGAGTGATCAAAACAATTTAGATTAATTAATTTAATGTAAAGACAAAATTAACATTAACAAACCTCTTTTAGTAATTAATTTTTATATGGTGTTATATAAGTCCTATTTTGGACTATAAATATTCATTGGAAAGATAAAAAGATTTAATACATGATATTATTTTTTTATAATTTTTATACATCGAATAAATTAAATTATTTATGAGACAATAATGATGCAGTATTTACCTCATTAATAAATGATTTAAATAAATAAGAATATAATGATTAAACTATTATCCAAAACCTGTCCAATTCCTATAGGATGATTTTATTTCCACCATTAGTCATCTTATCTTCATCTTTAATGATTTTTGGATCATTATAAACCAAATATCATTATATAATAAAATAATATTTTCACACTTTCTTAAAGAGCCCCTCCTCTCCCTTATAAAAGAAGACCATTTCTATCCAATTCCTCACACCTATCAAGCCATTTGGGTCGTCCAAACTCTTCCCAATTAAGCTACCTACATCCCTCTCCTCCCCCTAGAAGCCTTAATTTAGGTAGAAGGCACTTAAAGAAGTCATTTTGGTTCAAACCAAAGGAAGTTACCCAAATTAAAGGTAACAGTTTCTCTTAATTTGTTTTCTTTTATTTTACATCTCCAACACCTAAACTCTTTTTATTCCTTTCTTTTATAACAACACCAGTATCCTAAATATACTAGGATGTTTTTATGAGAATTATTCGAACTACACTTACACACACCTCCATCTAATGGATGAAGAACATAATGTTTTTGTGGATGGAAAACTAACGCCTCACGAAACAATTATTATTCAATTACATATTACCACCTCTCATGGTGGCCATTATGATGGCACTATATTTATATATGATTTATATTATGTTTATTATTTCCTTATTCTTCTGTACTTCCCATTTATATCAAGCCTTTATGGTTCCCACAGTGGGTAAATACGATAATCTCATTTGGGGAAGTGCGGACTACCACCCCCTCAAAGTGACGTGACTCGTTAATACCTTATGTGGGATGTATAAAGGATGGAGTTAATGATATTATATATGATATTATACTATAATTATAATATAACTATGTATCATTATGCTTTAATTCGATAAAAATAAGAAATAGAAATGAAATTAGTGTTCATGCGTACATACGGCTTACCGTCTCCATGAAGGGTGCATTTCATTTCTTACCTCCAAATGTTATGCACTATTATAAATACATGTATATACTGGATATATATGATATATATGATATCTAAATAATGAATATCATTCTGGATATAATGCACTATTGACCACATGGACAACTTGTAAATATATGGTGTTCATTATTGACTCAAGTACCAAATATCGACAAAATAGACGTTATTAGCTTAAATGATTACATAATGTTTATAACATGGTAATAATTGATATAAAAGGAATAATAAACTTGAAAAAGGATCTTAAGAAAGTATAAATTAACTTTATTTTATTATTCTAGAGATTAAATAATGATCAAGTCAAGTCGGACACGAGGTAAGAGACTTCGTTTCAATCTCCTTTCATTGAGGCATTTTTAGTTTTATCCACAACTTTATTTTATATAGTGTATAAACCCCTTTGAATTTTCATTTTATTCAAATGGAATCTTTTTATATGAAGAGTTCTACTAAATCACAAAAAGGAATGTTTCTTTTTTTTACGTAAGCGGTGACAACGACCTTTCCGCCGCCGCGAGTATTATTTGATCTTTGGATTTCTTAACAAGCAGGAATGTTTTTAAAAGAAAAAATAAATAACATATACTCTTTTTAGGTATTTTGTTATTGAAAATGATTTTGAGAATGGATTTATTATTTCAATATCTTGAAATGATGTTTTATGTAGAAATGTTATCTTTCCTTTATATTTATGTTATGTGTTATGATCATGTTATGGTTCTTGGAAATTATTTATGTATATGAGTGGTTCCATGATAAACCTAGGGTGGGTGAGCCCGAGATAGCTCTCCAATGCATTGGGTAATGTGATGGAGGTAAACGTGAATGTTTCTCCTAAGAGATTTATGGAATATACTATGATGGGTATTCAAAAGTAACTCCCTATGTAGCTATGATAGCTAAAATGTAAGTATTATGTGGATTCCACAAGTTACCTTTATGATTTATGATTTCTATGTGTTATTCATAAATATTATTTTATTATGAGGTTGGTAAAAGAGTTCATGTTTTGTATGTATTTATGAACAAATGTTTTCATTCTTTATTTAATAACCCTTACTGATCCTTTTATGCTCATCCCAAGTTTTGAAATGTTTTCAGAGGACTTAAAGATGAATAGGGTCAAAGATAGGATCAAGGAAAAGTCATGCTATCTAAAACTTGGAACTAGACATGACACTTTTTTTCAAGAGTTTATATTTTATGAAAAAATTGTTAGCTGTGTAGAAGTGTCTACCTTGTAATCTTTTGAGATGTAATAGTTATGTCCTAATTCTCTAAAAATATAAACCTAAAAAGGTCCTCAATGTGAATTATTCTTTTAATTCAATATTATGTAAATGTTTATGGTCGGGTCCTTATAGTTGGTATCAGAGGTCAGTTTAGAAAACTTTAGGAGTTAGGGTATTGTTAAATTAATATCCATAAATTAATTTATGTTAATATTGAAATCATATAGCCTTTACAGATTACCATGTTTCTTTTCCTAATATATTTCTATGTTCAAAATTGTTTTCCGTAGAGGAAACAGCACAACTATGTTGGGAAGACATCAGGAGGAAGACAACCTTCCAAATCATCAACCTAAGATGGTCAGAATCGGAACTGAACATTTTTTTGCAGTGATGGCATAGTTGACTCAGGCTATAAATGGTGGTGGTATCCATGCACGAGATCAGCCAGATCAACCACAGAGTAACATGACAGTAGTGGAGAATTTAATGAGGCAACATCCCCCATCATTCAGAGGATCATCTGACCCTGTGCTAGCTGAAGGGTGGATTAAAGAACTGGTGAATATTTTCGATGTCATGGGTTATTCATAACATCAAAAGGTTAGTCTCACTATTTACCATTTTGAAGGAGAAGTTGATCAGTGGTGGTCGATGGTAAAAAATATCAGGGATAGTGAGGAGATTAATGCTCTTGATTGGTATGAATTCAAAGGTATGTTTCTTAAGAAATATTTTCCTAAGGTGGTTCATCTTAGGATGGAAAAACAATTCCTGGAATTGAGGCAGGAGGATGACTCAGTGGTTGCTTATGAAGAAAAATTCACTCGACTGGCAAGGTATGCTCCAAATTTCATACGAGATCTTGATTGTAAAATCAAAAAAAAATTACTCAGGATTAAAGCCAAAGTATCTAAGGGATTTAGCTTATCGTGAGTTCAAAAGTTATGAAAAACTTGTTCGTTGTGCGTAGAAGGTGGAAATGGAATTTACTGATGATCAGGTATTCTATGACAAACAGAATAAGAGGTTGAGGTGGTAGGAGAAAGGGAAGAACTCTTCAAAAAAGTCTGATGGTAAGAAACTTAAGTTTACAGTTTGTGAAAATTGTGGTAAAAAGAATGTTGGGGAATGTCTTTTGAATTTTGGTAAGTGCTACTGATGTTGTAAAATGGGACATAAGGCTCGTAATTGCACTGAAAAAGATTAGGGTAATGGTAAGACAAAATCTGATTTACAGTCAGTAAAATGTTTTAATTACAATGAAATGGGTCATTATGCAAATGGGTATCCAACAAAGAAATCAACTGAAGGAAAGCAGCCAGACTATGAGCAGAAAGGGGTGGTGAAATCCTTTTCAACTACTTCAGTAGATGTTTGGCCATCAAATGAAGTTGTATCAGGTACACTGTTTGTTTTTTTAGATTATGCCAATTTGTTGTTTGATTCAGGGTTTACACACTCTTTCATTTCTGAGAAGTTTTCTAGTAAATTGGTAATTCCATCTCATGATATAAATACTGAACTTACGGTAAAAACACCGGGAGGAAATTTTGAGACAAAAAGAAAACATAAGAACATTATTGTCCTTGTGTGAGGAAAGAATGTACCTATAAACCTTATTGTATTGCCTCTAGTAGAGTTTGATGTTATATTCGGCATGGATTGGCTTTCTATTTATCATTCTAAGATTGACTGTAGAGATAAAGAGGTTTCTTTTCAGAATGATTTTTAGTTTGTATACAAAAATGAACCCTTGCTATTGATAACATATCAGGAATCTGATAAACTAGTAAAATATGGAAATGAATGTTACCTTGCACATATTATTTAAAACAAAGGAACTGTTCATATTAATGATGTGCCAGTGGTAAATGAGTACATTGATGTTTTTCCTGATGAGTTTCCTGGTATTATACCTGATCGGGAAGTTGAATTTACTGTTGACTTAGTTCCTGATGCTCAGCCAATTTCAAAACCCCCTTATCGAATGGCTCGAATTAAACTTTTAGAGTTAAAGAAGCAATTTCAGGAGTTATTAGATAAAGGTTTCATTTGACCTAGCACATCACCATGGGGTTCTCCTATATTGTTTTTTAAAAGGAAATATGGTTCAATGAGACTCTACATTGATTATAGAGCATTAAATAACATCACTATTAAGAATAAGTATCCTTTTCCTCATATTGATGATTTGTTTGATCAGCTGTAGGGAGCTCAGTATTTTTCAAAGATTGATTTTAGGTCGGGGTACCATCAGTTGAATGTAAAGGAAGCAGACATTCTGAAGAACGCGTTTTGTACTAGGTATGGCCATTATGAATTTTTAGCTATTCCTTTTGTTTTAACCAATGCACCTACTGTATTCATGGATCTTATGAATAGAATTTTCTGTGAGTTCTTGGAAAAGTTTGTGGTTGTGTTCATTGATGATATTTTGGTTTATTCAAAAAGTAAGGAGGAACATGAAAGTCATTTAAGGGTTTTCTTACGAACCTTAAGAGAAAAGAAACTATTTGATAAATTCATAAAGTGTGAGTTTTGGTTACAAAAAAATTCTTTTCTTGGTCACATTGTTTCAAAAAATGGCATAACTATTGATCCTGCTAAAACAAAAGTTGTTGAAGAATGGCCAAGAACCACAAATATAACCGAGATTCGTATTTTTCTTGGTTTGGTAGGTTATTGCTGGAGGTTTGTTGAAACGTTTGCACGGTTATCTAGTCCAATTACTAAGTTAACTCAAAAAGTTGTTAAGTTCATTTGGACAAAAGAATGTGATTATTGTTTTTAGGAATTGAAAAGAAGATTGGTGAATGCTCCAGTTTTGGCACTGCCATCCAGAAATGGTGAGTTTGTTATCTATAGTGATGCTTTGTTGAAAGGACTGGGTTGTGTCCTAATGTAGAATGATCAGATAATTTCTTATGCTTCAAGTTAGTTGAAACCTCATGAGTTAAATTACCCTACACATGATTTGGAATTAGCTGCTGTTGTTTTTTATTTAAAAATGTGGAGGCATCATTTGTATGGAGTAAAATGTAAAATATATACTGACCACAAAATTTTAAAGTATATATTCACTCAAAAAGAATTGAACATGAGAAAGAGGAGATGGTTCGAATTAATCAAGGATTATGAATACACAATCCATTACCATCCGGGAAAAGAAAATAAAGTGGATGATGCTTTGAGTCGAAAAAGTAATACTTCATTAACCATGTTTCATTTGGAACGAGATCCTTTGGTTTTGGATTTTATAAACTTTGGCATAAAAGTTTTTGGTGCAGGAAATTCTTCTGTTTTGTATCAGGTTTCAGTGAGATCATCTCTATTAGACAAAATAAAGCAAGCGCATAAAGAAGATAGTGAGTTACAGAAAAAGGTAGAGTTGGTTCATGAGGGTAAGTTTCCAGATTTTAATCTTGATAATGATTGTGTATTATGGTTTGGGAAGAGATTATGTGTACCTTTTGATTCACAGTTGAATAATGAGTTGTTATGTCAAGCTCATAGTTCTCCATTTTTAGTTCATCCTGGCATTACTATGATGTACAGAGATCTCTGTGAGTATTACTGGTGGGATGGAATGAAAAGGGATATTGCTAATTTTACTGTGAAGTGTTTGACTTGTCAGCAGGTTAAAGCAGAGCGACAGTTTCCGAAAGGGATGCTTCATCCTCTACCAGTTCCAGAGTGGAAATGGGAAAATATATCCATGAACTTCATTGTGGGATTACCAAAGACATCTCGAGGTAATAATGCAATCTGGTTTATAGTTGATCGATTGACTAAATATGCTCATTTCCTTCCTATTCGAGATACTTTGTCTCTAGATAAACTTTCTCAGTTGTATGTTAAAGAGATAGTCAGGTTGTATGGTGTTCTCCTCTCCGTTGTATCTGATCGTGATCCTAGGTTTACTACTAACTTTTGGAAAGGCCTTCAGAAGTCGTTGGGTACTGAGTTAAATTTTAGTACAGCTTTTCATCCTCAATCAGATGGTCAGTCAGAACAAACAATTCAGACCTAGGAGGATATTCTACGTGCTTGTTCACTGGATTATCAGGGAATTTAGGACCAACATCTTTCTTTGGTTGAATTTTCTTATAATAACAGTTTTCATTCCAGTATACAGATGGCTCTATTTGAGGAATTATATGGAAACGGTGTCAAACTCCAGCTTTTTGGGATGAAGTAGGTGAAAGGAAGCTGATGGGACCAGAATTGGTAGAAGAGATGGCAGAGAAAGTTCAGTTGATTCAGAAGCACATGAGAAAAGCTCATAGTAGACAGAAAAGTTATGCAGATAACCGGAGAAAAGATATTTCTTTTGAGGTAGGTGATCATGTCTTTCTCAAAGTTTCTCCACGTAAAAGTGTGATGTGATTTGGTAAGAAGGGAAATTTGAGTCCAAGGTTCATTGGACCTTATGAAATTCTGGAGAAAGTTGGATCAGTTGCGTATAGAGTGGCTTTACCTCCAAGTTTATCCTAGGTACACAATTTTTTTCATGTTTTGGTGTTGAGAAAGTATATGCCAGATCCATCTCATGTTTTGAGCCAAGAGATAGTTCAGCTAGAAGAGAATCTCTCTTATAAAGAACAACCAGTTCATATTCTTGACCATAGAGAGCAAGTGTTGCGGAATAAGGTGATTCACCAGGTAAAGGTTTTGTGGAAAAACCATATGGTTGAAGTGGCAATGTGGGAATCTGAAAATGCTATGAGGGATAAATACTCTCACTTATTTTGATAAGTGAATAAAAATTGCAAGGACGCAAATCCAAAAATGGGGGAAGGATGTAACATCCTAGTTAAATGAAGAATAAGACATATTTCATATTTATTAATATTTGTGAATTAAATATTAATTTTACTTTAAAGGGGTTTCTATGTTAGATAGCATACCTGATACGCAACAACGGTTTTCTTTGGAATCTTACATTGCAAACTAATAATATAATATTATTATTTTAAATGGTAGTTAACTCCTAGTCGTTGTATTGGCAGGAATGAATGAAACTAACTAAAATATTATTATACATGTTTGTTAAATGTATTTACAGTATCCAATAAAAAGTTAGAGGCTTAAAATGTGAATGAATCTAATTTTAAGCATAATTTACATTAAAAGGCCGATTTATCTCCTTTTAATGGTGAACCCTCTTTAAATATAATTATGGTCACTTTAATATATTCTAATTGACCAAATAAAATCCTTCTTTAGAATGGTGACATAAAATTTTACTTTGGGTAATTTTTTGGTATTTTTTTGATAAAGTTCATTTTTTAATGAATAGTGAAAAATAATGCATTTTAATTCAAAAGTGCCTTTTAATATAATTTATTAATATGGTTATATTATCTTTTTAGTTGGTTTTAAAGGTAAATTGAAATATATTTTTACAACTTAATCCAATGTTGGTCATTGGAATTAATTTCACTTTGAAATTGGACATAAACAAGTATCAATCTTTTGATAGTTATTGTTTCTTAAAAACACGCTATTTGTTTTAACAATGTGAATTAATTTTTAAATTAATTAATTCCACTTATATGTTTTGAATTTAAAAAAAATAGACATCAATTTTAAATTTGGAATAACAAATAATACTTAGGCTGAATTTTTGTATTTTTCTGAAAAACTTCAATTTTTGATGAATAGTGAAACCACTTACTAGTAGTTAAAAAATTGACTTTTTGATTTAAATGAAATTTTACAACTTCTGTGAATTGAATTTCAAAAATCCGACATACATGGTTGTTATCAAGAACTAAAATATTTTTCAATAAGATGAAAATAATTTTTGGTGAATAGTAACTTTTGACTTTTATTTACCATGGTTAAAGGTAAATAAGGTAATTCAACATTAAAAGAAAATTATAATAATTCCAAATTACCTTAACACTTTTCTGAACCTTATTGGATGATTCATGACCGACCATGGGCATATTTGGGTCGATTTTGGGACCCCATTGAGCCACTTGGGAGTGATCATGACAATTTAGATTAATTAATTTAATGTAAAGACAAAATTGACATTAACAAAACTCTTTTAGTAATTAATTTTTATATGTTGTTATATAAGTCCTATTTTAGACTATAAATATTCATTGGAAATCTAAAAATATTTCCTATATGATAGTATTTTTTTATAATTTTTAGACATCGAAAAAATTAAATTATTTGTGAGACAATAATGATGCAGTATTTACCTCATCAATATATGATTTCAATAAATAAGAATATAATGATTAAAATATTATCCAAAACCTGTCCAATTCCAATAGGATGATTTTATTTTGAACATGAGTCATCTTATCTTCATCTTTAATGATTTTTGGACCATTATAAACCGAATATCATTATATAATAAAATAATATTTTCACACTTTCTTAAAGAGCCCCTCCTCTCCCTTATAAAAGGAGACCATTTCTATCCGATTACTCAGACCTCTCAATCCATTTGGCTCATCTAACCTCTACCCAATTAAGCTCCATACATCCCTCTCCTCCTCCTATAAGGCTCCTTTTTGGTTCAAACCAAAGGAAGTTACCCAAATTAAAGGTAACGGTTTCTCTTAATTTGTTTTCTTTTATTTTACTTCTCCAACCCCTAAACTCTTTTTATTCCTTTCTTTTGTAACAACACCAGTATCCTCAATATAATAGTATGTTGTTATGATAAGGATTTGAACTACACTTACACACACCTCCATCTAATGGATGAAGAACATAATATTTCTGTGGATGGAAAACTAATGCCTCGCGAAATGATGATTGTTAAATTACATCTTACCGCCTTTCATGGTGGCCATTATGATGGAACTGTATTTATATATGATATATATTATGTTTATTATTTCCTTATTCTTTTGTACTTCCCAATTATATCAAGCCTTTATGGTTCCTATAGTGGGTAAATACGATAATCTCATTTGAGGAAGTGCGGACTACCACCCCCTCAAAGTGATGTGACTCGTTAATGCCTTATGTGGGTTGTATAAAGGATGGATTTAATGATATTATATATGATATTATACATTAATTATAATATACCTATGTATCATTATGCTTTAATTCCATAAAAATAAGAAATAGAAATGAAAGTAGCATTCATGCGTACGTACGGCTTACCGTCTCCATGAACGGTGCATTTCATTTCTTACCTCCAAATGTTATGTACTATTATAAATACATGTATATACTGGATATATATGATATATATGATATCTAAATAATTAATATCATTCTGGATATAATGGAATATTGACCACATGGAAAACTTGTAAATATAAGGTGTTCATTGTTGACTCAAGTACCAAATATCGACAAAATGGACGTTATTAACTTAAATGATTACATAATATTTATAACATGGTAATAATTGATATAAAAGGAATAATAAACTTGAAAAAGGTTCTTAATCAAGTATAAATTAACTTTAGTTTTTTATTCAGGAGATTAAAGAACGATCGAGTCAAGTTGGACACGAGGTAAGGGACTTCGTCTCAATCTCCTTTCATTGAGGCATTTTTAGTTTTATACACTACTTTATTTTATACGGTGTATAAACACCTTTGACTTTTCATTTTATTCAAAGGTAATATTTTTATATGAATCATTTTACTAAATGACAAAAAGGAATATTTCTTTTTTTTATGTAAGCGGTGACAACGACCTTTTTTCCGCCGCAAGTATTATTTGATCTTTGGATTTCTTAACAAGCCGGAATGTTTTTAAAAGGAAAAATAAATACCATATACTCTTTTTACGTATTTTGGTATTGAAAATGATTTTGAGAATGGATTTATTATTTCAATATCTTGAAATGATATTTTATGTGGAAATGTTATCTTTCATTTATGCTTATGTTATGTGTTATGATCATGTTATGGTTCTTGGGCATTATTTACGTATACGGGTGGTTCTGTGATAAACTTAGGGCAGGTGAGCCCAAGATAGCTCTCCAGTGCATTGGGTAATGTGACGGAGGTAAACATGAATGTTTCTCCTAAGATATTTAGGTAATATACTATGATGGGTATTCCAAATTAACTCCATATGTAACTATGATAGCTGCAATGTAAGTATGATATGGATGCCACAAGTTAACTTTATGATTTATGATTTCTATGTGTTATTCATAAATCTTATGTTATTATGAGGTAAGTAAAAGAGTTCATGTTTTGTATGAATTTATGAAAAAATGTTTTCATTCTTTGTTTTATAACCCTTACTGAGCCTTTTATGATTATCCCATGTTTTGAAATGTTTTCACAGGACTTAAAGATGAATAGGGTCAAGGATGGGATCAAGGAAAAGTCATGATGTCTAAAACATGGAACTAGACATGACTCTTTTTTTCAAGAGTTTATATTTTATGAAAAAAATCGATGTTGTGTAAGAGTTTCTACCTTGTAATCTTTTGAGATGTAATAGTTATGTCCTAATTCTCTAAAACTCTAAACCTAAAAAGATCCTCAATGTGAATTATTCGTTTAATTCAATATTATGTAAATATTTAAGGTTGGGTCCTTATATTTGGCATGTGTCTCTGTAGGATCACACAGCATGTACCAGCTAGTTACACATCGTGTGTCCCTTATGTCATGTGTCTATTTCTCTCTCTAAATAGATCAGTGTGTATTTCGGATCTAGGAAATAATGAACTACATTGCATGTACCCCGCATAAACATAGTGCATATCATAAATACTATAAGTTGTTGATTTCACATGGTTGAGTATGTATAATGATGATATAGATTGCGTTATTTACACACCTAACCCATGTTAACTACATGGCATGTATGCCATATACACACTATGTAATTTGACATACTATGTTCTTGGTTGGGAGGTCAACACACAGCATACACTATGTGTGGTAACTGTGTGACATGTCGTGTATCCCATAATATTTCCAAGTGCAGCGTATTATAGTATAGGGTGGTAATCCAGCTATATGCCATGTAACCCAGTCTTACAATCCAAAATTTTGGTAGTTCTCGATGGTATTTATGGTCGTTCTTCATCTATTCTTAGACCTTTAAGAAAATAAAACACTGAACAAAAATGATTAATATATCGATAACATATTAAATCAAAACTGATTAAAGAATAAATAATATATAATGAAAATTAAACCATGATTGTGTATGAATCAATGATTAAATAAATAATTATAAATATAAAATTGACCTCAATGATACCACTTATTGGTTCCAGGAATAGCGAAAGCATGTTGTGGTGGTCGATATATTAAAATTTATTTTAATATTGAGTTTCTAAGAACCCTGAACAAGGATCTTGCACGTTAAATTTATAATTAATTTATTTAATATTAGAAGAAACGAATACCTGATCTGAGAATTATTTCTTCAATTTAGATGTCAATCACCCAAAAATACCATTTCAGATTGCATTCATTGTGCTATGATGATCAAATGATAAAATCCCTTTAGTAGTGATTCACATGTGCTCCTTTGATCTTCAAGAAACATCAATCAATCTTTGGGTTCTAGCATGGTGAGTTAATTGTCTTGTGTTATTCATGATGATCGCTCATCCTTAAATATTGAAGAGGTCACACTTATGCTTTTAATCCTTGAAATGGAGGGAGAAAGGATGATTCGATAGATAGTTTTATTGTGCACAATGATTCTCAAGTTTTGATTTTAGATGCAATACACAATAGACATAACCATCTATTTATAGAACAAGGGTTTAGGTTAAAATATTATATAGTTGAATTTCAGGTCTTAAATAATATTATAATATTTAATAAACTTCATACCACATAATAATATTATTATTGTTATTATTTTATGTCATGCGTAAACTTGTTCAGTAAAAAATATTATTTAACCGTCTTGTTAATAAATATTTGTAATTGGGCATGGTCTTGGTCTATTTTAACTCCTCTAGAATTTATTGAACACCCAAATAAATATTTAACTTAAATATTTCATTCATAAATAAATATTTTTTATTAATAAAATGTGAATAAAATTATCCCTCAATATTGAGAATAACATTCATTCAATTAATTAAATTCAAAAATAATTTAATCGATATCGTCGGAAATACTTACTGTGTGACCCTCTAGGTTTATTTTTCATTTGCATTAGGTAGGTTTCCTAAAGTACAAGATTACTATCTAGAAATGGGTCCAATAACCCCTAGAGAAATAACTTAATGTCACAAAGATGAAAACCACATATGAACGCTCACTATGTAATATAATCTCTTTGTCGTAATATCTCATCTAATAGGTTGAACATTCGTGTCACCAACCTATATGATTGATACGTCTTTCTTTGACTATACAAAATAAACACATTGTTGCTCCATGACCATGAAATTTAGGGAAATGGTTGTGTTTCAATCAAAGAGATGAGATGTCATATTTCATAAATATAGAAGGTACAAATCCCTCCTCAACTTATCCATTAATGACATGTCATCCATGACACACCCAACATACCCCACCTCACTGCGAGCATATGGTGTCATGGTTTTCATCAGAAAATCTAAGTTCACAATTCATGACATGAATTGATAGTAATATTAAAGTCTAAGAACCATTACACGCACTCATAGATAGGAACATTCGATGACACCAAAACATGTGGAATTCCTACTAGCGAGTCTATTCTCAAAATCCCTCATCTTGGATATTTCCAAGTGTGAACTTCATGAAAATAACACTCATTACCTTATGAGTACCCACACTTGACAGCCTATGTACTATGTGTTTCACCATAATATGTTATCCAACTACAAAATTATATTTAAGAATATCATTATAGCACTTTAAGGTTCTCCTCATAGCAAAGAACTGCTATGACCTTATAAATAAGATGTATACTCTAGGAAATTATTATATTATAATTGTTGAATCATAATATAGATTTATATTTTTATTAAATGGAACAATACAAGAGGGGGGAGAATTGAAAGTTTAAAAACTTTTTATTTAAACTCTTAAGAAAGAACTTGGTTTAAGAGGTCTTAAACTAATATAATTCCCAATCAATACAATTTACCACAGTGGTCTTGGATCTGATAGATATGATATGATGTAATACTATAAGTAATGTAAAACAATAATATTCTAATTGAATACAATGATCAGAGTAATAAAAATGAAAAATATTCTACCATACACCGTATAGAATCTATTAATACAATATAAATCATAATTGAAACAATTAAAATTGAATTGAATATGAAAAGAAAGTGAAAACAACACAATTCCCTTTCTAATACAAATAGTAGAGGAAATGTAAAAGTATTACAATTATTTTAACCTAAAGAGAAGATTATCCTTTCACCTAGGATAGAAGGTATGTCTTACCACCACCTTGGTAAGCCCTCAATACGATGATCGGCATGTCCATATTGCTATCCCTGGAAGCCCTCGATTTTACAGGTAATCAGAACCTCTATCTTTCAAATGCTTGAAAGACCTAGATACGATGATTGGTCGCACTGTCTACCTATCCCCTACAACCCTCGATCATTATCACCTGATCAGTCGCATAAAGAAAAAAAATCAATTACTAAAATACAAAACCTAAGAATGAGTCGTTCACATTTGGTAATTCCAAGGCTTTCACACGAAGCAAGAGAGAAGTCACAGCATCTCTCACTAGAACTTGATAGAAGAAAAATATGATCAAAAAATAAATTCTCTATTTCAAATGACCTATTATTTATAGGACTCAGGTTCCAATGGTCATATTTTCTCCAACGTTCATATTTCTCTGAAAAAACTTAGAGGGACATGGACATCTAGAATTGTAACAGTCATATTGAAACAGAGAACACAACATCATTTTGATTAGTTTTCAACTAACTCCATGAAATAATTTTGGATAAAAAAAAGATATATGAAAATTATAACAAGAGTTTGATTGATATGAAACAAGTTTTTTGATAAAAGAAAATAAAAGCATGCATTAGTTAAAAAGTAAAACATGAGTATAATTAATATTACTTAGTGAAATGTATTGATATGATGCAAAGTGAGTATGATAAAAAATGTGGGTATGATGGACATAGTCGGTATGGTAGAAAGAGTCAGTATGATAGATAGATTCAGTATGATAGACAGAGTTAGTACGATTGACATAGTCAGTATGATTGACAGAGTCAGTACGATTGATAGAGTTAGTACGATTGATAGAGTAATCGTATTTAAATTAAATCCTTTATTTGATAATTGAGTAAAAATAGATCTATGATTTCCAAAACAAAATACATAAAAGTCAAAAGAAGACTTTTGACTTAATAATCTCCCTCTTTTTGGAAAGAACAAACACAAAGTAAAACTAGAAAGAAATACTTATCTCCCCCTGAGTTATGAAAAATCTTCTGAAAATGAAATTGAATACAACTAACTTCCCCTTAGGTATACACTTTCTTAAGGATTGTTTTTTTAGATTTTGCTTGATTTATAATAAATAATTCTCCACTTTTATGAAACATTATCTCCTTTTATAAAACATTCTTCCCCCTTTTATAAAACATTCTCTCACTTTGTAATTTACAAAAAGAATAGGGTAATCTTGAGTTCTCCTGAAAAGGTTAGAGGGAAACATAAAATGTAAACAATGGAAATGAAGACATACAATGCATTACTATCAAAATTTTAGAGAAATTGAAATAACAAACAAGAAAGAAATATACTAAAAAATCATTTGTTTTCTCTTTATTTTTCTTTCTTCATAAACTCGTGAAGAAAGTATTTAATATTATTTATCTCTTTCTTTTTATCTATGATAGACTCAGCCTAAGATTTTAGAAGATCTTTTTTGTCTTCAAAAAGTTGATCTTAGTTTTTGATAGTGTCTTCTTTCCCCCTGATCACTTCTTCAAGAGTATCAATTCTGTTTTAAATATTATTGTCTTCTTAATCCAACAAAGTGCTTTGTTTATTTAACAAAACCATTTCATATTTGAAAGATGAAACCATTGATAATTCTGATTGTAAAGCATTGAACCTATCTTGCAATTCTTTCACTGAAAGAGTATCTTCACCATTAGATTTTAAAATTTGATTCAACCTATCAATTTTTTCCTTATCGAGATTATTGAAAGAAATATCAAGATAATTTTAGAGCCTCTTTAAATCTTCAATTGATTCCTCATGTTCATTTACTAAGCTTTCTGTTTTGTATGACCACTTACTCATCTTATTGCAATCCTTTTTATGAGCGACAGAACTATCACTCAAAACTTTTAAATCGGCCTCTAATTTCATTACTCTCTTTCTGAGCTCTCTAACTGAACCGAATTTCTTCCTTTGGTTATCTATAATGAAATAAATATTTCCTTCTATTCTAGGAAATTAAGGAATAGTATTTTCAATCCTTCTCAAAACATGAACGATGTAATCAATTATCTTTAAGGAAATTGAGTGTTCTGAATCAGTATCATCATCATATGATTTTCGTTCTTTTGATCGGCTAGAGTATTCAGTAGGTTGTTTTCCTTTTCCTTTATATTTTTCCTTTTCAACCCTTTATACTTCTTTTCCAACACTTTATTCTTCAACTTTATCACTAATGACAATTACTTTCTCAACATTAGAAGTTTGAGCCCCTTGCTTGACTGGAGAGGGAAATATATCTAATTGAGTTTCTAAGGATTTAACTAGTGCTTGATCGGCATGAGAATTCTATTTAGTTCCTTCAATTTGTTTTTGAAGAGAATATTCTTCTCTAATTTTCCTAGAACTATGAAGAAATTCCAATAGAAAGTCTTCTTCCTCTTCTTCACCTTCCTATTGTGAAACTGATCATAAAACTTCTTGCACTATTTGTTTCCCTTTTTCTTTATCTGGAAAATTCTGTATGACTGGTTCTTGTTGAACTTCTTCTGTCAGTTGGGAACTTTCTAACTCAATAATTTTTAGGATTTTAGAAACATCAAAATCTTGATCTTTTCTCTTCAAAAGATTCTTCTTATTATTCTTTGCATGTAGAGTATCTTCTACCCTTATTTTCTCATCTAGAGCTTCAGCTGGGTTAAGAACAAACTTAGGATCACATTAGTTTCTTTGTTATGTATCATTTCTCCACTTGGATACAAAATATTTACTATATTTGGTTTTCTTATTTATCTTTGAACTGATTTGAGGATCTGATTTTTGAGAAGCAACAACTGTTGGAGCTGATTATATTAGCATTGGTGCCGATTGATTTGGTTTCCATTGATTTGGTGCTGATTTTGCTTCCACATCTTTGACAAAGAGTTTTGATTCTTCATTAATAAAATACATTTTCTTTAGAGTATTCTTACTTATCCAATAAGGCTTCAGATCTTTAAATTCCCCTTTCATAGAAATATTACAAAACATAAAACTTTCAACAATGAACTTTTTGAGAATAGATGGATACATGATAATATGAGACATTATCGCTCCAGACTTCATATTCTTGATAGTTTCAAAAATTTAACCCATGAGATTTACCTTTCTCATGTTTACAAGATAATCTAGCACAAAAATGTCAGAAACCTTAAGAGTTTCCATATCCCCTTTCCTTGGAATTCAAAAGCCTTGCATCCAAAGGACAACAAACCGGTTGTCTGGAGAGAGATGGGATACTTTCTGTTTCTTCTCATTTAAAAGAAATAGTGACTTTTCAGATATTTCTTTATTAAATGCACTAACTTCCTCAAGTGTCTTATGAGATGGGAAAAAGGAATCGCATTCAGTCAGAACATTGAGAAAATATACTGATTGTTTTACAGACATTGAAAATTTTATATCATACACAGCAAAGTTAATCATCATATTCTTATCAAAAGACACTACATTATATAATTTTCTAACCTATTCAATAATAATCGAATCTTGAGATATAGGTTTCTCAACACACATATGTTCCCAGCCTTGGAATAAAATAATTCTCTTGATTGTTGAGTCATAACTGTCAAAAAAATATTGAGAAACTAACCTTTCTCTAAATAAATCCTTCTCTAAGAAAGTCTTTGAAGCCATTTTGGTGGGAGTGTTGGTAGAATACTGAGACATAAAGATGAGTGGAAAAAGAAAATATCGTACCGAGTCTTAAGGAGAAGAGGTAGAGCTTTGCCAAGAAATCTGAAAAACCAGTGTGGTTTTGAAGAGGCGGTCCTCTATGTATAATCAAATTTTGATGATCGTTGGTCTTCTATGGTTGAGATTAGAATATAAATAATTAAATGGTGTAGAATAAAAGAGGCTTTTTTTTAAAAAAATAAAAAATATTAAAATTGAGAAACAATAACACAAAAGAATGACAATATAAAAAGAAGAGAGAATGTACATTTCATAGATTTCAAGTAAGATGTTGGTTTCATAGTATTATGAAAGTAAAGACATAATATAATACAATAATTAAAAGAAAATATAATCAAACAACAAACTGATGAAAAAGAAAGTTAATATGATCGGTTGTCAGACAGATGGAAAACAAAGTCATTACCATTGGTTGTCAAGCTGATGAAAAACAAAGTCATTATCATAGGTTGTCAAGCCGATGGAAAAAAAATTCATTACCATAGGTTATTAATATGATGGAAAACAATTTTATTACCATAGGTTGTCAAGCATATGGAAAACAAAGTCATTACCATAGGTTTTCAAGCTGATGGAAAACAAATTCATTACCATAGGTTATTAATCCTATGGAAAACAAAGTCATTACCATAGGTTGTCAAGCTGATGGAAAAAAAATTAATTACCATAGGTTGTCAAGGTGATGGATAAAAAATTAACTACCATAGGTTTTCAAGTTGATGGAAAAGACTCTATCAGGCCGATTAATAGAATGTCAAAACGATAAACAAAAAACAGAATGTCAAAATGAAAAAAAATAGAATGTCAAAATGAAAATGAAGTTGAATTTCATAACTATCGAAACAAATAAAAAAATATAACTAATCTTAAAGAATTAAGATAAACTAAAATATAAAATATGAAACAAAATAATATAAAACAGGTAAAAAAAGAGCAAAAGACAAATGTTCTCCTCTTGGAAAAGGAGTGTTTTAATGTAAGAAGAAATGTAAAAATAGAAAGTAGATGTGAATGATTATTTTAGTGTAATCATTCCTATCTTCTATTTAATAAATTCAAATCTATAGGATGGTAATGGTTTTTTAAAAGTACCAGCAAGTTGTTCTTACTTTTCGATGAATTTTAATATGATATCTCCTTTTTTTGTGATCCCTAAGAAATTGATGCCTAATATCTATGTGTTTTTTACATGAGTGATGTGATGAGTTTTTACTAAGAGTTATGGCACTAGTATTATCACATAGTATTTGAGTTTTGGAAAAACTCATTCCATAGTCAGTGAGTGTGTGTTGCATCCACAACACTTGAGCACAATAACTTCCAGCTGCTATATATTCAGCTTCAGCAGTGGAAAGTGATACTAAGTGTTGTTTCTTGCATGAACAAGAAACTAAAGAATATCCTAAGAAATGAAATTTTCTTGATGTACTCTTTCTATCCATTCTAAAACCACCAAAGTCAACATCTAAAAAACTTTTTTAAAAAATCATTTCCATAAGAATAAAAAAGGCCTAAATTCAAAGTTTCTTTTAAATACCAAAAAATCCTTTTCACGGCTTTTAAATGGAATTATTTTGAATTTTATTGATATCTTGTTGATAAACATACCGAAAAAATTAAGTCTGTATAACTAGATGTCAAGTATAACAAACTTTCTATCATACCTCTAAAATTTGTTTGATCTACTAGTTTCCCAGCTTCATCAAGATCAAGTGTATTTGAGGTATCGATTTTAGTGCTTATAATTTTTTTGTTTTCATATCCATAATTTTTGAGTAAGTATTTTATATAATTATGTTGAGATATATAAGTTCCTTCTGGTTTTTGAGAGTTTTGAAAACCTAAAAAGAATGTCAAATCAACCATCATACTCATTTAAAACTCATATTTCATTAGATTCATGAAATAATTAGTTAGAGATTGCTGAGTTGATCTGAATATAATGTCGTCAACATAAATTTGGACAATCAAAACGTTTTTGTTTTCCATTTTTATAAAAAGAGTTGGATCTGTCATACCTTTTTCATAATTGTTTTGTAAAATAAATCATGTAGTCTATCATATCATGCTCTTGGGAATTGTTTAAGGCCATACAATGTTTTGGTAAGTTTAAAACCATGATCAGGATGTTTTGGATCTAAAAAACCAAGAGGTTGTACTACAAAAACTTCTTCTTGTACAAAACCATTGAGAAAAGCACATTTTACATCCATTTGAAAAAGTTTGAAATTGAAGTATGATGAAAAGACTAATAGAATTCGAATAGATTCAAGTATGGCTATCGGAACATAGGTTTCTTCATAGTCTATTCCCTCTTGTTGATTATAGCCTTTAGTAACAATTCTTGTTTTACAATGACTCCATTTTCATCACATTTGTTTCTGAAACCCCATTTTACACCAATTATAGTTGTTTCTTTAGGTCTTTCAACCAAAGTCCAGACTTTATTACTTTCAAATTCATTTAGTTCATCTAGTATTGCTTTAATATAATCTTCATCACCTAATACCTCACTCAGATTTTTTAGTTTAATTTGAGATAGAAAAACAATGTGTTCTATTTCATTTCTCAAGGAATTTATAGTTTTGATAGGTTGATTTACATCTCCAATGATATTATCACTTGGATGATTCCTAAGTAACAACTGATTTGGGTTTTGTAAAACCAATTCATCGACATAAGATAGAAAGTCTTCTGGGGTAAATGTTTTAGAAAAATTTTCTTGAGTATTCCCCTTATCAGAAGAGTTTTCAGTTGTAGGTTTATAATCAGTTTGGGAAAATAAATCAGTTGATGTAGGTAAGGATTATTTAAAATCAATGGGTTCAGTTTCATCAAATTTAACATGCGCTATTTCTTCAATATTGCAAGAGTTTTTTTAAAAACTCTACAAGCCTTAGAAGTTGTGGAATAACCAAAAAGACTCCTTCATCATATTTAGGTGCTAATTTATGTAAATTATCTTTTGTATTCCATATGAATACTTTGTATCTAAATAATATAAACTATGAAACTTTAGGTGTTCAGCTAGTCCACAATTCATAAGGTGTTTTATTAAGAAAAGGTCTAGTTAAAACACGATTTATAGTATAACATACAGTACTAATAGCTTCAGCCCAGAAATGCTTAGTAATTGAGTATTCACTCAACATGGTTCTTTTCATTTCCTGAAGAATACGATTTCTTCTCTCAAAAACACTATTTTTTTAGGGTTTTTAGAGCTGAAAATTTGTGAGTAATACCTTTCTTACTACAAAAAGTTTCAAATTCCGAATTTTGAAATTCACCACCATGATCACTAAGAATAGTTATCAGTGGTAGGTTTTTCTCATTTTTAACTTGGGCTATAAAAGTTCTGAAATAGAAAAATACTTCAGATTTATTTTCTATAAAATAGACCCATGTAAATATTGTGTAGTCATCAACTAAAACAAATATGTAGTATTTTACTCCAATGCTTCCAATTTGTGTTGGACTGAAAATATCCATGTACACTAACTATAATGAATTATAAGTTAAAAATTCATTGATTGATTTAAATCTAGTTTTATATTACTTTCCATATGGAAAAGGATCACAAACATTTGAATAATCATACCTAAGATCTGGTACATCCTTAACAAGTATTTTCTTTAAAATTTTACAAAGGTTTCTAAAGTTACAGTGTCCTGACCTTCTATGTCATAACCAAGATTGGTCTTCCATTGCACTTAATCAAGGTAAGTCTTGGATCCAAAGGTCTTCTAAGTTAATTGTGTATAAATTCTCATGCATGTGGCTAGAAATAATGAATTCATCATTGGAATTTTAACTAAACACTTATCATTCCTAAAATTCAAAAGTTATCCTTCATCACATAATTGACTTATGCTAATAAGGTTTTGATTAAGACCTTTGACAAAAAAAACATTTGAAATTAAAACTTTTCCAAGTAAAACAATATTACCTATACCAACAATATTGTCTTGATCATTGTCTATGATGGTAACTTTTCCACCTTTTGTTTCCATAATATTTTCATATAAATCTTTATTTCTGGTCATTTATTGGGAAAAACCACTATCCATGTACCAAATGTTCTTTTTGGTACACTTATTATTTTCTTGAAATAGAAATAATTAGTTTTTTAGAACCCAAACTTGTTTGGATCCCGAAATGTTAGATAAAATAATTTTGGGAATCCACATTTGTTTGGAAAAATGAGCTTTGTGAAATCCTAAATATTTAGTTCTATTAAGAGAACAATTTCTTTCCCAATGTCCACCACATTGACATTTAGTACAGAATGAGGTACTTTGAGGAACAAAATAGTTATTACTAAAAATGGGTTTTGAGTGAGTGTATCCAAATCCAGATGTATTCCTTAAAGGACAAATTTTAGAATACATATTATCAAAATTTTCCTTACTACATATAAAGTTTGATAAAATTTTCTTAAGAGAAAATATTTCATATTTTAGTCTAATGACTAAATTTTCATTCTCACAGGAAATTTTTTTGGAATTATTTTTTGTTTCAAAAACACATTTCTTTAAAACAAGTTGTTCAAAATCTTTATAAATTTTATCCTTCTCATAACTTACTTTCTTAAGATACTTTGAAGTATTTTTAAATTCGAGAGTTTTATGATCAATATATTTTGACAGATCTGATACTTATTTTGTAAGAATAGATATTCTATAATTTTCTTTATCAAATTTTTTCTTGAGTTTTGAATTTTCATTCTCAAGTAATTTGGAAAATCTAAAAATTTCATCGAAGGAAGGTAAATTTCCTTCTACTAAGGAATATTCTTCATACAAAGAGTAAGGATGTTTCTCATTAGGGTAATTAGCATTTAAAGATACATTTGTAATGGATTCAGCATTGTGTATCTTAGCCATGTAGAAATGATTTTCAATTGGTAGTCTGGCTATGATTCCTATATTTCTCTGGCCATAAGATTTGTAATCTGAGGATTTTTCTAATGAATCACCACTAATTTCACTCCATGTGTCATTAACTTTCCAAAATTTCTTGGTATTTGACTTGAAATAATTTTTCTTGTTTCTTTTAGAAATTATATCCTTTCTATTTTTTCTTTTTAGTAGAGGAAAATCTGGTATAATATGACCTACTCTTTTGCATTCATAACAAGTGACCTCAGAATCTTTCTTTTCTTTTCTATATTTCTTTTTGAATCTGTATTGAAATTCTTTCTTTCTAACAATCTTGTTCATCCTTCGAGCAAGATTGGATAACTCATTATTTGAGTGATAAATATCACTTGATTCTATTATAACAAATTTCATAGCTTTGGATCTTTTCACCCTTTTTCGTGTATTAGCATTAGTAGTAGTAAAAGATAAACTCCCACTACCATTCTTTTTCTTATTGAAATTAGTATCTTTTTTTATTCTAGTAATGTGCTGAAGTAGAGTTCCAAATAACTCATCAAGAGTGATTTGAGTAAGGATCTTTCACCATAACAGAAGCTAAATGGATTGTAATAATGAGAGGGTGTGGCACCTGCCATCGGGACAAGACTTTGCATGCATAGTAAATCCTAGCCAAACAGCCATGCGAAGGTTGAGAGGTGATTTCATGATGAAGATGCTGGGAAGGAGTAGTTCCCAGTAGTTAGTCTGGGTTGTATGTAATGTTTGAAGCCTACGGGCAATGAATTCCTCTAAGGCCTATGGGCTATGTAATACATATGCCTACGGGCCTTGTAAGGGTTCCACCTCACCCCTTGAAAGGTGTATTATCAAAAATCAATAAAAAATGAAGGCCTTCAGGACATTGGAGTAACTTTTCTGTTTTTATCAATAGCTGTTCTTTTTTATTCACACTCGTTAGTAATAATATCAATAATCTTGTCCACAAGTGCTTCATCATCAAGAACCTTTTCTCCCATAGATTTTAAACTGTTGATGATTGTCATAAACCTTTGTTGCACCTTCCATACTGGTTCTCCATAAGGAAAAAGAAACCCATGATATTCCGCTCAAAGAATTTCTCTTCTTGTTTCTATAACTTTAGATGTACCAAAATGTATTACTTCTAATTTATTCTAGATACAATTGGATGCTTGAAAATATGACATCTTACTATATATATTCATGGTTATAGAACATAATATAATATTTTTTACCTTGTAATTTAGTTGATATTCTTGCTTCTCTTGATTGGTGAAAGTACTGACTATCTTGTCTGGGATTTTATATCCTCCAGTAAGCATGATAAAGTTTTCAAATCTAATATTAATAACAAATTTCTTCATTTGATCTCTCTAGTACTCATAATCATTCCCATCAAATATAGGTGGTCTAGTTGTATTTAGATTTTCAATTGATCCAATACTCATTCATGTCATCTTATAGGACAATACTTTTCCACTCCACATGTTAGTGTAGTAATTTGTTATAAATAAAATATTTGTAAAAGAAATACAATTGTATTTCAGAAGAAATAAAGCAAGTAATACAAAATAGTGGAAACCTCCTCTGATACCAATTGTTGGATCATAATATAGATGTATATTTATATTAGATGGAACAATACAAGAGGGGTGAATTATAATTTTAAAAACACTGTATTTAAACACTTAAGAAAGAACTTAGTTTAAGAGGTCTTACACTAATACAATTCTCAATCAATACAATTTACCACAATGGTCTTGGATTTGATAGATATGATATGATTTAATACTATAAGTAATGTAAAACAACTATATTCTAATTGAATACAATGATCAGAGTAATACAAATGAAAAAGATTCTACCATACAACGTATAGAATATATTAATACAATATGAATCGTAATTGAAACAATGACAATTTAATTGAATATGAAAATAAATGGGAAACAATACAATTCCCTTTCTAATACAAATAGCAGTAGAAATGTAAAAGTATTACAATTATTTTTACCCAAAGAGAAGAGAATCCATTCACCTGGGATAGAAGGTCTATCTTACCACCACCTTGGTAAGACCTCAATATGATGATCGTTATGTCTATTTTGCAATCCCTGGAAGCCCTCGATTTTATAGGTAATCGGCACCTCTGTCTTTCAAATGCTTTAAAGCCCTCGATACGATGATCGTCACACTGTCTGCCTATCCCTAACAGCCCTCGATCGTTATCACATGATCTGCCACATAAAGAAAAACAAAGAACTTAAGGAAATAAAAAGGATAAGAAGGAGCCGTTCATGTTTTCTAATTCCAAGGCTTTCACAAGAAGCATGAGAGAAGTCGCAGTGTCTCTCTCTAGAACTTGATAGAATAAAAAGATGATAAAAGAATCAATTCTCTATTTCAAATGATCTTCTATTTATAGGCCTCAGGTTCCAATAGTCATATTTTCTCCAATGGTCATATTTCTATGAAAAACTCATACGGACTTGGAAACCTGGCATTGTAACGTTCATATTGATATAGAAAACACAACATCATTTTGATTAGTTTATAACTAACTCCATGACATTGTTTTGGTTAAAAACAAAAGATATCTGAAAATGATAACATGAGTACAATTGATATGGAACAAGTTTTTTGATAAAAAGAATAAAATTATGAATAAGATAAAAAGTAAAACATGAGTACGATTAATATTACTTAGTGTAATGTATTGATATGATGAATAGTGAGTATGATACACAATGTGGGTATGATGGACATAGTCAGTACGGTAGATAGAGTCAGTACAATAGACAGATTCAGTATGACAGATGGAGTTAGTATGCTAGACAGAGTCAGTACGATAGACAGAGTCAGTACGATAGACATAATTAGTATGATAGATAGAGTCATTATGATAGACAGAGTCAGTACGATAGACAGATTCAGTATGATTGACAGAGTCAGTATGATTGACAGATTCAGTATGCTTGACAAAGTAATCGTATTCAAAGTAAATCATTTATTTGAGAAATGAGTAAAAAGAGATTTTTTATTTCCAAAACAGACATAAAAGTCAAAATAAGACTTTTGACTTCACAATAATCATGCAAAATAATGAATAGTATGTGATAATAATTTTTATTAATATTCAATACATTGAATACAAATTTAATCAAATTACAAACAGTTGGTCATATGACACCAACTCCAACAGTCTTAACATTATGAAAGATTGTGGTATGTGGTTAGAAAATAATTTGGAAAACACTATTAAGTGAATGTATTCATATGATCATGTTCATATGATAGTTTTACAAGCCTAATTTTTTTGTTTCATTGGTTGTTTTGTTGATTTTGTTTAAGTGGTTTTTAAATTTGACTCTCTTATTATCATTTAAAAAATTATGGGTGTTGGTTAGAGTTTTATGTTATTCATTCATCTTTTGAAGGAATTCAAGATAGTTGTTTGAGGATTTTTGTTGGTGTGAACTTGATTGTGTGACTAGGGATCCTAGTATTTTGTCAAATTTCCTCTCAAACATGAATATTCATTTTAGAGAAGCTCATTGTTGGTTATTTAATTTCTTTGATTAGAAACCTAAATTATTTTCTCAAAGATACCATTTTGATCTAGTGACTTATATTTATATAAAAAATAATATAAAAATAAACTATAATTGATTTATATCTCATAAATGATGTAACTATTAAGTCTAAAGAATTATTTATACACTTTCTAATCTTACTTTTTAAAATCACAATCCACTTACTTAAAAGTTTATGCATTTCTAATTGTTATTCTTCAAAAGCACTTAAGTTGTTTTGTAGGAAAGTTAAATGTTTCGCTGGATGGAGAATATAAATTCCATCTGATGGAAATTTCCCATGTATACTGGGAAAACATGTACTTTGTACATCAGACATACAAATACTAAGTTCATCAGATGGAGGTTCATAAAGTCTAGTAGATGAAGTATAACGAAGTCCACCAAATAGAGTTATACCAAATCTATCAGACAGATTTTATGAGATGGAGGCAGACATGTCTACTAGATAAACGTTTATCAACATACCGAACAAAGAACATTATACATGCAACCATACAAAAATCTCTTCATTCCACTGGATGGAACCTACATACACTATAGTGGTGTAAAACATGATGACCATCAGATGAAGATGTTGTACTGAACCTTTCAATTGAAGGAGTTTATCTAATGTCATTGCAACTGATTCTGAGAAATACAGAATATTACCTTTGAAAGTTTGACTATAAATTGAATCGCATGATCGAGGAGAAAAATCTTTTTACAACTCTATCTATTTAAAGTTGTTGTAAAGTTTTTATAATATCTTTGTTACTTAAGTGCGCTTCATTGTAAACTTTAGAGATTTTTTCTTAGGCATCAGTTGTGAGGATGTCATTGTAAATGCATTAAAATCTTTTTCTTTTGTAATAGTTGTGTCTGATCTTGTTTGATCGGGGGCTCTCTAGGTAGAGAGACAAAAGGATAATTCTAATTGGTCTGATCGAGGGTCTCCAATGTTAAGGGGAACATAATTAAGTCATATCTTGATGATCAAGGAATTTTGAGGCTAGGAAAGAAAACTCAACAATGAAGTTAATATTGTGGATACCTTATGCTAGGTTATGGACTTCCTTAACACTAAAGGTTAAAGTCTTCATACTTTGTTATAAATTTTTTATAAGTTTTCTTGTGTACTTTATAAAGTTTGTTTTACTTGTTTTTACAAGTTATATTTCTATTGTGCAAGTTGTAGGAAAAGTTAATATTGTTCATTATAAAACCTTTTCTAACTTTGATTATAAATTTAATCAATAAAAAACTTCATTTTATGATTGTATACTCTTTCAATCCTATAGTAACACCTCATATGTATTAGAGGAAACCTTGTAACTCATTTAGTTGGACAATATTTAATTGATTCATTAGAGATGAAATTTATAGTGCATATATTACACCCAAAGTGAAATATATGGTGCATGTATTACACCCAAAGTTAGATGAATCACTTTTAAAAAGCAATAACAATCACTATTATTATATGCAAATGAGTTGTTTTAAGTTATAATCACTACATGCTAGCTCTAACCCTTGGTCTAGTCTAAATATGTTCATGATTGTTTAGTACAGGTTGGACCACATAAATGATAAGAATGAGTCACATAAAGCCCATCATGATGGTTCTAAAATTAAAAAAAAAATAAAGAGAAATTTATTTTCTCACATTGTGATAAATATGTTAATTTATAGAATATTTTGGATTAGATCATTCATTTGAAAATTCAATTGGAATTCCAGTTTTACCATTTTAGAATTCACTGTATTATTTCAGGAATACATATTGTTATGTAAAATATTTTGACCTAAAATTTTTTAATTGTGCTCCTGACTTAATGAGATTCAAATTATATTTAGGACATGGTAGTTGGATCGTGCATTTGAGTGGAGTAAATGGTCCATGAAGACAAAGTTGGACTGAACTATCCAGACTGGACATCACTTTACTATTTGGGTCATATCTTCTTCATTTGGAATTTGATTGACACCAAATTTTGAGGGAATATCGGAGACATGATTAGTAACAAATCATACTGATAGAATACCAGATAATTCATGAGTTTTGGTGGTCAACAATGCGGTTCAAGTGGGACTAAATAATTCGACCGAATTTCCTTTTAATAATTAAAATATTTTTTAACCCTAGCCATATCCAACTCTATTTAAAGGATGTTTTCACTCTTTGGGAGGTATGGTTGAGGCTTTGGTAATGTGTATCCAAAAGGGTGGATCTTGGGAACCCCTCACAACTTTTGGAATAAGTAATTCCTTGTGAAAACATCTCTTCCAAAAAAGACTCTCCTCTCCCACCTCCACTTTGTTTTTATTTGTTCTTATCCTTGTAACATGAATTTTCTTCAATAAATCTTCTTAGTTTTTCTATTCTCATATTCTGATTTTTCTTATTGGGTTGTAATATAAGAGTGGAGAAGATATTTGGTGTTCCCCAATCAATCCATTGCTTATGCAAAATGTCTCCACGATGACAACTCCACTCATGGAAGAGTGATTTATTTCATAGTTGATCTAATCCCCACTCCCTACATTTTTTTATTTTGAATCCATAAACATATTTTAATTCATAAATTTTTATAAATTAATTGAGTTTTGATTTCTATGTTACTCAATTGACTTGCACTTGACCGCGTGGTCGGGCTTGTGTAAATCGTGTGAGTGAAACATCAATTGAAAAATCAAATGAACATGGGATGAAATTGTAGGGTTCAAGTCTCATCCCAAACTCAATTAATTCTCCACAATAGAGAGACGATGATTCCCTAATTTTCCATTGACCATAAGTTGGCTTTTGAATCACAATCAAAGCAGGGTGCTGCGATTGAAGGTCCCGAAGTTAACCTAGGGCCAATTTTCACAAATATTTGTGGTTGTGTTAATTTTTGCAGGGTTCAGAGGTTAACAAGGTTAGGGGATCATAATTGAATGAATTATAATTATATGGAATAATTATAAATGAATGGTGAAGGGGTTAGATTATATTAACTATGTCTTCTCATATAAGTGTTTTTTAAAGAAATTGTGTCTTTGTTTGTTCGTGTTTATTGTTCATTTTATTGTTTGAAAGTCACAAAAACCAACCCCCCATCTTGTGTTTCATTTTTTTCACTTATTTTCCTTTTTTTGTTTTCTTAGATCCTATTAAGGTTTGTTTAATTCACTTCCTCCTTGAGAGAACGACCTAGTTCATCCACTGTTCTGCACTTAGTTAAATCACAAATAATTATTTTGAGAGCATGTGTGACAACTCTCATCAAATTGGAACCTTTTCTGGAGAGGAAAGTGTTTTATTCAACCAATTTTAGGTAATTTATTTATTATTATTTGTTATTTTGTTTCTCTTTGTCTCCTCCCTTTTATTTTCCATTCTTTCTTCCCCGCCTCTTCTTTTTCAGACCATCAATTAAAACCTCATTTAATGATATTAGTGTCCACTTATTTTCATTTTTCTATTTTTTATGATTTATGACATGATCCCATCCTAAGGATCTCCTTGATCTAGACCCCGAGATCGAGCACAACCTTAGGGTTCGAATCAAACAATCTTGGTATACGAGAAGTGTTGACATTTACCCAACTAGGAATTCCTCTACTATAGGAATTTTGAAAATGGAAACTATTCTAAAACAAATATAAAACAAGATAAAATGGTTGAAAATGACAATAATGAACTCAATAAGACTATTTGAGAGTTGGTTTCACCTGATATTAATTATCAACCTACATGCATTGCATATCCAACTCTTGAATCAGACTTTAAACTAAAATCTGGGTTAATTTACCTTCTTCCAAAATTTCATGGCTTATCTAGTGAGGATCAAAACAAAAATTTAAAAGAATTCAATGTAGTATGATCAACAATGAAACCAAGAAATTTTCTAAATATCAAATAAAACTTAGATCATTCCCATTCTCTCTTGATGGGACTGCTAAGGATTGGATGTGTTATTTACAACCTGAATATGTAAAAAGTTGGAATGATTTGAAATGTCTTTTCTTACAGAGATTTTTTCCAGCATCAAGGACCACATCCATCCTAAAGGAGATCTCAGGGATCAAGTAAGTATAAGGGGATTCAATGTATGATTACTAGGAGTGATTCAAGAAGTTGTGTTCATGTTGTCTGACTCACCAAATTAGTGAGAAACTCCTCATACAGTACTAATATGAAGGAATCACACCTATGGAGAGGAGCATGGTGGATAACGCAGCTAGAGGAGCATTGGTCAAAAAGACACCAATAGTCGCACGTGCATTGATTGACAAGATGGCTCAAAACTCCTAACAATTTGGCGATAGAGGTACACCGCATGTCAGGGGAGTACATCAGGTAAGTTTTTTTTTCTATTGAGAGTCATTTAATTGATACCAAGTTGGAAGAATTGACCACTATGGTGTGGCAGATCACTTTGGATCAAAATAAATCTCAACCCACTCCTATGAGACCTTGTGGAATTTTCATAGAGACAAGTCACCCAACTGACAGTTCCCCCAACTACAAGAGTCAGAGGATTGTGCAGTGGTATTCCCTAAGAGACCATATCAGTAACAACAAAAACCACATCCCCAAAAGAAGTTTGATTCATTTTCACCAGCATACAACCAAGTGTGGAAGGATCAATCAGACATGCAGTATGGCTCTGGACAACAACAAAGGCCCCCTTTTCAAGAAAACTTCTAGCAGCCTCCACCTTACCAACAGGGTTTCCAAAAACCACAAATGTGATTTTAAGCTCAAGTATCAACAAGTAAACAACAAGGTAACTCCCAACCAATGGTAGATTCTAACACTGAAGACCTTTTGAATAAAATTGTTCTTAATCAATGGAATGGGTTTAAAAGTCAATGGTCAGAACTAAGGGAGTTTAAGACACAAATGCGCCAGATTTCCACTACCCTCGATGTATTGGTAAGTAAGAACTCTAGAAATCTTCTTTCCTAACCTACTCCAAATCCCAAGGGGAATGTCAGTGCCATCACATTGAGAAGTGAGAAGCAAACAAATGATATATATGCACCTATAATTCCATCAGGATTCACCTCAACTCCGGAGAATCCCTATTCAAAACCAGCTGATGAGAAACCCAAGGAGAAAGATATAGGTAAGAAAAAGATTAATGTTGTTCCTCCTAAACCCCTTCCTTTTCAAAACTAGGTTTTTCAAACCAATAATATGGATGAAGAGGCAATACAAAAACAAGTTTTGGATACATTCAAGCATGTGGAGATCAACATTACTCTACTTGAAGCCATAAAGAAAATCCCAAGGTATGATAAATTCTTAAAATAACTTTATACCAATCATAGAGGGCTCAAGGGAAATGATAGGATTAAAATTGGAAGGAATGTTTCAGCACTCATTACACCAACTCAATTAATGCCAATAAAGTGCAAGGATCCAGGGACATTCACCATCATTCACTATAGGGGAGTTATATTTTTTTGATTCTTTATGTGATTTAGGAGCTTCATAAATATAATTCCTCACTCTGTATTCTCTTATTTGCAGGTTGGTGAGTTGAAATCAATGAGAGTAGTGGTGTAGTTGGAAAATATAAAAACAACATATCTAGTGGGAGTCCTTGAGGATGTACTTGTTCGGGTAAGAGACATGATCTTCCCAGTACATTCCTACATGCTTAAAATGGAGGATGATAAGTTAAGTTCACATGATCCCATTATCTTAGGTAGACCCTTCCTTAAAACTATAAAAACTATCATAAATTTCAATGAGGGTGCACTTTTCATGTAGTTTGGAGATGAATTTTTGATAATTAATATTATGGATTCCATGAAGTACCCCTCATAGAACCATTATGCTTTTGTTATCTCCCATTTTGAACCACCAAATAAAAACCCCATGGAATTTGATTGTCCTGTGCTTAGGGAGATTATGAGTATTGGTTCTAGTTTGATGTCTAAGAGTACTTACACACCTATTTATAATGCACAATACTCTCTTAGATTTGATTTTGAAATGGAATCATATTCTGATTTTGATCATGTGAACTCTGATTATGGCATGGTTATTGAGTTTGTTGATAGATTTGATACTTTATTCTATGATTTTGATGATGTATATTCTTATACTAATGTTCATTGTGCAAATATTTCAGTTCCTTCAATTTCTCCATCCATGCATCATCCACCTACATTGGAACTCAATCCATTTCCACCAAATCTCAAATACTCATACTTGTTAAGTGGTGAGAAATTACCTGTTATAATTGCTAACAATCTCCATTTTGAACATGAAGAAAAACTTTTGAATCTTTTCAGAGAGAATATCAGGGAAATTGAGTGGACCTTGGCTGACATATTAGGTATTATCCACTATATTTGCATGTATATAATTCTTTTGGAGGATGGGGCTAAACTGGTTAGCCAGCCACAAAGGAGACTTGATCCAACACTTTTGGTGGTTGTTAAAAAAGAGGTTGAAAATTTGATCAAGGAAAGTATAATCTATCCCATTTTAGATTCTTAGTGGGTGAGTCCTATTCAGGTTTTACCTAAGAAAAGTGGTGTTACTATTGTTAAAATTTATAAATAGTTAGTTCCAATGAGGGTGCAAAACAGTTGGCGTATGCATATGGATTATAGGAAACTAAATCAATCCACTCGCAAGGACCATTTCCCCCTCCCATTTATTGATCAAATAATCAAGAGACTAGCTAGGAAGACACATTATTATTTCTTGGATAGATTTTAATGATATTTTAAGGTTCATGTAGCTCTAGAGGATCAGGATAAGACTACATTCACCTATCCCTTGGACACATTTTCCTATCATAGGAGGCCATTTGGACTTTGAAACGCCCCAGGTACCTTCCAGAGATGCATGGTGAGTATTTTTTCTGATTTTATTGAGACCTTTATGGAGGTATTTATGGATGATTTTATTTTGTATGTATCCTCATTTTATGAATGTCTAAGTTGTTCAGGAAAGGTGTTAAATCGTTGTATTGAGAAGAATCTGGTCTTGAACTTTGAAAAGTGTCATTTCATGGTAGAACATGGGATTTTCTTAGGACATTTAGTGTCAAAACATGGGATAGAGTTTGATAGATCTAAGGTAGATATTATTTCATCCTTACCATATCTTTCATGTGTGTATGATGTTAGATCTTTCCTAGGGCATGCAGAATTTTATCGGTGCTTCATCAAAGATTTTAGTAAGATAGTTCTTGCAATATTAAAATTACATCAAAAGGACTCTGATTTTGTGTTTGATGATTCTTACAGGACTTCCTTTGATGATCTAAAGAAGTGTCTCATCAATCCACCAATCATGCATCCCCCATGGTGGGATATTCTTTTTGAGCTTATATGTGACGCCTCCAACTTCGTAGTTGGAGTTGTCTTATCTCAGAGGGTGGATGGATGTTCACATGTGATTTACTATGGACAAGGACACTGGATTCAGCCCAATAAAACTACACAACCACAGAAAAAGAGTTTCTTGTTGTCATATTCTCTTTAGATAAATTCTGTTCATATTTATTGGGATCTAAAGTAGTTGTTTTTTCTGACCATACAGCTCTGAGGTACCTCTTGAAGAAGCTAGACGCAAAGCCCAAGATAATCTGATGGATGCTCTTTCTTCAGGAATTTGATATTGAGATAAAGGAAAAGAAGGGGTCATAGAACTTGGTGGTGGACCACATGAGTAGGCTTACTCACACATTGGAGTATGACACCTTGGACAAGGTACCACTTTGGGACACTTTTCCCGATGATCATATTTATTCCATCTCAGGTACGCATCCATGGTATGCTGATTTAATGAACTACCTTGTTGTCTCTGAAATCCCTAAAAATTTAAAGAAACATCAAGTCCAAAAATTAAAAAGTGAGTCTCGGTATTATGTGTGGGATGATCCATACCTTTGGAGAATGTTTAGTGATCAAGTTATTAGGAGGTGTGTTCATGATCATGAGTTTGAGTCTGTTTTGCAATTTTGACATACATTTACTGGTGGTGGACACTTTGGACCCCAACGAATAGCTATAAAAGTCTTAGACTCTGGATTTTATTGGCCTAGTTTGTTCCATGATTCTCATGTGTTTTTTAAGTTGTGCTCATGTTTCCAACACACTAGTAATATTTCTAGGAAACATGAGATTCCCCAACAACTCATACTATTCTGTGAGATATTTGATGTATGGGGCATCGATTTTATGGGTCCTTTTCCAAGTTCTTTTGGTTTCCTGTACATTTTGGTTTCTATTGATTATGTGCTAAAATGGGTGGAGGATAAGGCCACCATGACTAATGATTCTCAGTTTGTAGTATACTTTGTCAAGATACAAAGTTTTTTCTAGTTTGGAGTACCAAAGGCTATCATTAGTGAGCAGGAGACACACTTCTACTATCGGAATTTGGATTACCTCCTTAAAAATTATGGGGTCACACACAAAACATCAACACCATACCACCCCCAAACATATGGTCAATCTGATGTTTCAAATCATGACTTGAAGCAAATTTTGGAGAAAACTGTGCAGCCAAATAGGAAGGATTGGAGCAGGCACTTGGATGATGCATTGTGGGATTATAGGACAGCATAAGAGACTCCCATTGGTATGTCCCTGATAAAACACTATTTTTTTGAATATTTTATTGATAATAAATGAAATATTTTTTTCACATTGTGCTAAATATGTTAATTTATAGAATATTTGGGATTAGATCATTCATTTGAAAATTCGATTGAAATTCCAGTTTTACCCTTTTAGAATTTATTGTAGTATTTCAGGCATAAATATTGTTATGTAAAATATTTTAATCAAAAATTTTGTAACTATGTTCCTAACTTAATGGGATCTGGATCGTGCATTTGAGTGGAGTAAATGGGCCATGAAAACAAAGTTGGACTGAACTATCCAGATTCAATATCACTTCACAATTTGGATCTTATAATCTTCATCCAGACTTTTATTGAGCCCAAATTTTAAGGTAAGATTAGGAACATGATTATTAACAAATAATACTTCTATAAGGCCAGATAATTCATACGTTTTGAAGGTCAACTATACGGTGAAAGTGGGATTAAACAATTTGGCCGAATTTCCCTTTAACAATTAAAAAGGTTTTGTAATTCTATCCCTCCAAAACTCTATTTAAAGGATGTTTTCACTCCATGGGAGGTCTGTTCGAGGTATTGGAAAGGTGTGGCTAAAAGGGTGGCTCTTGGTAACCCCTCACAACTCTTGAAAGAAGCAATGCCTTGTGAAAACATCTTTTCCAAAAAAGGCTCTCCTCTCCCACCTCCACTTTGTTTTTCTCTGTTCTTATGCTAGTAACATGAATTTTCTTCAATAAATATTCTATGTTTTTCTATTTTCATCATATTATTTTTATTCTTGGGATAGAATATAAGAGTGGAGACAATATTGGGTGTTCCCCTTTCAATCCATTTCTTATGAAAAATGGCTCCATGATGACAACTCCGCCCACGAAAGAGTGATTTATTTGGTAGTTTATCTAATCTGTACTTCATTAATTTATTTATTTTGAATCCATAAACATACTATAATTCATATATTTTGATAAATTAATTGAGTTTTAATTTATAATTTGCCCAATCAACTTGCACTTGACCGCGTGGTCGGGCTTGTGTAAACTGTGTGAGTGAAACCTCAGTCGCAAAATCTAATCACTTTGGGATAGAATTGTAGGGCTCAAGTCTCATCCCTAAACACAATTAATTCTCAAATCCAGGGAGGATATTCTATCGTAATTGACCACTGACCACAATTTGGCTTTTGGATCACAATCAAATCAGGGTGCTGCAATTAAAGGTCTTGAAGTTAACATAGGGCTCATTTTCACAAATATTCGTGGTTGTGTTAATTTCCATAGGGTATGGAGGTTAAAACGGTTAGGGGATCATAACTAAATAAATTATAATTATATGGGATATTAATAAATGAATGGTTAAGGGGTTTTATTATATCAACTACGTCTTCTCATATATGTGTTTCTAAATAAATTGTCTCTTGATTGTTGCTTCTCATTTTCTTGTTTAACTTACTATTTAAAAAGTCACAAAACAAACCCCTATCTTTCTTTTAATTTGTTTTGAACTATTTAAATACTTACTTCAAGACTATTAATTGTTTTTTAATTCACTTCCTCCTTGAGAGAACGACCTAGGTCAGCCATTGTGCTGAACTTAGTAAAATCACAAATAATTATTTTGAGAGTGTGTGCGACAACGCTCATCAAATTGGCACTATTTCTGGGGAGGAAAGTTTTTTATTAAACCAATTTTAAGTAAGTTATTTTATTATTATTTTTTACTTTGTTTCTCTTCTTCTCCTTCCTTTTCTTTTCCATTCTTTCTTCCCCACCTTTTCTTTTTCGGACCATCAATTGAAACCTCATTTAATGATTTGGGTGTCCACTTCTTTTCATTTCTCTATTTTCTATGATTTATGACATGATACCATCTTGAGGATATCCTTGATGTAGACCCCGATATTGAATGCAACCATAGAGATCAAATTAGACAATCTCGATCTATGGGAAGTGTCGAAATTTACCCAACTAGGGAATTTTGCTTCTCCAGGAATTTTGAAATTGGAAACTCTTCTAAAACAAATATAAAGCAAGATAAAATGGCTGAAAATGAAAACAATGAACTCATTAGGACTATTCTAGAGTTGGTTGCACCTGATATTAATTATCAACCAACATGAATTGCATATCCAACTCTCGGATTAGATGTTAAACTAAAATTTGGGTTAATTCACCTTTTTCCAAAATTTCATGGCTTATCTGGTGAGGATCCAAACAAATATTTAAAAGAATTCAATGTAGTATGCTCAACAATGAAACCAAGAAATGTCTCTGAAGATAAAAATAACTTAGATCATTCTAATTCTCACTTGATGGGACTGTTAAATATTGGATGTATTATTTACAACCTGAAGATGTAGCAAGTTAGAATGATTTGAAATTTCTTTTCTTGTAGAGTTTGTTCCAGCATAAAGGACCACATCCATCCTAAAGGGGATCTCAGGGATCAATCAAGCACAAGGGGAGTAAATGTATGAGTACTAGGAGCGATTCAAGAAGTTGTGTGCAAGATACCCACATCACCAAATCAGTGAGAAACTCCTCATACAGTACTTCTATAAAGGACTCACACCTATGGAGAGGAGTAGGGTGGATGCCGCAGCTGGAGGACCATTGGTAGACAAGACACCAACATTCGCACAGGCATTGATCGAAAGGATGGCCCAAAACACCCAAAAATTGGGCGATAGAGGTAAACTGCATGTTAGGGGAGTACATCAGGTAAGTCCTTCTTCTCTTGAGAGTCATTTAATTGATACCAAGTTGGAAGATTGACCACTATGGTGAGGCAAATCGCTTTGGCTCAAAAGACATCCCAGCCCACTCCTGTGAGACCTTTTGGCATTTTCACTGAGACAAGCCACCCAACTGACAGTTGCTCCCAACTACAAGAGTCAGAGGATTGTGCAGCGGTATTCCTTGGGAGACCATATCAGCAACAACAATAGCCACATCCCCAAAAGAAGTTTGATTCCTTTGCACCATCACACAACCAAGGGTGTAAGGATAAATCGAACATGAGGTATGGCTCTGGACAACAAAAAATGCCCCCTTTTCAACAAAACTTCTAGCAGCCTCTACGTTACCAACAAGGTTTCCAACAACCCCAAAGGCGATTTGAAACTCAAGTATCAACAAGTCAACAACAAGGGAACTGTCAACCAAAGGTAGATTCTAACACTGACTGTAACACCCCAATATTCCATGGTACATTTCCCTTTGAATAATGTAATAGCTTGCATTGTACGCAACTTCGAGATTCTAACACACCACGACCAATCAAACTAACCGTTATGAATAGTAATACCCACTTTTTGAAATTTTATAAATTTTATCTTTCAAAATGGACTTCATTTTTGGATTCCGAATATCAAAATTATCTTAGAGTGAATTTTTGGTATTTTTCTAAAAACTTTCAATTTTTGATGAATATGAGAACACTGAGTTATAGTTTAAAACCGAATTTGTATTTAAATAATTAATTATTTTATTTAAATTTATTTTAGGTCAAATATATATATAATACCTATATAAGTTCAATATAATTCATTGGAGTCAGTTTATAATAATTTTATATATATATAAAATTTATTGAACTTTTAAACCGTCTTTTACCCACCTCTTAAGAGAATTTGCAAATTCACATAAAACATAATTTTACCTCTTTTGTTAGTGGAATTTCAAAAATCCAAGAGACACGATTGATATCAGTAAGTAAAATTTGGTTCAATAAGATAAAAATAATTTTTTTTGAATAGTAAATTTTGAATTTTATTTACCACGGTTAAAAGTAAATAGGGTAATTAAGGGTAAAAATGATATTATTATTACCCTAAAACATGTCCTAATTCAATTGGATAAGTGTAATTAGATCAAAAAAAACTTTAGGAATAAAATATTATCCTTTAGGTCCACTTGGATAAGATTAGGACACTTATTATTATTTTATTTAAAGAAGAGTTAAAAGAGTTAAAATAAAAGTTTAATAACTAAAACATTTTTAATATAGGCTTATACATAAGATAAATTCGACTATAAATATTCATTAGAAATATAAATATATTTCCTACATAATGGTATTTTATTTATATTTTTTGACATTAAATAATTTAATTTATTTATGGCACAATGATGATGCAGTAATTACCTAATTAATGAAATATTAAAATAATTGATATTATAAATATCCAAATAAATGTAATTTGAGACTTTTATGAATTAAACTAATTTTATAGGTTAATATGACATATTAGGGTTGGTTATAAGAATTTTTTCTAAGTAATAATTCTGTTATGAATTTAGAAAAAACAAAATACCAAATAGTGTCAAAATTAACATAAAAGAGTTTTTAAAACAAATATTATATTATTAATTGATATTCTATTTCTAAAAATATAAGGTTCATAAAAAAGACTTATATAATTATAGTTGTATAATTAATGAACCACTTTGGGTTCTCTTGTAAGTACATAGTTTGTTTATTAACCATATAATATAAAAATAAAAAGAGACATGGTAAATGTCAAACTATTTAACTAAGAGTTAAATCTAAAAGATAAAGGTAATATAGTGACACAAACCTGTATAAAACCTATTGGTTGAGTTTTTTTCTACCCATAATCACCTTCTACTTTAAATAATCCATTTTGGAGCCATTATAAACCAAAAATGATTTTATTATAAAATAATATTTCTAGCTTTTCCTAAGGTGCCCCTCACCCCTCTTATAAAAGGGTACTCCCCCTTCTCTCTAATTCACACCTTCAAATCCATTTGGCTCGGCCAAGCTCTTCTAAAATACCCTCTCAAATGTCCTCTATTCATCCTAAAGGCCTTCCTTTAGTCATAAATCCAACCTAAGGAGCCCTTTTGATCAAATTAAAAAGAAGAACCTGAAGAAGAGATAAATATCTCGTCACCTCTTTTAAGTTCCTTTCTTCTTCCACTTCCTCTTTATTTGTCATTTCCATTCTAAAATAATAACTACAATATATTATATATATTTTTATGTTATTATAAATATTTTACATCCATATTCATTATTCTATCCATCCTTTTAATGACATGTCACTAAACGTGCATACGTACGGCTTACCGTCTCCACGTCGTGGTGTAATTGTTATTCAATACATTATTATTTGGATGGGTAAAATAATGATTTGTAATTGATGTAAATAAAAAATATAACATGATATCTAATATTTATATATTATATACCATCCAATTATATATTGTTTTAATATAAAAATAATGATATTGTTGCTCGTGCGTACGTACGGATTACCGTCTCCACGAACGCGATGAGATTCATTCCCCATCGTATCCATTCAAGACTAATTTTCATTTTATGATTAAAAATAATTTTTAGAGACTTTATATAATTATGGATTTGAATAACATATATCCCATCCATAACAAATATTACTCACATAACAAATAATATAAAGTAAAATGAATCCATAAACACCCGAAATGACGATAATACTAAGATATTATTAACAAAGAAATGTTAAAAGATCATATATGATATCATATTAATGTATATGATTCTTGCATAATTTAATAACAATTATTTCACCATTATACAGGATGTTAATCTACCCTCGATCAAGGAATAGTACAAATTAAGGGGTTTCTTATCTCACTTTTAATTCCGTGAGATTTTCATTGTTCGCCACTTATTTATTGCATGTGGTGTACTGTGTACTTACAATTGATATATATTATCATTATTCTATTTATATTCATGGAATTTTGAGATTAATTTGGTGGTTATTAACTTTTTTTCATATGACTCAATTGATTACAATGAAGTAAGGGTTTTTCATCTCACTTTTATTCCCGTGAGATTCATGCTATATTGGCCACTATCTCCTTTTGTGTGGAGTATGTACTACCCCTGATTGTATTTCTTTTATAATATAATTTAATTTATGGCTATTTACATCTTAATTATATGATACTTCTTTCATGGGGTGTATGTTTCATATGTTACCAAATCGGTAAGGGAATTTCAAATTTCAATTTCCACTCATTCGGTTTTATGCAAACTTCATTGATTATTTTACTCCAAGATTATGTGTGAAATCACTATTTATTTACTTATGTAGTAATTTATATTCCCCATTCTATTTATATACTTTTGAGAAACATAATCACCCCATTGATAAATCCTCAAGTCATCAATATGAACTTGATAAGAGTAATTTTAAATCAATCTCCATTCATTGAGTTAAACATCCAATTAATTGGTGTTGTTTTTACAAGAATATGTTTGAATGTCATATGGTTGATTTACACTAAATATCCAATCATATTAAGTTTATTTATATTTGTCACACAAAATTATTTCATTTATTTATCCTTAACTAAGGATATGGTATTTATAATGTATTTCATCTCAACTTACATTCCATTGAGTCTTCTTTGTTGTTATGCACCAACTCACTTTTGTTTGGTGTATATATATTGTACTTTGACATAATATATCATGAATCCCTTTATTCTCTTGATATTATAAAGTTTTTATTACCTCAATTATTTGTATTCAAGTGTCTCTCTTTTGGTTAGAAACTCTAACTAAAATATCATTTTAAATGTTTTAAAGATTTATTACTCTAAATATTCCTCATTAATGTCCATGTTTTAAAAATGGTTTTAAGGATTTACTTATATGGAAATTGAAGTTTTAAAATTAATATTCCTTTTAAATTCTTCAAATTGGTTTGGGACAGTTTGATTCAAAAATCTATTTTTGAACATCTTCTTGACAAATAGTGTGACTTTTAAATGTTTTCAAGCAAAAGGGGGAGATTTCTTTCAAATAGTTTTGATGATTATTTTAATCTATGACAACATCCTTAATTATTTTCAATTGAGGTTAATATGTTACAATAAAATCTTCTATATTGTATTTAATGAGTTATGTTTGACTATAGATGTGCTAATTTTTATACCATTCATGGTTTCTAGATAAAGTGTTGACATTTTGTATGCTAGTTTTAATACGAATGTTTATGTTATGTTTCAAACTTTTCATATGAGGAATGCATTGGACTTAGTAAGTGACGGGTGGAGCCCGCTATAGCTCCTCGATGCATCGGTAGATATAATGAGACAAACTAGTGTCTTGGCACAAGGCCTTGACAAAATCTTATTTGTAGTCTTGGCATAAGGCCTTGACTATGTGGTTATGAAAGTCTGGCATTATGCATTCCATCATTATGAAAGTGGATATTGATATTTAATGTGATTATTCAACTAGTAGAATATCCAGGTGAATAAGTAAATGGAATTATTTGATTTTATATTTTCCATATTATGCTGAATTTCAAGTTTAAAAGGATTTTGTTTTAGTCTTATACATTACCATAAATGTTTATGCTTATTTATGAAAGTTTATGCTATATTGTTATCCTTACTGAGCATCTGAGCTCACCCCTTTCTATGTTTTATTTTTCCCAAGATCTGAATAAGTATATTATGACTGACCTACAGGGATATTATATGGGATCTCAGTGTTGTATATGGAAACAATGTTGTTGTAGTTTTCCATTTTATGATCTAATGTAAAACTTATGAATGTATCTAATACTTCCAAGGCTATTAAACTAATCGGTATTTTGAGACTTAATCTTTTGAGATCATTCCAATGATACATAAAAATGAACCGACTCTGGGATTTTGGGGTCAGGGTGTTACAGTTGGTATCAGAGGAAGTTTAGTACAAACCTTAGAAACTAGATTTAGATAAACTTTGATTATATCACATAGCCCTAAGATAGAATTTGAGGATTAGTATAGAATAACTTCCTAAAATTTTGGTATTGTAGATATTTTGTGAGTTTTCCAAGCAATACATCCCTGTCTGGATACGAGAAGGTAGAGGTGGCTCTGGCACAAATGTACCTAGGGGTAAAACCCAAAAACACCGCTTTGAGATAGACTCGAATGGGAACTGGTGCACGACAATGGGCCTTGCTTCACTCTTGGTTACGACACTCCTGGGGGATATACTTAGGATAATTACATTTTCTTTACAAACTGATTTTAAGGATTTTAATATAATATGAGAATAAATGACCCTGGTTAATCCTAAGGTGTTTAAAATTGAAAATGTGGTGTCATGATATTCTCTAAATGATTTTATGACTACTGTTACTCACACAATGCTTTATGGTTTTAGTTAATGGCTGGATTCCAAGGAAGTCATAGTAACTTTGATCATGATGTATAAGGTGGGAATGATAGTGGAAATGAGTAACAAAATGTGATGTTGATAGGCATAAAATATATCGTGTTCATGCCAAATCAGTTTTAAAAAAATATGATCAACAACATATATATTAACCAACTCCCGGACTCAACAAAGAAGAGAAAGGTGGTGAATGATAAGAGCTCCAGTAGTGGATACCATGGAGAAAAGAATCCTCAATTTCTATCATGCAAGAAATGTGGAAGGATACACCCAGGAAAGTGTCTCAATGGAACAAAAAAATGCTTCACATGTGGTAAAAAAGGACATAAAGTATGGATTTGCCGAGGAAAAATGAAGAGTTTTGTTGAAGAAAATAAAAATGGTCCCAAGAATCCATTTACAGTCATTTTCTGTAAATGTAGGGGACCTGGCTATTACCCGAGTGAATGAATTATTCTATAGGATATTTTCTTGGTCAAATAACAAGCCATGTGGAAATAAATGGTTGGAGAAATGTTTAAAAGTATTAGTGCTCCTTGTTGATGGGATTACTTTGGAATAATTTTATCTTGTATTTGTAACCCTGCAGTTTGTCATGTGAAAATGATATTTGAGCAAGAATTATCTTTTCTCTTGTATATATATTTATAAAAAACCATTTGGTTTTATATGATCATTGGGTTTGAGGCAATTACAAGTTATTATATTTTGGAATGAAAATTAAGGGTATGAGATAACATTTGTGGTTAAATTATGTTATTGTTATTTTGAAGAAATTATCTCATTTTGGTAATGTTATAAAATATAGTTTTTGAAAAAGGAAAACACGTAGACCGTGTGACAACCCATCGCGCCGGACAAAGCTATGGAAATCGAACCCACAACGATAGTGCAATTGGGATTTATCGCCTACCACTGGACTACGTGAAGTCCCTGGTTAGTGTGACTAATTATTTTTAGTTAAATGATTTTATTGATCAATAATAATTTGATTTGGGATCTTATGTCTTATCAAATGAATACCCTTAGTATAGAAAAATGATTTGGTGATTAAGTGATAAATTTTATTTTGGAAGACGTTCGCTTTGTCGGGAACACTATATGCCTAAGGAAAATATAATACTATGAGATTTCATTTGAGGAGTAATGGTGGATTTTTATTTATGTTTTTATTGTGGATTTATAGTGATTTTGGTTATTTATGGAAATGATTAACCTATAATAGATAATGTATGATTAGGTTAATTACTTTTAAGTATGTGACTTTAAGAGTAGTCGATGTCATTTGGAGATATAATTTAACGTGGAAGACTACATAACCAAATTCTTCTAAGTTTTGGGTTTCAATATTAGTTTGTATTATATTAAAGTATTTTAAAGACAATTTTTTATTGAATCGTATTTATTTATCTTTGGGGTATTTTTGGTTTAATTTTAAAAATTAATATTAGTGTTTCTTTCTCTAAAGGAATATCCTTTTAGGGGATCATCTGATCTTGTACTAACTATTTTTGTTTTGATTAATCTCTATAGACAAGTTAAATATATAATATATCCTTTGTGGATCATGTGATTCTCTAAAAGTTGATTCTAGCTCTTCCAGTGGGACCAAGTCATTTGAATACTCATCGTTTGAAAAAAAAAATGAGTTAGTGGTAGAAATTTATTAAAGAATGAAACTCTACTTAAAAATTAAGTATATATCTTTATTTTCTTAGTCAATCTCATATATAAATTCCTCATATTTATGAAATGAAACTTTAAAAAAAACATTGTCTGTTTACTTTTCCTACTGAGAAACTAATGACCGTTTGTCCCATCACAAGTTTGTAGTTTTCTTGTTGATAACTTTCTCCTGATCATGTTTTCTATCCCTCTCCATCAGAACTTGACATTTAGTTTATCATCCATATCCATGTTTTTCTACATGAAATCCTAGTATGGGTTATCTCGGGTGACCATTGTACTTCTCTTTCTTTCCTTTAAAGTGATAGTTTTATTCACTCTTTTTCCGATGTGGGACTTTCAATTATGTTCCCAGACCCAATTTCAAAAATTTCGAGGACAAAATTTCCAAAATGGGGGAATAATGTAACATCCCAAGCTTCAACGGTACGTTTCCCTTTTAATAATGTAATAGCTTGAATTGTACGCAACTTCGAGATTCTAACACACCGCGACCAATCAAATTAGCCATTATGAATAGTAATACCCACTTTTTGAAATTTTATAAGTTTTATCTTTCAAAATGGACTTCATTTTTTGATTCGGAATATCGAAATTAGCTTAAGGGTAATTTTTGGTATTTTTCTTAAAACTTTCAATTTTTGATAAATTGTGAAAAACACTGAGTTATAGTTTAAAACCGAATTTTTATTTAAATAATTATTTATTTTATTTAAATTTATTTTAGGTCAAAATAGATACATAATACCTATATAAGTTCAATGTAATTCATTGGAGTCAGATTATAATAATTTTAGATATATAAAAATTTTATTGAACTTTTTAACTGTCTTTTACCCACCTCTTAGGAGAATTTACAAATTCACATAAAACTTAATTTTACCTCTTCTGTGAGTAGAATTTCAAAAATCCAAGACACACAGTTGAAATCAGTAAGTAAAATTTGGTTCAATAAGACAAAAATAATTTTTGTTGAATAGTAACTTTTGACTTTTATTTACCACGGTTAAAAGTAAATAGGGTAATTAAGGGTAAATATGATATTATTATTACCATAACAGATGTCCTAATTCTATTTTATAAGTGTAATTCAATCAAAAACAACCTTAGGAATAAAATATGATCTTTTAGGTCCACTTGGATTAGATTAGGACACTTATTATTATTTTATTTAAAGAAGAGTTAAAAGTGTTAAAATCAAAGTATAATAACTAAAACATTTTTAATATAGGGTTATACATAATATAAATTCAACTATAAATATTCATTATAAATATAAAAATATTTCCTACATAATTATATTTTATTTATATTTTTTTTGACATTAAATAATTTAATTTGTTTATGACACAATGATGATGCAGTAATTACCTAATTAATGAAATATTAAAATAATTGATATTATAAATATCAAAATACATGAAATTTGAGACTTTTTATGAATTACACTAATTTTATAGGTTAATATGACATATTATGGTTGGTTATAATAATTTTTTTCTAAGTAATAATGTTTTTATGAAATTAGAAAAAACAAAATACCAAATAGTGTCAAAATTGACATAAAAGAGTTTTTAAAATAAATATTATATTATTAATTGATATTCTATTACTAAAAATATAAGGTTAGGCCAAAAGACTTATATAATTATATTTGTATAATTAATGAACCACTTTGGGTTCTCTTGTAAGTATATAGTAAGTTTATTAACCATATAATACAAAAATACAAAGAGACATGGTAAATGTCAAACTATTTAACTAAGAGTTAAATCTAAAATCTAAAGGTAATATAGTGACCCAAACCTATCTAAAACCTATTTTTTGAGTTTTTCTAGACCCATACCCACCTTATCCTTTAAATAATTCATTTTGGATCCATTAGAAACCGAAAATGATTTTATTATAAAATAATATTTCTAGCTTTTCCTAAGGTGCCCCTCACCCCTCTTATAAAAAGGAACTCATCATTCTCTCTAATTAACACCTTAAAAGCCATTTTTATCCACAAAACTCTACCCAAATACCCTCTCAACTATCCTCCCTTCATACTAGATTCCTTCCTTTAGTCATAAATCCAACCTAAGGATCCCTTTTGATCAAATCAAAAGGAAGAACGCGAATAAGAGGTAAATATTTCATCACCTCTTTCAAGTTCCTTCCTTCTTCCACTTCCTCTTTCTTTTTTATTTACATTATAAAATAATAACTCCAGTATCTTATATATACTTTGATGTTATTATAAATATGTTACATCCATATTCATTATTCTATCCATCCTTTGAATGACATGTCACCAAACGTGCGTACGTACGGCTTACTGTCTCCACGCCGTGGTGTAATTGTTATTCAATACATTATTATTTGGATGGGTATAATAATTATGTGTAATTGATGTAAATAAGAAATATAACATGATAATGATTCTGTATATATGATATACCATCCAATTATACATTATTTTAATATCAAAATAATGATATTGTCGATCGTGCGTACGTACGGATTACTGTCTCCACGAACGTGATGAGATTCATTCTCCATCATATCCATTCAAGACTAATTTTCATTTTATGATTAAAAATAATGTTTAGAGACTTGATATAATTATGGATATTAATAATATAAATCCCATCCATAACATATATGATTCACATAACAAATAATATAAAGGAAAATGAATTCGTTAACACCCGAAACGACGATAATACTAAGATATTATTAACAAAGCAATGATAAAATATCATATATGATTCTTGTATAATTTAATAAAAATTATTTCACCATTATATAGGAGGTTAAAATACCCTCAACCAAGGAAAAGTACAAAGTAAGGGGTTTCTTATTTCACTTTTAATTTCATGAGATTTCCATTGTTCACCACTTATTTATTGCATGTGTTGTATTGTATACTTACAATTGATATATATTATCATGATTATATTTATATTCATGGTATTATGAGATTCATTTGGTGGTTATTAAAGTTTTCTCATACGACTCGATAGATAACAATGAAGTAAGTGTTTTTTATCTCACTTTTATTCCTGTGAGATTGATGCTATATTGGACACTATCTCCTTTTGTGTGGAGTATGTACTACCCCTGATTGTATTCCTTTTGTAATATAATTTAATGTATGGGTATTTACATCTTAATTTTATGATACTTCTTTCATGGAGTGTATGTTTTTTATGTTACCAAATCGGTAAGGGAATTTCAAATTTTAATTTCCACTCATTCGGTTTTACGCAAACTTCATTGATTACTTTACTCCAGGATTATGTGTGAAATCACTATTTATTTACTTATGTAGTAATTTACACTCCCCTTTCTGTGTATATACTTTTGAGACATGTAATCAATCCATTGATAAATCCTCATGTCATCGATATGAACTTGATAAGAGTAATTTTAACTCAATCTCCATTCATTGAGTTAAACATCCAATTCATTGGTGTTGTTTTTACAAGAATATGTGTGAATATCCTCTGATTGATTTACACTGAATATCCAATCATATTGAGTGTATTTATATTTTTCACATATAATTATTTCATTGATCTATCCTTAACTAAGGATATGGTCTTTATAAGGGATTTCATCTCAACTTACATTCTATTGAGTCTTATTTGTTGTTATGCACCAACTCACTTTTGTTTGGTGTATATATACTATACCTTGACATAGTATATCATGAATCCCTTTATTCTCTTAATATTATAAAGTTTTTATTACCTCAATTATTTTTATTCGAGTGTCTCTCTTTTGGTAAGGAACTCTAACTAAAATATCATTTTAAATGTTTTAAAGATTTATTACTCTAAATCTTCCTCGTTAATGTCCGTGTTTTAAAAATGGTTTTAAGGATTTATTTATATGTACATTAAATTTTTAAAATTAATATTCCTTTTAAATGTTTCAAAGTGGTATGGGACACTTTGATTCAAAAATCTATTTTTAAATAGCTTCTTGACAAATACTGTGACTTTTAAATGTTTTCAAGCAAAAGGGAGATATTTCTCTCAAATAGTTTTGATGATTATTTTCATCTATGTCAACATCCTTCATTATTTTCTATTGTGATTAATCTGTTACAATAAAATCTTCCATATTGTATTGAATGATTTATGTTTGACTTTGTATGTGCCATTTTTTATACCATTCATGGTTTCTGGATAAAGTATTGACATTTCGTATGCTAGTTTTAATACGAATGTTTATTTTATGATTCAAACTTTTTATATGAGGAATGAATTAGACTTAGTAAGTGATGGGTGGAGCCCGCTATAGCTCCTCGATGCATCGGTAGGTCTCATGAGACAAACTAGTGTCTTGGCACAAGGCCTTGACAAAATCTTATTTGTAGTCTTGGCACAAGTCCTTGACTATGTGGTTATGAAAGTCTATCATTATGCATTCAATCATTATGAAAGTGGTTATTGATGTTTCATGTGATTATTAAACTAGTATAATATCCATGTGAATATGTAAATGTCATTATTTGATTTTATATTTTCCATATTATGCTGAATTTCAAGTTTAAAAGGCTTTTGTTTTAGTATTATACAATGCCTTAAATGTTTATTCTTATTTATGACAGTTTCCTCTATATTTTTATCCTTACTGAGCATCTGGGATTTTGGGGTCGGGGCGTTACATTGACGACCTTTTGGAGAAAATTTTTCTTAATCAATAGAATGATCTAAAGAGTCAAAGATCATAGATAAGGGAGTTGAAGACACAAATGAACCAGATTGCCACTGCCCTCCATGAACTGGTAAGTAAGAACTCTGGAAATATTCCTTCCCAACCTACACCAAATCCCAAGGGGAATGTCAATGCCATAAAATTGAGAAGTGGGAATCAAACAACTGATATATCCACACCTATAATTCCATCAGGATTCACCTCAACTCTAGAGAATCCCCATTCAAAACTGGTTGATGAGAAACCCAAGGAGAAAGATAAAGGTAAGAAAAAGGTTATTGATGTTCCTCTTAAACCCCTTGTTTTTTCAAACTGGGTTTTTCAAACCAAGAAGATGGGTGAAGAGGTAAGGAAAAAAGAAGTTTTGGATAAATTCAAGTGTGTGAAGATCAACATTCCTCTACTTGAAACCATCAAGAAAATCTCAAGGTGTGAAAATTTTTAAAATAACTTTGTACCAATTAGAGAGGGCTCAAGTAAAATGATAGGCTCAGCCGTGGAAGGAATGTGTCAGTACTCATTACACCAACTCATGTAATTCCAAAAAAGTGCAAGGATCCAGGTATATTCACCATCCCATGTACCAGAGGGGAGTTACAATTTTATAATGCTTTATGTGATTTAGGAGCTTCCATAATTATAATTCCTCACTCTGTATTCTCTTCTTTGCAGGTTGGTGAGTTGAAACTGATGAGAGTAGTGGTGTAGTTGTAAAATAGAGCTATGACATATCCCATGTGTAACACCCCGAGCTTCCACGATACGCTTCTCATTCATAATGCAAAAGCATGCATTGTACGCAACTTCGAGTTCTAAAACACCGCGACTAATCAAAGTAGCCGTTATGAATAGTAATAACCACTTTTTAAAATTATAGAAATTTTATATTTCAAAATGGACTTCATTTTTGGATTCGGAATATCAAAATTAGCCTATGTTGAATTTTTGGTATTTTTCTGAGAACTTCTAATTTTTATGAATAGTGAAAAATACTTAAAAACAACTTTTTTAATAAAAATAATTAATAGTGATAAATTATACTATTTAGTGGTTTTAAAGTATAATTGGAATATATTTTTACCATTTTATCCAATGGTGGTCATTAGAATTAATTTGACATTGAAATTGGACATAAACAATTGCCAATCTTTTGATATAAATTGTTTCTTAAAAACACGCTATTTGTTGTGACAGCGGGAATTAATTATAAAATTAATTAATTCAACTTATATATTTGTAATTTTTTAAAATAAACATCATTTTTGAATTTGGAATATCAATTATAGCTTAGGGTGAAATTTTGGCATTGTTCTGAAAAACTTCAATTTTTGATGAATAGTGAAACCACTAAGTGGTAGTTAAATAACTGATTTTTCGTTTAAATGAAATATTACCACTTCTGTGATTTGATTTTAAAAAATCTGACATACATGGTTGTCATTAAAAAGTAAAATGTGGTTCAATGAGATTAAAATAATTTTTTTGTGAATAGTAACTTTTAAGTTCTTAATCGCGATTAGAGGTAATTAGTGTAGTTTAAGGAACAAATAATGTTTTTATAATATGAGATGAGCATGACACTTGTCCTACTCCTATTGGATGATTCATGGCAGACCACGACAACCCATGGGTCAACTTGGGGACCCCATGGAGCCACTTTAGTTAGAAAATGACATAAACACCTTTTATTTAATGTTAAAGTAAAAAATGACACAAACATAAAATGTTTTACTAAAACAGTTTTTTAGTGGGGTTACACAAGTCCAAATTTTGACTATAAATATTCATTAGAAATCTAAAAATATTTTCTACGTCATAGTATTTTTTTTAGAATTTTTAGACATCAAATAAATTAATTTATTTATGACATCATTATGATACAGCGATGACCTCATTATTTAACGATTTAAATAAAATGAGAAGATAATGCAAAATCCAAGGCTTACACTTGTCCAAAGCCTATTGGATGAGGAGATTTCGAACCCTTATCACCTTAGCCTAGAATTATATAAGTGTGGGACCTTTAGAATCCGAAAAGCATTGTGAAATAATGTAACATTTCAATCTTTCCAAAAGTGCCCCTCCTCTCCACTTATAAAAGGCCCCCACCTCTCCCACCTCATTTACACTTTCAAGCCATTTGGCTCGGCCAACCTCTGCCAAAATACTCTCTCAACTTCCCTCCCTTACTCCTAGAAGCCTAACTTTGGGCAGAATTCTTCCCAAGGAAGCCTTTGGCTCAAATCAAATAGAGTTACCCGGTTTTGAGGTAATGTCTTCTCTAATGTCGTTTGGTTTTATTTTTCTTCTCCAACCCCCTAAACTCTTTTTATTCATTTCTTTTGTAACAACACCAGTATCCTAAATATACTAGGATGTTGTTATAAGAAGTATTCGAGCTACACTAAAACACACCTACATCTAATGGTTAAAGAACATACGGTTTCTGTGGATGGCGAATTTCTGCCTCACGAAATGATGATTGTTCAACACTCATATAACACCTTCAAAGGTGGCCATTAAGATGTCACTATTTTTATATATAATATATAATATGTTTATGTTTTTCTTATGCTTCTGTATTTCTCATTTATGGCATACCTTATGATTTCCATTATGGGTAAAACGCGATAATTTCATTTTAGGAAGTGCGGACTACCGCCCCCTCAAAGTGATTTGAATCGTTAATGCCATATGTGGGATGTATAAAGGATGAATAAAATGGTATTATACACTATATTATACTGGAATTATATTATACATTTATATCATTATGATTCCATTCCATTAAATATGAAATAGAAATGAAAGTAGCGTTCATGCGTACGTACGGCTTACCGTCTCCATGAACGGTGCATTTCATTTCATACCTCTAAATGTTATGTAATATTATAAATGAATGTATATACTGTATATATATGATATATATGATATCTAAATCATGAATATAATTCTGGATATAATGGATATATCACCACATGAACAACTTGTAATTATAAGAATGTTATTTCTGACTCAAGTACCTAAGATCGACAAAATGACCATTATAAACTTAAATAATTACATAATGTTCGTAACATGGTAATAAGGGATATAAAATTAATAATGAACATGAAAAAGGTTCTTAAGTAAATAGGAATTAACTCTAGTTTATTATTCATGAGGTTAAAGAACGGTCGAGTCAGGACAGGACGCAAGGTAAGGGAATTTCAAAACCCAACTTCCATTCTTTGGGTTAATCTCCTACTTTCAAATTATGTCATGATATTATTATGTCGTATATTGTATTTATACTTTCTTTATGTGTACATATAGTGAATACACATAATAGATATATTTTATTTAAAAATGATCTTTTTAAGGGACTTCGTCTCAATCTCCATTCATTGAGGCATATTTTGTTTTATACACAAATTTCTTTTGTACAGTGTATAAAGCCCTTTGAATTTTACGTTTATTCAAAAGGAATCTTTTTATACGAAGCGTTTTACTAAACAACAAAAAGGGAATGTTTTTATTTCCGTACATATGCGGCGACAATGACTTCTCTGCCGCCGTGACCATTATTTGAGTTTCGGCTTCCTCTACAAGCCATCATTTTTTTTTGAAGAAAAATAAATACAAAGTTTTAACTTTCTTTTATTTTGGTATTGAAAATGGTTTTGAAAGCGTTTTTATTATATCAATGTGTTGTATTGATATCTTCTGATTGAAATGTGGAAATGTTATGTTTCCTTTATGCATGTTTCTTGTGATACGATTATGTTATGGTTTATGATATGTTTAAACCTATTTATATGAGGAATGTATTGGACTTAATAAGTGACAGGTGGAGCCCGCTATAGCTCCTCGATGCATCGGTAGGTCTCATGAGACAACTAGACGTGGAATTGGCCGAGGCCCTTTCCCAATTTGATTTATGGTTTTGGCCGAGGCCTTAATCATTTTAGACGTCTTGGCCGAGGCCTTGACAAAATGTTTCAGAATGTCCGGCATTATACATTCCCTCATTATGAAAGTGGTTATTGATATTGCATGTGATTATTCGACTAGTAGAATATCCATGTGAATAAGTAAATGGCATTATCTCATTTTAATTTTGCCATATTATGTTGAAGTTCATGTTTAAAAGGCTTTTGTTATACATTGCCTTAAATGTTGATGTTTATTTATGAAAGCTTCCGCAATATTGTTATCCTTACTGAGCATCTGAGCTCACCCCTTTCAATTTTTTAATATTTTCCTGGATGTGAAGAAGTATTTTATGAATGACCTACAGGGGTAGTCAGAAAGGGATATGATTGTGGACTATGAAGACCATGTTATTGTAGTTTGTTTACTTTTTGATGTAATGAAAGACTTATGAATGTATCTAGTGTTTCCAAGACTACTAAACTAATCGGTCTTTCGAGACTTGATCTTTTGTGATCATGCCAATGTTACGAACTAATGCACCGACTCTGGGTAGCTGGGGTCGGGGCGTTACAGTTGGTATCAGAGGCAGTTTAGTACTAACCTTGGAAGCTAGATTTAGATAAACTCTGATTAGAGAACATAGCCCGAAGATAGACTTTGATGATTAGTTTAGAAGAACTTCCTAAAATTTTGGTATTATAGAGATTTTGTGAGTTTTCCGAGCAATACATCCCTGTCTGGATACGAGCAGGTAGAGGCGGCTCTGGCACAGATGTACCTAGGGGTAAAACCCGAAAACACCGCTTTGAGCTAGACTCGAACGGGAACTGGTGCACGACAACGGGCCTTGCTGCACTCTTGGTTACGACACTCCCGGGGGATATGCTTAGGATAATTCTCATTTTATTTACAAACCACTATGAAGGGTTATGAGTACATACTTCCTCAAAGAAAACATTTCTTTTTATGATTATGGATTATATCCATAAATAGTTCAATTTATGTAAAGTGTTTAACAAGTATGTAATTATGTATTTTGATTCATAAACTAATCTAGTTTATGCCATTGTTTAGAAATGGCGCCTAGTGGAAGGAATGGAAACCGTATCAATGCACGAACTCCGTGTAGGGATTTCCCTCCTGCTCAAGATAATTATTGTGGATCTGGAGATACAACTGGTGCTGATCAACTTATTACCATACTGGGACAACTCACTCAGGTTATGAATAATAACCTTACTCGTATGAAGCACCCTGATCCTCAACGTGGAGGATCAAAGCTAGATCGATTCATGAGGCAACAACCACCAACCTTCAATGGGAGTAAAAATCCTATAGTAGCTGAGCAATGGATAAATTCCTTAGAGAAAATATTCCATGCCTTGGGAAGTAGTTAAAGGGAGAAGGTTGTCATGGAAGTTTACCGCCTCACTGTAGATGCCGATCAGTGGTGGTCGCTGATTCGAAACACAAAGGAAGATGATGACGTATCGAATATGGAATGGAGGGAGTTCAAAGAGCTTTTCTTAGAAAAATACTTTCCTCGTGACCATCGAGCAGATATGGAAAGGCAATTTCTGAGTTTGAGGCAGAAGGAGGATGAGAATGTCGCAAAGTATGAGGCTAACTTTACAAGGTTAGCGAGGCATGCTGCCGATTATATACGTAACCCAAGGAGTAAGATTGATCGTTTCTTTGACGGGTTAAAACCATTTCTCCGTCGAGCTTTAGTATCACAATCCTTCTCATCATACGAAGATATTGTCTCGTGTGCTATCAAGACAGAAAAGGAATTCTCTAAGTCTTATGACAACAAAGTAAAGCAAGAGAAGAAGAGAACGGTGGAACAAGAGACAGATAAAGGGAAAAAGGGAAAGAAGGATTTTCCATTATGTGATAATTGTGGGAAGAATCACCCTGGTACTTGCCTAAAAGGAATGGGAGTTTGTTATAAATGTGGAGAAAAGGGTCACCAGGCTCGTGATTGTAAGGGAAAGAAAGAGGCTATCAAAGTTGAATGCTACAATTGTAGAGAAATGGGTCATTATGCAAATGAATGTCCTAAGCGTCAGGGAAACTTACCTCAGAAAAGGCCAAGGGATCAAGGCCAATCTTATGCTGTGACTACAGTTGAAGCGGAATAATTAATGTATTGGTTCTTTTGGACTCAAGGATTATATTCTGCTTATAAGACTAATGTGATATATATAAAGATTGTACTGCAGTACTTTTTGATTTCAGTAAGGTTTTAATATGATTAAGGTAATCATATTTTTAGTGTGTGACAATAAGAGAAACTAATCTTTGTTTGGGGAATCTGATAAATTGATTTTGGAATTAAGAGACCTTTTCGAGAAAGTCTGGACAGAGGTATTTTGGATAACTATAAAGGTTGGAGTGGATTAAGTTGAACCTTGGATAGTAAATTTAAGGTTAAAAATTTTCTGGAGATTATTCTTGGAATACTATAGTTTTATGAAAAGGACAACCTGCAGGGTGGGGCATAACCCGTCGCGTCGGACAAAGCTGCAGGAATCGAACCCACAATCATAGTGCGACAAGCCTTTATTTCCTACCACTAGCCTACAGGAAGTCCCTGGTTATTACAAATAATTTTACTAATCTAAATGGTATGTGTTAACATTTGGAACCTTATACAATTAGGATAAGTATAATATTTTTGAGTCCTATTATCTTTTTGAGTGAAAGATGAGTTGAAGGTTGAAACTCTAATTTTCAAGCATAAATATATATATACCTATCTCTTATTCAATAAATAAATTAATTCTTAAACTTTAGTAAAGGGATATTAAAACAAAAAATGTGTTATCCTGATACCTTATGTCTTGTTGAACTGATGATATTTTAAATCAACAAAGATTGAAGGCTTTGAGGCCCTCAATTTGACAGTTGATTGTGATTGATGACCTCAATCACTCCCTACAAATATTTACGTTTTTCCTCCAATTATATGTCTCTAATTTCCTCCAATGTTCTCCTTATCGAGATCATAATTTGGTGGTGACTTTCTTATTTCCATTTCCCTCTTATTAAGACTAAATTTTATTAACCTTATTTCCGATGTGGGTTTTCCACAAAGGTATTTTCTCTTTTCAACCTTTTATTTTCAAAGAAAAATTTCAAATTGCGAGGACGCAATTTATTGAAGGAGGGGAGAATGTAACACCCCGAGCTTCCACGATACGCTTCTCATTCAATAATGCAATAGCATGCATTGTACGCAACTTCGAGTTCTAAAACACCGCGACTAATCAAAGTAGCCGTTATGAATAGTAATAACCACTTTTTAAAATTATAGAAATTTTATATTTCAAAATGGACTTCATTTTTGGATTCGGAATATCAAAATTAGCCTATGTTGAATTTTTGGTATTTTTCTGAGAACTTCTAATTTTTATGAATAGTGAAAAATACTTAAAAACAACTTTTTTAATAAAAATAATTAATAGTGATAAATTATACTATTTAGTGGTTTTAAAGTATAATTGGAATATATTTTTACCATTTTATCCAATGGTGGTCATTAGAATTAATTTGACATTGAAATTGGACATAAACAATTGTCAATCTTTTGATATAAATTGTTTCTTAAAAACACGCTATTTGTTGTGACAGCGGGAATTAATTATAAAATTAATTAATGCAACTTATATGTTTGGAATTTTGTAAAATAAACATCATTTTTGAATTTGGAATATCAATTATAGCTTAGGGTGAAATTTTGGCATTGTTCTGAAAAACTTCAATTTTTGATGAATAGTGAAACCACTAAGTGGTAGTTAAATAACTGATTTTTCGTTTAAATGAAATATTACCACTTCTGTGATTTGATTTTCAAAAATCTGACATACATGGTTATCATTAAAAAGTAAAATGTGGTTCAATGAGATTAAAATAATTTTTTGGTGAATAGTAACTTTTAAGTTCTTAATCGCGATTAGAGGTAATTAGTGTAGTTTAAGGTACAAATAATGTTTTTATAATATGAGATGAGCATGACACTTATCCTACTCCTATTGGATGAGTCATGGCCGACCAAGACAACCCATGGGTCAACTTGGGGAGCCCATGGAGCCACTTTAGTTAGAAAATGACATAAACACCTTTTATTTAATGTTAAAGTAAAAAATGACACAAACATAAAATGTTTTACTAAAACAGTTTTTTAGTGGGGTTACACAAGTCCAAATTTTGACTATAAATATTCATTAGAAATCAAAAAATATTTTCTACATCATAGTATTTTTTTTTAGAATTTTTAGACGTCAAATAAATTAATTTATTTATGACATCATTATGATACAGCGATGACCTCATTATTTAACGATTTAAATAAAATGAGAAGATAATGCAAAATCCAAGACTTAAACTTGTCCAAAGCCTATTGTATGAGGAGATTTCGAAACCTTATCACCTTATCCTCAAATTATATAAGTGTGGTACCTTTAGAATCCTAAAAGCATTGTGAAATAATGTAACATTTCAATCTTTCCAAAAGTGCCCCTCCTCTCCACTTATAAAAGGCCCCCACCTCTCCCACCTCATTTACACTTTCAAGCCATTTGGCTCGGACAACCTCTGCCAAAATACTCTATCCACTTCCCTCCCTTACTCCTAGAAGCCTCACTTTGGGCAGAATTCTTCCCAAGGAAGCCTTTGGCTCAAATCAAAAAGAGTTACCCGGTTTTGAGGTAATGTCTTCTCTAATGTTGTTTTGTTTTATTTTTCTTCTCCAACCCCCTAAACTCTTTTTATTCATTTCTTTTGTAAAAACACCAGTATCCTCAATATACTAGGATGTTGTTATAAGAAGGATTCGAGCTACACTAAAACACACCTACATCTAATGGTTAAAGAACATACGGTTTCTGTGGATGGCGAATTTCTGCCTCACAAAATGATGATTGTTCAACACTCATATAACACCTTCAAAGGTGGCCATTAAGATGTAACTATTTTTATATATAATATATAATATGTTTATGTTTTTCTTATGCTTCTGTATTTCTCATTTATGGCATACCTTATGATTTCCATTATGGGTAAAACGCGATAATTTCATTTTAGGAAGTGCGGACTACCGCCCCCTCAAAGTGATTTGAATCGTTAATGCCATATGTGGGATGTATAAAGGATGAAGAAAATGGTAGTATACACTATATTATACTGGAATTATATTATACATTTATATCATTATGATTCCATTCCATTAAATACAAAATAGAAATGAAAGTAGCGTTCATGCGTACGTACGGCTTACCGTCTCCATGAACGGTGCATTTCATTTCTTACCTCTAAATGTTATGTAATATTATAAATGAATGTATATACTGTATATATATGATATATATGATATCTAAATCATGAATATAATTCTGGATATAATGGATATATCACCACATGAACAACTTGTAATTATAAGAATGTTATTCCTGACTCAAGTACCTAAGATCGACAAAATGACCATTATAAACTTAAATAATTACATAATGTTCGTAACATGGTAATAAGGGATATAAAAGTAATAATGAACATGAAAAAGGTTCTTAAGTAAATAGGAATTAACTCTAGTTTATTATTCAGGAGGTTAAAGAACGGTCGAGTCAGGACAGGACGCAAGGTAAGGGAATTTCAAAACCCAACTTCCATTCTTTGGGTTAATCTCCTACTTTCAAATTATGTCATGATATTATTATGTCGTATATTGTATTTATACTTTCTTTATGTGTACATATAGTGAATACACATAATAGATATATTTTATTTAAAAATGATCTTTTTAAGGGACTTCGTCTCAATCTCCATTCATTGAGGCATATTTTGTTTTATACACAAATTTCTTTTGTATAGTGTATAAAGCCCTTTGACTTTTACGTTTATTCAAAAGGAATCTTTTTATACGAAGCGTTTTACTAAACGACAAAAAGGGAATGTTTTGATTTTCGTACATATGCGGCGACAATGACTTCTCCGCCGCCGTGACCATTATTTGAGTTTCGGCTTCCTCTACAAGCCATCATTTTTTTTGAAGAAAAATAAATACAAAGTTTTAACTTTCTTTTATTTTGGTATTGAAAATGGTTTTGAAAGCGTTTTTATTATATCAATGTTTTGTATTGATATCTTGTGATTGAAATGTGGAAATGTTATGTTTCCTTTATGCATGTTTTATGTGATACGATTATGTTATGGTTTATGATATGTTTAAACCTATTCATATGAGGAATGTATTGGACTTAATAAGTGACGGGTGGAGCCCGCTATAGCTCCTCGATGCATCGGTAGGTCTCATGAGACAACTAGACGTGGAATTGGCCGAGGCCCTTTCCCAATTTGATTTATGGTTTTGGCCGAGGCCTTAATCATTTTAGACGTCTTGGCCGAGGCCTTGACAAAATGTTTCAGAATGTCCGGCATTATACATTCCCTCATTATGAAAGTGGTTATTGATATTACATGTGATTATTCGACTAGTAGAATATCCATGTGAATAAGTAAATGGCATTATCTCATTTTACTTTTGCCATATTATGTTGAAGTTCATGTTTAAAAGGCTTTTGTTATACATTGCCTTAAATGTTGATGTTTATTTATGAAAGCTTCCGCAATATTGTTATCCTTACTGAGCATCTGAGCTCACCCCTTTCAATTTTTTAATATTTTCCAGGATGTGAAGAAGTATTTTATGAATGACCTACAGGGGTAGTCAGAAAGGGATATGATTTTGGACTATGAAGACCATGTTATTGTAGTTTGTTTACTTTTTGATGTAATAAAAGACTTATGAATGTATCTAGTGTTTCCAAGACTACTAAACTAATCGGTCTTTCGAGACTTGATCTTTTGTGATCATGCCAATGTTACGAACTAATGCACCGACTCTGGGTAGATGGGGTCGGGGCGTTACACCATGGGAGTCCTTGAGGATGTACTTGTCCGGGTAAGAAACGTTATATTTCTAGTAGACTTCTATGTTCTTAAAATGGAGAACGATCAGGTAAGTTCACGTGCTCCCATTATCTTAGGTATTCCCTTACACAAAACTGTAAAGAATATCATAAATGTCAATGAGGGTATACTTTCTATGGATTTTATAGATGAAGTTGTGATATTTAATATTATGGATTCCTTGAAGTACCCCTCAGAGAACCATTCTGTTTTGTTATTTCCCATTTTGAACCACCGAATAAAAAACCCCATGGATTTTGATTGGCCTATACTTAAGGAGATTATGAGTATTGGTTCTAGTTTTATGTCTAAGAGTACATCCACAACTATTTATAATGCACAATAATCTCTTAGATTTGATTTTGAAATGGAATAATATTTTGATTTTAATCATGTGAACTCTGATTATGACATGGTTGTTGGGTATGATGGTTGATTTGATGCTTTATTCTATGATTTTGATGATGTATATTCTGATACTAATGTTCATTGTGCACATATTTTAGTTCCTTCAATTTATCCATCCATACATCACCCCCCTATATTGGAACTCAATCCATTTCCACCACATTTCAAATACTCATACTTGTTAAGTGGTGAGAAATTACCTGTTACAATTGCTAACAATATCCCTTTTAAACATGAAGAAAAACTTTGGAATATTTTGAGGGAGAATATCAGGGTAATTAGGTGGAACTTGGCTAAAATATTAGGTATTAGCCTCTATATTTTCAGGCATAGGATCCTTTTAGAGGATGTGGCTAAACCGGTTAGGCATCCACAAAGGAGACTCAATCCAACACTTTTGGAGGTTGTTAAAAAATAGGTTGAAAATTTGCTCGATGCAGGTATAATCTATCCCATTTCAGATTCTCAGTGGGTGACTTCTATTCAGGTTGTCCCTAAGAAAAGTGGTGTTACTGTTGTTAAAAATGATAAAGAGGATTTAGTTCCAATGAGGGTGAAAAACAGTTGGCGTGTGTGTATTGATTATAGGAAACTAAATCAATCCACTCACAAGGACCATTTCCCACTCCAATTTATTGATCAAATGCTTCAGAGACTAGTTGGGAAGACACATTATTGTTTCTTGGATGGATTTTCTGGATATTTTTAGGTTCTTATACCTTTGGAGGATCTGGAGAAGACTACATTCACCTGTCCCTTTGGCACATTTTCCTACTGGAGGATGCCATTTTGACTTTGCAACACCCTAGGTACCTTCCAGAGATGCATGGTGAGTATTTTTTCTGATTTTATTGAGACCTTAATGGATGTATTTATGGATGATTTTACTATGTATGGGTCCTCATTTGATGAATTTATAAGTAGTTTGGGAAAGGTGTTGAATCATTATATTGAGAAGAATCTGGTCTTAAACTTTGAAAAGTGTCATTTCAGGGAAGAGCATGGGATTTTCTTAGGGCATGTAGTGTCAAAACATGGGATAGAGGTTGATAGATCTAAGGTAGATATTATTTCATCCTTACCATATCCTTCATGTGTGCATAATGTTAGATCTTTCCTAGGGCATGCAGAATTTTATCAGGGCTTCATCAAAGATTTTAGGAATATTTCTCTTCCTATGTCACGATTACTTCAAAAGGATTCTGATTTTGTGTTTCATGATTCTTTAAGTACTTCCTTTTATGAGATAAATAAGTTTATAACCACTCCATCGATCATACAACCCCCGCGTTGGGAGATTCTTTTTAAGATTAGGTTTGATGCCTCCAACATTGCAGTTGGAGCTGTCTTATCTCAAAGGGTGGATGGATGTTCGCATGTGATTTCCTATGCATCAAGGACACTGGATTCAGCCCAATCAAACTATAAAACCACAGAAAAGGAGTTTCTTGCTATCATATTTTCTTTAGATAAATTATGTTCATATTTATTTGGATCTAAATTAGTTGTTTTTTATGACCATGCAGCTCTGAGGTACCTCTTGAAGAAGCCAGATGCAAAGATCAGGCTAATCCGATGGATGATCCTTTTCAGTAATTTGATATTGAGATAAAGGATAAGAAGGTGTCAGAGAACTTGGTGAAAGACCACATGAGTAAGCTTACTCACACACTAGAGGATGACACCTTGGACTAGGTACCACTTCGGGACACTTTCCCCGATGAGCATCTTTATTCCATCTTAGGTATGCATCCTTGGTATGCTGATTTAGTGAACTACCTTGTTACCTCTAAAATCTGTTAGGTCCACAAGGCTGAATACCCTGAGAGGGGGGGTGAATCAGGGTATGACTAATTTAAAATTAACGTCCGTTCTGATCTTGTTTCTCTATTAAGCAAAACTCTCTTCTCTCTATTTATTGTTGCACAAAGTAAACAGAAAGTAAAGCATGCACAGGACACGGCAATTTTACTTGGTTCACCGAAAAGGGCTACGTCCAAGGAGCATACGCCGATAAGTCTTCGGTCATACCAATTCCACTAAACTTCACTAGGTGTGGATTAAAATGTTCATGCTAGATCACTTCTACGCCAAGGCTCACTGCCTTTACAATGTTTAGGGTCAGCTCAATGCTTCCCCAAGGGTCACTCCCTGTTTCTCTCTCTCTCTGGCTCACTACCGGTGGAGTGGATCACCTTCTTTATCTTACTTTGCTCACTACTCTTGGAAGGAATCCACTCACAGTTTATAGACCTGTAGGTCTCTTCATTTGCATGAAGGAATGCATCTTCCTTTGTAATTAGATGCTCTGTTGAAGCCCAATTTTCACCCGTAGATGAATATCTCTTTGCACCGAAGGTATCGGGCAAACTTCCAGCTTCCACACAGCCCGAAAATCACTGCTGGAACCAAACCTTACTTGGCGCGCAAGTCAACCTCGGTGCACAAGTATCAACGCGCAAGTCACAACTGGCGCACAATTCTACCTCAAACACTTGCGCGACACAACCTTCTTCAACTCCAAACTTGCACAACACACTTCTTTTTACACCCAATCCAATATTGGCACGCAACTCCACACTGGTGCGCAACTTCAAACACTGGCACGCAACTTCACTTGCGCGACCCACACACACCACTTGCGCGACCACCACACCTGCGCGATGGGAGATCTGATTTCTCAAAGTGTTGAACTCCAGTTCAGAATGAAGAGGGGTGGTCCAGTATTTATAGGCAAATTGACCACCCTGCGTGATGGTGTGCAAGTCACCTGCCCGACCCAGTTTTGGCGCGCAAGTCTTCTGTCCTCTTAGACAATTGCGCGACCAACTCCCAAACTTGCGCGAACCTATTTCCATAGCCATATTTTGATCTTATGATCTTTAAAAACATATGGTGCGCAAGTTTCCTATACTCCAAGTCCACGGCGCGCAAGTCCCTTTTCTAAAAACACTTTTCTTCATTTGTCGATTTTCAGGCCCAAAAATTTGGCAAACACTGGAAAACGGTGCCACCTTGTATCTGTTCTTTTTATGCCACCTCCAGATCATCGATTCCTTTTGTCGACTTTCTTGAATCAAACATGGATCGTTGACCTCATCTCTTGAACTCGACATTCCATCATGAAATCCTCTTTGTCAACAAACTTGTATATCATGGTTTTCTTTGTCAACAATCACATCACTGATGTCCACTTTGTCAACAAACACAATCACCTCAAAAATGCTTCAATGATGCCTTGAGGGATTTTTTCCCAACAAAATCCCTAAAAATTTAAAGAAACATTAATTCCAAAAATTAAAAAGTGAGTCTCTATATTATGTGTGGGATGATCCATACCTTTAGTGCATGTGTAGTGATCAAGTTATTAGTAGGTGTGTTCCTGATCATGAGTTTGAGTCTATTTTTCAATTCTGTAGTACACATACTTGTGTTGGACACTTTGGACCCCAATGAATAGCTAGGAAAGTCTTAGACTTTGTATTGTATTGTCCTAGTTTATTCCATTATGCTCATGTGTTTTGTAAGTCATGCTCACATTGCCAACACACTGGTAATATTTCTAGGAGACACAAGATGCCCCAACAACCCATACTATTCTATGAGATATTTCATGTATGGGAAATTTATTTTATGGGTCCTTTCACAATTTATTTTTTTTTTCTTGTACATTTTGGTTGTTTTTGATTATGTGAGCAAATGGGTGGAGGCTAAGGCCACCAGGACTGATGATTCTCATGTTGTAGTGGACTTTTTCAAGACACAAATTTTTTCCAAGTTTGGAGTACCAAAGGCTATCATCAGTGACCAGGGGAAACACTTCTACAATTAGAATTTGGATTCCCTCCTTAAAACTTATGGGGTGACACACAAAACATCAACACCATACCACCCTCAAACAAATGGCCAAGTTGAGGTTTCAAATCGGGAGATGAAACAATTTTTGGAGAACACTGTGCATCCAAATGGGAAGGATTGGAGCAAGCAGTTGGATGATGCATCACTAATGGGAAGTTGGGTTTTCCCAATGATTTTATACCAATGGTTCTGCAGAACCATTGGTATAGGGGTCCTTTACCAATGGTTTATTCAAACCATTGGTAAAGGTTGGTTTAGTAAAGGATTTACCAAGGGTTTGAAGAAACCGTTGGTAAATCCACAACATTTTCACCCTTTACCAACGGTTTACCATTGGCAAAGGCCATGATTTTCCCAACAGTTTTTAAAAACCATTGGGAAAAGTCCCCCCAAATACATCAAACCCACCCCCGATTACACAGAATCACATAACTCAACTCATTTCCCCCGATTTCCAGAAGCCCTCGCGTAGGTGAACCTTAACCCGAGGTCTTCCATTTGATCGGTTGTAACTCCCTCATCCATGATAGACTCCTTAAAACTCTTCCCAAATACAAACATAGAAGCCCTCTTACCGAAATTTCTACATTTATTTCAATATCTATAAAGATCACGTCATTATTACCTATTTCTAGGGATTTTGGAAAATTTTATGATTCACACTATTTGATATTGAATCAATGACTAATACTTGATTGGTATATGTATGTGAGTATATAGAAGATGGTTTATAAACTATCGCTTAAAAGTATCACAGTTTTGTGTTCTTTATGATGTGTATAGTGTCATTGACATACTTTATCATTAATCTCAAATTTAAAAATAAATGTCTTTGTCTATACTTTATGAAATTAAACCTCTTTACGATCTATGAACAACCAATTAGTGTAGAATACTGCACTTTATCCACCCATGGGGTGTGCTTAACTTGGGAATATTTTCCCCCAAATACCCAGCACCCCAACTCCCAGTAGGTCCAATTGCATGCCTAATCCAGACCTCCTCCCAACGTATTCCCGGTCGTGAAACACCTTCCATCCGAAGATCCTTCTTCAATCAAACAAATTTTTATTTCTACACTTTAAATTATTAAGTGTTATCTTAGTTTTAGTGTTCTTCCTCTTTTTATTTTTTGTTTGATGTTTTGATTTCGGTTTAATTATTGTTATTGTTGTTGGGGTACTGAACCCTTTGTTTGTTTTATGTTTTTCTGTTCTATACTTCATACATCGTAAATGGTCTATTTAGTGGGGTTTGTTTAGTGCAGGTGGTAAAGGGTTTGTTTTATTTTTTTTGTTTAGTGGGGGGTGGGTTGTCTAGGTGGGGGTGTGGGATATCCAAGGGGGTGGGGTGGGCTGTCCTGGACACCCCCCCCCCTCACTCCTGGAAAGCCCCCCCCCCCCCCCTCACTCCTGGAAAGCCCCCCACCCCACCCCCTGGACCCCCCCCCCCCCGACCCCCGACCCCCTGGACAGCCCTGCCACCCCTTGGACAGCCCACCCACCCCCATTGACACCCCGTACCCCCTGGACATCCCCCCCCCCACCCACCCCCATGGATAGCCCTCCCACCCCCTGTACAGCCCCGCCACCCCCATGGACAACCCGCCCACCCACCTCGTACCCCACTGGACAGCCCCACCCACCCCCTGGACACCCCCTCCCCCTGTGGACAGCCCCCCACCCCCATAGACAGACCGCCCACCCCCCTGGACACCTCGTACCCACTTGGATAGCCCTACCACCCCTGGACATCCCACCCACCCCCGGACACCTTATACCCCCTGGACAACCCCCCCCCCCCCGGACACCCCTGACCCCCTAGAAAACCCCGCCACCCCCGTGGACAGCCCACCCACCCCCCTAGACAGCTCGTACCCCCTGGACTCACCCCCACCCTTGTGGACATCCCCCCCTAGACACTTGCCCACCACCCCTCGGACACCCCCATCCCCCTGGAAAGCCCCCCCCCCCCCCCCACCCACCCCCTTGACACCCCCGACCCCATTGGACAGCCCCGACACCCCCGTGGACAGCCCGACCACCCCCGTGGACAGCCCCCCCCCCCCCCCCCCCCGTACAACCCATACCCCCTGGACAGCCCCTCCCACCCCCTAGACACCCCACTCACCCCCTTGGATATCCTGCCACCCCCATGGACACCCCCTACCCCCAGGACAGCCCAGCCACCCATGTGGACAGCCCGCCCACCTGGACACCCCGACCCCCCTAGACATCCCCCCACACCCTGGACACCTCTAACTCCCCTGGACAGCCCTGCCACCCCCCAAGACACCCTGCACCCCCTGGACACTCCTTCCCCCTTCGGTAATGTATGTGATCACTCAAATTATCTACTAAAATATAAAATTTCATTGATCTAAAATTTAGTCAACTCCTGAATAATTCTCCACCACAAGTATACATGATCTTGTACACTCATGTATAGTTATTTAAAGATATTTTGTTATAAATATAGTATTTTTTTTCTTTTATATTATGATTCTCATATAGATTACTGTGTCAGTTATGGTTTCATATAAAGTGAAAAATTCTCATTTACTTAAATATATTTTCGATGAAACTTCAATCTTATTGAATTACTTTTGATGAAATGACTTATAACAATTATTTTTTTAAAGAATTGATAGAAGTTGGATGTATGAAACTAATTGGATATCAAGCGATTTTCAAAACAATTTGGAGAGCTTTTAGATTTTTCATTTCGCGGTGTTTCAGATAGTGGTCGCATACACTGCCCATGTTCCATTTTTGTTGGAAGACCTTGGTTGAGCCATGAAGAAGTCAGCTACCACATAACCAAATATGTTTTTCAAGCAAACTACTATGTGTGGTATCACAATGGGGATAAAATAAAATCTCAAATTGTTGATGAAATGAGAGGATTGAAGTGGAGAATTTGTTATATGATTGGTTCCCATTTATTCATCATCATCAAAAAGAGAAGATTCTGACCCAAGAAGACTTCGATATGAGCACACATGATGCGTCTAATGAAAATGATGATGTTGTTTGGGTGAAAAAATTGAATGATGCTGCCACGACTCCAGTATATCGACAATGAGATAAAATAAAAAATCTGGAATTTTTAATCCAATTGTTTCATCGGAAAACTATGTATGGGATTTTTAATACATCAATAGATTAAATTCTTACCTTCTTGAAGGATTTACTTCCATATGATGCAGATATTCTCTAAAACCACTATATGGAATAAAAGTTAGTTGAGGAACTTGGATTTTAAAGAAACAAAATTCATGCTTTCCCAAAAGATTTCAGTTTATTCTGGGAGGAAACCGCTGAACAAAATGATTGTATAAAATGTGGAACATCCCACTAGAAGTCAAAATCTGATGGAACACCATATCTCGTGCCATAGAAAGTAATTTGGCACTTTCCATTTATCCCTATACTCTAGAATATTTTTATGTCTGATGAAATATCAATAAAAATTAGATGGAATGATACCGAGAGAAAGAAGACTAATGATGAGTTAGTTCACCCTGCAGATGAATTTTCATGGCAGAGATTTGATGCTCGATATCCTAATTTTGCAGCTGAAGTTCATAATGTGAGTCTGGGTCTTTCATGAAACGGTTTTAATCTGTTGGGCAGATGCTTACTTCACACAGCACATGGTCAGTTTTTATACACATTTATAATCTTCCCCTATGGTTGTGTATGAAAAAACCTTTCACTTTCATGAGTATACTCATATTTGGCCATTCTAATTCTGTCATTGATATTGATGTATGCATGGAACCTTTAATAAAATAGTTGAAACTTCTTTGGGATGTGGGTGTGCGTACATACGATACATATTCGAAAGACATATTTTAGATGCATGTTGTGCTTATGTGGATGATCAATGATTTTCTGTCTTATGCAATGATGTCTAGATGGAGCATGAAGGGAAAACTATCATGTCTTGTTTAAATGAATAATAAATGATCCAGAAGATTGAAACATCATTGTAGTTTCAGTTTTATGGGACATCATCGATTCTTTCCAATGGACCATCCATATAGAAACAATCATTGAAGTTTTGATAATACCATAGAGACCGATGATCCACATCAGCGTATGTCTAGAACTGATGTGCATAATGAATTGAAAGATTTCAGTTTTTCATTCGGGAAGGGTCAAATGAAATCTGGAAAGAGAAATAATGTTTCCACTGAAACCTGTTACAATTTGAGGAAGAGGAGTATCTTTTTTTATTTTCCTTATTGGTCAACCAATTTGTTACGCCATTTCTTAGATGTAATGCACATTAAAAAGAATATATGTGAAATGTTGCTTTCGATACTTCTAAATGTTAAGGGAAAGACAAAAGATGATTTACTGTCTTGGTGTGACTTGGTGGATTGGGGCATCAGACCAGAATTGCATCCTATGCGTATCAATGAAAACAAATGGAAAGTTCCATGTGCTTCTTATGTGATGAAACCTATAGAAAAAATACAATTTCTGGAAGTATTAGAGACTATTAGAGTTCCTGATGGCTATTCAAGTAACATATCTAAATGGGTCAATAGAAGAGAGTTAAAGCTAAAATCTTTGAAGACTCGTGATTATCATGTTCTTCTGCATGAGTTTATTCTAATAGAAATATGTCATATATTGTCCAATAATGTAAGGGTGACCGTTATTCGGTTGTTCCATTTGTTTAGAGATCTCTATGCTAATAAGTTGTCTAAGTATTTCTTGCAAAAAATGTTGACAAATGCCCCATTAATTTTGTGTGAGTTGGAGAAAATATTTCCTCCATCATTTTTCACATGCATGTTGCATCTAACTGTCCATATTCCCACTGAAATACTTCTTGGAGGACCTGTTTCTTTTCATTGGATGTATCCAACTGAAAGAAATATGTACACATTAAAGTCTTATGTCTGAAACAGTAATCATCCTGAAGGTTCTATCTTGAACGGTTACTTGGCTCAAGAATGTATGGATTTATGCTCAATGTATTTGTCTGATCTTACTACAAGAATCAATAGACCAATGAGAAATGAAGAAGAACAGTATGAGCAAATTTAACCCAGTTTTCTATCACTTCCTCAAACAAGAGGAATTCCTGGATCATATATATTGAATACATTAAGCCTTGAAGAGCGGGAGATGGTACATCGCACATTTTTGTTCAACTGTGATTTGTTCGATGACTACATCAGGTAACTAAATTGAATATTTATATCTTACATATATATCTATTAATCTATTCATATTTTTTATCTACAGGGAACATAAAACAATGATAAATAGAAAGTATCGTTTGTTGTCTTTGAGAAGGATGGAGTCGTTGCATAGAAAAGAGTTTTCTTCTTGATTAAAATTGAAGGTAAATATATTACTATTTAACATAATTAAATCAATATTTAATTAAGTTTAATATTAATTTATATTGCAGGTATTGAGTTTGTCTGCTGACTCTGTCTCTGCAGAAATAAGAGCTTTGGCTTTTGGTCCTAATACAGTGGTTCGTGACTATAAATCAATTATTATCCATGGGTACAAATTTATTGTCACTGAACGAGCGAAGAACATGAGAACACAACATGATGGTGTTATGGTTACTACCACAATAGATTTTTATGCCAGTGTATTAGATAGTAGACTGTGATTTGAAAATGTGGGTTATTATGGAGTCAGTGAAAAAATAGTAATATTGGATTATTACTCTCATGGACAAGTCACAATGATGAAATTCCATTGGTTTGATTCAATGACGATACAAGGCACGTTTATTGATGATTGTGGATTTTGAGTAATTAATATGACTTGCACTCTTTCTACCAAAGTACCATATGTATTGGCATCAATGGCTAAACAAGTTTTTTATTTCAAAGACCAACTTTGACATGAATTTGGTGTCATAGTTGAATTAATTCCAAGACATATTTTTGTCGATGGTGATGATGAAATTGATACTGTACCTAATTCAATTGGAACCAATCCATTTATTTCTTTTTATGACACTAATAGCTCAATTTTCAGAGTTGATTGTGAACCTGAAGTTGTGGTGGAAAATATATAGAATCATCCATCTATGTTCTCAATTCTTTTGGTTTAACTTGAGTTGGGTTGTTAAGGTTGGTACTATTCAAATTGATTTAATATTGATTACAAATATGTTGTATCTGATTTGACCATTATGTGCATTTTCAATGTTTATTGGTTGGAATTTTTATTTTAATTGAATTTTGTAATTTGGAATTGAACTGTATTTAAACCTATGAAACCAAAATTTCTAACTTGGTGAACATTTCAATGCTTCAACTGTGATTTGTATAAAATTTTTATGACTCTAAGACTTCTCTTTATAATTTTACCAGGTAATCAACATGATGGTTTGTATTCTTCTGTAAAACATGTATTGAAACCTTCATCATCTACCTGAGCTAAAGAAATTAAATTTTTTCTTAATTTTGACAATTGTTTCACCAATTATAAATCTGGTAGAATCAAAGTTCCGTGATTTTAATAGACTGATGACACTTATTAAATAATCATCCTACTAAAAATTAAACTTTTCCCTCGCATTTATTTTGTTTTTTGGGTTACACATTAGTTATCCTTTTCTATTTACTTCCATGATTGTTTTCAAATGCAGGAAAATGAAACCAATTGAAGAGAGGCGATGAAAACAGATTATGGAAAACAGTCGTCGCATGGCTGAGTTGGGCATTCCACCACTAGTTCAGTGAGTACTTTATTTTAAATATATTTATTTAAATAATATATATTTCATGTGATTAATTTTTTTTAAACATTTTTTCAGGATCCATCTATTAGGCGACAGTTATAAAATATGTAAATACCATCCCATGAACTCGGGACAGCCCCTCAGACAGCCCCCCCCCCCCCCACCCTCCCCCCTGGACCCCGGATAGCCCCCTAGATAGCCCCTCAAACATCCCCCCCACCCTCCTCCCTGGACCTCAGATAGCCCCCCGGACAACCCCCAGGACACCCCCCCCCCCCCCACACCCTCCTTCCTAGACACCAGAAAGCCCCCCCCCCCCCACCCACCCTCCTGCCTGGACCCCGAATAGCCCCCCAGACAACCCCCCACCCTCCTCCCTGGACCCTGGAAAGCCCCCCGGACAGCCCCCCGGACAGCCCCCCGGATAGTCCCCCCACCCTCCTGCCTGGACCTCAGATAGCCCCCCCCCCCCCCCACTCCTTCCTGGACCCCAGACAGCCCCCCCCCCCCCACCCTCCTCCTGGACCCCGGATAGCCCCCCCCCCCCCCCCCACCCTCCTCCCTAGACCCCGGACAGCCCCCCAGATAGCCCCCCCCCCCCCCGACCCACCTCCCTGGATCCCGGACAGCCCCCCACCGTCCTTCCTGGACCCCAGACAACCCCCCTCATTCCTGGACCCTGGACAGCCCCCCCCCCCCCACCCCACCCTCCTCCTACCATGCATAACCCCCGCCACATATATCCTCATACTCCACTGGGTACCTCACACAATTGTGTATCACCAACATCATCACACCAATCACTACATCATAAGGTCATTGATTCCAATCTAAGCTCTCTTCAAGATTCACCCTAAATCCCAATCTAATTAACATTCCATTACTATTACTTCAGTGCCAAGCACCGACCACCTACCTTGATTCCAGAGATAATCGCACTCTTCATTCAGTGTCTTGTATCCCAATATAATATCTCTTCAAGATTCACCCTAAATCTCAACGGAAAAGAGCATTTTAGAGATTTTGAAGAAGATGAGAGAAGAGTGCAAACCCTAATCGAAAATAAGAAGCAAGGAGAGGATTTTAAGTAAAAACAACAGACATTCGGAAAACTAACCAAACGCTTTATTATTGTATTGATACTTTAGAACTAGGATCCATGGGTCATTTCTTACATGTATAAGTCAACCCCGTCTCAATCTGAGGCACGGTGTGGCTGGTACCACTCAAAGTGTCTCACTTTTATTTGAATTGAACAACATTTTAAGTGAAAACAACAACTGGCATACAGAAAACCGACCAAATGCATTCAAATTCTGTTGATACTTTAGTAAAACAATCCATGGGTCATTTGGGATGTTTATGAGTCAACCCTTCCTCAATTCGAGGCACGGTGTGGCCGGTACCACTCAAACTGTTTCACATTTATTTGAAATGGACAAGATTTTAAGTCAAAACAAAAACTTGCATATGGAAAACCAACCAAAAGCATTCGGATTCTATTGATAATTTATGAAAACAATCCATGGGTCATTTCTGAAGTGTAATATTCAACCCCACCTCAATCTGAGGAACTGTGTGGCCGGTACCACTCAAATTGTCTCACTTTCATTTGAAATGGATGGGATTTTAAGTGAAAACAACAACTTGCATACGGAAAATAGACCAAATTCTTTCTGATTGTATTGATACTTTATGAAAACAATCCATGGGTCATTTTTGATGTGTAAGAGTCAACTTCGCCTCAATCCGAGACACGGTGTGGCCGGTATCACTCAAAGTCTCTCTCTTTTGTTTAAAATGGACATTGTTTTAAGTAAAAACAACATACATTCATAAAATCGACAAAACGTATTCTGATTGTGTTGATACTTTAGAACAATAATCCATGGGTCATTTTTGATGTGGATGAGTCAACTCCATCTCAATCCGAGGTACAGTGTGGCCGTTACCACTTAAAGTGTCTCACTTTTATTTGAAATGGAAAACATTTTAAGTGAAAACAACAACTTGCATACGAAAAACTGACCAAAGGCATTCAGATTCTGTTGATACTTTATGAAAACAATAAATGGTTCATTTTTTACATGTAAGATTCAACATTGCCTCAATCCAAGGCACGGTGTGGCCGGTACCACTCAAACTGTCTCACTTTTTTTGAAATGGACAGGATTTTAAGTGAAAACAACAACTTGCATATGGAAAACTGACCAAACACTTTCTGATTGTATTGATACTTCAGTAAAATGATCCATGGGTCATTTTTGATGTTTATGAGTCAACCTTTCCTCAATCCAAGTTACAGTGTGGCTGGTATCACTCAAAGTGTCTAACTTTTATTTGAATTGGACAACATTTTATGTGAAAACAATAATTGGCATATGGAAACCCAACCAAACGCATTCGGATTCTGTTTATACTTTAGTAAAAAGATCTATGGGTCATTTGTGACATGTATGATTCAACCCTGCCTCAATCTGAGGCACAGTGTGGCTGGTACCACTCAAATTGTCTCACATTTATTTGAAATGGACAAGATTTAAAGTGAAAACAACAACTTTCATACGGAAAACTGAACAAACGCATTTGGATTCTATTTATACTTTTGTAAAATTATCCATGGGTCATTTGGGATGTGTACGAGTCAACCCTGCCTCAATCCAAGGCACGGTGTAGCCGGTACCACTCAAACTGTCTCACTTTTATTTGAAATGGATAGGATTTTAAGTGAAAACAACAACTTGCATACAGAAAACTGACCAAATGCTTTATGATTGTATTGATACTTTAGGAAAACGATCCATGGGTAATTTAAGACATGTACGATTCAACCCTGTCTCAATATGAGGCACGTTGTGGCTGGTATCACTCAAAGTTTCTCTCTTTTGTTTAAATTGGACACTGTTTTAAGTAAAAAAATAAACATTCGGAAAACCAACTAAACATATTCTGATTGTGTTGATACATTAGAACAAGGATCCATGGGTCATTTTTGACATGTACGATTCAAACTCATCTCAATATGAGGGACGTTGTGGCCGTTGCCACTCAAAGTGTCTCACTTTTATTTGAAATGGACAACATCTTAAGTGAAAACAACAACTTGCATATAGAAAACTGACCAAACGCATTCAGATTCTTTTGATACTTTATGAAAATGATCCATGGGTCATTTGTGACATGTAAAAGTTAAGTTTTCCTTAATCTGAGGCATGATGTTGCTGGTACCACTCAAACTATCTCACTTTTATTTACAATAGATAGGATTTTAAGTGAAAACAACAACTTGCATACGGAAAACCGACCAAATGCTTTCTCATTGTATTAATACTTCAGGAAGAATATACATGGGTCATTTTTGATGTGTACAAGTCAACCCCGCCTCAATCCAAGGCACGGTGTGGCCGGTATCACTCAAATTGTCTCTCTTTTGTTTAAAATGGACACTGTTTTAAGTAAAAACAATAGACATTCAGAAAACTAACCAAACGTATTCTGATTGTGTTGATACTTTAGCACAAGGATCCATAGGTCATTTGTGACATGTATGAGTCAACCTTGTCTCAATTCATGGGACAGTGTGGTCGTTACCACTCAAAGTGTCTCACTTTTATTTGAAATGGACAACATTTTAAGTGAAAACAACAACTTGCATATGGAAAATTGACCAAATGCATTCGGATTCTATTGATACTTTAGTACAATGATCCATGGGTCATTTTTTACGTTTATGATTCAACCCCACCAAAATATGAGGCACGTTGTGGCCGATACCACTCAAATTGTCTCACTTTTATTTGAAATCGACAAGATTTTAAGTGAAAACAACAACTTGCATATGGAAAACTGACCAAACGTATTCGGATTGTGTTGATACTTTAGCACAAGGATCCATGGTCCATCCTCACAAAATGCACTTCTCATGTGAGGAACTCCTACCCCTATTCTAAAACACAGGACATTTAATACGACAATACCATCCTTAAACAGTGGTTTCTAGGACCAAACCAAAGTCCCTTTGGGAACCCAATACCAAAGACATAATTGAATATTCATACCCACAACCCAAAATGGGGATTCATCTAACATCACACCCAGGATACCAAATTACAATTATCCACATACCTCCTTATTCCAATTGAAAAGTCTATGAAAATCATGTAGGTTATTCTGGTAACCCATATCATATGTCGAGATTGGAAAATGTTTCCCACTAACACATCAGGAACCATTTATACATGGATACACAGTCAATATAGGAATATAATAATCCCATGTGCTTACTATAACTCATCTTAGGTCTAAGAACATGACCACTGCCATTTTCTATCTTATGGGTATCATGATCCTTGTCCACTCTACCTAATTTTTTCTATTGGTTTTAAGATAGTCAACCCAAGACCATGAGTAAACATCCCATGTGCTTCCTATAACATGTAGGATTTTTCTATTGTGTGTATTGGTGTTGTGGTTTGAGTGAGGAGTGAATTCTAAATTTTGAATAGTATTATGGGTGTTATTGCTTTTCAATTCTAAATTTCTGAATTCTGGATGTATTAGATTATGGTTGTATTGATAATGAATTCTAAATTTTGAATACTGTTATGTGTATTGGATTCTGGATGTATTGGATTTTAATTTTTTATTGGAGTTATGGGTGTTATTGTATTTCAATTCTGGATGTATTGGATTATGGATGTATTAGATTCTGGATTTTTCTCTTGTGTTGTGGTTTGAGTGAGGAATGAATTTTAAATTTCTGAATTTCAAAATTATGGATGAATTTTAAACATCCCATGTAGGATTTTGGATTCTAGTTGTGTATGTGTTCTTGAAGGTCTTGGAGAGTTACAGGTTGGAGGGGTCTATTGGCTGCTATGGAGCTGTATCATCTGTATACCAACGGTTTTCAAAACCGTCGGTATAGCCTTTGATGTATATTATATCAACGGTTTTGTTATAACCGTTGGTATAAACTTGTACCAATGGTTTTAAAAACCGTTGTTATATTATTTGGATGTATATTGTACACTATATACCAACGGTTTAGAACCGTTGGTATAAGTGTAACATATACCAACAGTTTGTGAAACTGTTGGTATGTATCTTACTTTAACACATATACCAACGGTTTACACAGAACCATTGGTATAAGCCTTTACCCATGGCTTACTTGGCCACGGTTTGTGAAACCGTTGGTATATAATATACCAATGGTTTCCAGGCCTTTAACAACAGTTTAGAACCGTTGGTAAAGGGTAGAATTATAGTAGTGCATTGTGGTCTTATAGGACAGCATACAAGACACCCATTGGTATGTCCCCATTTTGGACTGTTTTTGGGAAATCATGTCATCTTCTCATGGAAGTTGAGCATCAGGATTATTGGGCTATAAAGAAATACAACATGGATTTGGCCCAAGCTGGAATCCAAAGGAAGCTTCAAATTCAAGAGCTTTAGGATATTTGACTATCTTCATATGAGAACTCAAGTCTCTATAAGGAAATATCCAAAGTAGCTCATGACAAAATTATCCAACAAAGGGAGTTTCATGTTGGAGAGAAAGTCCTTCTCTACAGTTCATGATTAAAGCTGATGCCTGGTAAGTTGGGTTCTAGATGGTTAGGTCCTTATGTTGTGACTAATTTTTTTTCCTTATAGTGCAGTGGATATCACACAATAGGAAATAGGAAGGATCTTTACAATCAATGGTAAACGTTTAAATAAATACATTGAGGGACATCCTACTGACGCAGTGGGTTTCTTCACACTGCATGATCCCATCATCACTTGAGCATATTAGGTTGTTCCTAACCCTTTCACATTTATATTATTTTTACTATTTAAAATTGTGCATTTCATGTGCACATATTATCTCATGGATTCACATTTAGGACAATGCAATATTTTAAGTGTGGGGGAGGGAACCTTTTAGTTTTTAAATTTCAATTTTTTTCCTGTTTTTCAAAAAAAATTGTGTGTTTTTCAAATTTTGTGTGTTTATTTTTCAATTTGTTTTGCGTTTTTTTGAAACTTTTGAGCTAAAATTATTCTCATCATGATATTTAAATCCATAACAATAAGTGAAAAAAAATTTCCCATGAAACTAAGCTTAAATGAATGCTAAAAATGACTTTGTTTCAAGTTCAAATCTTTAGTAATTTCATGAAAAGTACTCTGAATTTTGAATCCCATGACACATCTCACGGTCTTTATATTTGAAATCACTTTCATGTGATGCTTCTGAACCATTATTTTCATATTCTTTATATTCACCTCACCTTTTTAGAGAACCAAACCATGCTTGATTTAACCAAAATTTGATTTATTCCTATCAAAACTTGGGTGTTTGAGGTACTTATGTTTAAATGATTGAGGCATTTGTTTTGAATTAAAGCCCCTATTTTAAAGAATACTTTTTATAATGGAATACCTTGAACATTTAATCCTTTTATCCCTTAGAATCCATGAACAAACTATTAGGTTAGCCATATTACAAGACAATTTTCCCTATCCTACCAACTCTTGAAGTGAAGTTTCATAATCTAGTTGAACTTAAGTGTGGGGGGGAGCTATCTTGTGTTGTGATACCACATTATGTGATACTTCGGGTGGAAAATTAAATTCTGAATAGATGTATTTGCTACTAAAAAATAATTCTATTTAAAGTTGTGCTTTTCTGGATCTTTCATGATAAAATAAGATGTTCCTTTCTAGATCTTCTGATGAAGAAAGAAATTTGTGCCTCTTTGGAGCTTTCATGAAAAACTATGTTTGAGAGGATTGACATTTTTGTTGCTGAAATTATGAATGGTGTAAACTTCCCCTGATTTTTCATGATGATGGAGCAGAATTGATACTAAGAGGAGTGATGAGGAGACCATACTTGAGTGACAATTAAAATAATGCAATTTTTCTTCAAAAAGATTCAAGCCCTCCTCATTCAGCCTCAAAAATCTTTCACATAAAATCCTACCAACCGAAAGCCATAGAACAACCTTAAAAAGTCTTCATGATAAACATATATCCTTGAATCAAATCGGGTGGCTATGTAGGAATTTATCAAGCATATGGTGACCCTTCTATGAGTTTGGATGAGAAAGACATTGGTGAAAATTGACATTTGTGTGATTAGAGAAAATTCAAGTGAGGTAAGTGGTTTGTGCATGGGAGGATAAATGAAGTGGAAATTTATTGAATGATATAAATGGAGAACTTGAAATAATGGTTTTTTATGAGGAGTGATATCTTTTTTTTCTTGGTGTTGAATTGTTGGATCTCAAGGATATGTGTTTTAAAATTTGGTTTTATTTGATATTGATGTTTACTTGATATGAGGTTTTTCCCAAGAGTAAAAAAGGTTAAGTATGGGGGAGTTGATAAAACACTATTTTGTTTAATATTTTATTGATAATAAATGAAATAATTTCCTCACATTGCGCTAAATATGTAAATTAATAGAATATTTGGGATTAGATCATTCATTTGAAAAATCGATTGAAATTCCAGTTTTACCATTTTAAAATTAACTGTAGAATTTCAGGCATAAATATTGTTATGTAAAATATTTTGACCTAAAGTTTTGTAACTATGTTCCAAACTTAATGGGATAAAAATTCTATTTAGGACATGAGAGCTGGATCGTGCATTTTAGTGGAGTAAATGGGCCATGAAGACAAAGTTGGACTGAACTATCCAGATTGGACATCACTTCACCATTTGGGCCGTAACTTCTTCATTGGAAATTGTATTGAGTCCAAATTATGAGGGATGCTCGGGGACATGATTAGTAACAAATCATCCTCATAGAAGGCTAGCTAATTCACGTGTTTTGAGGTTAAATATTCGATACAATTGGGATTAAACAATTTGTCCGAATTTCCTTTTAACAATTAAAAAAGTTTTTTAATCCTAGCCCTCCCCAACTCTATTTAAATGATATTTTCACTCCTTGGTAGGTCTGGTCAAGGCATTTGAAAGGTGTGTTTGAAAGGGTGGCTCTTGGTAACCCCTCACAACTCTTGGAAGAAGTAATGTCTTGTGCAAACATCTTTTCTAAAAAAGGCTCTCCTCTCCCACCTCCACTTTGTTTTTCTTTGTTCTTATGATTTTAATGTGAATTTTCTTCCATAAATCCTCTATGTTTTTCTATTTTTATCTTTTTTTTATTGGGTGGGAATATAATAGTGGAGACAAGATTGGGTGTTCCCCTTTCAATCCATTTCTTATGAAAAATGTCTCCATGATGACAACTCCACCCATGAAAGAGTGATTTCTTTCATAGTTGATCTAATCACTACTACCTTCATTAATTTATTTTGAATCCATAAACATACTATAATTCATAAATTCTGATCAATTAATTGAGCTTTAATTTCAAAGTTACTCAATCGACTTTCACTTGACTGCGTGGTTGGGCTTGTGTAAACCGTGTGAGTGAAACCTCAATTGAAAAATCTAATCACTTTTGGATAGAATTGTAGGGTTCAAGTCTCATACCTAAACACAATTAATTCTAAAATATAGGTAGGATATTCAGCCCTAATTTACCACTGAAAACAAGTTGGGTTTTATATCACAATCAAAGCAGGGTGCTGGGATTGAAGGTCCCAAAGTAAACATATGGATCATTTTCACAAATATTTGTGGTTGTGTTAATTTCCATAGGGTTCTGAGGTTAACAAGGTTAGGGAATCATAATTGAATAAATTATAATTATATGTTATGGTGATAAATGAATTGTGAAGGGGTTTGATTAGATCAAATATCTCTTCTCATATAAGTGTTTCTAAAGAAATTGTCTCTTGATTGTTGCTTCTCATTTTCTTTTTTAATTTTCTATTATAAAATTCACAAAACAAACCCCCCCCCCATATTTCTTTTCATTTGTTTTGAACTATTTAAATACTTACTTCAATCCTATTAATAGTTGTTTAATTCACTTCCTCCTTGATATAATGACCTAGATCAGCCATTGTGCTACACTTAGTAAAATCACAAATAATTATTTTGAGAGCATGTGTGACAATGCTCATTAGTCCCAATTTCAGATTATCTTTGTAAAGTCTTATCATCTCCCTGTGGAAGTTGACCATCAGGCTTATTGGGATATAAAGAAACGCAACATGGATTTTTCCCAAGATGGAATTCAAAGGAAACTTCAAATTCAAGAGCTTGAGGAGATTCGATTGTCTTCATATGAAAACTCAAGGTTCTACAAGGAAAGATCAAAAGAATCTCATGAAAAAATGATCCAAAAACGAGAGTTTCAAGTTAGAGAGAAAGTCTTGCTATATAGTTCACGACTGAATCTGATGCCTAGTAAGTTGTGTTCCAGGTGGTGAGGTCCTTATTTTGTGACTAATGTTTTTCCTTATGGTGTAATGGAGATCACACAATAGGACACAGGAAAGAGATTTATAGTCAATGGGCAACATTTAAAGAAATACATTGAGAGACTTCCTACTGACGCAGTGGGTTTCATCACACTGCATGACCCCATCATCACTTGAGCATATCAGGCTGATCCTAACCCTTTCACTTTTATATTATTTTTCCTATTTAAAATTATGCATTTCATGTGCACATATCTTCTCATGGGTTCACATTGAGGACAATAAAATATTTTAAGTGTGGGGGAGGGAACCTTTTAGTTTAGTAATTTCAATTGTTTTCTTGTTTTTCAAAAAAAAGTGTGGGTTTTTTCAGTTTTTGTCTGTTTATTTTTCAATTTTTTTTTGCGTGTTTTTAAAACTTTTGAGCTGAAATGATTCTCATCACGATTTTTAAATCCATATCAATAAGTGAAACAATTTATCCCATGAAACTAAGATTAAATGAATGTTGAAAATGACTTTGTTTCAAGTTAAAATATTTAGTAATTTCATGAAAAGTACTATAAATTTTGAATCTCATGACACATATCATTGTCTTTATATTTGAAATCACTTTCCCGTGAGGCTTATGAACCATTATTTTTATATTCTTTACATTCACCTCACCTCTTTAGAGAACTAAACCATGCTTGATTTAACCAGAATTTGATTTATTCCTATGAAAACTTGAGGGTTTGTGGTACTTATGTTTAAATTATTGAGGCATTTATTTGGTATTAAAGCCCATATTTTAAAGAATACTTTTTATAATGGACTACCTTGAACATTTAATCCTTGTATCCCTTAGTATCCATGAATATCCTGTTAGGTTAGCCACATTACAAGACAATTTTCCCTATCCAACCAACTCTTGAAGTGAAATTGCATAATCTAGTTGAACTTAAGTGTGGGGGGAGTTGTCTTGGGTTGTGCTACCACATTCTATGATACTTTGAGTGGAAAATTAAATTCTGAAGAGATGTTTTTGCTGCTAAAAAAATCATTCTGTTGGAATTTTTTCCTTTCTTGAGATTTCATGATAAAAGAAGTTGTGCCTCTCTGGAGCTTTTGATAAAGAAAGAAAGTTATGCCTCTTTAGAGCTTTCATGAAAAACTATGTTTGAGAGGATTGAAATTTTTATTGCTGAAATGATGAATGGTGTAAAATTTCCAAGAGTTTTCATGATGATGGAGCTGAATTGATACTAAGATTAGTGAGTATGATACATACTTGAGTGACAATTAGAATAATGCAATTTTGCTTCAAAAAGAGTCAAGCCCTCCTCATTCAGCCTCAGAATTTTTTCACATCTAAATCCTACCAACCGAAAGCCACCGAACAACACTGAAAAGTATTTATGATACAAATATTTCCTTAACTCACATCAGGTGGAAATGTATGAATTTATCAATCCTATGGTCACCCTTGTATGAGTTTGGATGAGAAATACATTGGTGAAAAATTGACATTTATGTGATAAGAGAAAATTCAAGTGAGGTAAGTGGTTTGTGCATGGGAGGATAAATGAAGTGGAAATATATTGAATGATATAAATGGAGAACTTGAAATAATGGTTTTTTATGAGGCATGATATCTTTTTTTCTTGGTGTGGAATTGTTGGATCTCAAGGATATGTGTTTTAAAATTTGTTTTGATTTGATATTGACGTTTACTTGATATGTGGTTTTGCCCAGAAGTGAAAAAGGTTAAGTGTGGGGGAGTTGATAAAACACTATTTTTTTGAATATTTTATTGATAATAAATGAAATAATTTCCTCAAATTGTGATAAATATGTTAATTTATAGAATATTTGGGATTAGATCATTCATTTGAAAATTCAACTGAAATTCTAGTTTTACCCTTTTAAAATTCACTATATTATTTCATGGATAAATATTGTTATGTAAAATATTTTGACCTAAAATTTTGTAAATGTGTTCCTGAATTAATGGGATACAAATTCTATTTAGGACATGGGACCTGGATCGTCCATTTGAGTGGAATAAATGGGCCATCAAAACAAAGTTGGATTGAACTATCTAGATTGGACATCACTTCACCATTTGGGCCTTATCTTCTTCATACAGACTTTGATTGAGCCCAAATATTGAGTAAATCTCGGGGAAATTATTAATAACAAATAAACCTTCTATAATCCAGCTAATTGATGCGTTTTAGAGGTTAAATATGCAGTGAAAGTGAGACTAAACAATTTGGCCGAATTTCCCTTTACCAATTAAATTGTTTTTGTAACACTAGCCCTCTCCAACTCTATTTAAAGGATGTTTTAACTCTTTGGGAGGGATTTTAGAGGATTTGGGAAGGTTTTTCCGAAAGTGTGGCTCTTGGGAACCCCTCACAACTCTTGGAAGAAGTAATGCCTTGTGCGAACATCTCTACCAAAAAAGGCTCTCCTCTCCCACCTCCACTTTGTTTTTCTTTGTTCTTATGCTTGTAATGTGAATTTTATTCAATAAATATTCTGTGTTTTTCTCTTTTCATCTTATTATTTTTCTTCTTAGTCTAGAATATAAGAGTGAAGATTATATTGGGTGTTTCTCAATCAATCCATTGCTTATGAAAACGTCTCCACAATGACAACTCCTCCCATGAAAGAGTGATTTATTTCATAGTTGATCTAATACCTACTCCCTTAATTTGTTTATTTTGAATCCATAAACATACTTTAATTCATAAATTGTGATCAATTAATTTATTTTTAATTTCTGTGTTACTCAATCGACTTGCACTTGACCGCGTGGTCGGTCTTGTGTAAATCGTGTGAGTGAAACCTCAATCGAAAAATCTAATGAACTTGGGATAGAATTATAGGGTTCAAGTCTCATCCCAAACTCAATTAATTCTAAACTATAGGTAGGCAATTCTTAACTAATTTTACACTAACCATAAGTTGGATTTTGGATCACAATCAAAGCAAGGTGCTGTGATTGGAGGTCTCGAAGTTTACCTAGGGCCAATTTTCACAAATATTTGTGGTTGTGTTAATTTATGTTGGTTTCAGAGGTTAACAAGGTTAGGTGGTCATAATTGAATGAATTATAATTATATGGGATAATTATAAATTAATGGTTAAGTGGTTATATTAGATTAACTATGTCTTCTCATATAAGTGTTTTTAAAAGAAATTGTTTATTTGGTTGTTCTTGTCTGTTGTTTAGTTTATTGTTCGAAAGTCACAAAAACCAAACCTCATCTTGTGTTTCATTTTTTTTCACTTATTTTCCTTTTTTTGTTTTGTTAAAGCATATTAAGGGTTGTTTAATTTAATTCATCATTGAGATAACGATCTAGGTCATCCACTGTGTTGTACTTAGTTAAATCACAAATAATTATTTTGAGAACGTGTCCAACAACGATCATCAAGGATGTGTTGATGGAGTTCCATACATCACCTTTATCGGTATATAAATGTGTGGAAAAGATGTAACAGGACCTCCGACATCATTTCTGGTGGCTAGGGATGAATAAGGTAGTGGCAGAGTTTGTTTCTAGATGTCTCACTTGTCAGCAAGTGAAGGTTGTGCACCAGTTTTCAGTGGGTTTGACTCAACCCCTTGAGGTGCCATAATAGAAGTGGGATGGGATATCAATGTAATTCATGATGGGTTTACCATGTACGTGCAGGGGGGATGATACCATCTGGGTAATCATTTACCGACTCACCCAGTCATCCCACTTTCTAACGATTCAAAAGTAGAGTTTAGTAGAGTGCTTGGGATACCTCTTCGTTCAATATATAGTTTGATTCCATAGAGTCCCATCGATGATAGTCTCAGATCGGGATTCTCACTTTACATCTAGGTTGTGGAAGGGATTACAGAATGTTTTCGGGACTTAGCTATGATTAAGTGTAGCTTTTCACCCACTAACGGATAACCAAACTGAGTGAACCATTCATGTTCTAGAGGACATGCTATGTGATTGCATCCTAGATTTTGGATGTAGTTTGGAGGATCACCTACCTCTAGAGGAGTTTTCATACAATAAAAGATGTTATTCCACCATCAATATGGAACTATTTGAGACCTTGTACGAGCAACCCTACAGTTCACCACTCTGCTGGACAAACTCAGGAGAGTCAGCACTCACGGACCCAGAGTTGGTGTAGGTGACTATAGAGAAGATGCAGGTCATATAGGAGAGGATGAAGACTACATAGATCCATCCAAATTATTATGATGACTGATGACATATTCCTTTGGAGTTCGAGGAGGGAGACCATGTCTTCCTTCAGACCTCTCCTCGATGTGGGATACATAGATTTGGTTAGGGTGGTAATATATCTATGAGATTCACCAGCCCTTTCTTGATTCTACATAGAGTTAGAGAGGTTTCGTAATTCTTGGATCTACCACCGTATATAGAGTGGTTGTATGATGTCTTCCACGTGTCACAGCTGAGCATCATTGAATGGGGCGAGCTAGACCTTGATGATGGGGTGACTTTTTATGAATACCCAGTGGAGATCGAGGATCGACATGAGAGGATCTTTCATTGGAAGTTGATTCCTTTGTTGCATGTGAAGTGGCAGCATGAGAATATCCAGGAGAGCACATTAGAGCGAGAGGTTCAAATTCATGCATAGTGCCCCCATTTTCTTTTATAGTCTTTGTTTTGGCTTTATGGGATGTAAATCCCCAAGGCAAGGAGAATTTAGTGTCTTATAATTTCTATGTATTATTTTTATATATTATATGGGATTATTATGAGACTAGGTGATGGGATGGCGTGTGATTTTGTGGCTCGGTGTGCCTGGAACAATTTTTTGAAAAAATGTTAAGTTTTTAATAGTACGCATGAGAGGTTTTTCTAAAAAAGTGGAATAACATCTAAATGGGTTCCTGGATTAGAAATCTGAGGGCACCATTACATTCAGATTAGAGACTTTACCTTAGGTGGGGCCTAACATCAACCAGAATGGGTCAACTGTGGAAAGTAGTTTTTGAAAATTTAAATAAATAGAATAAATTTAAGGTTATTTTATTTTTAATGTTACATAGTGACACAACGATAGTTTTCTTTTTAATAATACTTTTCAGAGAATTCAGGGTTATCATCATAACCCTAGAATTCCTCTGAGGTGAAGAGAAGAACCTATAGAGAAAATGTTGGAAAATGGTGGTGGATCAACACAACCTTGGATCCGGTGGATCAAGGGTTGATGAACCACGATGCATCTTCACTCTTCGTCAACGATCATTTGCTATTGCGGGATGGTTAAATTGTGAGGTTTGAAGGGTGATACATCTTTATGATATCCTTATTTGTTCTTTCTTCTAACAATAATGAATCAAGGATGACATGAAAAAAGGTCAAGATTTGTTCTTTTGTTGTTCATATGAATTTATTCTATCCCATAAATCTCTCATGTTCTTCATGTGCTTTTTTTCTCCTCCCCACGCTTTGAAACCCCTATGCGAACGATCGATTATTGCACCCCTGATTCATGGCACAACTATCCAACATCAAATATCCAACACTATGATGACACAAAGGAGGTGTGACGGTGAAGGAGAGACAAAATTTGGTTGGGATAGAAGCACATTGAGGTGTGAGTCATTAGTGCACATCGGTGGCTTCGTCCGGTCCAGGTGAGTGGCAGCGCTGTCTAGGGGGCGGTCCAGGTGGATGGTGAGCCGATAGAGAAGGAACGCGGAAAGGGGACGCATTGGATTCATGATGTTAGTGTTGATCAAGGACATGATAATGAGGTTGTGTATGCAGTGAGGGGGTGTGGATCTTGTGGTGGCTACAACTTCATAGGGCAAGCATACAGTGGGAAAATCATGTGGATTCGGTGTGACACTGTGTTGAGCCAGGAGACATGCGGTCGGGGAGGACCGTATGCGGCGTAGCAAGCCAGCTCACAATGTGGGCCAAACCAGGGGGATCTGGGCCACTCCATAAGCCCAACAAATCGAGCTAGTTCAATTCAGACTGGGTCGGGTTGGGTCGGACGGACCGGGTCGGCCTGAGTCTGGAAGATTGAATCGGACCCAGGCTGAACCTTTTTAAAAAAACAGTCATAACTTTCCAGTCGTGTGTCTGTTTGACAAGACGTTTGAATCATTGGGAACCTTGAGACAAGAAGTTACTTTTTAGATACTATAAGTGAGTTTTTTTTGGAAGTTGGAACATAGACTAATGGATCAAGGAGTAGGTTCTCCAGAAATGAGCGTGCTATGAGCGAAAACCTATGTTTGGTTGTGACCTAGGGACTAAGTGTCTCATCGGGAATAAGTGTATCATCAGGACTAAGTGTCTCACTATGAATAATTTTCTCATCTGGAATAAGTGTCTCATCAGGATTGAGTGTCTCATTAGAACTACGTGTCTCATCGATATTGTGTGTTTTTTGAATTATGTCACATAATCCAGTTTATGTTCTATAGACTTTTATATGTGTGAGATGACTGTACTATTCTTTATGATATACTTTGTGTATTCTTTGTTGTATAATTCATGTATTTATTTTAGGTTATACTTCATGTATTTCTTTTTGGTATACTTCATGTATTTCCTTAGTGGTATTACTTCATGGTTTAGAGGATTCCTACAGAGTATTTTTTTACTAACCCCTGCACGGGCATTTCCCACACATGTCATGTCTTGTGCAGATATCGATGCTTTTCTACAAATTCCTATGTGGACCAAGACCATGTGGTTCTTAGAGATACCAGACCATCAAGGAGTGCTCCTATGGATTTATACAACTGTTCCTGTATCTACCCTTCAGGTAGGGTTTTCTACGGATGAGTTTCAGGAACTTGTGTGTTCCCGTTTTATAGACTCCTACTTTTGGTGGGCTTATATTCTGGACCTATTTACTTTTAGTTTCCTACTGTTGTACTCTTTTTTTGGTATCTTAGTGGTATGCATTCTTTTTTAATTAGTTTTTTACATTTCATCATTTTGGGCTTGTAGATTTGTGTGTGTGTGCAGGTACATAGGAAAATACCTCCCATTTGTGGGATATTCCTACTTAGTGCTAGTTTCCAGCCCCTGTAATATTGGAGGCACGATTGGGGTAGTCACTACATGGGACCCTCTAGGATGGTTTGTGACATTATTCTTTAAGTCAGTATCATTACATAGAAAAATGTTAAATAAATTTGATCATCTTGGTTTCAAGGATTCTAATACTTCATTTGATTCTAGTGTTACTATTTATGAATATGAGAAGAGTCCTAACACAATTTGAGTATGCCAATACAATTAGTTTTTTAATGTATGCAATGCATTGTACTAGACCTGATATTACTTTTGTAGTATGTAAAATGAGTAGATATACAAGTAATCTTGGTGTGGATCATTGGAAATATATAACGCGAATCTTTAGATACATGATAAAGACCAAAACTTTAAGTTTATACTACAATGATTATTCGGATATATTAGAAGGATACATCGATGTGAGTTGGATTACTAGTATTGATGATAATAAATCCACATCTGGATGATTGTTTACTTTTAGAGGTTGTTTTGTTTCTTGGGTGAGCAAGAAACAAACATGTATTTCACATTCGACCTTGAAGTTCGAGTTTATCGCCTTAGCAACATGTGAAAGGGATATGAAGAGATTATGAATATATTATTGGATATTATATTGTGTCCTAGTCTGATGCCTCCTATATCTACCAATTGTGATAGTGCAACAATTTTATCAAAATCATATAGTTACATGTTTAATGAAAATTCTAGACATATAATTTTGAGATATGATTATGTGAGACAATTGTTACAAGATGGTACCATAACAATTTCTTATGTGAGATCCTATAAAAACCTTGCAGATTAATTTAAAAATTCTCTGTTTAGAGAGATCATTCTTACAAATAATAAATACATGAGGTTAAATCCCATAGAATAAATCATTTTTTTAATGGAAACCCAACACTTTATTTAGGTAGATTCTAATAAAAGTATTTGATGGGTAAAAACAAGTTACAAAGATGATTGTTGATATTGAAAATTATAACTCCAACTGCTTGGTTTCAATATCATCTATTATGACTAAAAGATGAGTTATCATCCGTTATGACTAGAAGATGGTTTTTAAACTCTTAAAAAATATTAATACTCGATGAGTAATGTGTTCTAATAATGGGAACATATTATAATATTTTTACAATATGAACTTTGAAGTGGTGATGCTTCTTTCAAGAGTTAATGGGTTTACTCTTTAGAGAGTTCACAAAAATTATATAAGCACACATCCATAAAACTTCTATAAAAAGAGATGTTGGAAAGATAATTGTATGTATGATTTCTCTGGTTTATCTTAAAGATTAATAAGTTTAATGTTCTGAAAACTTATAAATCTGATAATACTTTGACATATTGATACTAAGTAAATGTTTAAATCAAAATATACCTTTATTGTGTATAATAATCTAGATGTTATCGAGAGAATTAATATTTAATAAATAAAATTGGGGGACTGTTATGTTTTTTATTTATTTAAAGATGGACCCATTTGAGAAAAGGAAGGAAGGATTTTTTAAACAATCAGAAGAATTTTTTTTGGTTTTGGGAATCCTACATTGGTTGTTTGGTTTATATTCTGATGGTATTTCTCCTATAAATAGAGGTATTATGAATAATAATTTTTTTATAAAAATATATATATTACAAAAATATTTGAAATTATCTTAAATATATATTTTTAGTAAAAAGTTTTATTATATATATATATATATTATGTAAAACAAAATAGAAAATAAAATAATAGAATAAAATAAAATATTTTTAAAACTAATTAATGATGAGATTAGTTGTGATATTTGGATTTAAACAAATTCAAAATCTGATCAGTTGCCTCCCTCCAAAAGTTGACCTGTTTTGATCAAATCAAAATGTCTTTTGAGAAAAACTGTGAGATCGAATCAGTTTGAATCACATTGGCTTTAATCTATAAATAAATGGGATGTCGAGATCATTTAAAATCAATCTCCTTGATCCTAAAGTCTCCAAGGATTTTCCATTCAACATCACCACAATGAGATTGTTGAAAATTGGTGTCCTCCATTCCTTAAACATAGTGGGAAATTTTGATCAAGAATCCTACACCAGCAAGTGGGGGTGGATCAAACCCTTTTAGATAGTGAACTTACTTCATACATCAAGATTCAAATTGTGTTATCTTCTTCACCTGACTTCTAATTTTAACAACAATATTTACCTTTGATTTGTAACTTTTTGATATAATAATGAAATAATGTTGGTGTTGTAATGTTTATTTATTTATGATTATATTTCATTGGAGTTGGTGTCTTAAAACTAATTTCTAAGTATTTTATTATCTGCATTCATTATTTGGAATATTAATATAAATTTCTTATCACATTATGATTGTTCTTACCATATAGTATATGATAATGTCCTAAAAGCAATTGTCGCATTAAAAGGTCATAGAAATTCCCCGCTATATGAGAACCTATGAGTGTCAAGAAAATATTCTTAAATATAACTTCTATAGCTGGATGATATCATTTGATGTGACACAAATAATACAACTTATCAGTGGTGGAGATTCATTTAACTTTGAGACATTTTCTTATAGTTTATGCCCTTAGTAATCTCTAGTGTATGAGATTATAAGAACATGAACCACCGGTAAGAAATCCATATTTATACATGTCATTGGATGTTCCTATTTGTAGATGTGTGTAATGATCCTTAGAATTTAAGATTATTATTAATTCATGTCATGAGTCACACACTTTGATGTATTGATGAAAACCATGACAACATTTGATCATGATTAAGTATGATACGTTGAGTGCATCATGGCTGACATTGTATTAATTAATAATGTGAGAAATGATTTACCGTTATGATGTTAAATAAATTCAATATATCATGCCTTTTAAAGAGAATAGAACTTATTGATTAAGTCCATGACCATTTTAATTTTATTGTCAAATTCATTTTAGGTAAGTCAAAGAAAGATGCATTGAGTAAATAGGTCGATGACACCATAATGAAACCATCTTGATTAAGAGATATCAAGATAAAGAGATTATATCACAGAGTGTACGTTTTTGGTGGGGGATGTTACATGTTGTTGCGACATTAACTTCTTTCTCTATGGGATACTTGATGTGTTTTTAGGCATTAAACTTATAATTTAGGTAGTGTAACCTAATGGCATTGAGAAAGGGGCTTAGAGGGTCACACACTAAGTGTATTTAGAACCTCATTTAAATTTCATATAAATTTCACATGTTGGATAAATATTATAGCCACATGTGATTTAATAATTATTCATGTTAGTTTGATAAAAAATATTGAACCACATATTATTTAGGAGAATATATATATGAGTTGAATATTTAATAAATACTTATTCACCAGGTAATTATTTATTTAATTATGTGAATACATAATAAATTTTTATTCTGGTTTCTTCACATGCTAAAAAAATATTTATTTATTTAGTTACATGAATATATTTAATGAAATATTATTCACTAAATTGATGAATATAATATATTTATATTTGCTGGAAAATAATAAAATTATATTTAATTAATTCATTCATTATTCATTATTCAAGTCCCTCAAATATTGATGAGGATTCACAGATTGAGTTTAATGGTTCAGTGATAAATTTCATAATAAATATTAATTTATTTATTCAAGAAAAATAATATTTATTTTATCTGTGTGTTTAACACATGCCAAATAAATAATAACATTTCTATTATTATTTAGACACAAGGTTCTTTGAGGATTAAGAAAAATAATAAGGGTCCTTGCACAATTATTATTTTATAACCCTGGAACTATTGAAACTTGGTTATGACATTCTACAAAAGACCCAACCAAATTTTATTGATGTTCATAATGAGTTATAGAGAGGATTTTCTTAAGTCCTAGAGAGCTCTCCTTTAGAATGATCTGAAGAACGCACAACAATTCTCCTCCTCCACCAGAGAGAATCCTTCTCACTTGAAATATTTGGTTGTAATCAACAGTGATCATTGTAAGCATTAGATTTATTTGTGTTAGCACCCAGATGAAGGTTCCAAACATAGAGGAAGCACCTAGTGGGCAAAAAACCATTAAGGTTTTTGTTAGATTTGATGGATCATTCTCCAATTGTGCAAGACGTAAATGTCATGACCAATAAAATTTTACATCAAATATTGATATAGAATGACCAAAACCATAGAGGATCTTATGCATGTTAAATTTATAATTTATTTAAATTAAATTTGAATAAAGATTACCCAATCTTAGGATATTTATTTTTTGAGGATATTGATCCTTTGAAACACTTTTCAGATTACTTTAATTACGTAGGGAGGACCCAAAGTAGATCCCCTCTAGCGGTGATCCACAAGTGGTATTTTGATCTCCGAACAACACTGATAGATTATCGGTTGCTAGCACATCAGATCAATCATCTTGTGTTGTTCATCTTGATCACTTCAATATCCTTTAGGCATTAATGAGTTTTTATCATTCTTGAGAAGATGATATAAGTATGAATATAGAGAGAATTTCTCTGTGTGTAACGATTCTCAATTATCAAGTAACCATACATAATAGACAAAAATATCTATTTATAGTGTTAGAGTTTAGGTTAAAATATTATTTAATTACAAAAAACACTTAAATAATATAATAATTCTTATCTAAACCCATGCCATATGATAATTATATTATTATTATTTTATGTAATGCACTATCTCTCACAATGAAAAATATTATTTTACTGGTTTACAAATTAATATTTATCACCAGACATGATTTTGGTCC